>JAJHZJ010000055.1:6649720-7249720 GCA_023548195.1 Bettongia penicillata ogilbyi | reverse complement strand
GAATGAATGGATGAATGGATATATGGATGGATGGAGAGATGGATGAATAAGTAAATAAATGAATAAATGTTTGTTGACTGACTGAAGAAGGAGCAGACCAAAGGAGGAATACTATGTTTGAATTAAAGAATAGTATGATATTGAGTTGCCTTTGTGACCAGAAGGAGAAAGATAAATGGGATAAAGGTTATCCATTCTCTTCTCATGTAACCTTGGGCAAACTACTCCATCACCTTGTTCCTTGTGACTCAGTCAGTCAATAAATCAAGAGATAGGATCAGCCAAGGAAAATTTGGATATTAAAAAATAATAATTCAGCAAAACTGACCATCTGGCCAGATACCAAGGACCTAAAAGAAAGTAGAAAGTAGAGATTAAGAAAATCAGTGCTCCAAGGAATCTCATAAATTCCATCTTGTTTTTATTATTTATAATTTGATGTTCATGCAGATCAGTATCTAGAGTCAAAATGAGTGAAGTCATTCCAAGCCAACTCTTGAATTCTATCTTTCTTTTAAAAAAAATAATATTAAGAGAATGTGGGAGAGGGAGTGACACTGATATCCATAAGCAGATAGGCTGATGAAAATTAAATGTTAAGTAAGCATTTAAATCATGTTTTATAGTTTTCACTTTTCCTAAATTCCTTGGGCTATTTGAGTGTCGATGCTGAGTGACTTCAGAAAATTACTATATGTTCTTAGAATTTCAAATGAGAAAGAGTTACCTGACAAAGAAAGAAGTCAGTCATTCAGTAAGTATTTATTAAGTGACTACTAAGTGCCAGGCTCTGTACTAGGCACTGGGGATAGCATTATAACGAATGAAGCATTCCCCACTCCAAAAAGGTTTGCGTTCTAATGGAAAACAACACGGATGTGTGTGTGTGTGTTTGTGTGTGTGTATACACACATCTGAAAAGAGATTAGATAAGTGCCGGTTAGTTAAATGCAAGGTAGTTTCAGAAGGAAAGCAGTAGCAGTTGAGTAAGTCAGAAAAGGCTTTATGGAGAAGATCACACTTGACCTGTGTCTTTAAGGAAGTAAGGGATTCTGGGATACAGAGGTAAGAAATGAATGCTTCCCAGGCACTGGGGATAACCATTGCCAAGGCACGTAGACAGGAGCTGGAGTGCAATAACCTTAGTGAATAATAAGGAGATTAATAACAAATATAGTGCCATCTAATTTCCTTTTAGTTTGAGTATTTCATTTTGTATATTTCCTCAATATCCAATGACTGCTGACATAGGCACACACAGGAGATTAGTCAAGGGTTCAAAAGACGTTGCCAAAACACAAGTGCTGCTAATTCTGGGATGGAATTGTCACTGTCCGGCCCTTTAGAGAGTTGTGTGTCTACAACGTCAAGCAGTTCACAATACGGTCCAATACCCTAGACTTTCTTCATAGATACATACGAACCCAAAACCAAACACAGGCAGGAAAAGTCGTCAGGTAGTCAGACTCCTCAGAGTGCCACTGCCTAGCTGCAAACAGGTCGTGTTTGTGTGTGTATGTAGATCGATAGATAGATATAGCAAGGTGGCACTGTGGATAGAGCTTGAATTATGGAAGACCTGTAGTTCAAACTCATCTCTAGACATTCACTCTCTGTGTAAGTCACTTAATCTTTGTCTGCCTTAGTTTCCACAGTTGTAAAATGGGGATAATAATGGCATCTACCTCACTTTGTAAAGTACTTTAGCATACTGGTGGCACATAGTGGTGCTTAATAAATGCTTATTTTCCACATAGATTAGATGCACACACACACGCACACACACACACCCCATCATTTTTATTTCCTACTGCATTTTAAAGACAACCTTCCATTATAGTACAGTATGATTCTCCCATTCCCACCAGTTTTATCTTCTGGGGCCCTGAAAAGCTCAAATCTTTGCGACCAACTCCACTGTTTCGAGTATAAATACTCTACTTACAACACAATCCATTAGAAAGAGCAGTTACTATCAACTTGAACAAAAATACTCTAATGTCTGAGAGGATGAAAATCTCAAAAAATACTTCAGGTGGCAATAATGCCTTGTTTTCATGTTTAATGCCTTCCTGCTCTTCAAGAGCCCAACTGCCCTCCCTTCCTGTTTGTTGCAACTTTCTTCCTGTTTGAACCTTGATGAGACTGTCAGTCACTGACACATCAGTGCGGTTCAGCTACAAAAGCAAAATTCCAGTTGTGTTTCCAAGTCCTATATTCTATAACCGGGGAGCCTTATTTTTAAAAGCAGTCAAGGCACAATGGAAATTAAAGAGATAAAGGAGATTTAGTCCAGACAAAAATCTATCTTAAAAACTTTTTTTAAATTAATGGTTTTTTAATTATCCTTATAGATCTTTAAATAAAAAGAAATCAACTCTCTCACTTTAAGAACTCATCCCCAGGTTAAAGAGTCTTCCCCTTTTAATATATTTTTTCTTTTCCCTAATCTGAATCAATTTAATAAAATAGAAACCTATTTTTAAAAATTGTACCCTTGTTAGTAAAATGATGGTTGGTGAGAATCCCGTATTATAATTCATATACAGAAAGACTAATAGGCAGAAAATTACCTCCCAGTTATCTTGTCTTTAGGATAAGATCTTATCTTTAGGATAAGAAAAATATTTCAGAAAAGACAAATTTTAGAGTATCATTTTCTCATTCCAGTGCTCATTTTTGCATGGAAGTGACCTTCAAAGACTAAATAGTGAACAATGGTTAAGATCTACTAAATTGGAAAAGACTGGAGAATGATTCAAGTGACAGCCCGTGTTTCTTGTCCAAAGACCAGCTGATGAAATGCTGGAGAAGCTCATCACCAATAGACTGGCCAGGGCTTGATGAATTGTTTCTCCATGGAGCCCATGAAGCCCTGGAGGGTCACTGTCCACTCCATGTTATGTCCCTTGGGTTATTTTGAGGTTTACATTTTAGAATCATTTCTTCCACCGACCAAGGAGTGCCAGGGAATGCCAAGCTGGATTTGTAAGAGTAAGACAAAGGAGTTGGAATAGTGGGATTGAAAGTTAAAGTTTGGGGCATTTTGCCTCCCTGTCAACATTGTGGCCTTTATCCCATTCCCACTCCCTCCCCTTATGCCTAGTGAGCTGGATGGATGCCAAGACATTTGATGGACGTTAATGATCAGATGTTGGGCTGCTGAGTCTCTTGTGAGAACTCTGCTTGGTGCCTCCCCTCCCATCATCACTGTCCCTTTTCATCTTTTTTGCTTCACCAGCTTCGGCTGCTGAGTATATATTTGGAGTGTTTGCCGGAAGCAAGCAGCGTCTCTATAATCACACATTGTCTCTTTTACACATGCACGCACATACACACATCTCTCCACTCCAAAAATCAAAGGCATATGTTCACCAGGAGGGAAGAGAAGGGGGGAGATGAATGGGTTTGCATAATAAAAGTATCAGTAATAGGTATAATGACATTATAGGGAGGCATGTATTCGGATATGATAAGTTGGAATCCTGGGAGAGGATTGGTACCAGTTAGCCTGTTAACAAATGACAGGTTGCTGTTAATTAGTTTGGCAGTACTGTGAAAGTTGGAAACAATTTATGAGTAGGCAGAAAGAGGAAAGGAGGCCTTTAAAAAGCTGGCCCTACCTAACCTAAATTGATTTGAACTAGGATCTATTCAAAATGTCCCTCCCTTGGTATATATCTGCAACCTGCTGTGGCTGGATAACCACATCACCAAAGCAAGATTGCTGTATAAATGTAGATATATGAATTTTTATAGGAAACAGTACACATCCAGTCTACTTTTCAGGGAGAGATTTCATCTATATATCCACATATGATTTTTACTTTTTAAAAAATAAATTAATAAGAACTATGTTTTAATAAGAATTGAGAATAGTATAATTCATAATAACAAAAAAGACTCATCCATAGTATAATAAATAAAGAGGTCACCTTAGAAACAGGAACAGTTGGGTTCAAATCCCATCTCTGACAATGACAGTGTTTCCAAAGCAAATCATCTAACCCAGGAATGGGGAACCTGCAGCCTTGAGGCCATATATGGCCCTCTAGGTCCTCAAGTGCAACCCTTTAACTGAATCCAAGCTTCACAAAAATGTTGGATTCTGTGAAGTTTAGATTCAGTCACAGGGTCATACTTGAGAACCTAGAGGGCCATTTGTGGCTTTGAGACCATAGGTTCTCCACCCCTGAACCTATCAGTGTTCCATATAATTCTTTTTCTAATTTAATTTTTTGCTACAGTGTAAGTTTCGAACTGTCTCCCTCCCCATCCTGCACTAAAGCAGGCCACTATTTGACACAAGTGTAAATAAAGAGATATAGATGTATATCTATATTTATGTACTTATATATGTCAGGCATATATAGATATAGACATGTATATCAGATATGCATAATATCTATGTATATAGAGATATAGATCTATCTGCATCATATATATATATATTTATATTGTAAAACCATACTATTCATACTTCTATTGATAATTTCTTTTTCTGCAGGTGGATAGCATCTTTCTTCAAAGGTCCTTTGTAGTTGATTTGAGTATTTATAACACTCAGAATAACTTAGTCATTCATAGTTATTCTCTGAACAATATTGCTGTTCCTACATACAATGTTTTCTTAGTTCTACTTATTTCAATATTGAATATTATAAGTTACCAACTTCTAAGTTACCAAGGCCAGCCTGTTGTGGTGGAATTTCATTATCTGGGAGTTTCCTGTATCAATGAAATTGGACGGCCAACATCTTTTCTGTAGGTTTACAAAGTGCTTTCCATTAAAATGATTTTTTTCTCACCACAGCCCTCTGAAATAGTTACTGTACATATTATTATCCCTTGTGTTACAGGTAAAGAAACTGAAGTTAAGAGAATCTATTTGACTTGTACAAGGTCACACAATTGATTCCAATCCTTTGACTTCAATTCCAGCACTCATTTCTCTCATACGATCCTTTGTAGTCCATTCATTTTCTTCCTATTTGGAACATTCTGATCATTAAACCGACAAAATTCATGCCTTAACCTTGAAATTACAGTTAGGACTATGAGTGGATTGATAGCAAACAACCTTCTTTTAACAAGAATGAGAGAGAATGGTCATCATATGGGGTATACAAACTGAAGATTTGCTCCTAATAATTGCCAATGACTTAAAAGAATGGTGATTTGACCTTTATTGTGTTTACCCATATGGTGATGACAGGTTAGGGCATAACAATTTAGAGCCATTCATTTTAGACCCTTGGTGGAAAAATGCATTGCCTTACTTCCAACTCAAGTACCTCTCCCAACCTTGAAATCTTAAGGCAATTATTTTCAGTGCTACTCATTTCAAAAAGACTAGGTAAAAATACATATATGCATATGTACAGACACATATGTTGTTAGTACCTCTAATATATACATGTACATTTATATATAATATATAACGGACATCATTAGGTAGATAAATGAATGGATAGATTAATAGATGAATAAATTGGCAAATAGATGAATGCATAACTAAATGGATGGATAAATTGATAGTCAAACATCTGTGATCTCATTTGGTGATGGAATTCCTAGGTGAGGGAACTCTCTTGATTAATAAAATTCAGCATATTCCTTGCAATTTAGAATTTTCTAAATGCTGTAACTTGCTAGGATCATATAATCAGTATATGTCAGATGTGGGACTTGAACCCAAGTCTTCCTGGCTTTAAGGATAGCCTTCTATTCCCTATTTCAAGTTCTCACTGTTTCTTTCTCTCTCTCTCTCTCTCTCTCTCTCTCTCTCTCTCTCTCTCTCTCTCTCTCTCTCTCTCTCTCCCTCCCTCCCTCCCTCCCTCCCTCCCTCCCTCCCTCCCTCTCTCTCCCCCTCCCTCCCTCTCCCTCCCCCTCTCCCTCTCTGTCTCTCACTGTCTCACTCTTTCTTTCTTTCCCCTTCCTTCTCTCCTTCCCTCTCGCACTCCCTGTTTTTTACATATACATTTATATTATCTATCTATCTAGATATAACATAAGTTTTTGATAGCTTAGCATGCACAAGGAAAGTAACAGCTTACATGAGATTACTTCTTTTGTTTTTTGGAGACAGGGACAGGGGAGCTATTTGCTTTAAAATTGCTGGGCACGGTACTATAATGAGAGGAACTCTGAATCGAAGTCATGAGCCCCAGGTTCTTATCACAGATTTGACACTAATTAATTATGTTATATTACCGTACAAACTGTTGAGTCTTTCTGAAATTTGGTTCCTCAATGAATACTATGGAGTCTTGCCTTAGCCTAAAGGATTATTGTGAGGACTGTTCCAAACCTTCATATATTATACAGGATCATTAAAGCAAGAAAGGACTTTAGTCATCACTGAGTCCAATACCTTCTTTTGTAGATGAGGACACTGACATCCCAAAAGGTTAATGGTGGCTCAGTGGCATAGTGGATAGCAGCCTGGACCTATTTTAAGAAAGGAAAAAGAAATCCTGAGTTCAAATGTGACCTCAGAAACTTACTGGGCAATCCTGAGAGAATCACTTATGCTAGAAAAGGTCCAATTTCCTCATCTATAAATTTGGGATAATAATAACACCTTCTTTTCAGAGTTGTTAGAAAGATAAAATGATATACTATTTGTGTTTTGCAAACCTTGAAGCACTATATAAATGCTCCCTTGTATTAGTTATTCTTAATTGACTTGTCCAATAATACACTGCTAATGTGTCCAAAGCAAGATTCAAACCCAGGTCTTTCTGACTCCAAATCTGGTATTCACTATTCTGTAAAGCTTCTCTAACTTGCAAGAGTATGGTTTGGCTTGGAGTCAGGAAGACTTACCTTCCTGAGTTCAAACCTGGCCTCTGATACTTTCTAGTTGTGTGACTGTCACTTAACTCTGTCTCAGTTTCCTCATTTGTCAAATGAGGTGAAGGAAATGGCAAATCTCTCCAGTATTTTTACGAAGAAAATCCCAAATGGAATCAGAAACAGTGGAACATAGCTGAAATGAATGAACAATAACAAGTACTAGATAAATATCAGTTATTATCTTCCTCATTTCTATCTTCCTTGTCGTCTTATTCTCAGCTTTTTTGATGAGTTTCAGATGGAAATAGTCCTGGGACAATTCACTCTCCTGCTATGATTCTTCCATATCTAACATCGTACCAACCATTGTAACTAAAATCACTGCTGTTTGTACTTTTTAAAAAATATTGGCACATCATATAAGCTCATTCTCTCAATGCTCACTTCCTTGGTACTATTCAAGTGTTACATAGAAAAATGGGCGTAATAAGCAACTTAGACTCCTCCAACAGGATGTCAATTTCTTCTGCTAGGTCTGTCTATTCTTTTTAGAGCTTTTCGTTCCATTTAGTTTGGAGATAATGAGTATTGGGCATGGTGACATCTGTTCAAAACATTGTTATTAAGTTTTTATTGATCAATTTTATATGTAGGTGATTGTGAGCAACAATCCAGTCTTGGGGGTAATGGTCCAGTTTCTGTGCAGTTTATTCATTGAACTTTCAAGTTCATTTTAAAGAGTGCCTGTTTGTAGTATGGGAATTTGTCTTCTATCAGTCAGTCCATGAATGAAAGTGAGTTTTTGATATAATATTCATCATCATTATCATCATTGTGGTTATTACATTTGAGGTGATAAAATAAAATTTACATGATGCTATTTTAGTCACATTTATTTTGTTGACTATTACTTTTCATGTTGTAGAAATTAATACAGTAGTAGAGTATTGAAACAAATATTTTCTTCTTTGAGAGTAAGACTAGAAGTTTTAACCAGTTGATAGTGAGTCAGTCTCTCATACAAAGTTAATTTCAAAACATTGTGTAAACTTCTACATTATGGTTGAATTATTATGCTTTCCTACTTTTCCAAATACCTTTCAAAACATTCAGAGTAATTTTTTGCATACCTTTCTTGGTAATAAATATTTTGTGTTCTTTTTAAAAATAGATTTTGTTGATATTGAATATTTTTAATGCAAGAAGTTTTCCACATTTTTCCTCATTAAGAATTGAAAGTTGATGACACATTTCTGGGCAATGTCAAGAGAGGTCATGAATGTTAGCACTAAAAATATCCCTGTTGCTCCCTCCAGCCTACGGACATTCAAAGAGATTTTTACATCTTCGCAAGATTCTGTTGATTATTTGCACTGTAAATACTCTCTGTTTTAGTATGATAAAAGATGCAAGAAATGCTTGGCAGGTTGGAAATTGGCTTTTCATCTCAATGGTGGCAGGTTTGCTTGTGATAGATGGATGATTCAGAACAGCTTTGTGGGCACTGTTCATTATTTATTATGATTATTTAAAAGTATCCCCACTCAAAGTCTATCATGGTATGGAGGTGACCCTGAGTTCTTGACTCAGAGTAGAGGGCATCTACAGTGATAAAATTACAAGTGCTCGTAGACTTGAATTCAACATTTTATTAAGCATCTAATGCTCAATGACACAATATTTGTAAACTGCTTGGCACAGGGACTGGTTTACAGCAGGCATATAATAAAAACTTATTCCTTTCCTTCTCTCATATGTATATAGCAATGTGCTAGATCCTGGGATTTCAACACAAAATAGTCTCTGCCATTGAAGAGATTCAATTTCACTAGAAGGACATGCTATGTATATATATAAGTAAATTCAAAGTATGCACAGCATTATAGAAAGAAATTTCAATAAATACAGAGCACCACACTGAAAGGGATTTGGCATCAGTTCATGTAGGACATGACTCCTCCACTCAACTTTAAACAAAGCTAAGATATATTTAAGGCATAGTAGAGGATACCAGTGGGCAGGTAGGTGGCACAGTGGATAGAGCACTGTGATTGGAATCAGGAAGATTAATGTATAGAATTATTATTAAAAATAGTCTATTATTAATATGTTAGATATATATTTGATATGTGTAGCCCTGGGCAAGGTACTCTGTGCAGGTCTTAAACTTCTTTGCCACATATGTGGAAATGGAATTATTTTCTTTAAAGCATATTCATTTTTATGAACTCAGTTTTAGATCTGGAAGGGACATGTAAAGAGTATCTTATTGAATTGTCCCATTTTATAGATACTTCTGTCCAGTGTTTCCAAATCCAATGTTCTTTCGATGACATGACATTGAATCTGATATTTGTTTGAACTCAGATTCTTTTACTCTTAAGTTTCCTGCTGCAAGGGTACAGCATAGCACACGATACATGAAGAAATTATCCAGAAATTAGCAATTGATAAAATGCCAAGGCATAATCATGGTTTTATGATATCAATATTTATTAATTATTCTTTACAATAGCTTTGTTTTTGTTGTGGTTCAGTTGTTTCAGTCATATCTGACTCTTTGTGACCCCATTTGGGATTTTCTTGGCAAAGATACTGGAGTGGTTTGTGCTATTAATTTCTCCAGCTCATTTTACAAATCAGGAAACTGAGGCAATTGGAGTTAAGTGATTTGTCCAGGGTTACACAGCTTATTTGAAGCCAGGAAGGTGAGTCTTCCTGACTCTATGCTGAGCACTCTATCTACGGTGCCACCTAGCTGCCCTAGCATTATTACCTGAAGCTAAATTTGTGAAATTTCTGAAATTCATTGAATTATGCTATTCATTTAGGAAGTAGAAGGCAAGAAACACTTTTCTAGACAGTAAAAATTTTAGGTTATGACCCAAACACAGGCAAAATGACAGTGAAAATAATAATGCTATGATGTACTATTATAAGGATTAATATATTATTATTTTAATAGCTACTGTTTATGCAGTACTTTATGGTTTACTAATACTTTACATGAATTATTTAATTTGATTTTCACATCAATGCAATTATTAAACCCATTTTACTGAAAGGGAAACTGAAAGCTAAGAATGATTAAGTAATTTGTGCAGGGCCACACAACCTGTTAAGTTTTTTAGACAGTATTTGAACTTAGATCTTCTAGACTTCTACTTTATTAGTCTCTCATCTGATAACAAGAATCCTCCCTATTGCATTCCTACAAGTGACTAGTAATCCAAATTTGGTCTGAATATTTCAGAGATAGAGGAATTTTCTATCTAAATAATCCTCCACTGAGTCTTTTTCCTTTGTGTCAGGAGATGGGTAATACGTTTCATCATTAGAACTTTAGAATTGTGCTTGGTCACCATCCTGATCAGAGTTCTTAATTCTTTCGAAGTTATTTGTTTTCTACAATATTATTGTCATTGTATACCTTGTTTTCCTCTCTCTGTTAACTTCACTCTCCATCAGTTTGTCCTTGTCTTCCCATGTTTCTCTGAAACTATCCACTTCATTATTTCTTACAGTATGATAGTCCTCCATCACATTTATATACTATAACTTGATCAGCTATTCCCTCTTTTATGCACTTCCACTCAGATTCCAATTCTCTGCTACTTCAAGAAACATGACAAAGATATCTTTTAACATCCTTAGTTAAAAGTTTGCTTTTTCTTAGGAATAATACCTTCCTTAATCTACTTTACCTCTAATTTCCCCTTCTCCCCATTTCCCTGATGAGTGAAATCTATTTCTATACCCAACTCTGTGTGTGTATTCATCCATCCTTTGACCAGTTCAGATAAAAGTGAAATTCCAGGGTTGGCCACTCCTGGTTAGCCCTTCCTCTGTGTTTGCATAGACTTTTGCTTGCACATCCCAATTACAGGAGTTTTTTCTTAAGCAGAGTTTTGTACCTCTTGAGACAAGCTCAATTCCCTTTTTTAATTCTTTCTTCCATAGTGATCCTTTCTTTTCTAGTTTTGTCCTCCGAAGTTCTTATTTCACTTACAAAAACATACTATTCTCTTCCAGGAATGTTGGTTGAATTTCTGGCTGAGTTGTGTTTTCCTTTGAGGCTTTGCTTATAGATATTTAGGAATCATTTCTTCTGAATTTGTGACTTGAGCATCTCTGTCATCATTAAAGATTTTGATGGTGAGATCTGTTCTTTTCTGTTTGTTTGTTCATTCTTTCAATCTGCTTTCTGACTTCAAATTTGATGTTAGGACTGGATTCCACACTTCTGGAGCGAAGGTCTGGGCTGATCCTGCTTTTGCTTTCTTCAGTGTATTGAGAGTTGGGATCTCAAGGATAGGCTGGAGACCTACAAGCTTTCAATGATTCCAAAATGGTCCGATCTTGGACAAAATCTGATTGCTTTCTCCATGGCATGAGGTCTTCAAACACAGGCATGACCTGTGTTTAGATTTGAATAACAGTGGACTGCTCTGCTGGACTCAGCCCCTATCCATCAGCTGGGCAGCTCTGTTGGTTCAGAGCCACAGAACCATAAGGTTTCCCTTTGGCCATGGACTCCTGCTCTGACTATTTCTTTGTAGATTTCAAATTGGCCTGGACACTGGAACCGATACCCCTTCTCACTCCTACAGTCCAGTACACACAGCTTCTGCTTGCTTCTGAACTTATTCCTTGCTTCATACAAAGATTAGATAGCAAGTGTTGCAGTGGATAGAATACATGGCCTGGAGGTAGGAAGACCTAAGTTCAAAAGTGGTCTCAGATGCTAGCTGTGTGACCCTGGGCAAAATCACTTAACCCTGTTTCCTTATCTGTAAAATGAGCTGGAGAAGAAAATAAGAAATCACTCCATGTCTCTGCCAAGAAAACCCCAAAGGAGTCATCCAGAATCAGATGTGACAAACAACTAAGCAACAGCAAATAAAAAAGTTAGAAACAATCCCTGGTCACAGATCCCCTCCTCAGTCCTTCCTGTATCTGTGACCCCCAGACTGATTAGTGAGTGACTAAGCTGCAATTTGGCACTCTGTACAAGGTTGCAATGTCCCATATATATCTAAAATTTCTATTTGACCTAGTGCACAGCCTCTCCCTGCATTGGACTACTTCCTGAAATTCACTCTTGCTCAGACCTCTTCCCCAGTGTCCACAAGCCTACTTTCCTTCTCCCTATGTGAACCTATGCTGGAAAAATGACTCACTGACTTTTTCTGGGATTCCTTGATCAGGATTTAGTCTAGTACTTTTTCTAACTCAGTTTGGAGGAGGGTGGTTTATTGTTGTGGCAGTGGTTGGGTGTTTTTGGACAGGGCACTCACTGTATTTCCTCCTGCTACTCTGCCATCTTGCCTTTGCCCTTGGCCTTTGGGTTTTCTGTAATGTGAATTCGAATTTTCAGAGGCTGGACAGTTAGTGTTCATTTTGAATTGAAGCTGGGAGAACTAGTGTGAGTGTCATTTATGACAAGTTCCTTCACCCCTGTAAGACAATTTTTTCATCTCCAAATTGCAGGGATTGGGCTAGATGATCTGTGAAGTCCCTTTTGGCTATAAATCTTATCAGTCTCATGATTCCATCCACCAGTGATAGGTAGGGAGACATCCCAGGTCATTTTGAAATAATGCTGAATTTAGAGTCAAGCATATGGGTTCAAATGCTAACTTTGGGCAGGTAATTTTAGTTTTCCCTACTATAAAATGAAAGGGTTAGACTAAATGATTTCTAAAGTCCCACAGAATGAGCTCAACTCTTCTCCTGGATGACTTTCTTCAGTACCTCCAAAGATCTATGATTTCATTAGCTAAAAGTATCCATTTTCATCTATGATGAATGAAAGAGCATTTATCAGACATTCACTGTGTCCCAGTGCTAAGCATTGCGGTACAAATGAGAAAACAACAAAGGGAATCCCTTCCCTTCCAGAGCTCCCTCCTTTTTTGTGGAAGACAGCACATGGGCAAATGGAAAGGTCCAGAAGTCCTAAAAGTACATTAGTAGGTCAGGTGGAGGTGGCAATATCTAAAGGGTCTAGCGGATTTTGAGGCAGGGCAGATAGTCAGGTCTGGGAGTCCTTACCCTCTCATCAGAGGATTATATTTGGTGATTCCCAGGTTATCCAGATGGTGTGTCTGCCATGATCTTCCAGCACCCAGCTGCTTCATCTGATCTGGAGTGGGATATATTAGTAAATGTTTAACAACCAGCTCTCCAGTGCTGGTTAAGGAGAATGTAAAGCACACTTTTAAGTTTAATCTTCATTCTTAACATTTTCTCTTTGACTTTTAAAAATCTAGACAGCTAACAAAACAATAAATCACACCCTGGTTTGCCAATTTCTGAGGTGTAAATAAATGCTTTAACTGAAAATTCAACTATCGGCTCTTGTAAGCTACAAACTGGCTCCAGCACAGATCAAGAAAAGGTCAGAAAAAAGAGAATGCCAAAGGGAAGTCACAGGAGGAGGTTACCAAACAGTTCCTTAGTTTGCCTAAGTTTGCTGTGCTGAAAATATTTCATCACTCTCCTCTGAATGTTCTAGTTTTTCATTTCACTCAATATTTGATGACCAGAATTGACTTTAATAGTCTAGATATGACCTCACTAAACCAGAAATAAGAATAGAGTATATGTAACATATTATATTTATATAGTATGTGCAGCATGCACTATATTTATATACTATATATGTGTGTATAAATATAGTATCTGTAACATATACTATATTTATGTAGTATATATGATATATACTATCTATCCAATGATGTAGTCTAAAGCGAAATTAGCTTTTTTGGAAGCTGATCACATTGTTGACATATGTTAAATCTCCAGTTACTTAAAAAAAAATCTTTTAATATTTTTTATATATAATAGTATTAAGTCACATACATACCCTATTCCTTACTCATGTAATTGATTTTTTTTAATCTAATTGTAGGATTTTACATTTACTCCTACATTCAGTTTAATCTTGCCATTATTCTGACATTTTGCTAAGATTTTAAATAACTTTCATAATGCCACTATACTTCTTAACTATACCTTCCAGCTTTAAGTAGTTCACAAACTTATGAGCATATTTTATTCAAATCATTGATTAAAATAAAATTGAGTAGGTAGAGTTGAGTAGGGACAGACCCCCAAGGTGTACCCCTAGAGGTTTTTTTCCAAGTTGACATTTGACCACTAATCAAGATTCTGGGTTAGTTTGCTATGACTTATACTACAAATATCCATATTTATCCCTAACAATCCCTGTTACCTACCCTTTCTAAGTTCACAAACCAGGAATTGCAAAACCCATTCTTGTATTTCAGGAAACAATAAGAAAATGGATTCTAAACCTTAAAGGCATCTTAGAGGCTCAAAAGTGAAGTGGCTTGCCTAGAGTGACACAAACAGAGCCAGCTAAAAGATAATTTTTCCATTATATTACATTGCCTTTCCAAAGCCAAGGATTGACATCAAACTCACTAATCTATTAGAGCAATCCTTTGTTCCTTTATTTAAAAATTGGGACAAGTTATACATATCTCCATTTTTTCATCACCTCTACTGATCTCCACAGTTTCTGAAAGGCTATTGATAGCAGTCCATGATCTTCCTACAAATTCTTTCAGTACCCCAGGGCTTGGGGCTGAAGATATAATAAGGCCACTAGAAGCAGTTCACTTCATGCCATGTTGCTGACCTTGAACTTTCAACTTCCTCTTAATCAAGTCTGTTCTTTCTCTATTCTATAAATCATTATCCACAATAGAAAAGAAATCAAAGAGTTCCATTTTCTATCTCTTGGCTATTCACAATAGCCCATTTGCCCCAGAACCAGGATTTTTCTCTTGTTCTTGCATGTTAGGGTTTTCAGGGTGGGGAACCTTCAGCCTCGAGGCCACATGTGGTCATCTGGGTCTTCGGGTTGCCTTTTGGTTGAGTCCAAGTTTTATAGGACAAATCCTTTTATTAAGGGATTTGTTCTGTCAAGTTTGGATTCAGTCAAAGGGCTGGACTTAAGGACCTAGAGGGCCACATGTGGCCTTGAAGCTGCAGGATCCCTACCCCTGGTTGGATCTTCAAGCACCTGACTGAACCTTTCTGTGCATAATTTGTAGATATCTCGTCTCATGCTTCCTCAGGAGGTGGTGCAACCATAGCTAGCACAAGGAAAGTAGGATTTTGACCAAGGGGCAGACCTGGGGAAATCAAGAGAAGATATCCTCCTTGTGAAAGCCCTCCCCATAGTGACCCTTGTTTCTTTGGTAACCTTAATCCCAGGCATCCAACTCTATAAATTCAAGTGATTCTCTATTGTCTCTAAAAAAAAAATGGATTCTTAACCTTTTTGTGTTATGAACCCCTTTGGCAGTCTGGCAAAGCCTCTGGACCCCTTCTCAGGAGAACCTTTTAATGCATAAGCTAAAATGTATAAGATGACAAAGGAAAACCATTATATTGAAAGAATTATCAAATTTAAGAGCAGCTAGATAGTTCAGTGGATAGAGTGAGGGGCCTGGAGTAAGAAAGACCTGAGTTCAAATATGGCCTCAGACACTTGCTAGCTGTGGGAACCTCAGCAAGTCACTTTAAGCTATTTCCCTCAGTTCTCCATCTGTAAAATGATCTGGAGAAGGAAGTGGCAAACCACTCCAGTATCTTTGCCAAGAAAACCCAAAAGGAATCATGAAAAGTCTTAGATGACTGGAGAACTAGCTAAACAAGCAATCAATTTTAAAAAGAGACTTCATGGATCCAGGTCAAGTGTATTCTAACAAGAAGATGCAGATTCTTCTGTCTGCTTTGTGAAGACTCCCAATTCTGCCCAACTTCATTGTACATTACCACCTTTCTGTTACTTTACAGACCAGTTAGATGGATTTCTCACACATAGTGTTTTACACTGGACCTCCCCCATGCCTGGAGCATACTCCCTGCTCTCCTCGGCCTCACAGAATTCCATTCTTCATAGAATCATAGATCAGGAGCTACAAGGAACCTGAGAAGCTATTTTGTCCAATCCCTTCACTTTAGAGAGGAGGAAACTGAGGCAGAAGGCAGTCAATGCCAGGCAGTGTGCTAAGCACCAGAGACACAAAGAAAGGTCAACTATATACAAACAAGCTGTAGATAGAATAAATTGGAAATAATCAACAGAGGGGGAAAGTATTAGAATCAGGGGAAATGGAGAAAGGATTCCTATAGAAGTTTGAATTTTAGCTGGGATTTGAAAGAAGAAAAGGACATTAAAAGGGAGCCATGAGAAGGGAGAGTATTAGTGGCTGAGTGAATTTCTCAAAGTTATACAAAACCTAATTATCTTCTGTGCAAGATCCGTTTCCTTTTTTTTTTCCATTATTTATTTAGTTTTAGTTCTCAACATTCATTTCCACAAAATTTTGAGTTCCAAATTTTCTCCCCATCTCTCCCCTCCCCCCACCCCGTAAAGCCTTGCATTCTGATTATCCCTTCCCTCAGTCTGTCTTCCCTTCTGTCACACCCCTCCCTTCCCTCCTCCCCTTCTTCTCTCTTTTCTTGTAGGGCAAGATAGATTTCTATACCCCATTAACTGTATTTCTTATTTCCCAGTTGTATGCAAAAAGAATTCTCCACATTCATTCCTAATACTCTGAATTCCCACTTCTCTCCCTTCCTCCCTCCCCACCCATCCCCACTGAGAAGGCAAGCAATCCAATATAGGCTGTATGTGTGTAGTTTTGCAAAAGACTTCCATGATAGTCATGTTGTATAAGACTGACTATATTTCCCTCCATCCTATCCTTCCCCCTCTTTATTCTATTCTCTCTTTTGACCTTGCCCCTCCCCAAAAGTGTTTACTTCTGATTACTCCCTTCTCCCATTTGCCCTCCCTTCTATCATCTCCCTCTCCCTACTTGTCCCCTTCTCCCCTACCCTTCTGTAGTGCCAGAAATATTTTCATACCAAACTGAGTGAGCATGTCATTCCCTCCTTAAGTCAAATGTGAAGAGAGTAAGCTTCCCTTTTTCCCTCTCACCTCCTCCCTTTTCTTCTCCACTGAAAAAACTTTTTCTTACCTCCTTTATGAGTGATTATTTGCTCCAATACATTTCTCCCTTTCTCCTCCCAATATATTCTTCTCTCACCCCTCAATTTTATTTTTTTTTAGGTATCATCTCTTCTTATTCATCTCACCTTATGCTCTGTCTATATGTGCGCACACGTGCATGTGTGTGTGTGTGTGTGTATAATCCCTCCAACTACTGAAATACTGAAAAGTCTTGAGTTACAAATATTATCTTTCCATGTAAGAGTGTAAAGAGTTCAACTTTAGAAAGTCCTTTATGATTTCTCTTTCCTGTTTACCTTTTCATGCTTCTCTTGATTCTTGTGTTTGAAAATCAAATTTTCTATTCAGTTCTGGTCTTTTCATCAAGAATGCTTCAAAGTCCTCTATTTCACTGAAAGTCCATTTCTCCCCTGAAGTATTATACTCAGTTTTTCTGGATAGGTGATTCTTGGTTTTAATCCTAGTTCCTTGGACTTCTGGAATATCTTATTCCAAGCCCTTCCATCCCTTAATGTATAAGCTGCTAGATGTTCTGTTCTCCTGATTGGATTTCCACAACACTCAAATTGTTTCTTTCTAGATGCTTGCAATATTTTCTCCTTGATCTGGGAACCCTGGAATTTGGCTACAATATTCCTAGGAGTTTCTCTTTTTGGATCTCTTTCAGGAGGTGATCTGTGGATTCTTTCAATATTTATTTTGCCCTCTGGTTCTAGAATACCAGGGCAGTCTTCCTTGATAATTTCATGAAAGATGCTGTCTAGGCTCCTTTTTTCATCATGGCTTTCAGGTATTCCCATAATTTTTAAATTGTCTCTCCTGGATTTATTTTCCAAGTCAGTTGTTTTTCCAATGAGATATTTCACATTATTTTCTATTTTTTTCATTCTTTTGGTTTTGTTTTGTAATTTCTTGGTTTCTCATAAAATCATTAGCTTCCATCTCCTCCATTCTAATTTTTAGAGAACTATTTTCTTCAGTAAGCTTTTGAACCTCCTTTTCCATTTAGCTAATTCTGCTTTTAAAAGTATTTTTCTCCTTTTTGGCTTTTTGGACTTCTTTTGCCAATTGAGTTAGCTTATTTTTCAAGGCGTTATTTTCTTCAGCATTTTTTTGGGTCTCCTTTGGAGCTGTTGGCCCACTTTTCATGATTTTCTTGCATCATTCTCATTTCTCTTCTCAATTTTTCCTCCCCCTCTCTTACTTGATTTTCAAAATCCTTTTTGAGTTTCTTCCATGGCCTGAGAACATTGCATATTTATTTTAGAGGTTTTGGGTGCAGAAGCTTTGACTTCCTCTGATATTATGCTTTTTTCTTTCTCATTTGAAAGAATGGGAGAAAATACCTGTTCACTAAGAAAGTAACCTTCTATAGTCTTATTTTTTTCTCCCTTTTTTGGGCATTTTCCCAGCCAGTTACTTGACTTTTGAGTCCTTTGTCAAGAGGAAGGTATACTCTGGGTACCTGTAAGTTCTCAGTTCCTCAAAGGTGGCATAATCAAGGGAGAGGAGTTTACTCCTCTCCCAGCCTGCACACTGCTGTGGGAGCAACCAAAAACTTTTCTGCCCAGAATTTGCAGTTGGAATTCCCTTACCACATCTGCCTCCAGCTCCACTGCCAGTGCTCCTTCTCACCCCTGGGTGGAGCTCAGGGCTGAGAGTTAGATCAGTGGCTCAATTCCCCCAGGGGATTTAGGCAGAGGGCTCCAAAAATTGCAACTGCCACTGCAGTGCCTGCTACTGGAGGTGCAGACCGCACTGCCCTCTCCTGTGTGGAGCCCTCCCACTGACCTTTGAAGTTGTCTATGACATTTGTGGGCTGAGCAATCTGGGAACTGCTGCCAGTGGCACCCTGAAGCCTGTTCTGGGCCCTGGCCCTGCTGCTCTGGCACCAAACTGGTCTACACTCCCCACCCTGGTCTGCACACCTCTCACTGGTCTGGTCTGCACGCCACATGCTCATCTAGTCTGCATACTACCCAGGATCCATTTCCTAATCCCCCCAAAGGATAGTGTCTTTTCCTTACTCTTTGTATTTAATGACCCTACTTTTGTTTTATATTTTTGCTCCACATAGCTGTTTATTTACATGCTATCTCCCCCAGGAGATTGTAAGAGCCTTGAGAGCAGAGACTGTCTCAATGTTTTTCCATATCCAACACTTAGCATTGTGCCTGGAGCTTGTGAGGTGATTAATAAATGTTATAGTTGATTGGTCCTCTCTATGCTCTCTCAGGATCTCTTACTGAGGTTAACCTTCCCCCTCCACTTGTGAAGAGTCCATGGGTGGACCACTCCTTCCATTGTGACTACAAAGACAGTAGGGACTGTTCTCTCTGTTACTAGCCACTACCTTCCTCCCATCCCCCAACGTGTCTTTTTCCTCCAGATTAAAATGTTCCAACTTCCTCTTTTGTAGCAATGGCACCCCACCTTCACCCCAACCTCCCACTGAATTAGCCCCAGCAGTGGCTTCACCTCAAACTACCCTTTTTACAGGAGACTTTTCTTTGTAAAGCCACAGATGCTAGGGTTCTCCCCTCTAAGACCACTTTCCATCTATTCTGCCTATAGCTTGTATGGAGTTATTTATTTTCATTTTTACTCCCCCTCTATTAGAATGTAAATTCCTTGAGAACAGGACTATTTTTGCCTTTTAGTCTCCAATTTAAATACCTAAGTGTTTGTTAACTGATGAGAGACAGAGAAGAATAGAGATTAATGGAAGAAGAAAAGAATTGAAGGAAGGATGAATGAAAGAAAGGAAGGAGATCAAAAAAGGAAAGAAAGAAGGAAAGTAAAAGAAAAAGAATGAGGGAAAGAGTAGAATAAAGAGGGAGAAAAGAAAGGAAGACAGACAGACTGAGACAGACAGATAGATAGATATAGATCTAGTTCTGACTCTATAAGAAGGAGGCTATCTGTTGGAATGCCCCCATATTGCCTTCAGTTATCCACCTCATCTTTCTTTCCTCTTGGGAGCCTCCCTCCTCCCTTGTTGTGATCTCAATTTTCTATCATTCCATTTTCTCCAGATAGTGATTCTTACTCCTGCACAGCAGCTCTACTGTTGGAGTGGGGATTGTTACTCACCATAGACTCATACCCTTCATCTTGCCAAATGAAAACAAGTTGTCTTCCCCCAAGTTGCTACATTCTATTCTTAATAGCATCAAGATCTGCATGAAAATATGCCTCATGTTTGATGTCTTTTTAGATCAAATTTGAATGATGAGGAAGCTTTGCAGTTCACTTTTAAAATCCCTATTACGCTTCACCTGTATCTTTAAGTCATGTTTACAGTAATGATTCCAAACAAGAATTTATTGATTACTGAATAGAAAGAGACAGTGTACATTTTAGATCTTGGTAAAAAAGAAACTTGGCTGTGGAAGACTCTAACCTGAAGAAAAGTACTTAAGTGAACATGAGAACTTTTTTGAGAAGAGACTGGATCAATTCACCATTTGTCAACTTTTATTTGAAATCTTGGATGGATGGATATTGTTATGGGATATCCAAGTATAAAAGGTAGACTCTCTTCAGTCCACTGAGGTCTCTTTCTTAGTTTTCTATAAAATTTTAATGAAGAATGTGTGGGATAAATTTGTTTTTTATTATATGCTGCTCTTGAAATTTTGAAATGATTATTTCTTTACTTTTGTCTGTCTGATGCCATCTTAAACTGAGTTTTTGTATTTGAAAGCGTTCCGGGTAGAAACTGAATTTATCTTAGAAATGCGTTAGTCATAACATTCTCCAGTCTTGAAAGTACTGGCAATTTTCTCCCCATAATTCTGCAGTTGGAAGGGAGTAGGAGTTCTTGTTGGTTCTACCCCAGGGCAGGTAATTTTGGAAGAACATCCTGACCCTTGAGACAACCTCATTCATTTTCTGTGAGATGCATGGAACATCTTATGAAGAAAACCAAAGTGCTTGTCACATTAAAAAAAGAAAACAGAAAACTATAAATAGTGTAGTGGAGGAAGATTGGATATATGGGCTTTCTTCAGAAAGGATTAAGGATTCATGAAAGGCACTCTGCCCTCCAAGCTAATGGGAGGGTTGCTAGGTTGCCTATTTTATGTGTTGTGGAGGTCACTCGGAATCTGATCTGTCATTACAAATGGTGTGCTAGTCCAGAGACACCTCAATGATGTCAGAGTTGTCTTATTGTGATGCATAAAAAGAGACATGAGACATATACACACACAAATACAGACACACAGAAATATCACTTCATGAGTCACTGCTTCCATGTGTCCATTCATTCATCTATCCATTCATTCCACTAAAAAAATATTTATTTAATAGGACCTAACATTACAATATATAACAAATTAGCATTTATTGATTAAGGCTGGGCAATGAGGAGGACACAAAAGCGAATATTTAGTACCTCACCTAAAAACATTTCTTGCCACTTGAGAGCACTGAAATTTCTTTCTCAAGAAGGGGTGGAGTGAAGGTAATATTTGAGATTTTAGAATATACAAATACTCTGACCTTTCTTTTTCTTTTTTTTTTTTTGGTTTGTTTTGAAGGCAATCAGGATTAAGTGACTTGCTCAGGGTCACCTAGTTAATAAGTGTCTTCAAAGAGATTTGAATTCAAGTCCTTCCGACTCGAGGGCTAGAGTTCTCTATCCACTGTGCCATCTAGCTGCCCCAATACTGACCTGTTTGTAAAGAAGTTATATTAGTCTTCAAACTAAGTATTTTTCAGAGTCTACTCTTTGATGTTTCATTCAACAGGAAACTGACAATTAATCTTCATACTCAGTAAGTTTATAAAAAGTTAAGTTTAATTGAATTCTGCAGTAGTCTTAAAAGTATGTGTGTGTGTGTGTGTGTGTGTGTGTGTGTGTGTGTGTGTGTGCGCACGCGCGCCAGAGAGAGAGAGACAGAGAGACAGAGATTCTTTAAGGCCAATGTGAGAGGCTGTACCTGTATATACATATTAGAGAGGGAGAATAAAGGCAAACACAGCAAAATAGACCTTTAAGAGTAATATTTCCAATGTCCAGTGGATCCAACAAATTTTGTGTAAAATTAAATTGATAATGAGTTGCATTGGTCTGCAGTGCGCAGAGCATCAGCCTTGCTATCAGGAAGACTTGGAATCAAGTTCTGTTTCTGAAATGTATTAGCTGTATTATCCTGGACAAGTTATCTACCATGTTAGTACCTCAGGTACTTCTCTGAGGCTATAAGATGTGGGCAAAATAGAGGGAATTTTTATGTGGAAAGCTTTATCACATGGTTGAAATGAGGAACCTGGATCAACAACAAATTTAAATTTTATTTCCATATTGTACATTGGAATGTTTTTCTAATTCAAAATACTATTTAAGTAGGGAATAGAATTTTCAAGTATTTATAAAATTAAATTTTGGCTGGTGGGTGATGGTTTATATGTGACAAAATATGATGTTTTCAGTGTAGAATGCTTTCTCTACCTATGCAACTACTCCTTAACTCTATCCTCTCTATCATATTGCTTTCAAACTTAATGTTAGTCTAGATAATATCATACTTTCTTATGCTTTGGGACAATTTACATAAAACATATTTCTTCCTCTGCCCCTTTAAGGAATGCATTTTTGAAAAATACACGTACATTTCAGAACAATGTTGTTTCCCAGCTTTTTTTCCCCAGTCGCCTAGAGGTTCTGTGTCTCTCCAAATGCTGCACATTAATGAAGGGTTCCTTTTCCTCTTGATTAAATGACTTTGCGTTGTTAATTGCTTCAGATTGATTTGATAGATGTCTGGCAGCTGTCTTTTTTTTTTTCCAGCATTTTCAGTCCTATTAGTTTCTGAGAGCTTACCCAGCAATAAACACACATAGAAATAGAGCTCTTCCTCTATGCCATTCATTCATTTAGACAGGACTGGTTGGGGGTAGGGGGATGAGGAGACAGTTTTAGGTCATTTCTCCTCTAGAAGAATACTTGGAAACACTCAGCAATAATTCAGCTCTCTTCAATAAACATTTATTGAGCCTATGGTGTGTATAGAGAGCAGGTCTCAGACTCAAGGTAATCTAGCTCAAATCTCACCCCTGATACATACCTGGCTTTGTGACCTCAAGTAAGTTATTTAACATCTCTCCATCCCAAGAAACTATAAGTGGCAGGACAATTGCAGATCTGTTTCCAGAGTTCCCTACTCCAAAGAACAATATGGCATCATTGAAGTTTGGGGAAAGGGGAGTGATATAATGTATGAATTGAGGAGATTGTTTTGTCAGCTGTGTGAATGATGGCTTGGAAAGTGAATAAACCGGAAATAAGGAGACCCAGCCTTGTAGCTGTTACAGTAATCTAGGTGAGAGGTAGCAGGTGCTTGAATTAGTGACAATAAAGAGTGAGAGCTGAGATCTGAGGATGAATACATGAGTGTTACAGAAGAACAATCAATAAGAGGGGCAACTGATTGGATGTTAGAAGTGACAAAGAGAGAAAACTCAAAGGTGATTCGAAAATTTTGAGATAAAGTGGTTTGGAGAGTAGTGGTATCATCAATGCAACTAGGGCAGGAGAGGACTAGGGGGAAATCCAGTTACATATTCCTTTTTGTGACATTGAGTTTGAACATCCAATGGACATTCAGGCAGAACTATCCAATGGCTCATTGGAAATAAAAGATTGAAGCTTTGGGGAGAAATCAGAGTTATCTATAGAGATTTGGGAGTAATCTGAAAGGAGGTGATAACTGAAGCATCAAGTTAGAGCCAGAAGTTACCTTAAGGGCCATCATACCTAAGCCCTTATCTAGCAGTTGACTAAATTGGGACCCAGAGAGATAAGGTAACTTGCCAAGGGTCACACTGTTAGTTCTGAGATTGACTGTGAACTTAAATCTGCCTGCCACCAAGTTCAGCATACTGTCTACTGTACATAATACTGCAGAAGTAGATGAGATTGCTAAAGGAGAATACATAGAAAAAGAAGAAAGGAGGGCTGTGTTGAGAGACTCGTTGCTGTATAAGAGTGGTGGCCTTTCCCAATCTACATCTGTGTGAGATTGGAACACTGGACCATGTCCTACTCTTTACCCCTTCCATTCAATTATGTAAGGATACTGACTATAACTTAGTGCATTCCCAAGACAGATTTTGATCAAGTACTCGCCTCTTCTCAGTCTTCAGTAAAGAAATTAAGAGAATGAATGGAGTTAGGTGAAGTACTGGCCTTCACAAAATCATAGAATGTAAGTCAGGAAAGACCTTGGAGGTCATTTAGTGTAACCCCTCCCCATTTTACAGATGAGGAAATTAAAGTCAAGGGAAATGAAGTGCTTATCCAGGGTCCCACAACTAGTAAGGAGCAGAATCAGGATTTGAATCCAAGTCTTCTTATTTGAAGTTCAGAGCTGTTTCTTCTAAAGATATGGAAGAGGCTTTGCAGATCATCCAACTCCCTTGTTTCTTTGATGCCTCCAGTAAGGAATTTGTTAAATATCTTCTATCTAATTCCATGCCATAACTCTGTTAATGGACTTCCTTGTAAACATCCCCCCCCAATTTCTTTTTATAACAATTTATGTTATTTTTTTAATTAAAAGTATTTTTCCCAATTACATGTCAAGAAAATTTTCAACATTCATTTTTTGAAAGATTTTGAGTTCCAAATTTTTTTTCCTCCCTCCCACCTCTCATCCCTCCCGAGATCACAAGAAATCTGGTACAGGTTATACATGTACAACAATGTAAAACACATTTTCTATATTAGTCATATTGTGAAAGAAGAAAACAGGAAAAAAAGGAAAAACATACACCACACAAGTGAAAATATTATGCATCAATCTGCATTCAGATTCCATCAATTCTTTCTCTGAATGTGGATAGTTTTCCATCATGAGTCTTTGGAATTGTCTCAGATCATTGCTGAGAAGAGCTAAGTCAATCAGAGTTGATCATCACATGAACACATCACATAGCGTTACTGTACAGTTCTGTTCTGCTCACTTCACTCAGCATCAGTTCATGTAAATCTTTCCAGGTTTTTCTGAAATCCCTCTACTCATCATATCTTATTTATCATTTTCCTTTTCTGTCATATTAGCCAATCTAATGAGTGTAAGGTGCTACCTTAGAATTGTTTTAACTTGCATTTCTCTAGTTAATAGTGATGTAAAGCTTTTTTATATGACTGTAAATTGCTTTGATTTCTTCATCAACAAATTGCTTATTCACATCTTCTGAATTGCCTGTTTATATCCTTTGACCCCCCCCCATTTCTTTAAAGTCATCGTTTCCTTCTTCCATTTTTTTTCAGATTTGAGTTGTAGTTAACAAAAACATTTATAGTCTACCCTGGTATGAAGAGTTCAAATCCTGGGGTGAATTAGTCTGGATTACTCTAGATCAAGAGTTTATAACCTGGGGCTTGTGAACTTATATTTTTATAACTGTATTTCAAGATAATTAATCCTTTGTAGCCCTATGTATTTTACTTATGCACTTTGAAATGTTATTCTGAGGAGAGATTCATAGACCTCAGCAGACTGCCAAAGGAGTCCATGACACAGAAAAGGTTAAGATCCCCTGATGTAGTTTCTGAGTGTTCTGGTGGCTCTTCCCAGGATAATATTCTCCAGAATCTCCAAAATAATATTCTAAAAAAAATCAGTAACAAAATAGTCACTGCACCTGAGGTGGAATTAGAATAGTCCACCAAAAAAAAAAGATGCACCTTACAGATATGGGTTATGTTCCCAGTTCTATCCTTAACTAGCCCCTGTGACCTTGGGCAAGTCATTTAACTTCTTTGGGAACCAGTTTACTCATTTGAGAAGTTATAATGTTAGATTAGGTGACTCCCCCTAAGGTTTCTTCTGACTTACAATTCTATAGTTCCTTTAAAATTAGATTAGTTGCCCCACATGTAATTTTGTAGCCAAATTCTTTATCTCAATCAATAAACATTTATTGAGCACCTACTAAGTGATAGGGATATAATCCAACGAGAGAAGATACCACACAAAAGGAAAATGAAAAGGGAAGGAAGAAGATATGGAATGTAGGGGAGAAAGGTCATGATAGGAAGGGCAGCTGAATAGGAATGAAAAGCTGGTTGATCTGGGTCTACTCCTTAAATGGAGATTATGGAAGGAGCTATCTCTTCTCTGCCTTCCAGTTAGAGGAGCCCCAGGGGACAGAGAGTACTGATGAGGTATGAGTAGTAGGGATGATGTGATCTTGCAGCATCATAAGGTTCTTGTAGGCATAATGGAGAATTCCAAAGGTATATGGCCTGCAGGAAATGACTCCAAGTACAGTTTTCTATTTCCTAGTGAAAAGACATCTTATCAGGCCATATGTTATCCAGAGTCTCAGTAGGCCTATGTTCTTACTCAACTCGATTATTTATTTGGTTTATGGTCCAAGGTTAATTTTACCCATCCTGCGCTACTCTCTTGACATCTTAGGGAAATAGGATTAATAATCCTAACCTATCTCTTATGGTTGTACTGAAAATTTAATGGCAATTATTGTGCAAGGTTCATTCCACTGGGGACATTATGTGATAGATGGTTGTGTCAGGAATACCCTAGATTGGAAAAGCAAATACCATTCTCTGAGAGAATGGTTTAAGCCCTGATAAGAACTGATACTGCATTCATTTTGATGCAATCAGATTTTGCAAAATGGTATTATGGAAAGTGTGCTAGACTTGGGGCAAGGATACCTGCATTCAAATCCCACCTCAGACATATACTAGACATATGATCTTGGGGCAGATTACTTATCCTTTGTGGACATCACTGATTCATCTGCAAAATTAGGCGTTTGTACTTAAGGGCCTATAAGATTCCTTCCAGCCTTAAATTTATGAGCCTATGATTCTAAGTCATTTAACCCCTCAGCCTCAATTTTCTCTTCTGTAAAAGAAGAATATCAATATTTTTCTGACCTCCTTTAAAGGATTGTTGTGGAGGAAGTATTTTGTAAACTTTAAAGTCCTACATATATCTATCTATCTATCTATCTATCTATCTATCTATCTATCTATCTATCTATCTATCTATATATATATACATACATATATATATATACATATATATCAGATCTTCCTGACTCCAGACCAAACACGTTATCCACTGTGCCACCTTGCTGCCATCACTAGTTTTGTTTTTACTTAGATATAACACCTAGCACCTAGAACCCTGTGTTTCCCAAAGGCATTTAATCATTAAGCATTGTTTCCAAACAGGGAAGAAGAGGCCTCGGCTCTGTTTTCGTTTGGGCATCTGGAAATGGGGGAAGAAGTAAAGACCACTGCTCCTGTGATGGGTACACCAACAGCATCTACACTATCTCAATAAGTAGTACTGCTGAAAGCGGGAAGAAACCATGGTATCTGGAAGAGTGTTCATCAACACTGGCCACAACGTATAGCAGTGGAGAATCCTACGATAAAAAAATCGTATGTCTTTAAATCTAATGTCTATTTTTTTTTAAAATCCTATGACATCAAGGTGAAGAAAAACTGACTGATAATGCAAGGGAAAGAATAAGTAGATTCATACAAACCATAACTGAGAAGGTTAATCAGCTCCTAGAAGGTTTTCATCTTTAAAAAAAACAAACAACAACAGAAATCCCAAGCAATTTACTGTGTAATTGGATCTTTTTCTTTTGATTTCATTTCTCAGAGGATCATGGCTAGAGCAAGAAGGAATATTAGAGACTATTTTTTTTTAATAAGAAAACTGAGGTCCAGGGAGATGACATGCCTTACCCAAGGTGACACAGGCAATTAGTGTCACAGATTGGATTTGAACCTGCCTCCTGGGACTTCAGAGCTTGGGCTCTTGGATTCTCGTCCACAAATGTCTGATTCAGGATGAATGTGCATTTCACCAGGAGGCAGGTGATTTAGGGGAAACAACACTGTACTAGGAGTCAGGAGAGCAGGCTTCTACTCCTATCTCTGCCACTAATTAGCTATGTGACCTTGTACAAGCCATCCCAGTTTCTTTACTGTAAAATTCAATATAACAACCGTTTGTTAAACTGTGTGTGCAAGGTACTATGCCAAGTGCTGGTTGTTCAGAGACAAAACAAGACCACCCCCTCAAAAAATAGTCCCTACCTTCAGTCCTCATATTCTATGGGGATAATAATAGTTGGGTATGCCTCATACTATTTGCTCTGTGCATCAGCTGAAATAATGTATGTAAAAACCTTTGTAAATTTTAAAATTCTGTGCAAATGTTTTCTGCTCTATGGCTTCTTTAGCTATTAAATGAGAGGGCTTATGCTAGAGAAGAAGTCTTCAGCTAGATTTCATGGGGCCTATGAACTTGGATGAAAAAAATTACATCTTTATTTTTACCAACTTCTAATTGAAATTTAGCATTTCCTCCAATTATTTAAAAATGTGATTGTGAAAAGGTTCATAGGCTTTTCCTGACAGCCAAAGGGGTCCAATACACAAAAAAGAAATAGAACATCTTCATTAAGTGTTCTCTTAGGCCCCTTCCAACTCAAATTATCTATGAGTCCATAAAAAAGTCAGATAAGTTTTGAACTACTATTTATCTAATGTTCTTTAAAAGCAAAAATTGGATATGCATGGTTTTCCAAATGAGCAACACCAATTGTGCTTCAGAAATAGAAGTGTGTTTTTCCAGTCAGTCATCAATGTGGCTTCTTATCTCTCTTTTAAATCTTGCTGTTGGTACACTTTAGTCCCCAGCCTTCTTTTCCTGCTGTCCAACATTGACTTGACAATTTTTCATTCTGACACCTTTTCATCCTTTATCTTTTCCTGAAGCCATGCTTGTAAACTGTCTGGTGGTGTAATTTATCGCTTTGTTTGGAAACCTGGCCATGTTACCTGACACTTTTTAGCAGGAAATTGACAAAGTCACTTGTCAGCCTCTGGGCCCCAATTTCCTGTGGGTTCACTAGGCTCCTGTTACCTTCCTCTTGCAGGTCACTCCAAAATTACTGGAGCTGACTTTCCCCAGATACCTAGTATGCAAATGACAGAATGAGGTTAAGTCCCAGATTAAATCCGCCTAGCCCATCCTAACTTTTTTAATTGTACTGTTTTGGACAATTGAAATGAAAACCATCCTCCCTTTTCAATGTCACATTATCTCTTGGGATTTTTTTTTTATCAGTATTGGAGTAAGAACATGAAAACTGAAATTTATATTCAGATGTCTCCAAAAGGTCTCACCTCACCCTCTCTTCTTCTGTATATCCTTGAAAATTTTTTTTCTTATTCCTCTGACTTTAAAGAACATAGCAAAGAAGAAATAATGCCCATGTTCATTTCAAATTATAACGTCGGTGATTATTAGTTCTGAGATACATTCACCTGTGTGTGTGTTGCTTATTATACCTGTTCTGTGTGTTTTTTGAATAGGCTTATATCAAGGTTTATTTACAATTATTTGATGAGTACTTTTTTTACAATCCTAAGTTTATTTTTTAGGCGGATAATAAATGTATCAGCAAATGAACACCAGAAAAAAGAGCATCTTTATAGAGCTGTCTGATTGACTGGTACACAGAGAAAAAATTGGCTTTATTCTCTAAAGCATTTCATATTTTCAGAAGCCTTACTTTGATTCCTATTTTAAAAATCAAACATAAGAATAAAAAATATGAAAAATACCCCTTTCTGCCATTAAGGACCTCAGTCCTTCTGAAGGATCTTATGGACTGATAGTTCTGCCTCAAGGTCAATGCATACGTATAATGCTCTTACTCATACTAGAGTCTATAGGGAGGGGATGACTAGCACCTCTGGTGTGAGGGCTTACTGAGTCATTTTCAGGGCTGCTCATCCACTTTTGGTGTCCATTTATCCCCCAACTCTCACTTGGGGCTCCAAGAAGCTGTAGCATGTCCAGTGACTGAACCTCAGTAAACTAACTCATTAGATGAGCTAAACAAGGTTGAGAGAAGCTAACAGGCTTCAAACACATTGCTGAGCTAGGGGGATGTCTGCCTCAATTATATGAAGACCTCTGAATAGTGGAATGGGTTCATGAGAACAATTTGTTCGAATAGCCATGAAGGCAGCTAAAAGAGGAACCATGAAACATTTAGAACTTGGTCAGACATTGAAGATACCTAGGTTATCCCTTGCATCCCATATCATTGTCAAACATCCTGATATTTGACTTGCCAGTGACTATGGAAGAGAGAGTGAGGCTGATGATTTGTGCAACTCTGCCTCACTTAAATCCAATTCATGCACAAGTCAAGGCATCACTCATTTATGATGTTTCTGAAAACAGAGAATTAACAGTAACACCAGTTCGTACTAGGATATTGCTAGAGTCTATATTATTCTCCATTCTGAGAAGGGACATGTAAGAAGAGGAAAGGTTAGACAAGGTTGTCTCCAAGTTCAATAACATATGAACCATGTTAGTTCATCAGTAATTATGGGGATGATAAGTATTTGTACAGTATTTTAAGATTTGCAAAATGCTTTGCAAATATGATCTCATTTTATCCTAAAACCATAGGAAGTTAGTGCCATTAGCAGACAGAGATTAAGTGACTTACTCAAGGTCACTCAGCTAATAAGCATCTGAGGTCTTATTTGAACTTAAGACTTTCTGAATCCATGTGCAGCACTGCATCCACCATATCACCCAACTGCCTACATACAAAAATATAAAGATATAAATTTTATTTAATTGGGAGTTTAGGAGAGAGAATCTGTGATTTTTTCAGTGTGAGAAGGTTCTTCTTTTCTACCAGTACAGATCAGCACCTTTTGTACAACTCTTAGAGAGTTGCTTGGGGCCCCAGGGAAGTTAAATGACTTGTTTAGGATTATCCAGCCAGTTTGTGCAAAAACAGGACTTGTACCTGTCTTTCTGACTCTAATGCTAGCCATTTCTCTTTTACTCCATGCTTCCTTTCTCCTGTATTTATTATTGCAAATAATGTTACCTATATCATGATCCAAAGACAACACAAAAGTGTTACTTAATTTTCTTATTTTTCTTTTTCTCCTTATTTATTGTGCATTTACAGCAAATACTCTTTTATGTTGAAAAAAATCATTGGGGTTTCTATACCCTGGGATGCTGGCCATCCATTTCCAAAATTTTAGCTATTTTTGGTTGTCGTGTTTGGGTGGGATGTTTTGATTCCTTCTGACTTAACCTTTCATTCCAGTAATTTTTCTGCATGTTTTCTCTGCTTTTCCTCTACTGAATCCTTATCTTGGTACCTAATATGTTTTCCCTATTCCTAGTGATAAAGGAAAGCACAAAGGGGTCATTAGATTTCCCTGTAATTGCTATTCTTAGATTCAAAGACTTACAGAGCTGGAAAGGACCTTAAGAAATCATGTCTCCAGTCTAGTCCCGTGAAAAGTCCCAGAATGCTGACGTGACATGCAAGATGACACATTTAGTTAGTGGCAGGGCCAATACTTACAATCCAGATCCCCTAGCTCCTCAGACCAACTAGTCATAATTGTTCTCTTGTACCTTGTCTCCCTGAGTTTATTTACTCCATGTGAAAACTCAGAGGGAGAATTTTAGAAAACTACTAGCTGCCAAGCTCTCAATTATGGTGAGGCCCTCCTGACCGTACATTCACTACCATGGGCTGACACTATCTGATGGTCTACTCACAGAGAAATGCTTAACTCCACAGTAGCCTGCTCCAGAGGAATGAACCATGGATCTTTTCTGTGGTTCCTGGAGAGTTAAAATGGATATGATAATACTTAACTTACTCGTAAAATCTCTGTCCCTTCAATTTTCAGATTTTACATTGTAAATCTTCGCTGGTCTACTTTTCTTGTTAACGCTATCTTTTGTTTATTTTTTAAACTCTTCTGATTTCCTACTCCATTTTAATAGTGATTTCTCCCAGTAAACATCATTCAAATTATTTGATCTGGTTTGCTCCAAATTGCCTAAGGCAATGTAACTGTTGTGTCCAGACAGCCAAGAGGTATAATTTCTACCTGGTGTGGTATGGTGGGGAAAGTGCCTGAACCTGAAATTGGAAGACCTAGTTTGAATTTCTGACTCTGCCACCTATTAGCTGTGCTACCCTGAGCAAATCACTTAACCTCTCACAGCAGTGGGACATTGGGGCCCATTCTACCTATATAGCAAAGCTCTTGTTTATATTAACTGCATTAAAGTTATATATTTATTTAACATGCTGAAATCTGGTATCAGCTCCAACCTTTCATTTTCCAGCTTTCCCTCATCCTTTCTGAGTTTCAAAATGAGACCTAATTTCATGCTGGTAGATAGTGATCTATTTTCTCAACGGGCTTTGATCCAGAAGCCTGCGCTCCCTTGCTGAGTGTTTGCAGACAGACATTAAAGAGACCAGTGTATTTTTTAGAATTTTCTGTCTGTGGAGTCATGCATTTAGTATCATCAGACTAGAATGATTTCCCTTTGTATTCAGTCCTGTTCCCCAAATACATTAATTTCCTTCTGCCATTTATACACTTTCCAAATGTTCTTGGTATGATTATTCATTCAAGGGGTACTTTTGTGGTCAGAGTATGGGCATATCTGTGGGACATTGAACCCAAGTGTCCTCTTTCACTGTAAGCTGCTTGAAGATAAGACGCATGTCTTACCTCATCTTTGTGACCTTCTTAACATCTCTCCCTACTTTGATATGCTGGGAACTTAATACTTAATAAATGCTTTCACCTAATAAACACTAAACCTAAGAGGTGACCAGTGTTTTCACCTAATAAATACTAAACCTAAGAGGTGACCAGTATTTTCACCTAATAAACACTAAACCTAATAGGTGACCAGGGTTTATTAGGTGAAAACATGTATTAAGTACCCAGCATATCAAAGTAGGGAAAAGTGTTAGGAGAAACACAAAGATTAGGTAATATATAGATCTTGCCTTCAAGCAGGCTGCCAATGAACTGGTCCCAGCAAGAAAGCTGACTGAGTTGCATTCAGGAAATTGTATAGCATTTTGAACTGATCAAGCAAGCATTTATTAAGTACCGACTATGTGCCAGATGCTGTGCTAGATACTAAGGATACAAAGAGAAGAAAGGAATAGCTTTTCTACCTATCCAGTGTTTTATATAGACCAGGGGGTGCAGTGGAGAAATCACAGGGCTTGGAATCAGGGAGACCTCAGTTCAAATCCAGCCTCAGACATTTATTAGCTGTAGGACTCTGGTCAAGTCAGTTGATCACTGACTGCCTCAGTTTTCTTATTTGTTAAAGGGATCTAAGAGCACCTATTGGAAGGATCAATGAGATAATAATTTTAAAGTGCTTACCACAATGCCTAGTGCACATTAAGTGCTATATAAAGGTTAGCTACTACTGCTGCTGCTGCTGCTGCTGCTGCTGCTACCGCTACCACTACTATTTTGGTTATCATCTAGTCATAGAAACCCAGGTTTGTTGAGCCTTTGAGAGATTTTGAGACAAATTATCCAGAAAAAAAATCCAAAGGGGAGAAAAATTGTTCCCTAAGAAGCTCTGGTTTTTATTTGGAACTACTGAAGAAGTTCTCTCTTGTTTGTCTTGGCTTGACCTAGCTATTTCCCCCGCATTGTCTATGGCACTCTGGCACAACTGGATCAATTTTCAGTGACTAACATGGAGCATTTTGTCCTAGCTATGGGTTCAATGATGTTGTTTGAGTAAGTTTGCACTGTGCACATGGCATAGTGCGCAGAGCTGACCCAGGAATTAGAAAGACCTGGGTCCAAGCGTAGCTTCTGATCCATGCTGATTCTGTGGCCTTGGGCAAGTTACCTAACTTTGAGGTCTGTCCAGAAGCTCTCATAAGACTGTAACTCTCAAAGCAGACAGCTAAGTGGTGGAGTGCCTAGAGGGGAGGACTTGAAGTCTGAAAGACCTGGGTTCAAATCATGCTTCAGACATTTTAGGTATATGATCCTGGGCAAGCGGCTTCTCTTCTCTCTTAGTCATTTTTCTCATTTGTAAAATAGGGATAATAATAGTATCTACCTCACAGGATTGTTCTAAGGATATGTATCCTTAAAATTCTATAGAAATATTCTTATTATTGTTATTAAGCATTAGTTTGAGTTAATCACAAGTTCACTTTTTTTAAAAAAGACAACTTTTTTAAAAAGTTGATAGAGCAGTGGATAGAGAACTGAGCCTCAAGTCAGGAAGACCTGAGTTCAAATCTGACCTCTGACACTTAATATTTGTGTGATCCTGGACAAGTTACTTAACCGTGTTTGCCTCAGTTTCCTCATGTACCAAATGAGCTGGAGAAGGAAGTAGCAAACCCTAAGAAAACTCCAAATGTGGTCACAAAGAGATCAGAAATGACAGAAATAACAGCAACCGGTACACAAAACAAAACCAAACCTCATTATAATCTTTCTCAAGTGACAGAGTAAGTAAACAAACATGGTTTGAACCTCGTAAAAGGAGGAGCTCCCACTCATACACAACACCCTACCTGCCTCTGAACTTATGAATCTTTTTTTCCATATTGTCTTGGTAGGTAGTTTTAACATTTGCATAAATTTTGTTCAAATAGTTAAGACTGAGTTGAATCAGACCTTGCTACAGGATGGGAAGACTTGAAGGATAATTGTAAATTATAAGAATTTCTATTTTAAGAATTCTATTGTAAAAATTACAGTCAGCTGTATCCCTGCTCTCCAAACTTTGAACAATTCAATTTAACTTCTACCATATACCTCCTTGGGAGAAACAGAACACAATACAAGTCAGGGTATGATTCAGTGGGAAAATGTGTCAGGCAGACAGAAAGTGTCATTAGAAGTCAGAGAAAGGAGAGATCAATATGGATTCATTCAACCTACATTTATTGAGTACTTTCTAAGTTCAAGGCCCATCACTGGGGGACTAGGAGTGATAAAAAGAAAACTAGGACATTGTTCATGCCCTTAAGAAACTTACAAGTTCCTTCATTATAGAGAGTAGCTGTTACTTGAAGGGGGTCCAAAAATAAAAAAAAGCCACAAAACATTTGTATAATATTGTTAGTTATATAAAAATCCTCTTGGCCAAATCAATAAAACATGATCTGTATGGGCCATTTGCCAAACATATTACAGAGCCCTCCTTCACAGTGATATTAATTAAAATGCAATTTTACCTATTGAATTATCTTTCCAAATTCTGGATATCCAAATTCCACATTCATGGAGATTCATTTGCAGTGAACAACCTTTGTGTAAGCTAAACTCACATAGTCCCATTTAGAAACTCATGGACACCTTTTAGACATTACAGTCATAGATTGGGGCTGCCCTGCCAATTGTATAAAGACTTTACTCCTTCAAGGGAGCTTTGATGTAAGTTTAATTTATGCCAAAAGAAGTTTGATTTTTGTATCAGTCTGTGATTGCTGTGGGCATCAAAAAATGAAATAGTCTTCCATCTTATTTTTTTAATCCTGTTGTGCTAAATAAATCAACACCACATATTTTATTCATTAATACATTTAGTTTTTCATTTCTACCATTAGGCCTCACAAGGGATCTGGAACAACTTTTCTTGGCCAATGTTTAAAAAACAGAGATAAAAGTTGATAGTAGAAATTGATTCCACTTAGCAGACTCTAATATCACTTGCTGCTTAAAAAAAAAATTTCACTGTGTTCAGTTGCTCTTTTAGCTGCTACCACAAGGCCTTCTCAAAATATGGGAGTTGGTGTGATCATATATGATGTCAGAAAAAAAGCAAGTACAGCAAAGTTTGAAATTCTTGTCATTTGAATGCATGTGTCAGTTAAACTGAATTACCATCAGAAAGTATAATCACTAGGTAAAAATGTTCTAGTCACTGCTAAGGCCTCAAGTAATGAAATGAGAAATAGCAAAAAATAAGAGACAGCTTTTAAAAATTACAATGATCACCTTAGAAGTTATTCTTACTGGAAACCTTTTTTTGATCTTTCACACCTGCTCATTCTCACTTTCTCAATCAAAGGTTCTTAAACTTTTTCTTTTGGGGGATGGAAGGATGGGGGAGAGGATGTGTGAGAGACATGGACCCCTTTGACATTCTAGTAAAGTCAATGGACTCTTTTTCAAAACAGTGTCCTTAAATGTATAAAATAAATACATAGAATTATAAAAGAAATTAATTATATTGAAATGAAATTATTAAAATAGTTTAATCAAGTTCACATAGCTTAAGAAGCCCTAAACATATAAAAACAAATAGACTTAATAGATACCCCTTCCCCAGTCCTTTGCTCTCCAGACCCCAATAAGGTTTCAAGGGAAGTTGATTATTTAATACAAATTCACCAACCAACTCTCTATATCTTTGGCTGAATTTACTGTGGACAGTCATCTAGGTCTGCTAGTAGAGATGACTGGGACAACTTTTATTAGGAGTCTAATGCCATTCCCTGTTTATTTCACTCAGAGGGGCAAAAATAGGATTTTCATAGGTCATCTAAGAGACCCACTGGTGAAGATTCCAGTTTGAGTGGTGAAATCAAGGAATTTACATTTCACCAAAAAAGAAAGAAAATGCGTCCTGGAATGAAATCAAGACTTGTATACTTTTGGATAGTCTTAAACATAATATTGTAATTTTTTTTGCATCCTCATCTGAGTGATACACATAGATTCCCCCTGCTCCCTACCCCCATGGCACCAAGTGACAGCTGAATGCTAACCATCCTTTTAACTCATGCTTTGTGACTCTATCAGGTTCCCTGTGCATGTATTGTGATTAATGAGGTTGCCCCCCATGTGGTCCCAGAATTGGAAATGTCATTTTTCTTCTTGAAATTTGCTTGTTTCTTGGTGGTCTTATGCCTTTTCTTTCTAAGGAGAGACCCAAGAGTTCTCTGATGGGGCAGTGCTCCTTTAATGATGAAACCCTTGCCTTAGATCTTTCCGGTAATTTACACCTAAACATCTTCACCACTGTCAGTAACTTTCTTTTGAAATAGCCCTGCAGGAATTTCCACTTGAAACAGGAAGGGAAGGGAATGTGGATGTCTTCTTTGTCTTCTTTCTTCCCCATGGGCAGGAGTGGGGGTGGGGTGTAGAGAATGGGTTTGAGGAAGACTTGCTGAAAGAAAAAAAAAGAAAAAGAAGATAGGTTTGGGAATGCAACCAATACATATTTATTATTACTTTAGAAAGTAAAAATGTAAAGATGACTTTTTAAATATAGATTATGCAAAAATAGATAGATAACCTAGTCATTTGTCTCAGATTTCTCAAAAGATATGCCTAAACTTGTATATGTGAGTGACAGGCACACAAAATGAAAGTGTTGGATGGGAAAAGGCAAATTATCATTTGGCACTTGACATTATGAAAATGTGAAGCCATGGTTTGGGGATGGCCAAAGAAGGTTATTTGATATATTTATAAAATTTTTCATATACTCTTGATATGGGCAGGAGGTGGATGTGTTTCTGAGGGCATTCCCACAGCTGAGGAATGAGCAAAGTGAGTGCCCAGTGGGAAAACATCCTGCAAAATCTTTAGTTTTTTTCCTGTGCTGTTGGGGAGAGTGGGGGGAACTGTAAGACTTGGTAAAACAGACAAATCTGTATGAATGAAGTCAATTTAGAAGAATGGAGGCAAGCCTTCTCTCTGGTCTTCAACACATGTAAGGACCATAAGAGGCATTGGTTGCTGGTGCATGAACACCATGACTGGTATTTCTTTGCTTTCTAGAATGAAGGCACTCACATGAGACAGACTCATTTGATTTAAAACCAATTCTGAAAAGACCAAGATTTCTAAATCTAGTCCCATGTGAAACATACAAACTTAGTCTCTAAACACTTAGCTTAAGACATATATGTGTGTGTGTGTGTGTGTGTGTGTGTGTGTATATATATACATATACATATATACACATTTCCTTTCTTCTCAAGTATTTTCAGTATCTATTGCTCTTTAATCTTTATTAGATCATAATGCAGGCTGGGTTATTAGCAGCCAGGCAATAAATTTTAGTAGTCCTACCACTCCCCATCTTCTTTTCTTTGTTGTAATCTGAATTTCGGTGCCTCTCTAAATCTATAATTATGAAGCAAGAAAGCCAGGTAAATTACAGTGTGTAAAACAGAAGGAAAGGAGAAGAGGAAAATCAGGAAAGAAAGGATACATGAAAATAAGAATGATCCTACAAATGGGTGGTACTCCCTATAAAATAAGTGTTTAACTAGATGACCTCAAAGACCCCTTCCAGCTCCAACAGAATCCTAAGATTTCAATAAAGAATCACCAATTTCATGCATATGCACATGGTCTTCTCAACTGATTCTGACATCTTTGGATCCTGTCCTTTGCTTTCAAAGGATCCTATTTGTTTCTAGTAGGGCTTAAAAGAAATTCCACAGCTAGTTTATTAGGGATTTATGTAGTACTTTTCTTCTGGGTAGCTCAGTGCACTTTACAAACTGAATTCCATTAATCCACAAACTCGTCTTGGAGGGACCACATGTAGAGATTAGAGAGAAGGGGCATTGTTTTTCCGCCACCCGCCTTCACCTTTCTGCTGTGTTGGCCAAGAAAGGAGCCAATTGCATTACTGATTTCCACTAGGAATGAGAATAAGATCACTAACTCATCTCACAAACCACTGAACACTTATTGGATGGCCATGGTGTTCAGCCATTCCTGCATTGAGCTAGATTCACAATGGTCAGACATTATTTATCTAGTTCCTATATTTTTAGAAGGAAAAGAGAACAACGCCAAATCTACTCATAATGACAAGTATACACAATAATGCCATGAATTTGTGTTACATGTAGGCTAATTCACAGATTGTTTGTATTGCTCTTTTAAAAGTCTTTGGGGATCTTTGTTCATACTCATTTCCATAAATCACTTAATTCTATTCTAATAATAACTCTCATTCTCTCTCTCTCTCTCTTTCTCTCTTTCTCTCTTTCTCTCTCTCTCTCTCTCTCTCTCTCTCTCTCTCTCTCTCTCTCTCTCTCTCTCTCTCTCTCTCTCACACACACACACACACATACATGCAGGTATCCTACTGCACACTTATAATTATGACTAAAATGTGTGGGTGTGAATAGAATTATTTCTAAGCTTCTCTTGGTATTTATTTTTGTTTCAACAGATGGATGATCCATTTTTAAGCACACTTTTCAGATCCTTCATTTTACAGGTGCATCTCAAATGAATAATTGTTTGGAGATAAGTTGGCCATGGAGGCACCTGAAGCAGTAGATTAAAATCAGTATTTTTTTATTTTATTTTGTCTCTTATTTTTAAAATCTTATTGATATCTCTTGTTCTTATACCAAACTCATTTCTGAATATATCCCTGCTCCCCATCCAGCAATCCATCCTTTTCAAAAAAAAAAAAAAAAGATTTTTAAAGAAAAAAGGAAAAAATCTCAGTAAAATTAACACACAGCATGTCTCACAGTTTGTCTTAAATTTGTTATTTTTTACAGTACAGTAATGGTGTAAGACATTCATGTATAACCAAATTGATAACTATTTACTTTGTATCTAGTTCTTTGCTGGTACAAAAGTTCTGCTACAATCTTTCTTTTTGTCTTTGACCTCTTTAGTGTTATATATACAGCAATGGGATCTCTGGGATATGGACAATTTCATTTTAGTTACTCCTAAAAAAAGTATAATTCCTATTTGCTTTCCTTAATATTTGGACCAGTTCATTGCTCTACTAACTCTGTATCAGGGTGGCTGTATTCCTACAACCCTTCCAACCTTGACTATTTACATTCTTTGTCTTTCATCTTTGCCAATTTTTCAAGTGTGAAGTGAAAACTCAGTCAACCAGTATTCATTAAATGCTTACTATGTATTCATCAGTTACTGTGCTAAGTGCTAGTTATTTTGATTTTTCTTATTAATGATTTGAAGCAATTTTCCATAGGAATGTAAATTATTTACGATTCTTTTGAAAACCATCAAACTAATATTTTCAAAGCTTTCCCTCCTCCCTCTTTCTATTTTTCTTCTCTCCTCCCATTTATGATGACATTTCTTCCCCATTCAAGGTTTTATTCCTTCTCTCATGTGTGACTCCTATTGGCCACAGAAAACAGTTTGCTTCTTGGTATTTGGGGGCTCTCCAAGTTGCATCCTAAAGTTTCACTTTTCTCTTTTCCAGATCACCACAGATTTGAGGCAGCGTTGCACAGACAACCATACAGGAACATCAGCCTCAGCCCCTATGGCTGCTGGCATCATCGCCCTGGCCTTGGAAGCCAAGTAAGTTCTGATCTGTACCTTCCATTAATTGGTGACACCCTCCTTCTAGTAGGACCTGAACACTACTCCCACCCCTGCCACTCAAAATACCATCTTTTTTCCCCCTTCATTCTCTCCCCCCTAATAGGTTTATTCTATATTTAGATGAGATTGGAAGATTTTTGTTAGAGATATAGGGGAGATAATTTGTTATGTCACAAGGCTACTGGAGTTAACTTCCTGTCAGGGAAAGCTTAGTGTCTTCATGGAGAGATGGCAGACCCACGTCAATATTAAGCTTGTACACGTGGCTGTAAAGCCTGGGGAGTTTGGCTTTGCCAGTTTCCGTTCACCGTAGTTGCTATCCCTTAGAATCATAGGACCTCAGAATTGGAAGGGGCCCCAGAGGTCACCTAATGCCATCCATTCCCAAGATTGAATCTTTTTAGGACATTTCTAACAAGTCATTCTTTACCCTTTGCTTAAGGACTTCCAGTGGAACTCATTCCTTCCCAAAGGAACCCATTCTGTCTTTAGACAGCTTAAGTTGCTTGTAAGCATGTCCCTTTCAGCCACATGAAATCTGCCTCTTTTCAATTCCTATTCACTTCTGTTAGTTTTTCCCTCTGGGTCAAGTTGAGGAAGTCTGATCTTGCTTTCAAATGACAGTCCTTCATATGCTTGAAGGATTAGTCAGTCCTTCCAAGTATTTTCTCTGAGATAAACAATCCCAAATTCTTTTAACCAAATCATTCATGTTCCAAGGCCTACTACAATATTTGCCCTCCTTTGGGTATGCTTTGGTTTCTCAATGCCCATCATGAAATATGGCACCCAAAATAAAAACAATATTGTCATTTTCACTAGAACAAAAAGTTATGAGTTTCCTCATTCTGACTACTTAACTTTTTGTTAGTTTTTCTAGCTTTTAAACCAGAATTCTTACAATCCATTAAAACTCCCTGACCTTTGTTACATGCAATGCTGTCTAGACTGGAGATGTCATCATACATGTGAGTCGTAACACTCCTGAGTGTCACCCAAACCAGATGAAAATGCAATTGGGAAATGTTTAACAAAATAAGTAAAAATGTGACAAAATATAGATAATATGTGGTTTGCTAAGTCAAGCTGAGGGTCCCAGGCATTCTTATGCATGTTTTTGAGGCTCTTGGTTCCATCTGAGTTTGACATCACTAGCCTAGACAGTCTGACATCATTACTCCTGCATTTGAGATTTTCTGACCCCAAATGTTGGCCTCTATCCTTAGCCACATTTAACTTACTTTCATTTGTCTTAGTACTTTAGTCCTAGACTACTGATATTATTTAGATCCCACTTCTCTCCTACAATGTTTTAGCCCTCCTTTCCAACTCCATGCAGCACCTCATCCTTCCTTAGGATTTAAAATTTTTTTAGTTAACTTTTCTTCAAGATTTTTCAAAGACCACTGACAGTAGCTTAGCAATTATATTAGCAATTTTTTTCTACCGTAGAAAATACTTTGTCTGGACCTGGTAACTTAAACTTATTAAGTGTGGCTATCACCTCCCATATCTTAGATCTCAATTCCCTGTTATCCTGTTTTATTCCATACATCAGAGCCTGAAGATCATTCATGGTAGAGGGGGGGAAAAGACAGTAAGACTGTATCTCTCAATTTCTACATATCATTGTTCTATCTCCCTTGGTCAATCATCTTGTCTCTTCATTGACCTTCTCATCCCTTCTAGAGCCAAAAAAGGCTTTTTTTTGTTTGTTAGCTTGTCCTAGGCTCTGGTATTCTTAACATTCTTTGTACTGTCATCAGTGACCTGCCCTTGTATTCTTCTTATATATATCTTTTTAAAAATATGAATTCATCCTGGTATAGCCTCTTAGGTATCTTTAGATACTAGTTTTCTATTTTCTTCCTCACTGGAGTCATTTTTGTTTTTTCTTTGTCATAATTTTTATTCTTCAGAGGATCTCATTCTGATTGAGACCTCTTTCCTTATAGAATCTTATAGAATGGCATCCTTTTTATCCTTTTTTTCTGAATTTTTTGAAGTCATTCTCTCAGAATCAGATGGTGTTTACCACTCTCCTTTTTGTCCATGGATGAAGAACTCCAAGATGTAGTGAGTGATCTCTTCTGAACGAGTTTCTGGTCATTTCTACTTTCTCTGTAAGTTATTATTCATATTCATGTCCAAAACAGTAGTTTGCCTTGTCATTTCTTCCACCTTTCAAAGAATGCAATATATAAGCAAGTTCTCAAGGATTCATTAGCTTTTCTACTCATAGAAGAATGATAGAGTTTGAGCAGATACCTGGATGGCTAGAGATCTCTGCCACTTCAATACCATCCTACCACTTCAGTTTTGTTATCTGTTTCTTAAAATTATCATTCATTTTGGACTAAGTCAACGTTAGCATATTCCAGGCATAATAATATTGTTCCTTTTTCTTCTTCATTTATTCTAAACTTCTAACCTTCCCTCTAGTGCCTCGATATCCAGACTAGAGGATATCTCACTAATCTTCCCATTTTCTTTTTCATTTAATGTGAATAAGATACAAACCATCCATTGTGGTACTCCAGTCATGAGTGGTATACTAAAACCTGTGAGATCCAACTTAAGTTCTTGCATTGAGATCTATAGTTAATTTTACTTATCACCTTGGCTGCTCTGTTTGTGAGGAGATATCTCAAATCATTAGTATTTTCTATTGTAATGATGTCATATGTGAAAGTAATCTCTAGGTAAAAAATTTCTGAGACTTAGATGGTAACTTACTTTTTTCCAAATTATATTTAGTATAGCAAATTCTTGGTATACGATAAGCTCTTTGGACAGTCTCTGGGTTAACTCTCACAAGATTTGACCTATAACAAGGTAATCCATTCTCTTATCAACAGTTAACTATGTGAGCTGAATAATTTATCAAACCTGCTGTTATAATTTCCTTCAGTGATATACTGAAGGTCAAGGACATTATGGCTGGCCTTGAACAATAAACAGTCATTTTCCAGAAAAATCATGACAATCCCATTGGGGAAGAAAGGGAAGGCTCATTTAGCACCCTCCCAGGATGAGAGAAAAGACAGATAAGTGGGAAGAAATTTGAGAGTAATGATGAGTCTGAGCTGCTGAAATAGTAAATTCAGATTCATACTCTGTGCCAACACAACCCCTCTCCAACACAAAAATGTGTATACACATACACACACACATACACACATATACACTCAGAGTGATTTAACTACTGTTTTTTATTTTAGGAGAAAATGTGTACCTTACTATGGAACATGGGTTTATATAATCTAAGGCTTCAGTTGGGGGGAAAATGAAATTACAGTAAGATATACCTGGATATTGTGACATACTCAATATGTAGTATCATGCCCTATCTCGAGCCCTTGTCGTTGGGAGAAATCTGAAACTAGGATGTAGTTCTTTGCATGAAGGAATGTCACTGATTTTTGTCTAAAAGTAATAATCAAGCTTCAACTGTACAACCTGCAATTAAATTTTGAGAAGAAATCTCTGCAATCAAAGACCAAAAAAAGTTCATATTTTATATAACCTCAAGCTAAATGCCTTGCCCAATTCAGGAAACCTTTATTAAGTGCCTGGGAAGTAAAGACACTAGAGATTTAGAAGGGAAAAAAAAGGAAAAAAATTACTCTTCTTACCCTTAAGGAGTTTGCAGTAATATAATTATTTTTCTGGGCCTCACCTGTAAAATAAGTCCATAAATTTGAACTATAATTGATCAGTGCTTCCTATCATTTTTTGTGTCATTGTCTTTGGCTATCTCATGACCTGGGGACCTCTTCTCAGAATAATGTTTTTAAATGCATAAAAAAGCTATGATTACAAAGGAAATCTGTTATATTAACATACAGTTATCAGTTTTTTAAAAGAATAAATTCATGGGCCTCAGACAAAAACCCTTGAAGTTAACTGTTAAACGTTCTAACTCTAATATTCTATGATTATATTCAGTTTCTCCATTTGTAAAGACTAGCACATTAGAGGCATCTAGGTCAACTGGAGAAAGAAATGACAGACCACTCCAGTATCTTTGCCAAAAAAAACACCATGGATAGTATTGGCTTGTTATGGTTCACAGGGTCATGAAGCCTCGAACACCACTTAACAAGGTTCTATTCAACTCAAATGTTAACATTCCTCTATAACTATTAAGCATTGGCATTTAAACATGAAACTTTTCAACTTTAAAAGTAAGAATGTGGTCAAAGAGAACAATTGAAACCTACCCTGTAAAATTCAGACCATGTGACGTTTTCATTAGAGTGAACATTTATTCCACCTTTAAAAATCTCATTGAAATATCTGCATATTATTGACATGCAAATAAGTCCTACAAAATAACTCCTGGCCATTTTCAATTTGCTAAGTTTAAATTGTTTACCAATGTAAAAAATAAATCCATTTACATTTTTTAAACATAAATAAGATTGGAAGGGGAGAAGGGATTTGTTCCCACTTTGGTGGAATTAGATAGAGCAGTCCTCAATAGGTTTGTTTGCTGCTATATTATATGTGTATATGTATGTGTGTATATATGTATGTGTGTGTATATATATATATATATATATATACACATATGCTACAGTCATAAGCACAGTAACACTTGTACCATCATAATCAAGTTTTCTCTCCTTGATTCTGAGGAACACATTATTCTTTGAGAAGTTATTGTGATATCCTACGAAAGACAATTCTGTCGCTGCTGATAGAAGGATGCAATCAATATTAATTACATTCACTCTTAAATGATTCCTTTACAGAGAAGAGATTATAATTGAGCTGACCAATATATGGGAAAGCAATGAATTTTTAGAAAACAATCTGATTCTTGTTTCCTTTTCTTTTTCTTGACATTTGGAAGATGATTCAAGATGAACTTAAAAAAAGTCATTGACATCGGTATCTATATACTGAACCAGCCCATTGAATTTCCAGGTTTGAGGCCAATTTAGAGATTCAACTCCATTAGAGCAGCTAGGTGGCGCAGTGGTTAGAGTGTTAGGCAATGAATCAGGAAGTCTCCTCTTCATGGGTTCAAATCCAGCCTCAGACACTTGCTATCTGTGCGACCCTGGGCAAGTCACCTTAACCCTGTTTGCCTCAGTTTCTCCATCTGTAAAGTGACCTAGAAAAGAAAATGGCAAAACACTCCAGTATCTTGGCCAAGAAAACCCCAAGTGCGGTCACAAAGAATCTGACACAACTGAAAACAATTGAACAGCCAACCCAACAGAGGAGACAGGAGCCAATAACTGGCAGACCTATTTGTCTACCTTTTTAAGAATTTCCCACAGGTCCACCATTTACAACAAGTGAAAGTCACAGCCGGGGGTGGAAGTCCAACTGGCAATAGACAAGGATGAGGCCTAAAATTCAAGCACTTTACTGCTAGTGGAATGTGTTGTAAGTCAGGATCAACTCTACCCCACGTAATATCCCTGAATATTTCATATGTCATATGCCTGTAACATTAACTCCCTTAGGAAATTTTCCTTCTTTTCAAAGAGTGAAGTATGATTGGTATCTTCTGCTTGTGAGAACAGAGCAGGCTCCTTAACAAAGCTTTCAGTTTCAAGCAAAGGGTTGCAGCATAAATGAATAAGAATTCGTGTCCTTTGCACCATACCCCTTCCAATTGTGTGCGTGCGTGTGTGTGTATGTGTGTATGTGTGTGTATGTGTATGTGTATGTGTGTGTGTGTGTGTGTGTGTGTGCGCGTGTGTGTGCATTGGCTTTTGGAACCAAATATTTACTAAGCCAGTATAGTAAAGATAGTTGGTACAAGACACTGCCCAGATCAGGGGCATATTCTCCCAAGAGTACGATAGAGACTAAGGGTCATGGCTTCAAGCTTAGACCACATGTGACAGAAAGGCTAGCATTACTCCTTGAATTCTTTTTGCTAAAAGGATATCCTTTTCCTTTCTGGGGATCCTCATAAAGTTTCCCATAGGTGTGATTTAGCTTTCTGATGGTTTCCTTATAAATCTTTATAAGTCCTTACAAACCCTTACTTTTTAAAAATAACTGAATCTTGGTGGTAGACCTTGAGCAAGTCGACTTCTCCAGGCTTCAGTTTCTTTACCTCTGAAGAGCTGGATCACAGGATTATAGATATAAAGATGTACAGGACCTTGAAGGTCATCTTCAACCTCACTTATCTTACAAGTATGGAAACTGAGGCATGGAAAGATTAGAGGTTATAGATTTAGTAAGTGGGAGAGCCCAGATCTGAAACCAGGTCTTCAAATTCCAAATCAATTGTGTTTTGTTTTTTTTTACCCCACTATGTAATACTGCTTCTTGAAATCTCTTGAATTGAGCTCAATGGTCTCAAAGGTCACTTCCATCTCTAACCATCTGTGTCTATGCTATTTTGATTACAAGGATGAGAATTCATCCTTTTCTCATTCAGCTAAATATCACAGCTATCACTGTATTGGCAAAGTGAAGTGTGTTATTTCTCAGCATTGTGATGGATATATATTTTTCTATTCAGTTCTAATGATGTGAGGAAAAAAACTGTATCTTGGGTGGTTATTGCCATTTCAGCACCTGGTCTTGTAAGGATGTTTTTGTTCTAACTTTCTTATGCTGATTTAACTGGCAATCTTAGTCTACATTATAGGATCCAGAATTGAAAATAACCTTAGGTATCAACCCATCCCTGTATAGGAAAAGCTCCAAGGATAGGGATGTCATTACCTTCTAAATTTGGTTGTTTCACATTATAGGATCCAGAATTGAAAATAACCTTAGGTATCAACCCATCCCTGTATAAGAAAAGCTCCAAGGATAGGGATGTCATCACCTTCTAATTTTGTTAAGGAAGAATTTTTCTTACAGTGAGTCAAATCTCCTCATCATTACTCCTTATTGTACTCCTTCAATGCCACGCAAAACAAGTACAATCATTCTTCCACATGACAACCTTTCAGACACCCTCCACAGTTATCATACCCTTCCCCACTACCTTATCTGCTTTAGATTAAATATCCCCAATTCCTTTAACTTATAACATATTGGAGATTCTTACTCAGATATGAATTGATATCTAAAGTACCTTCCAATTCTGAGATGCCAGGTGTCAAAATGCCAGCGACCACCTAAGATACGGCATTTTTATCCAACTCCTATCACCGAATAGAAATAGTAACATTGATCTCAAAGGGAAATGATTTTTAGGTGCTTATCCTGCCATTTTAAAAATATTAAAAATTAGTTTGCACGTGCAAGTAAAATCATACAGACAAAAAAAATAGACATCCTCACTTCTGTCAGTAGAAAGGAGAGCTCTTTCCTTCCATCGGGCAGCTGCAAGCCATCAATGCTATCAGACAGCAGTGCACAAAGAGCCCCTGAATGCTTACAACTGGTGACAAAGCCACCCCTGATGTCAGCATGTAGTAATAATTGAGGGGAGTGGAAGGGGGAGTTACAGGAAATTATTTCCTTCTTCGCTTATAGCAGTGAAAAGCATTCAACTTTGTGTCAGTAGACACGCAGATTGTAGTTCCAACCCTGTCACTTTCTAGTTATCTGATCCTGGAAAAGCCCTCTCTGACCCTATTTCCTTCACTGCCAAAAGGAGAGAGTTAGACTTTTTTTTTTTAATGGCCCTTCTTGCACCAGTGCTAAGACATTCTAAGATTCTATTAAGGCAGCTAGGTGGTACAGCAGATAGAGGGCTGAACCTGGAGCCAGGAAGACTTTTTTCATGAGTGCAAATGTGGTACCAGATACCTACTAGCTATATGACCCAGGACAAGTCACTTCACCCTGCTTGCCTCAGTTTTCTCATCTGTAAAATGAGCTGGAGGAAGAAATGGCAAACCACTCCAGGGTCTTTGCCAAGAAAACCCCAAATGGGGTCAAAAGAGTCAGACATGACTGAAAAGTACTGAATAACAAGATTCTGTTGTTCCAGGTGGTCTCTCGGATAAATGTGTATGAATATAGCCTTAAGTCTATATATAGTGGCCCTGGTAGATTTAAGCCCCCATGCCAAAGCATTTTGCCTTTACTTTCAAAATTTAACCCTCAAATGCTGTTCTGTCATCTTTTTTCTTAGGGCACGTAAAACTTCAAAACATTTGAAGTGGTAAAATTCACCTTAGAGACAAATTCTTACACACAATCATGGTGTTTCTGGGGTTACTCCCCAGATATAATTATTCTATAGCAATGGACTTACTCCCCTAATGGAAACAATACACAATTTCCATGGAAAAACTGAAAGAAAAATCATGTTTATTGCCCTGTAATCAATTATATGGAAAGGACAAATGCCAATGTCTTTAAAAATAATAAACTTCTCTTTGTCATCATAGTTATAATTCTCTTTTAGGGTTCTTAGCTTTCTTGTGCTAAGTAAGTCTTAGTCAACAGGCATACATCTAGCGTTCATGTGCCAGGTACTGTCATAAGTGCTGGGAAATGCAATGTGTATGACATCTGATGACATACCCCCAAAATAAAAATACCTTGATACTACAGTCCAAGTTCCTTCTGCTGTGGTCACAATGTCCTTGAATTCAACAAACATTTATGTTCTGAAAAAGGTATCTTGTTAGACAGAGGGGCATAGAAAGACGAAAACAAATATATCCTTGGCTTGAAGCAGCCTATAATCAAGTTCCTTAAAGACCAAGAAGACTAATTTCTCTTTGGAGAAATCTCACTTGGAGATGTCCTTTCTCTCCTGGGATCACAAATGTGATGAAGAAAATGATTTAGCTACTCAGACAACAATAGAGGTATAATGGAGCATCTCCGTCCTCATTAAGCTTCTGTCTTGAGCTGCTTGACATGATCAGTGCATACAGTCTAAAGTAGATCGTACTTTCCATGCAGGCAGGAGTCATATTTCATTTATCTTGATACCTCTCCCTATACATCAGCACATGGCTTTGCCTCAAGTAGGGCCTTCATAAATGCTTGTTTTCAATAATAATGTCTTTCAGGGGTTGAGAAAAAGAATCAAGAATTTACTTGACCCTACAGCTCTCAGACCCTGCAGAATTTAAAACAGATGAACAAAAAGCCAAAATATAAACTTAACATTTATTTATTTATCATGGATCACTTTTTTTTTTTGTCGTAACAAATCATTAAATAAATGGCATAGCAAACATTTTAGATTGGGATTCTGCAAGTGTCAGAGGAGGAGGTGAGAAAAGTGCTTTTGCGTGTGTGTGTGTGTGTGTGTGTGTGTGTGTGTGAGTGTGTGAGTGTGAGGGAGGGGTAGCCTCTCACCAATTCATTGATCTGTCAGGTTTGATGATGTATTTTGTTTTCCTCTTGATGGTCTTCCAGCTGTGTGGGAAGGGACTACCTAGTCAGTGATTACAAATGAAATAATTATCACATGGGCCATTTAACAATCCAAAACAATATGTTTTCCACAGTGTGACTCTGGAGGTTCCAAACTAAAAGGCCCTATGGGAAACTGAGCTCTTAAATAAAGGAATTATTGCAGTAAATATAAAGACCTGAGTGCAGTAATTTCAGATAAGGGACGTAAAGAAACTCAAGCCATTTTTATAAAGTGTTTCCCATTCAGGAACCAGCAACAATTGGTTCATGGAGACAAGAAACAAATTTATTTGTAAATAGCAATTCATGTCACTTCCCCCAAAACTGGCTTTGACAATCAAGCTAAAAAGACTGAAGTAGTAACTGGTATTGTTTTTCAGAATTATAAACTATGTTTTACTGTTGAAGCATTCTCTGACTTAAATCTACAATTATATTCAAAAACCACATACACTTTTCGCCTCTTTCCCTGGGTCGTCATATCTCCCTTCTTTACGGCATTCCTCACATAGTGGTCAAGAAAGTGATGCTAAAACCTAAATCTGACCCTGTCACACCCCTACTCAAAAATCTTGATAAGCAGTGATGCTGTTTATAAGAATTGATTAAACTATTATAAGCTCCATGTTTCTTTAAAAGCATATATGGGTTATATAATATATAATATGGGTTTATATTATATTATATAAAATGGGTTATTAATATATTATAAAATACTATGTAATTCTTTATAATCCTCTTATTCTAGCTCCCTGTTATCATCTTTTTCCGCCACCCCCCTTTTATTTTCTTCCTGGAAAATCTTGTCAAACCCGCTCATATTCCATATGAAGAAATTGAAACTCTGAGAGATTGCCCAAATCCCAATGTGCAAAGACAAGACTAATCTACTGGCACTGGAAGCCAGGCTTTTTCCATCACAATCCAGAGCTTTATTTCCTCAACTCCATGATCTGTTCTTATACCCTATAATTATCTTCCACCATAGTTTTGGAAGGAACTTAAACATTTCTGAAGGCAAGTTCACCAGATGTTATTTAATTTGTTTAAGAAAGTGATGTGGGCATGGGAATGCCTGAAAATTGATTAGCTATTGAATAATTCACACAATAAAATTTCTTTCTGTTATTTTGGTGAAGGTGGAGTTGATTTTTGAGAAGCCTTCCCTCTCAGGCCAGAAATCTCAGAATACATTCATAAGGTATTAACAAGGTGTTTAATTACAAATGGATGTCTACTCCTGATCCATTAATGCCATGTGAATACCCTCATCCAAGTGAATCAAAAAAGACAATGCCATTGGCTAATGGAGGATGAGCATGCCTCTGGGTGACCTTTATAACACTTAGCTTTTGAGTTTATTTGTATTGCAGGCTTGGGAGCTTTTTAGGGAACAGAATCCTGCAGGGGTAGAAGGAGGGGATCTCTCTCTACTTCCAAACTTGCTCAGAGAAATATAGCCTAGATTTCAGTTTGTAAGAGTTTTTAACCATTTTTAAGAGAATTTAAGGTACAGTTGATGGAGCAGAGACATATACTTCAAACAGACATGGATACAGAAAGACACTTTAGGTCATTAACACCTGCAGGACAACTGGTAGCTCAGAAGAGAGTCGGCTGTGGACTCATGAGAGCTAGCCCTAGTACTCGAGTTGTCCAGCAGAAACGAGCAAACAATATGAAGAGAAAAAGGACATCAGGGCCCCGATTTACTGCCATTGTTGCCTTGGCCATATGTGTTTACTACACATGTGCCTCACTACCATTGTATGCTATTTGTAATTATTCTTCCAATGGCCATTGTTGGCATTAGTGCAAGAGTGGGTTGCGGTTTATGGTGGAAAGAGGGGAAAGGGAGATTTCTTTGCTAAGAACTAATTGCCTCTACCAGCTGTTAATGCAAAGCACATTCTTTTGGGCTTGTGAACTACAGCAGTAGGAGGGGTTAGCTCTAGAATCCGGGACGCCCAACCCTCAATGTGTGTTCAAGTATGGAGAGTATTATGCCAGAGAGTGTGCTACACTGGTATTCTTGAAAAGCTTATATCACTGTCTATACTGCCTTTCTTTTAAATCTCCGTTTTCCCATTGAACCTGGCATTTTTTTTTTATAGATTCCCTTGTCTCTTCACTTTCTTTCTTGTGTTTATACTTTTTACTTTAAACTTAGTTTTTACCTCTCTTAGGCTCATTTCTTTTGCCATTGTGGGGAGAGGTAGGATAACAACGACGAGGGAGAAAATGAGTTGCGTTAGAAGCTATTTGTCAAAGTAATTGAGATTCACTCTTGAGATGGTGAAAATCTGACCCCAAGATACTCAAACATTAGCCAGTTTGAGGCAGTTCAAATGTGTAGGTATTATTTAGTTACTAAATTGCATAATGGGGCTTAGCTGAAATAAAGAAGTCCAAACCTTCAGCTGTACAACTGATTGTGTTGATGTCATATAAATCCATCCATCATCATCCTCTTCCTTCTTTCTGCCTTCTCTTTCTCCTACCACTTTCTTCTTGCCTTCCTTTTCCTTCTTTCATCTTTTTTTCCTCCTTTCTGTTTTTAATGAAATATATATTCAAGTGTATTATTTTTCCATTTTTCCACTTTCCCATATTCGAGTATATGAAATATTTAGAGCCATGAATGCATTTATATGTTGAAGTAAAATTCTAGTGTAATCATTTTATGGAATATCTCAATTCTTTTCCTTAAGTGCAATTTTGTTATTATTAGAACAAAGTTAAAAATCACATTCTTGGTCCAGAAAAGATATAGCTAAAAAACAATGAAGCTCTACCCTTTATCATGAATTAGTAAATGAAAAGAATTATAATGAACAAAGTAGAATAAGAATGAAATGTTGGTCCCCAAATCCAACTCCAGCTTTATATTGTTTGGGTTTGTTGTACTGATGTTTTTTAGTGGATAGTTTGAAAAGGAGGGTGAATTTGCTGGAAAGGGTGGTTGGGTTGTATGAAGCAAGGGAAAGTGGCAGGAATTGAAAAGTGATTGAGGAGGTGCAAAGGGACCCTAAATGAAGTATCAGGAAGGACAAAGAGCACACTGTTCTTCAAGTGCTGGCTAGAGAAAATGTGTTGTACTGAACAATTTGTTGTAAAGAATCCCTTATCATCAGATGAGCAAAGTGCTGTTATAGAGGGATCATAGAGTGCAAAGTGGCATTGTCAAACTCAACTAAATGAGGCCATTAATCCATACACAAGGATCCCTGGGGATGACTTAAAGTAAAATATTATCTATATTTTATTGTATTTTTATTTATTTTGCTCAGTATCTCCCAACTACGTTTTAATCTTGTTCAGCCACACAGGACAACAGGGTGCTTGCTTGATTGCACATCTCTACTAAATGTCATACTTTTTTAATCTCTACACCTGTGATGCTAGCTGCTTAAGTATTTCAGTAACTAATGGTGTTCTTGATGTGAGTTCTTGTTTCTTTGAAGTAGATTGAAATCCATCTCCACGTAAGTGGGTGGCCCTTATTACTTATGTCTTAGACAAAATCATCCCACAGCGGTAAAAGTTCCACTGATGTTCATCTCTTACCTTAACTTGACTGGACGTCAAGTAATGTAGTGCCATACAATTATCAGTCCCACATGCAAAGTCTTTCCAACCTAGCAAGTAGATTTGGAGTCAAGGAACCTTGGTTCAAATCCTGGGCCTGTCAGATTTACCACCTACATGACTTGAGGCAAATCATGTCCCCTCTCTTGGCCTTGGTTTCATCATCGATAACATGAGAGGATTGGCCTAGACTCCTTTCCAGACCAAAATCTGTGATCCTTTATGCAAATCTAATATCTGTCAAACCTTCTGTTCTTCTTCTATTGTCTCTGAGAAGATGGAACTACCTCTTCTCCTCAATGAAGCAACAAAAGAAGAGAAATTTCTATCATAACTTAAGTAGTTTTGCCAAGCATTATATGATCTAAAGAACAAGTGGTGCATTTAATCTTAGGCAATAAAATTTGAAGATTGGAATAAAAAATCTTGATAATGCATTCTCAATGATATGAATAACTTCATAACAAATATATCATTATTTATGAAGTATCAATCAATCAACAGGCATTTATTAAGTACCTACCTATGTCAAATGCCAGACACTACACCAGGCCTGAGTGATGTGACACATCTGAAACAATCCTTGCCTTCAAAAAACTTGTATTCTATACTTTCCATCCTTTAATGGTCTTGCCAAGATTGTCAATTTTGCTATACATTCAGCTGTACAATTTTCAATAAAGTCATGCCTCCATTCTAAGGAAACTCTGCACCCCTAAGAAAAGCAAAGAGGTTTAATATTTAGGTAGGAAGTGAAAATAACTATCCATTTTTTTCCTTTTAATTCCAAAAAGAATATATTGGCATTGGGGAGAGCTCAACCAGTATAAAGTTGTTAACACCTTTATGCCACATATATTAAAAAAAATATATGTTTTAGAGACCCCTCTCAGCTATTTATTTACATTTTCCCATTAAAAGGTAATCCAGTAAAATGAGAGTGATAACTTAGCAGATTCTGAGCTTTTCCCATGATATTAAATGAGATAGTAAAATGGCATAAAAGGAGGTTCAGGAAATACCTGAAGTTGATCCCTGGAGGGCACATGTTTTGCTTTAATAAGCAATTACTGAATTTCTCAAGGAATTAATAATTATGCCCTGATACATCAGCTCCACCAACTGGTAAATTCTCCAGAAATGATTTTCTTTAGTGTGTTAATTGCTTTAAAACAATGTAAACTTGACATCCTCTTCCTTCTCCTCTTTCTATTTCTCCTTCTCTCCTTCTCCTTCTCTTTCTCCTTCCTCTTCCTCTTCTTTCTCTTTTCATACTCCTTTTCCTTCTGCTTCTTTCTCCTTTCTCCTCTTTATCTCTCTCTTTTCCTCCTCCCACTTTGCAAAAGAATTTTTAAAATCGTATATGTATATGTGTATGTATATGTATTTATGTAAATATATATGTGTGTACATATATACACATCTTCTGATACCCTTTCATTGATTAATGTGCTGATAGTCAATGAACTCTGTACAATAACACATTCAGATTGTTTGAAATTTATGCCAATTTACCAGTTATTTTAAGGCAAAGATAGTGAATTTCTGAATTTAATATTCTGAGGTTTCTGGCATTTCACTTGGTGCCAAAGTTCAGTTGGTCCAAGCACTTTTTGTTCCCTTGTAACTTTGTGATAGTGACTATGGTAACACACAAAACACTGTTTTGTTGAGCTTCCTCTCTCTCTCTACTACTACTTTTAATTTTAGAAAAAGATTAGCTGAATAGGGAGTTTTTTTCCCCCAAAAGTTGATTATGTTTTTCACATAAGCTGCCAAGTAGTCACTTTACCCAAAGCATATTTCAGTGCATTCTATAAATGCCTCATTTGGCTTCTTCATTAAAAACAAAATCACTGTTTTTGTATTTAAAGTATTCAAACATCTCCCTCTTATCCCAATAAATCCCACATTGAAACCTACACAAAATCTAGAGATTGCTTCTAGGCCTTTTCTTGTGTCTGGTGTGGAGTCAATGGGTTTGTGCTGATTATGTGGATCTGTGAATTTTCGTTTCTGGAGATTACAGATTCTGAGGGAAAGAAACCTTATAATTCATCTATCCTAGCCCCCTAATTTTATAGATTAGAAAACAATCTCAAAGGGGCTAATCAACTCATAATCAATAAGCGTTTATTAAATTCCTATTCCACGCCAGGCACTGTTCTAGGGGTGGCATAAAAGAATTAGCATTCTTACCTGAAGGACCACAGAATCTACATTCTTTTGGGAGGATATAATATTCAGATGCATTCCCAAATAAATATACGGAGATGGACAGGGCCACTGAGAGCTGGAGGAATCATGAAGAGCCTCTTGAATGAGGTAGAATATGAGTTACATAAAAAATGGCTAAATGGTACAGCAAAGACAATCAGAGAAGAGGTCAAAGGACATGATGATGCTAATAGTTTGATATACCTGGCTGATGCAAATGGAGTTGGAAAAGAGAAAAATCAGTACGTATGAAACAGAAGGAAACTCTCTAGTGAAGGTATCTTTTCATACTGTTTCTGAAAATTCTTAAAATGCCTCAACACATGTTTGTAGGATTTAAAGCACTGAAAGAACCTTATAAAACATTGCTTCAAGGAATTAGATCAAAGATTTAGAGGCTGAAAGGACCTTATGGGTCATATAGATTGACCCGCTGCCCCATTTTAAAGATAAAACTAAGGGCCCTAGAGGTGAATTGATTTGCCTCAAGTCATACATTTAAATAAATATTTAATAAATATCAGGGACAGAATATGAATCCAGATCTTTTGAATCCCAATCTATATCCTATCCACTGCAGTTACTTAGAAAACATTATCCAAATTTATATTTAAAAAAGTATAATTCTCAGTTAGCTGTTGTAAGACAATGAACACTTCAGTATGCATTAAGTAATGATAAAGCTGTTGTGAGGTTCTGGTCTCAGAAGATGCTGTTCCACCCTTCAGTGGGCCTCATTCACCCAAGCTTCACCCCCAGAATCAGGTCTTCTTGAGGAATTCCTGGTATACCAACAGGTGACGGTAGTGGACTGCCTTTCCCCACAACCTATCCCACCCCCAACTTCTATCTTAACTGATTTTGCCTCCTGCTCCAAAATTCCTAGTTACTATTTTCATATGATGATTAATTACCTTGCAATGGACTCTCTCTTAAGATTGAAAACCATTTCACTCCCAGGGAATGACAGGAAGGAATAAAGAAAGCCAAGAAGGAGCTGAGAATTTATTCTTTCTACAATACCAGAATGGAGAATTCTCCTATTCATTAGATAGCACAAGCCCCCATTTTAAAATAAATAAGTGAAGACTTCAATAAATCACAATTTCTAGATTGACATGTATACCTTATTGCAACCCAGCTTCAAAAGCTGCTTCAGGGACCCAAAGTAAGCTCGTTGCCTCAGAGAAGTGGATTAAAGTTGAACTAGGAAGAAATAACTTGGGAATCTGTTGAAATGGCTGTGAAAACTGAGAGTTTGTTTCTTGAAGAGAGTGTGCACATCACAATTTTCTTGGTAATTGTTAGTGGTGGAGTGCTTACTCCCATCCCCATATGCCGATCTTTTTCATTATCAACAAATTATTTATGGTTCTATATTTAGTTGTCACTTGATATTATGCCCAATTACCTTATTTTATTTGCAGGTTATTCCTTTATAATTTATTATAATCAATGCTGTTGCACAGAATTTGCTTCAATGATTCATCTATGTATCATCATCCCAATTCCAGCACCACAGTTTGTCCAGGGAATCAAAGTTAGAAAGTTGCTCGTGAAAACATCAAAGTCATTATTTAGACCTATATAGCCAGACTAAGGTATATATGTCAATCAAATCTGAATTGAAATTATTCAACTCACTGGTCAAGGATGTGGGGATTTAGAATCTCCTTGTTTTCCATTGCCACTTGCAGACTCTGCCTCTTCCACCACATTTGGTAAGCTCATTTCCTTCGAAGTTCCCCTCAATTCATATCTACCACCCAACAAAATCCTGGTAGCTATTATCTAAAGACCTCCAGGAATTTCCCCTTTTTCATCGGTGAGTACAGTACCTGGACTCACAATGATTCTCTCCTCCTCATCTCCTGGCTTCATACCAGGGATCTTCAACCTACCCATTTGAAATTCCCTCAAACACACTAACCTCACAGCTCCTCAGTTTATTCATTTTACATGACCTATTCCTCCACCTCCCTTTAGCTAAACACGAAGATGTTCACATGTTAACCTTGCCATCATGCACAAATGGATCAATTTCATGTTAATAAGCTCTGAAATTCCCTTATCTGATCACAAACTATAGTCGGTTCCACCTCTGGTATCTAGGCTGTGGAGCCCCAAATCCAATTCCTCCTAACCATGACCTTGACCTTTGATTTCTTTCTCAGGCCATAAGGTATACTGTCCTACTTTCTTCATCTTGACCGTTTGGTGAACTGAATGATCTCTTCTCTCAGTTCCCTTGTCCACTTACCCTATCGCTCATCTTGCTCTGCCAAGAGCCTCAGTCTTGAGTTACTTCCAACATACACTGCCTTTGCTCCTACTACATGCCACTGAACAAAGCTGAAGGAAATCATGGAACTATGCTAACTGGGTTCACTACAAATATACGTTACCTAATTTCAACTGGGATTTCACTATGATAAGATAATTATTTTTATACCTCTCAAATTAGCTCTGTTATTATTTCTGTTTCAAGATGGTTCGGGTTGGGGGCTGATATCGCAGCTGACCCTGGGCGGATAGAGAATGGGGCACATTGAAGACAGTCCACCAAGTTTGGGGAAAAGCCGGCGTGCTGGGGGAAGGGCAACAGGTCCCCTCCCAGCCCCTCTCCCTCACGGAACCTGGACCCGCCCCACCCTCTGGGGTCAGGGTGGAGGAGCATAGACAGATAGTGGAGGGATCTTGCTGGTGAAAGTACTGCTACTACGGTCATCTTCCTGAAGGAGAGCTACTGGGGGGGGTGGGGGGGGGCGGGGGGCGGCTTTAACCCTCGGGGACTACAGCTGCGGAGGACCCTCAAGGGGTGAGGACGGAGGGGAGATAAGGCCAGACTGGTAGTACAAACAAGGGGGAGGGCTTGAGTGCCCCTCCTGCCACCACTGCCAAGCCCAGCACCCGCAAGCGACCCGGGCTTCCTCTGGCCCCTGCCAGCCCCGAGCCACCTGCCAGCCTTCGAAGCTGCCTAGGTGGAGGTGGAAATGCACTTCAGGGGAGACCCTTGAGGGTCCCTATCCCCAAGGTCTGGAAGAACAAGGGACTGGAAAGATCGCCCCTGGGGAAACCACCAACAAAGCGGGACAGGGACTATAGGGTTGAATCCTCAGAGCATACAACCCAAAACCCCACCTGCTTACCTCTCAACGTTTTCAAGCCTTCTTGAACTCTCTCTTCTAAGTTCTTTTTAACTTTCCTATATGGTACTTGTTTCCTATCGGGTTTTTAGCCTTAAGTGAAATTTACCAACCGACTTTGGACTGCATTTCCAAGCAACCTCGACTCAGAGGAAATTGGTCCTGCTAACACCTTCAGCAATCATCACCATCCAAGGGCATTTTTTAAAATTCAAAGAGATAGTGCTGTCGCTGTAAGTTGCACCTGTTGATGATGCCGTGCCTGTGATTATATCAAATAGGTACAGAGGAAGTGCACGAGGAACCACCTTGACCACTTCTGGCACAACCACTATGTATGATCTTGCAAGGATTCCCTCGACTATTCTGGAAACTGAATCTGCTTCCTCTTGACTGATGAAATTTTTGTATTAATTTTTTGCAGATTATTCTGGGTAGCTTCGTGCATTATAGATTGTTTCTTGACAGCTTCAGTTAATTTTGTGAGCACATTTTTAAGCTCTGAAACTGAACCACACAAAGTATTGAAGCTGGTCTCTTAAGTTGGCAAGACAACTCCGATCCTCTGCCCTGGGATCATGAACATCAGATCCAATAATGGCAGTAAGATCATTAATAAAGCACTCCTCCATCCCTGTTGATGAGGGATCCTCAGGAATGTTTGCACATGACCTTGCTTCTGTCATCAATGGGGCTTCTGCTCTCAACTCAGATCCAAAAAGCTTACCTAAGAGCCATCTCTTGTTGGGGATGAACCCCCTGCTTCCTCTCCTTGACATTCTCCTGCATTCTTTTTGCCAGCCTGCTTGCAGGCTGAGTTGGTAGCCTTCGCTGGATAGGATCTTTCGGTTTGCCATCTTTTGACTTGTAGGCTATAGCAAGGTTCACCCAGAGCAAGAATGAAGTCTACTTTTCTGAGCTTTTATGGTTTGTTTTCTTCTTAATGACTGTGATTAAAGAACACTCTGTGAACTGGCTGGCTTGGTGACCTCATCTCTCCTTGGCTCATGGGATCTCTTGTTTTGTCATCGATTCATTCCTTAGCATAGCCTGTTTTTGGAAAGATTTTAATCTCGTGGAGGCTGTGATTGTGAGCTCCCAAAGAGATGAACCCTTTGAGAATTAGTAGTGAGGAGGCTTCCATAAGGTCTGACATTATTAAGACAGACCCAGGAGTCTTCTCAGGGGCTCTAAATGTAGAGAAGGATGGAGTACTTTTTTTTTTTTTTGATCCAGTAGATTGCTACCCTGGCGAGATTAAGAAATTCCTTAGGAGCAAGACTGTAGCTTCACTGTGTCTTAGTGCATCAGCATCCTCAAGCAAACCACTGGCCCAGTTTGTTTTCCAGATCCTCTTCAGTTTGAAGAAATCATCTGATTTCTATGGCCAGTGGTCTTATTTCACTTAGTGAAATCAGTTCTCATAGATTCGATTGTCATTTTTATGCTGATGATTCTGAAATCTGTTTATCCCCAATCTCTTTGCTGAACTCTAAGGTCACATTTCCAATTGCCCATCTTTAAACTGGATGTCCCACAGATATCTTAAACTCAACATGGCCAAAACTGAACTCATTATCTTTTCTCTCAAACTTACTCCCTATTTCTGTTCTCTCATGCTAACAACCCAGGTATCATTCTTGATTCCTCGTTCTCATTCCTCATATCCAAACAAAGATGTTAAATAAAATTTGTTTTAATCTTGTAACATCTTTGTCCTCCTTATCTCTCTGACACTGGACAACCTTGGTGCAGGCCTCATCATGTCATACTTAGACAGCTGGAATAGTTTGCTGATTGATATCCCTCAAGTCTTTGGTCATTCCTCCATTCAGCTGTCAACTTAATCTTCCTAAAGTGTAGATATGACTGTGTTACCTCTCTTTTTAATACATTCTAATGACTTCCTTCCTTCTTACACATCATTCACCCCATGTACTCTATAGTCCAGTGACACTGATGTTATGGTTCCTTATACAAGATGGTTCATCTCCAAACTCTAGGCATTTTCCTTGATTCTCTCCCATGCTGAGAATTCCCTCCCTTATTTTCTTCAAATTCAACTAAAACCCCATCTTCTATCAGGAGTCTTTCCTGATCCTCCTTAATATTAGTCTCTTCCCTCCATTGATTATCTCCAAGTTATCCTGTATATATCTAGTTTATACATGATCATTTGCAAATTGTATCCCCCATTAGACAGTGAGCCTTCCTTGAGAGTAGGAACTGCCTTTTGCCTAGCTTTTTATCCCAGAGCTTAGCACAATATCTGGCATATAGCAGGAATAATGCTTGTTGACTGATTGTTGTAGCTTGTCTTTTGTTCTCAAAGAAGACCCTGGTATCAGGAAGCTGATGCCATGACTTGCAAATGAATTGGTTTTAAATGAGAGAAGGCTGTGCAAAGTCATCAGCCTGACTTTCTCCTCCTGAGCTATCTGGATCCAGTGGTAAAATATAGATCAGGACATTGACAGACATGGCCCCAGATGCAGTGGAAAACGTTGGTCTTTTTTTAATATAAGGTCTTGATTGAGTTTGACTGAGGCAAAGCCCATTCAGTGATTTAGGCTAGGTAAGAAATGAGGCAAAGACTAGCCTCTTTTACCCAGTTTAAAAAAAAAAAAAAGTCAATTGAGGGGAAGACAGTCAAGATTTCTGGCCAAAACAGGAACAATTTGCGCTCACTCTGAGTCATCTGGGCCCAAACAATGACCTAGCAGGGCTTGGACTGGGATCTCTTGCTGGCCAATACATGACAACCAGAGTGAGTTGGATATGACATGATCCTTAAGAAAGGAATCTAGTCCCATACCTTTTATCACTGAAAACCTTGTCGACTGACTGACTGACTGAATGAATGAATGAATGAACGAACAATACTCCAGGAGAGTAATTAATTCCCTTATTCTAGGTAGTAAGACTTTGACAGTAGTAGATGGCAAATAAAGTTACTTTAATAGATGGCAAATAAAGTTACTCTCCTAATTGTTCTTCCCTACTTATAGGGAAGAACCTTTTCAAACCATCTTCTATACAAATGCCAAATTAATATTAAACAGAGGTCTACTATCACTTCCCTTCCCCATGATGTTTAGTGGCTCCTTATTGCTTCTAGGATAAGGTACAAGCTCTTTAGGCAGGTCCACTGCAATAGGGCTCCTACCTATCTTTCCAGATTTGTTTGATTTCATGGTTGTTCAGTTATTTTCAATCATATCTCACTCTTTGTGAGCCCACTTGGGTTTTCTTGACAAAGATACTAGAGTGGTTTGCCATTTCCTTCTCTAGTTCATTTTAAAGATGAGGAAACTGAGGCAAACAGGGTAAAGTGACTTGCCCAGGGTCACCCAGCTACTAAGTGTCTGAGACCAGATTTGAAATCAGGAAGATGTCTTCCTGACTCCAGGCCCTGCACACTATCCAGTGTACCACTGAGCTGCATAAGGAAGTCCAAAAACTCATTCTAAGATCAAGTGTAAATGATTAATGGATTATAAATTGCTCCCCTGTTGCTCCCCTGTTAGCATTAATAATAGAGATGATACTGTACAGTTTGGAAGTAGTACAATTCTATACAGTGTGAATACTGATATTACTATGGCATCTTTTAAAAAATAAAATGCCTTTAAATAATAAAAGAGGTACAAAGTATATTTTTGGTACAGTAGGATTTAACTTTGCTCAATATGATGTGTATTTATTATACACACACGTATATATGCATGTTTTTGTCTCCCCCATTCTAATGTAAGTGCACTCTGAGCAGAAATGTTTAATCCTTTGTACTTATGTCCCCAGCTCCTCCTCCCACAATGTCTGGCAAATATTAGACACTAAATAAATATTTGTGGATGTATTCATTGATCTCTTGACAATATGATCACATGCTTGGTGTTTCCATATGTTTCTGAATAACAAGATCACTGACTCATCTCAATGAATTTGGGGGGCACTGAGTCAATCATTTATGATCCTGTGATATCCATGCTATTTTCACCTATTATCTACCAGTTGTATACATTTTAAAAAGTCCTCTCTAAGAATAAGCTGGCTGGATCACCACTAAGTGGAATGATTTCCATTTAAAAACAAATTATCAATGTACTTTGTATATGAAAGCAGTCATTTTTATTGGACTATTTTTTTAAATAGACTCCTATTTTATAATTCAGTAGGATTCTGAATCCATTGGAATGGTACTGCAAAATTTAGTGAATTATATAGATGATAATAAAAACTTAATCTGTTCATACAGCCTTTTTTTAAACTGATAACACTTCCCCTCCTCTCCCTTCTTTCAACATAAAGCCTAGAAATGGATGCTTATTCTTAATTCTTGAATGGGAATATAAGATTTTCAGACTCTTTGAGGTTAAACTTTTTTTTAATGTATGTCTTTGGTAAGATTTTTAGTCAATTGCAATTAAAAGTGACTTAGATTTATTAGGAAAAAATCATGGAATAAAAATTATGTGAAGCAGTTTGGATTATGCTAGTAATAACAATTGTGACATCGCTTCTTTCTATATTATGTACCAAAGCTTTCACTGCAGTGACTACACAGCAGAATAAGGAAAAAATGAAGGAAATGGTGCTACATGTGTGGAGAAATATGCGAAAAAACACAATTTCAGACAGACAATTAGTTTGTTGATAAACGTGTTCGTAGTAATATTTCCAACATATTCAGTCATTCATTTTGGGAGTCACACCTATGATTCTTTCCATCAACTCCTTTTACCAATGGAACTTGCCACCTTTCCTACCAATTAGAATCTTAGACTTAGAAAATTGTCTGAGACAGTGAAAAGTTAACTGACATATTTGGTGTCATGAAAGCAGTGGGAAAAGCAAGACATGAACCTAGGTCTCCCTGTCTCTGAGGTCATTTCTGCTATAATATATTACCTCTAACATTAAATAACACTTTTTCATCATAAAAGAATGTGTAACCTGAACACCATCTCTTCTTTTCATGTTAGCTCAGAGTGTTCCTGATAAAACATCAAAATTGGAATACAGTACTTCCCACAAAGTTAGAAGAGAGTATAATTCCATCCTATCTGTCAATCAACAGCCTTTATTTCTAAATATATTTTATTGATTTTGTTTTATTTTACCTAATTTTCCAATGTTACCCTTTCCCTAGCCCCCACAAGAGAATCATCCCTTGTAATAAACTAGGTAGAGGTGGGAGAACATTTCAGTCAATATTTTAAAATTGGTTTTAATCTTACTTATTTGTTTAAATAAAATACTGACAAATATTATAGGAATTCTTTTTTTTTATTATTCTATATACCAGGAATGTGAGGAAGGTTGAGGTGAGGAAAATGTTGTAATTATCATATTAAATGTTGTAATTATCATATTAAAGCAAAAGCATCCAAAACCATATAATTATATCAATGGGTGTTAAAAAAAAAAAAGCCTTTAACAAATTCAGCACTCATTTATAAAGAATAAAAAAGAATAAAAAATCCTGCAAAACATAGGTCTAGAAGGAACACTTTTAAAAACTGATTTAAAAATATCTAAAACTAAATGGTATCATTTATGCAATGGAGAAATATTGGGAACTTTCCCAATAAATCTAGAAGTAAACCAAGGCTGCCACTACTCCCAACTCTTATTGTATGTAGTTCTAGAAAAGCTAATAATAGCAATAAGCAAAAGAAATTAAAAGCATAAAGATGGGCAAAGAGGAGACACAAGAATTCCAGTTTGCTGATATGTCATTTTTAGTCATGTCAAACTCGTTGTGACCCTATTTGGGATTTTCTTGGCAAAGGTACTGGAGTAGTTTGTCATTTCCTTCTCCAGCTCATTTTACAAGTGGGGAAATTAAGGTAAACAGAATTAAATGACTTGCCGAGCCAGATTTTAACTCAGGAAGATGAATCTTCCTGACTTTAGACCTGCCACTCTCTCCACTGGGACACCTACCTACTTGATGGCTTATTTAGGAAATCCTAAAGAATTAGCAAAAAAGCTAATTAAGGTTATCAATAGCTTAAGGAAACAGAATAAATTCACAAGCATAAAATTCTTCTATTTAGCAATAACAAAATCCAGGGGGAATAATAGAAAGGGGAAACTATTTAAAACATCTGGAAAATGTAAAGTATCTTGGAGTCAGTTTACCCATGTACACTGAAGGCCTGTATAGATAAAATTATAAAACATTCTTAAATTTTTTTTAATAACTTAAACCTTTGGGATGTTAATACTCATGGCTGGACTATGCCAGTATCATAAAACAACAGTACCAGTACTGCCAAGATTAATTTATTCTTTTAAAGATATATGAATCACACTATCAAAGGGATAATTTATTTGTAAAAGCCAGGCAAAATAATTACAAAATTAATTTCTAGATTGGGAGTATCAAGGGTCATATTGACAAAAATGTGAGAATGGAGAAAGGCATTTAACAATAGGAGCTCAGATTTATAACACAAAAGGGCCTGGGAGAGCGCTGCATCCAACAATTTCATTTTTATACATGAGGAAACTGAGGCAGAGAGAAGTTAAATGACTTCTGAATCACACAGTAACCGAGTTTCTGAGGTAGGATTTGAATTCAGGTCTTCCTGACTCTGTATTACCTATATGCTTTTCTAGTCCACAGATTTTATTGCAAAATAGTAGTTATTAAAACATCTTGGAACTAGTTAAAATATAGAAAAGCAGATCAGTGAAACAATTTCTGCTATTTTATATCAATTAAGGAGAATACATAGATATTTAAATGTACATATAAAAGAGATACAACAATGGGGAGGGGGCTTTTAAGCCCTAGAAGCTTGAGATCAGGAAAGACTTCCTACAGAAGGTAGTACCCAAGCTGTGCTAGGAAAGAGACTAGGGATTCTAACAGGTGGGCATGAGGGGCGTAAATTCCAAGTATAGGGCAGAGCCAATGTAATTTCACAGAAATGGAAGATGTATTGTGATGTATGAGGAACAGTATGAAAGCCAATTTAATCTGCCCCTTAGTTTGTGAGTAATAATTCTCTTTTGGACCCTCCTGGCTTACAATGAATCTAAATAGTAACTATTTTTCTTTTGACCAGTAACCCTTAAGGGTCTTCCCCTCCCAGTTTGATCTTTTTGTCTTTTCTTTTTCATTTTTTTTAATTGAAAGCACCATCCCTTAACTCATTTCTTAATGAGAACTATTCACTGAATGGGTGTTGCCTAACTCAAAGCGAGTGTCTGGAAAGACCTTAGCTTAAAAGGGACAAGGTCTCCCATTGCATCCTGGGCCATCTCCAGTCATCCTGATTGATATTAGGCCATTGGACTCAGATGGCTCTGGAGGAGAAAGTGAGGGTGGTGACCTCGCACAGCCCTCCCTCACTCAAATCAAAGTTATTTGCAAATCATGAGATCATCTCCCTGATGTGATGATCCTCTTCAAGAACAAATGACAAGTCACACACAATAATGCATAATAAGCCTGGAAATGGAGGATGGGGCCAAGTTATGAGGGCTTTAAATACAAAATAGAAAAGTTTATATCTTTATATCTGATCCCAGAGGTAATAGGGAGCCATGGGAATTTATTGAGTAGAGTAACATTGTCAGGTCTATGTTTTAGGCAGCAGTGTGGAGGATGGATGAACTGGGGTAGGTCTTGAGACAAGGAGACCAATTAGACGGCTGTTGCAGTTGCCCAGTCTAGAGGTTATGGGGTAGGAGCCATTTGAATAAAGAGGACAAGACAGTCATAAGAGATGCTGCAAAGGTAGAAATAAATAATAATTGGACATGAAAGGTGAGGGAGAATGAGGAGTCTAAAAGAGTTCTGAGATTGTGAACCTGGGTGAATAGAAAAATGATGATGCCCTTAACAGAAATAGAAAATGAGGAGAAAAATGATGAATTCTGCTTTGTACATGTTGAGTTTGAAGTGCCTATAGGACATCTATTTCAAAATGTCTAATAAGAAACTAGGATTGTTTAGCCCTGAGCATTGTCACATAAAGATAATGATTAAATTATCTGAGCTGTAATCTAAGGAAATTACTAAGAGGGAAGGTGGAAAGAAAAGGACTCCAATCAGAAACTTCAGATACATAAACAGTTAGGGGTTGTGGATTTCAATGATGGTCCTGCAAGAAAGACGGAGAAACAACAGTTAGAATATTAGAGGAGAATCAAGAAAACAGCTTTACGAAAACCCAGAGAGGAGAGAATGTCAAGAGGGAGAGAGTGTTCAACAATTTCAAATGCTGCAGAGAGCTGTAGCTATTGGCATGAAGACTAGGAAAAGGCCAACAGCTTGGGCAATCAAGAAATCATTTGTTACTTTCAAGAGAGATATTTCATTTGAGTGATGAGGTTAGAGGCCAGATTTTGTAATGCTTTCAACAACCATGTAGGCAGCAATTTTGATATCAACTGTGTATGGTTATTACAGTTGGATAATCTGTTATTTGATAGAGCATATTAGTGTTCCATTGAGCAAAAATATCCCAACAATGGGGATCTATGAAAGTGAAGGACTTGTGTTCATGGCCATCATGAGAACTTCCTCCACTAAGTCAGATTGTAACCCATCTAGAACTCATCAGCTGAGTACAGTTGAGATGCCTGACACATAGAGATTAAATGATTTGCCCATAGTCACATAGCCAGTAAGTATCAGAGATGAAATTTGAGCCCAGGCCTTCTTAACTCCAAGTTCAGGATTCTCTTCATTACAACTTGCTGCAAAAAAAAAAACCAAAAAAAAATGTAATTTTGTTGGACTTGATAGAGTAATTTAACAAAAGAGCTAAGTGAGGGGCATCCAATGAAATATATTTACCTTGTTGGAAGTTAGGAAGAGAAGTGAGTTTGGAAAAAATAATAATGAATTCAGTTTGGGATATGCTGAGTGAGATATCCATATTAGAAATGTGGTTTGTCTAAAGCTCGTGGGAGTTGCTGAGGCTGGATATATAAATTTGTTATTCATCTTCATAGAGATAATAAACCCATGGGAACTGAGAAGATCACAAAGAGAGAGATTATGAGGAAAAAAAAGGGAAATGGGCCCAATATAAAGACTTGGAGGTTTATCCCTCATTGGGCCCTGATATAAATAATGAACCAGCAAAGGATTCAGAGAAGAAGTAAGATAAGTAGGAGAAGTATTGTCATGCAAACTGAGAGAGAAGAAAATATCCAGGAAGAGGGGTGTTCAACCCTATCATACACAGTAGAGAGGTCAAGAAAGATGATGACAGAAAGAAGACTGCCACATTTGGCAGCTAAGAGATTATTGGCAACTGGAGAAGGCAGTTTTGATTGAGCGATGAAATCGGAAGGTAGATTAAAAAGGATGAATGAGAGAAGGATTTGGAGAGGCAATGAGAGTGGATAGCTTTTTCTAGTTCAGCAGGGAGAAAAAAAGGAGAGACAGAGGGAACTAGCTTGAGAGATTGGTCATGTCTAGTGAAGGTTTTTCAAGGGTAGGGAAGACTCAGAATGTTAGAAGGTAGTAGAGAAGGAATCAGATAGAGAGAAATGAAAGTTTAGAGAGAGGGAATGGGTGATTAAAAGGGAAATCTGTTAGAGGAAAGAGATGGGCTTTAGAACGTTCTCTGGTTGGTCTCAGAACTCACACTGGCACTTCCTGATTCCTTTCATAAAAAATGTGTCAGCAATGGAATGGATGATAAACCAATGGCTAAGACTTGAACACCCATTTTGTTATTTTTTTAAGACCAGGTTTGGCAGCAAAATAAAAGTTAAAAATAACAGTAGTACTTCATGATTCAACTAACACAGCTGGAGCTGGTTCTGCCTAAGAAATGAACCACTCAGCGAGCATTTATTAAGTACCTATTTTGTTCTAGGCACTGGGGGCAAAGCAAATAAAGAACAAATCCCCAATAAGTCAACAAGAATTGATTAAATACCTACTGCGAACTTGCACAAAGGTATTGTGCTAAACTCTGGGGATACAAAGGAAGGGGAGGAAAATAGCCTCTGTTTCCTAGGAGCTCACAAACTAATGGGGAGACGATTTGTAAACACCTGTGTAAAAATAAGCTATATCCAAAATAAATGAGAGATAATTTCAGAGAGAAGGCACTTCAAGACTGTTGCTAAGATTTGAAGAAAGTCAAGAAAATCTGAAGGTAGAGATGAGGAAGGAGGGAATTCCAGGCATAGGGGACTGCCAGCGAAAATGCCCAGAGTTAGGAGATAAAGTGTTTTGTGTTTGTATTCTGTTGGGGAAAGAGCAGGTACATAAGTAAATATATACAAAAACATTTGCAAAATAGATACAAGGTGAATTTGTGGAGCAGAGAAAGGTACTAGCAGCTGGAAAGGAAAGTGCCACATAGGCGCTTAGACTTGTTTCCAATGGATTTTGATAGCTCATGTTCATTATTATTCATAGTGAGGTGGAGGATGAGCCCAGAGTAATAGCTCACTTGTTGTCATGCTTTTCATCTTGTCAAGGATTTACAAACTTTGAAATAGCAGTGGAGGGCCAGAAATGGATTCCTTTGGGCTGACTGAAAGAATCAGAAACTCTGGAACCTCAACCAGTAGGATCACAGAATATTCACAAGAAAAAAGTTTTCTTTTCAAGAAGCTTAGGAATCAGGGTAGTGCTGAATATAAACTTTATAACCCAGTTTAAAAATGATAGGTGTGTGTGTGTGTGTGTGTGTGTGTGTGTGTGAGAGAGAGAGAGAGAGAGAGAGAGAGAGAGAGAAGGAGAGACAGAGTTGTATCTGTATTAATGTCAAACTACCTGGACAAAGACTTATACAACAAGAATTCTGGGAGAAGTAACGATTGATTGGAGTTTGATTAGGAAGTATAATTTATCTTTGTAGCTTTCAGAAAAATATATTCATAACTTTTCAGGTTATCACAGCAAAAATATCCAAATAAAAACTAGGTTTTAGGAAGGAAAAAACCAACCACTCAACCCTGACACCTTCAGATGACATGACACCATTTGGTCTTTGTATACCTTAGAGTACTGTATTTTCCTTAAGTATATCTAAAGAGCAAGTTTCCTCTATGCTTTGTTCATTCAAGGCTAGAGGCTCCAAGAGCGAATCTGAGAGTATGAAACAGCATCCGTATCTCTGGGTAGGACCAAAACAAGTTTCTATCTTGCAGCTCCTTTCCTTTTTCTCAGTATGGCTCCTGTATTAAATGGATCACAGATCATTGCTTTTGCTCGATACCAAAGTCCCACTTCCATATCTGGAATACACGGTAGTATGTTTTCTGTGTCCAGAACCTAATCTTAGGCCTCCAACTTTTGTAATAAGATTTTTAAATACATACACATTCAGTGTTCAGTTGCTGGTGGTAATGAAGAAGGACATTCTATTGATCTTTTCTAAATTACCTACTCCCTCTACTGACAAAGGAGATCGCTCTTCCCTTCCTTTATGCACTTTCCTTTTTCTTGTATTTCTGCTTATTTGCATAGAGTTGCTTCAACTCCAGTAATTTACAGAAGGCTTTCAGCTCGCTTTTGCCTCTTTGTCGTTTGTTTGTTTCTAACTCAACATGAATCCTTCCATATGATCACTGGTTTTATGGCACCAGTACAATGACAATTTCATGGCTACTTGCTCCCATTTCTTTTTGGCTCACTCTCCAGAAACATAAAAGGTGACTAGTGTAGACTCCAATTGCTATCCAAGGAAGCTAGATATTTAGCTCATTGTTAACTGATTAAAAATTTTTTTAATCTAATTTTCTTTCCTCTTGATTGTTATGGTGCATTTTCTTATTATGACTGCTATGGATAAATCCTGACCATTTCATTAGGCTGGAAGGTTCTTTTATTCGAGATAGTTACCCAATTTAGGAAACTCTTCATTGTCTGGAATTGTTACGACTGCTTTTCTTAAGACTTGCTTCATTCTTCTTTAGGGGTTGGGGGGACATCTTTCTCTGTTACCAATTAAGCAGCAAACATTTATTAAATATCTCCTATATGCTTACTACAGAGTATGTATACAGAACCTACTGTGTGCTTTATACACCGAATAGTTCAGTGCAGGCACTGTACTAGAAACTGAGTAAACAATCACCAAAAAAATGCAACAGTGCCTGTCCACAAGGAGTTTATATTCTATCAGAGGAGATAAGCAGGTATATAGTATAAAGACACAATGCATACTTCTATGTATGTATGTAAATATATTTATCTCTCTGTGTACATGTATGAATGTACACTAGTATACACCCATATATTATATGTTACATAAATATGTATCTGTATCTAAGATATACACACACATATTATATATATATCATATATAGATGGAGAGAGAGAGAGAGAGAGAGAGAGAAATGGGAAATAGTGAGTACTGTATTAGAAATGAAATTAAGCAGAACAGAAACACTAGAACTCGTCTCATCTCTAACTCTTAGAGGCTGTACAACTCTGGGTGTGGCACTTCACCTTTTAATTCTTTTCATATTAATCAAGTGCTTTGGAATTAGAGTGAGAAGTTTTTGATTTTGAAAAAACAATTTTGCTTTTAAGCAGAACTGCTTGTTCAAGTTTTGTTTTTTCTTCAATAAATGTGGGAACATGACATAGTGAAGCGTTGCAGTCAGGGAGATGTGAGATCAAGTAACACATATTAGCTATATGACATGACTAAGTCAGTCTTAGGGTCCCCAGGTAACTCTCTAAGCCTTTAGGTTCCAAAGGTGTTCTAGATTTGCATGGGTGATGGGAGCTTCTATACTTGAAGTTCTTAAAAAGAAAACCAATGAATTTATAGTTCTAAACAACAAAAGACCTGAAATGTCCCTACCCTTCACCACCCCACCATCCCACCCCCACCAAAAAAGTGTGAAATAGGATGAAAAGATCTAGAGAAAGGCAACTACCATGTTGGGTGGACCCCCTGTCGAAGATTTATTGAAGGACATGAAAAGAGTAGCACAGAATGTGAAGACATGAATGGGCACGATTCTGCACCTGGGGGACGTCGTTGGATAAGTGAGATCAGAAATCCATCTCAATAGGGAAGGCTAAGATGTGTGAGCCTCCTAGGGTTTGAAAGCAAAGATTTACCACCAACTTTTGATTCTTAACTCTGTAAGATTAGGTTGAACAACTCTCAGGGAAAGAGACTTCTCTTTCATAAAACTCCGATAGAGGCCAAAAGAAATCCTATGCAAAATGCCTCTCTTGGGATAGTCCTTAGTTCCTCCAGCCCTAGTACTGAGAGAATTAAGGTCCATGAACTGCTCAGAACAAAAGTGCTGCATAAATAGGAGATGGAGATAGTGGCATTAATTGTCCTGTTTTTGCAGCTGGAAATTGGAAGTGTTTGGGGGTACAGTTCAGTTAAGGTTCAGTGAGGAAAGGAAAATGGCCTAAGGCAGGCAGTAAATTCAAAATTGTAAGGACACTCTGGGAGATCACACACTTATGGCAATGGACTGTATTATGATTTTTCTGATGTTTAATTACTCTTTTAGCCTTTTAATGTGCTCAAATCTAGGCTTTTAGCACCTAAAAACAGATCAGAAAAGATAGTCTGCTCATAAATTCTGTGGAAAATTGTGTGAGTGAGTGGTAATATATCAGGGTAAATGCATGACATAAGAGTGAATACACAATATGTTATGAATGACTTAACAGACCAGTTCCCCAGCAGCTGCCTAGGTAGTTTACCGTGTGGTTTTGTCTCTCCTACCTGGATCATTTAAAACAAAGCCCATGCCTCCCTATGGAACATGGTGGCCTCAGCCATTGCCCTGGAGTAAAGAGACCTGATGTCACTGCTCCTTGGAATGTGGGACCATGTTTATGTCCCTAGTGTTTAGCACACTGTCTGGTGCTTTGGTAGCTCTTCACAATAGCTTGTTTGACTGTTGACTGAAATACTACTTGTATAACCTTAGACAAATATGTTAGCTCATTTGTTCCTCACAGCAACCCTGCGAAGTAGGTGCTGTTATTATCCCCATGCTACAGATGAGGAAACGGAGAGAGAAGTTAAATTACTTGCCCAAAGTCACAAAGCAGTGTCTAAGGCTGTATTTGATCTCAAGTCTAATGGCCTTCAGGTCCCACCCAGCTGTCTCTCATTTTTTCCTCTTGGGGCCTCAATTTCTTCATCTGCAAAACTAGAACTGGACTAAACGACTCTTAAGTTCATTTCATCTCTAAAGCTATCATCCTATACAATCAGAGGAGTTCCCAAGTTTGCAACTAATTAACTATATTTGGAGCCTTATTTAGTCATCATTAAATTATGTCTCCTTGATATCAAGAACTATCTTTTGCCTCTTGGTGTATTCCCAGCACTTAGTACAGTGCCTGCCACAAAATAGACATTTAATCAATATTTACTGTTGATTTTTTTTTTATCAGTATCTACTGAAGTTCTGTAGACAGTTGTAAAAGTTTTTGTGTTAGTATAGATTTTAAGCTTAAATGTGTTCGAGTAAGAGATCCTAACCATATTCGGTGTGGTGTAATGGGAAAATGATTGGTATAGGGGTTGTAAGGCATTATTAAATATGTTCACCTGTCTAGTGTTTCCATCTTTCCTGATAGCTTTTGATTTCTCCATGCTGCCACCTATTGGTAGTGAGACTGAAACAGATTGAGATTTCCACAGCATGCTTATGGTACCCTCCATGAATGGTGTCTCCATTTCTCCCTTTTCATTCCTTTTCACATTAAAAAAAAAATCAGACCAGTGATTTCATCAATGTAGTAAATGTTCCATAAGGAACTTCCTCCTCCAGTGCAAATTGGCACTTTCTCTACAATTTATAGACTTGGCTACTTGCTCATGGCCACACAGCCAATATGTATCAGAGGGATGTAAACACAAGTCTTTCTGTTTCGGAAACTATCTCTCTATCCACTACAACATGCTACTTCTCTCTCTCTTCTCGTATATTAGACTAATTCCTAATCTATAAAAAATTATAATTTAATTTTAAATTCAAATTTTTTTTAAATTTTGAATTTGAGTAACACCTCAAAAATGAAATCATTTCCATTTGTGAAATAAAATAGGAAAAAGTATGAATATATTTTTAAATGAGTAAATAAAACGTGTTCTTTTCAAATCTGTCCTGTTTGTCCACATTTTCCTATAAATTCTTTTTCTTCAGCAAGGAAGTTTTTACCAGCTCTATACCAGCTCTATTTTCAACCTTGGTCAGTTCAGTCAGTGGACAAGCATATATTAAGCACTTACTATGTACCAATACTTATTCTGCTAAGCATTAGACCTACCCTTCAGGTGGGCTGGTGTACCCTTCACTCCCAGGACCTTTCCAAATTGAAACTGGACTTAGTGCAGACACCCAATCAGTTTAGCCCTTCTGCAGTTTAGAATTTCTAATCTTAAGGGATTCACCCTCCTCAACCTATTATGTAGCATGCATTGAAGGTGTGGGCCACCACATTCAGATTTGTGTGTGTGTGTGTGTGTGTGTGTGTGTGTGTTTTAAGGTGCTTCAAAGACCCTCTTTTATTTCTTTTTTTTCTACTTGGGCAACAAAACATTATTGCCAGCTCTCCTGTTTTTTTCCAAATCCTTTCTCAAAAGAACAAAAGAACACAATTCTTGTAACAAGTAAAATCAAGCAAAACAAATTCATCCATTGACTGTGCCTGAAAATATGTCTCATTCTGCACCTGGATCTTTTGACCCTCTGTCAGGAGGTAGGTGGCATGCTTCCTGGTCAATTTCCCAGAATTGTGGATGGTCATTGCTTTAATCCTTAGCTTTTGGAGATGTATAGTAATTTCTATTTGTATATCATCTAAGGACCCTGAATATTGTGGAGGCAAATATAGGTAGAAGTACTTGGATGCCCTTAGTACTTTATTAGGAATTCTGTAAATGTACATCAGATAAATATGTGGAAAAGTATCTTCAGGACATTAATTATGTATGTACTTAAGAAAGGTAATGAAAAGAATTTGCTGATCTTCTTGAGCTAATGGGTTGACTTCAGGTAGAAGGTAGAAGCTTTGATTCCAAACTTGCTTATTTCCCTCAGTGTCTCTTTTTCTTTAGATAGTATACAATTTAGGGGAGTTTGAGACCACAGAGTTTATGATGTCAGTTTAATCCCTTCTGAATTCCTTCTGTTTTCCTTCCAGATTTTCAATTTCCTAAACCTCATTTCTCCCTTCTAATTACATGCACTCTAAGAAGAACTAGTTCATGCAACTTAGTATGAAAGGAAGTGCCTCATTTAGTCAAGCTAAGCTGAATACAGATTTCCCAAAACTAAGTAACTATAGCTGTTTAAATTATGGGAGATATTATCCTTTATTTGGTGTTGGGTACATTAAGCTATCTGTAGGTCAAATGTAATTATGTAAGAATTAATAGGAGCATAGATCAAAAGCTGCAGGGAACTCAGAGCCCAACTAGCCCAATCTTTTCATTTTACAGATAAAGAAATTGAGGCCCAGAGAAAGAAAATGACTTTCCTAAAGTCACATGTGTAGCATATGTCAGAGGTGGGTTTTAAAGACCTCCTTTTATTTCTTTTTTTTTCTTTTGGGCAACAAAACACTATTGCCAGCTCCCCTCTTTTCCCAATGACTCCAAAACCACTGTTCTTTCCATTGAATTATGCTTTGTAACATAGGGAGCTGTTTTTTTTCTTAAGGGACAAATTCCTAATAAGTGAGTCATGATATGTGTAGTTTAACATATTCTAGATGTGACAGATAACACTAGAAAAATTTTAACAACATGTAAATTAAATGAACCAGGTCATCATGGTATTAAAGCTAGAATTTTGAGCTTGAAGTCAGTAAGACTTAGTCATATGACCTGAGCATGTCATTTAAACCTCAATGTGTCTCACGTGGTTACCTAGGTCTTATCCACTATTGCTTTTAGGGAGGGAGATTCCCAAACTGATATCCTGTAGATTAAATCCAGGAGTGCTTTTTTTAGTTGCTTTCTTTGAACCAATTCTAACTGGAAAAAGTATTGTAAAATATTCTACCATTCTTGGCTTAAGGAGATTGTGTTGTATTATGAGTCAATGGCTGAGATGTACTTTTTTTAAATATACTTTCACTACATCTTAAAACTGGCTTTTTTTTTTAATGAGTGAAGGGAGGCACTTTTACCAATCTGTATATGAGATAGGGGAATTGAAAGAGGTTATATCTCTCAGAGACGACTGGATCACTAGATGACAGAATCGATTATTTTAATAGTCTCTTGACTTATTTTCCAATTTTAATGGCATTAATGTACTGAATCTTTTAAACTTATTCTGAATTAATCATTAAAGGTCCCAAAAGAGCTATTCATTTTCCAGGGTGAAACTCCTTCTGCCTAGCTAGCCTTTGACATTGGTCTAGTCGTATACAAGACCATCCCAGCATCATCTCTAAAGCAAACTTGAAGAGACCCTAGAAGTCATCAAATACAAAACCTTTATTTTTTTTATATGAAGACACTGAGGCACAGAGAGGTTAAGTGACTTGCTTAGGGTCATAATCTACTAAGTGCCTGAGGTGGGCTTTGAACCCACCTAACTAACTCCTGTTCTCTATCCACTTACAGGTTACCTTCCTTACTCCTAAGAAAATTGGAAAGAGTATTAGCTGTTTTTAATTCTAAAAGAGGTTCATGATAAAGCTGGGACAAAATAAAATACTAGATGCTTTCTCAATTCCTGTTCTCTTTACAAGTTACCTTTCTTTCTCCTAAGAATATTAGAGTATTCCCTGTTTTTAATTCTAAAAGAGGTTAATGACAAAGCTGGGACAGAGGAAAATACTAAATGCTCTCTTCTTTTTTTTTAGGATTTTTCTCCTTATTTTCCAAATTTGTGTATTTGGTTCCATTATTTTTATTACTCTTGGAATTCATGGGCAAATTTAAATCATTTCCTATCCTCCTCTTTCAAATCTCTTTAAAAAAGCAGGGTCATTGAACATTTTTCTTTAATGAAAGAGAGAAAAGAAGGAAGGCCAGAACGTTTCATGGACAAGCACCACAGCTTTGAAAGTTATGTGTTGAATCTACTATATATTTAAAAAGAAAAGCAAACTGTATGTACTAGAAATTTGGAGTTTCATATGATCCTATCTACTATTTGTATTGAAACACTCTCCTTTATTTGGTGTTTAAGTTCAAAAGTTAAAAAAAAATTTTTAAAGATATCTCTTTAGAAATGGAAGTTCTACCAAAGGATTTTTCCCCCAGAAAAGTTTTAAAAAAGATATCAGTTCTCCTGAAGATATTCCTTCACACTCTGGTTCCTTCTTCTATGGGTTAACCAAGGGCAGCATAGCAGACAGAGAAAGTGCTAGTAACCTATGGTAATATGGGAATACTCTCAGCTCTGGTGTCAGTAAATCTGGGTTCAAATTCTGTCTATGCTACTTATTACCTGTGTGAACTTGGGCAAGTTACTTAATGTCCCTTAAGCCTCCCTTTCTTCATCTGAAAAATGAAGGATTAGGCCAACTGACTTCTGAGGTCCTTTCTAGATCTATGAACTATGCATTGAGGAAGGATCCTAGGGAACTCTGACTTAGTAGATAAGTACTAGGGGAGTTGCCTGAGGAAGAGAGAAACCACATGACTTTCCCAAGGGTAAGCTACTCAGATAGTAAGTATAGTGGACATGATTCAAACCCAAGTCTTCCTGAATCCAACACCAACACCCAGTCTACTCTATCATCTTGCCTTTATATTACTATATCTATATTTAACCTTTATGGTTATATTCACTACCATCAAATATAGTCAATATATCGAGTACATACATATAAGTGGAATGCTAAAGATTTTTTTTTTTAATTTTCAAGGAAACAATGTAAGATAGAGATTAAAAAAATACTTAGGATTTTTCACTACCTAGAGATGTTTCCTTATTCAGGTGCACAAACTATAGTTCATTTCCTTAAAATGTCTTAGAGTTGTAGATCTCTTCCCTAAGCTTGCAGTCCATTCTTTGTAATCAAGTCTAATTCTTCTCTGATCAAATACTGGAAGAATGGGTGCTACACATGTCTCTCCCCTCTCTCTGTGTCTCTTCCTCCCACTCTGTCTCTGTCTCTGTCTTTGTCTCTGTCTGCCTCTGTCTGTCTGTCTCTTTCTCTCTCTCACACACACATACATACACACACACACGCATGCACACATACATACACAAACACAACCAATTTCCTTGGTTTAATAAGAGATCAAGTCACCATAATGGTGTATTGACTAAAATGCTGGACTTGGAGTTGGAAAGCCCCAGGTTTGGAACTTGCCTGAAATACTTAGTAATGTTACCTTCTCTGTGCCTTGATTTTTTCATCTGTAAAATGAGGGCATTGGACGTACTGAACCCTAAAGTCCCTTCTAGTTGTAAATCTATAACCCTAAGATCTCTAAGGAGAAAGGAGTTGTCACAAGGTCAGGATGACTGAGGTTTTGTCCTAAGGCACTGATATCTGAGGTGTGTTGGAAGCACCTCTTCCCAATGTGCTCTTCCAACCTTCTGTCCTCATGCTTCCTAGGACAAATGAAGAAACGCCTCCATGCTACATGGTGCATTCCTGAGGATCAATTCATCTCTTTCACCATGCTTTTCCCCACAGCTTTCCTCTACTACTACCAATTCCACACCCCTTTTTCCCATAGATTGTTGGGAGGAGGGAGGGAAGAGAGATTACTTGTTAGCTACACCAAGGGGGATGGGGCCAGATTTTTCTGGGAGACAGACCTTCACCTCTTCCAGTGCAATTGTACCTTGGAGAAAGGGCTATCTCTTTGTTATGACCCCATACCACCACCCATTCCCCAACTGAATTTATCACAGATGTCAAAACTACCTGTAAAAGCTTTGTAGGACACCATGAGTTCAGTGAAAAATAAATGATCAAGCATTCAGATGCATCTATAAACACATCTGAATTTTTTTCACTTCTAGAAAAGCTACATTAAATATATCCTTAGAAAGAAGGTCCAGTCATAGGACTTTGGACTTCTTTTTCCCTTGATATCTATTATTAGTGGGGTTACTTGATGGTTGTAGTTCTCCATCAGAAATAATCTCCTTTCCACTAGTTTCCTTGTATATTATATATTAGGTTTATATGTTATGGCAAATGGGTATAAAAATATAATAAGGAAAATAAGACATCTCATTATAAAGTAAGCCTTCCCAGAAATGTAGAATGAAGCCCAGAGTTTGATACCAAACTTTTCTGTTCTTGAATAAATCTCATTGACTTACCAAGAAGGATCAACTGGGCCTTTTCCATTATTTCTCACATTCTGCCTATGTACAAATAATACAAAGTTCTCCTGGGCAGTATAAATCCATTTGTGATTACCTAGTCAACACGTGCAGATTTGGGCAATTGATGAAAAAAAAGACAATCTATTGTTAACCTCTATAGAAATGCTTTGAAGAAAACCCTGATATAATTTGCTACTGACTAGTGCAGACCCTTGTGCATAGGTAAAAGATGCATCATTCAGGGTCTGTTTTGTTAAAGTTGAATACACTTAATGAGGCATTTTCTTTCAATTTTTTTAAGGTCTATCAAACCATATACAGTGGCTTCTTAAATCCAGGAGCCAAATTTTTGCCCACTCACAAGCTAATATCATTCTCTACATTGAGTGAGAATGGATAGAGAATTTAGCAGAATGTTAATCTTAAACAGAAAACCCCAATCCATTGTTTTCAATCCTTCCGCCATTTTGATTTTGCTTTTTGAAATGCTTGTGACTCTCTGCTTCCCCCATCTTTTTTTTTTGGTACAATGATTTTTGCCTTGTCTTTTCCCAGTCCGTTTCTGACCTGGAGAGATGTGCAGCATGTTATTGTAAGGACTTCCCGTGCAGGACATTTGAGCGCTAATGACTGGAAAACCAATGCTGCTGGTTTTAAGGGTGAGAATTTCTTTCATATTCACTGTCACAGGCAAAATATATTTTTAAATTTTTTTCCAATTTTAAAAGGGGAGCAGGAAACAGAACCCACCCCTCAAAAGACACTTTTAATTTAGTGTTGGCACATAGAGCTCTTGCTGTTTCAGTAAGCTTGAGACAAATTCCCTTTAATTCCTTCTTGCAGGTCAACTTTTGGAATAATCAGAAAAACATTAAGTAATTGCTGGCCCATGAGAATTCCATCTGAATTGGTATTCTCTGTCATTATTTGAATGATTTTTGGAAGAGTATTTGGAGCATATTTATAAACCTGCTTTCTCTGATGAATATTTTCAGTCAACATGCTCTGAGCAAGTTGCCTTATCAATTAACCCTACTTTAACTCTCTTTAGGCTATATTGACTGTTTTTCAAAAGATTTTATTTTTTACATGGCATCAAACTTCCCCTAAGAAAGAAAAAAAAAGCCATTCACAAAAAGTTACCTTGAACTGTAATAAAAGAGTAGATCAAGATTTTCATAAAATCACTTTGAATTTTGAAAACTTTAATCTTTGATAATTTCAGTTATAAGTATAATTTTAGAAACCCTCTAAAGCAATCTTGTAACCAGTTTTACTTCCTTTAGCTTATACAGACTTTGGTGTGCTACCATTAGACAATTGCCCATCTCATCAACCATTGTTCTATTTATGTTTGTCATGAGATCTTAACTAAGAATATTCTGTGTGCATTTTTCTAATGTAGTTGGTCAGTTATTTAAATTTTTGATTTTAAGTATTTTTTAAATTTCTTAAATTATATTACCTACATGATTATCTATATATCATTTATTAAAGTTTTAAAGTGCATAAGAATGATTCTTGTATCTAGAGGTTACAGTATGTTCCTATACACAGACAGTATGGTATGAAAGAAATAGCACTGGGTTTGGAATTAGGAGACTTAGATTTCAGTGCTGACTCAGCTACTGACTAGTTGTATGACCTTTGACAAGTAAGTTCACCTCCCTGGGTCTCAGTTTCCTCAATGAGATGTATAGACTGTACAATTTCTAAGATTACTTCTAGATCTAAAGTTCTATGATTCTTTATCACTTTTTTTTGTGCACACACACACACACACATCCTTATGTTTTCAGGCCCCCATTTTTTGAATTATATCTGAATTTTATAAGTTTACATATAGAAAATGAACATGAATATATAGATCATATATAAAGAGTACAACCAAGCCAGTGGAAATAATAACTCCCCTGAAATAGTCACATTATTTGAATTTCCATGGCTTATTTTCATTAGACTAGAACCAATGACCATATTTTACATAATTATACCTCCAAATAGTACAAATTTGAATAAATGTGACCACCGTATGGGATTCATTGTTCATACTAATCAGGATGTGGCTGTAAATCAAAACTTTAGAGACATGCAGGCACTGATAGAATAAAAAACATAGGTTTTTGATTGATTCTGCATTTGTAAAATATTCCAATTTAGGGATTTTAAACATTTTCCTAAGAAAGAAGTAACGATCTTCATCTTTGATCATTGGACAATACCACTCCCCACTTTACTAGACTAACTACGATGTGCTGTAGGGCAGAACACAATTGATATTTTTAAAGTGACAGTTGTATAACTCCATATGGTACTAACTTCTATGTAAGTCTTGGAGTTCTATGAAGATTGGGATAAATAAAGGGTGCCCCTGAACATAACCTTACCTGTGAAAGCAGACTTTAAGGGGGAAGGAAGCTAAACACATCAACCTCTGTGGAGTTTAGGAATCAACTTTAACCCAAATAAAAGCCCCAATTTTAGTTATTTTTTTGGCAGCTTAAGCAGAGCAAATGTTTCCAATAAAAAATGAAGCTCTCTTTAAACCTCTGTTGGTTTTGGACAGGGGAAAAGCACAAGATTTAGATTAAATCACAACATCCAAACCTGAGCATAAAGAGGGTGGGGGACGGTAGGGTTGTGTACCATTTCTGGCCAGAACACAACTGCATTTTACTATTGCACGTGGCGATATTTAGCATAACATTTCACTCTCCTCCTTGACTGCTGCCAAGAGTAACAATTAAAGTGCACATTTTCATAGATGAATTACACTGAACAGGCTTGGTTCTCAGTGGAATTGTATTGTAATTTTGTTGATGACAAGGACCATATTTCATCTGAACCACTCTCACAATATAAAAAGTGAGAGAGGGAAGAAGGGGCTCTCTTTTTGTCCATTCCAAAATTCAAAAATCATTTCCCAATTCACCCCCACCTTTAAGTAAAAGAAACTAAGGCATGGGAAACTATCAGCCTCTTTTCCAAGAATATAAAGGAATGGAGGGACAGGAGGAATGGAAGGTCACCCGGAGTAAAATAGGGGCTGACTTCTTTTGAAAGATGAACCAGAAAGGGTGAAAACCAGCAAAGACTTGGAAGGGATCCTCATTCTATAAAGATTCATCAGGAACTAGTACTTAGGAGGGAGACAATAGACTTTCTCTGAACCACTGTCCCCTATGATGCTTTTATGACTTTTTCACAAATGGGGACTTTTAGACACATATGTTTCCACTCCTCACACACACAACTGGCCATCCCCATCCTCTCCTTCTCTCTTCCATCAATCTCCCTGAACACCCTGCACTAATGACATTGAATATATGACATGCAATCAAAACAACTTGAGACACCCTATGCATTTTCATCATGTATTGCTAGGGTCCTATTTGTTTAAGATTGCTATTCATGACTTTATAATCATATCAACAATGCTTATTAAGTCCTTGGCAGTTGGATGAACAATTTACAGGCTCTGAATCATTATTTTCTCATCCAGCAGCTCAAAATAGGTCCCAAAATTGTGGGAAAAATGTATGTTTCTCCAACATAGAAGAGAAAGATAGAGAGAGAGAGAGAGAGAGAGAGAGAGAGAAATGGATAGATAGATGGATGAATTCATTTCCTGCATCCCAGACATTGCAGTCATTATGTAGATGTACTGTTAGGAGAACTTGAAACATTACATAGATGTGATACAACAGGGAACATGCTGTATTGGGAGTCAGAGGACCTGAATTTTCCTTTCAGTTCAATAAGTGTGACACATATAATACAGTCATAACATAGACTTAGAACTGGAAGAGACAAAGATAAACTGAGGTTGAGATGGAGACATTGAAGCTACTGGGCAGATGCATTATTAAGAAAACCTGAATTTTGATACTGATGTGAAATAGTAGAAAAAGTTCTGCCCCTTAATACTGATGTGGCTTTGAGCGCATCACTTACTCCCATTGGGTCCTCACTTTCTTTACCAGTAAAATGAAGGGGCTAGACTATATCATCTTTAAGTTCCCTTCTCGTCCTGAATCTATCATTCTGAAACAGAGTGCCAGAGATTAAAAAAAAAAAAATAACCTCAAAACTAAGAGACCTGGATCAAGTGCCACCTCTGACTTGTATTGACTATATGATCCTGGGGAGATCACAAGTTCTCATTAATAGAGGCAATTCTCTAAGATTATAAATCATAGAGTTCCAAATACCAATGCAATCATAGGTTGAGTCTAGAGGTTGTGCTGGACAGCTCACACTGGCTTGCCCAACTTTAAATACTCAGTGTGACACCCAGAGAAACCTGACAAATCAAGGCTTGGCTTACTGTTGTATTAATTATCTCTGCTTTACTCATGCAGATTAAACTTAACATATGTGTGTACATACATACCCCCTCCCCCCAGTTATTACTCGTAAGTTTGACTTGAGCTCAGCAAGAGTTCAGTAGAAGGCTCAGAGACTGAAATCGTCACCAGAGTGGAGATTTAGTGACTGGGACCTCATGGCATTGATGATGATGATAATTATAATTAATGACATTTGCATAGCATGTTAAGGTTTGCAAAATGTTTTACAGCTGTTATCTCACTTGAGTCTCACGACACCCTTGGGCTAGTCCCTATGCAAATAGATAGATAGATATGGGTATGTGCATATAGATATAGATAAGGATATAGCTGTGGACATAGATAGACAAATAGATATAGAATTTATAGAGATCTACATGAAGATTCTATATGTGTGTATATACATATGGAATCCTAGTCTACCTATATACATATATATAGAGAGAGATAAGACAGACAGATAGATAGATAGAGTCCTATTATATACTATGGACACCTAGGTGGCATAGTAGATAGAGTACTAGATCTGGAGTCAAAAATTCCAATCCAGTCTCAAACACTTACTGTAAGACACTGAGAGTCAGACACAACTGAAATGACTGAATGATGGTTGTATGCTATATATATATATATGTATGGATGTATGTATCTGTATGTACATACACATAGATATGTAAAGATCTTTATATATACATATGTGTTTGTACATATATATGCATACATATTTGCAATATATATATGTAAAGATATATAAAATGCACACACATACAAATATATTCACTATACCAGACTACTTTCTGTCCAAATACACACAAATTGCTCCCAGGTCATCCAATACTACCTTCAAAAATCATCAGATGATAAGTTCATGACCTAGGTCCTTAACACCTGGCACAAAATCAAAGCTTACCTGAGTCAGGTTAGTCTGATACATGAGGGCTTTCCCTTTTGTGGGATGCTAAAGCCTCTGTTAGGCATCTATTAAGCAATGCAAAGTGTTCAACCAGGGAGGTTGGCACCAAAAAAGAATAAGGAAATTGTCTGTTGATTGTTCCATGAAATGGGAGAAGGTAACTATGGAGCCATCACTTCAGGATATTCTCCCAAGGATGGGATAGCCCCAGGCTTTCCCACTGTGGGCCTGTGGGAAACAAAACCTCTAGTTCCTTTCTACCATTTCTCGAGTTGTTCAGGTCACTCACCAATTCTGTCTATGAATGAAATAAGCTGACAGTCTGGTCCTTGTCTGTGATATCATACGCATGGAAAATTCCCTCTTCAAAAAAAAGGTGGACAACTTATCTGATTAGAAGTTTGAGAGGGTTGCTTAAGGTATTGAGAGGTTAAATGTCTTGCTTCTGATCAGAGAGCTAATAATATATGTCAGATGCATGACTTGACCTTATCTCCCTAGTACCAAGTCTAGTCCTCTGTTCTCTATGCCCTATGGCCTCTTAAGCTGACAATTAGGGAAAGCCAAAAAATACAAGGTGATATTTCATTGGTGTATGCTTTATAAGCTTTGGTTTAAATAATTTGAATACATAGATGGAGAAACCCAGGAACCATATGAACAAAATTATTTTAAAAACTTTTTATGTAAATAAAATCAGATTTAAATAATCAGAGAAGTATTCATTGCTCATGGGTAGGCAGGGCCAATATAATAAAAATGATAATTTTACCTAAACTAATTTTTATATCCAATGCCATCTCAATTAAATTACCAAAAAATTATTTTGCTGAGTCAGAAAAAAATAATAAAATTCATTTGGAAGAACAAAAGGTCAAGAATATGAAAGCAACTAATGAAAAAAAATTAAAGGAAGGAGGTTTTGAAGTACTAGATCTTAAAGGCAGTAATCATCAAAACTATATAGCACTGAAAGGTAAATCAATGGAATAGAGTAGACATACAATTTACATCAGCAAATGACTATAGTGACCTTGTGTTTGACTAGGTTAGAATGCATTTAATAAGAAGAAGAATCATAAAATAAAAAGTCTCAAACTTGAATAAAAGGAGAAACCACACAATGGGGTTTTAATTTTTTTTTTAAGTTTCATTTTTTTCTTCGGACCTGTAATCACTTTGGAAGTTCTTCTCCAACTAGTCTTAGAGAGTCACTTAGGACATCACAGGTGAAACTTGACTTCAGGTTGTTCTAAGTTCAAGGTCACTCTTTATCCACTAGGCGATATAGCCTGTCCAAAAGTGCACCCATTTTCCAAATGTACAACACATAAATAGATACCAACAAAGTGTTTTCTTGCCTGCTAGTGGAATGAGAATTTCTCATTTTAGGTAGCCCTTACTTATTAATTTATTTGTTTTTTACCAAGGTTTGTTTCCCTAATAGTTTCTTCATTTTGTATCTTGCTGATGAGAAGTACCTGGCTTACCAGATGAAGCACTGGTCTATCTTGGAGTCAGGAAGTGCTGAGTAAAGTCCTGTCTCTGCCATGGACCAACTGTGTGACCTAAAGCATCTTATCTAGTTTGAGCAGCAATTTCATTCACACTTATCCCCCCATTTACTATCTAAGAGTAGTCAGAGTGCTCTTTGTTCCCTGTTGCCACTTCCACACACACCTTCCGCTGATATCTTTCAGTAGCCTCCTCTCCCTTGAGGTCCATCTAATCCCAGTTTAGTACTTCATCTAGATTCTACCTGCCTTCCCTTCATAAACCCTAGAGCCCAGCCATATTTCAGTAATTACTATTCCTGACACAGGAAGCTCCACCTCTAACCCCATGCCTTGGTGCTGGCTTTCTCTTTGTACCCTCAGTACATTTCACAGTGCCTGGCATATAGGGATTGCTGATTGATTGATTGACAACCTCAGTGCCCCAGACAAGACTATGAGTGGCAGAGAAGGTATGACCTCTATCAGTACAAATAGTGTCCTGGCCACAAGCTCCTTCTCCTAATGAAGTCACAGGTCCAGTTCCATCCTACCCCATATTAATATATATATATATATATATATATATATATATATATACATATATAAATATATATACATATATATTTATATGGATTATATTTAAAATACAAAAAAATAAAATATATTCTTTAAAATGAGAAACAAAGCTCATGCCCCTCTCAGAAGCATGGTAATGCAGCTAGTTAAGGGGAGGGCCATGTCTTTCAGGGACCAGATAGAAAAAAAAATCTAATTGAATGACAGCTTGCTTTTTGAGGACTAAATCCCAAATTCCACTGTTATGTCATTGCCTCATGTGTGAAACTCCCAAGAAGTGGTTTTGCCATTTATACCTTTAATATTATTTTTTCTTCCCTCACTTCTTTATCTCCCTCTCTATATATTTATTCTTTTGTTATTACCATACCACTACATCTCTAAATACATTCAAATCCAGGGAAGGGGCTCTCCCCAATTTTTTGAATGACAGTCTAAATCTTCTCTGCTTTATTTGTTGTTAGGTAATTTCAGTTGTGTCCAACTCTTCATGACCCCATTTGGGGTTTTCTTGGCAAAGATCCTGGAATGGTTTGCCATTTCCTTCTGAAGATCCTATTACAGATGAGGAAATTGAGGCAAACAGGGTGAAGTAACTTGCCCAGGATCAAACAGCAAGTGCCTGAGGCTGCATTTAAACTCAGATGTTCCTGACTCGAAGCCCAGTGCTCTATCACTGAGTCATCTAGTGTCCCCTTTACTTTATTACCATTGGCAAATGATGCATTGAATTGTGGCCATGGAATGTGTGGAATGGGGGTGGAATTTGTTACTTATACAGTGTGACTGTGGCAGGTGCATGAAGTGAATCAAGTTCTAGATTGGAATTAGTAAGATCTGAGTTCAAATTCTGATTCAGACATTCGTGAGCTCTGTGACTCATGGAGAATCTGCACCTCAGTCTCTTCTGATAATTGAGGATAATTCCCTCAGGGTTATCATGAAAATAAAATAACATAATGTTTATAAAGCATTTTGCAAGCTATTGAGGACTATATAAATGCTGGCTATTATCAATATTATTAGTTATTATTTATGGTTAACATCCAGAAACTAAAATTTACAATCAATTTCTTTTCCCTGGGAAGGCCTCCAATTATTTGCCCAGTCATATGAAAGACATACAGTTAATCTTTCTTTATCAAAAGTACAGTTGAATTGCGGCAGCAATATCAAAAAGCAAACCAGAGAAAGTAGCCACTCCTTAGCACAGAGCCTCACACATCACTTTGCATATAATAGGCATTTAATAAATCTTTCTCAAATTAAATATGGCAAAAAGGGTTTGGGAAGTGGGTTTTAGCTAGTGGAGTCAACAAAATCCAACCTGTGAAGGGCATTAATTCAATCCTATGTCATCAATTCAATTGACGAAAGTCATTTTTAGAGATGAGTGCTTAGGTATTTCTTGAAGGTTAGCTTGAACTGGCTGTTCCAGTGTGGGGGAAACTACAGAGGTCCTGAATCTACCTAGCAAATTAAAATAGTCCCCCAAGCCTGGTGGGGAGGCTGCCTCAGATACGTTCAAGGGGATAGGGAACTGGCCTAAGGGAAAACTCCTGTAGAATGTTTTATTTTAAGTAGTCTCAATATTCATGATGCTTAGGTGCTATTGAGGGATCGCTAGTATTGTCACTTCTCTTTAAGTCTGGATCCATGACGCTAAATCCTAATTACTTTGCATAAGTTATGACTCTAGTCCCACCCCGTATGCGGGGATATGGAGGCTAAATTGCTGATTTACACTTCCCTTAACCTTTATCTTTAATCTGGGTTTGTTGAAGAGTCCTCTCAGTCATGTCTGACCCCCACTTGGGGTTTTCCTGGCAGGGATACTAGAGTGGTTTGCCATTTCCTTCTCAAGCTTATTTTACAGATGAGAAACTGAGGCAAACAGAGTAAAGTGACTTGCCCAAGGTCACACAGTTACTAAGCGTCTGAGACTGGAATTGAACTCAAGTCTTCCTGACTCCAGGCCCAGGGCTCTATGCACTGCAACACCTCGCTGCCCCTTTGATCTGGGTATGAACTCATGATGAGTTGACAGCATGAAATGAAGAAAATCATCACTCTAGATATTTTTTTAATGTTCATATTTGGTTTCTGTGACTGTATGCAGTTAAACGATATTAATTAAGGAACAGGAATAGCTGTCAGATAATAAATTAGGACCTTCTGTCATCTTTACTAGGCGAAAGAATGAAAAAAATGTCATTGAAAATCAAAAATGACAACTAAGTGTGAACAAGTTTACCACGCCTTCCATTTCACTGCCCTCCCAGACTATGTAAGTCTCTTTTTTACTACCAGCATGTTGCTGTAAGTCCCCCTGGCTCTTTCTTTGAAGACCACTAAACTGCTAGATATTTTTATTTTCTAACTGATTTCCCTGCCTAGGGAAAAACCATTGACAGTCTAACAGGCCTCCTTAGTCTCCCAAGTCTTAACTTTTAACAACCTTTATTACTCTTAATTGCCAACATTTGATTTCAAACTGATAGGATTGATCATTTTAAAGACGTGCCAATATATTTTTAATACCTGCTGACTTGCTTTCAATTTGTAACACTTATTAAAAAATAATCAGAGTGCTGAGATCATTAAGCATGCCACGTGTTTGAATTGAATCTGAAAGTGTTTAAATGTATTCCATTTTTAACAGGAGCTTATGAAATTATTTCTGATGCATTGACATTTGAATGGATGTAGTTCCCTATTTTTCTTTTATTCCTTTGTACAAATGTTCTCCCTTTGACGGCTAGAGTGCAGATAAGATGGTTTGTCCATTTCGCCTTACCACAAGTTGTACCTGTGGAATGCAAAAACAATTAAAGATGCATAGAACATTTCACCTAGTGATATGCATAGCACATCCGTGGAGGGAGGTTAAGGTAAACTAGCCCGTGAACTAGATAGAAATGGAATTAGAATCAGTTTACCCAAACTGGAAACCTTAGCCCTACTTATAGAAAAAGTGATTTATTTCTTCACCTATAAGTTACTTACCCAGAGGGAGAAGGATGTACTTATTCTACCCAGGATAACAAGATGACTGAAAAGTCCCTTCATTTTTTCGACCAGAGCATTATTATCTCTACTTGTTTAGATCGCAACCTATCCATGACTTCCCTTCCTATATGATTCATGTCCATGATTCACTCTATTACAAGATCTTCTCAATAGTTTCTAGAATCTTTCTTCTGAACCTTTCTGAATTTCTTGGATACATGAGCTTTCATTGTAGTATTGGCTTACTTCCTTTTATGGTTTTTAAATGCCTTTGGTGATTTTTCATAATCTAATTCTGGTACTGAAGTCATCATTGGTACCATAATGCATCATACATAAGCCCACCTTGTGTCTTTCCATTGGATCATGTTCAGCTCTAATTCTTCTGCAATCATGATGTTCCATATTTTGTAGTCATATATTACCACTGGGAAAATACTGATGTCAAAAATATGGATTTTATTGGCTAAGAGAAGCTTGAAGTTATCAGGGTGCAGAGACGTTGTCAAAATATTGTCAAAGAATATAAGCTTTGACTTGTTCATTTCTAGACATAGTTCATTATTAAAGTCATGTGTTCAAATTCTACCTTGATACTTACTATGTGACTGAGCAAGCCACTTAACCTCACTATGGCTCAGTTTTCTGGAATCAGTGACTTCTAATGTCCTTTCCAGCTCTAAATCTATCGTATTGTTGTTCAGTTGTGTCTGACTCTTCATGACCCCATCTGGGGTTTAATTAACGGGCTAATCATCCTTCAGACAGGCCTTCCTAGACAGTTTTCCAAAGCATCCTGAATTTGAAAATCGCTACACCTTTGACTAAAAGTCAGAAGGAAGGCAAGATTATATTGTGTTATTTATTGTGGCTCAGTCATTTTTTAAGTCATATCTGACTCTTCATGACTCCATTTGGCTTTTTCTTGGCAGTGACACTATGGTGCTTTGCCATTTCCTTCTCCACTCATTTTACAAGTGAGGAAACTGAGGTAAAAAAGATTAAATGACTTGCCCAGGGTCACATAAATCCATGTCTCATATTTCCATGGCTTTCTGACTCCAAGGCCAGTGCTCTATCATTATTGCACCACCAAGCTGCCTGTTTTGTGTTAGCCATCACCAAAAAGGCATTTGCCTCCCATAGAACTAAATAGAGACTTAAAGGCTCTCTCTGTCAACAGAGACATATCCCATGCTTACATTTAAAAATCCTGTATATGATTTTTTAAAATTTCCAAATTCTATATAATTTTAAAAGCATAATCATAGATATTTAATATATATTAACTTGAAGTAATTTAGCATTTTGGATGCATTGAAAAGCAACACATTTCCTGGCCGCAAAGAGTGTTGAGAATGGAATATTGCATATGAAACAGTTTTTCAATTAGGTACATAATTTATTTTTTTTTGTAATATGTTTGTTTAAGCATGCAATAAAACAAACACATATACACAGAATATACTACGCAGCAAAATCTACCCATAACAACACCTGTAACTATAATCTTTATTTCCATTTGCCACCCAATCTTTGCAGTTGGCCCTCAGAGTGTTCAGCACATGTTCAAACACACGGAAGCTTGGAAATGTCCCTTTGACATGAGAGCTGCAGCTTTCTTCACTTTGCTCAGTAGTACAGGGAGGGTGTGTTTTTCCCCCTGAAGTCCAGATGTGGATCGAAGTCCATGTGGTTTCACACTTCATGCCTGTCCTCTAAATAAAACAGAAATATTGACGCTTGTGCTTTTTTATTATCTATGTATGAAATGCAGTTAGTTAATATATACAGTTAAGTCTTGAGTGGTTTAGTGGTCTTACCACAGCCTTAGTAGACTGGTCCTAGGCCTACCACTGAAATTTTCTGTGGCCTTTGAGAAAACCAATGAACCACTTGATATCTGTAACGTGTAAAATGTGGTAACAAATGTCAGTTATAAGAGGAACAGCATCAACTGTATGTGCAAAGTGCTTTGAAGACAAGAACTACGCATTAAGCCAGTCTTAACCACATTGACAAAACTGACCAGCCCACCTCTCCTATGGTAAATAGTATCATAGTTAACTGCTTCTCCTCATGCCAGGATATGACTTAAACTATGGGGAAAATAGGATTAAATGACATATTTTGTACAGAATAAATATACAGAAACTTTTCCTAATAGAGAGTGTGATTTACCGGATTTTCAGTGGCACAGTGAATGAACAGAGTCAGTCAAAGTCAATACTATTTGAGTTCAGACCTGCCTCTGACACGTCCTGGCTGGGTGATCCTTAGCTAGCCACTTAACGTCTTGAGGCTCTAGGCAAATCTATGTGACTGTAAGGCACAGACCTGCATTGTTAAAGAGAGTTTCCTCACCCAAGAGTGCATTATGATAATATAGATGTTTTTAATCTTATTTTGTGTGTGTCACAGACCCATTTGGCAGTCTAGTGAAACCCATGAACCCCTTCCCAGAATAATGTTTATAAATGCATAAAATCAAACACATAGAATTGAAAAGAAAACCAATTAAATTGAAATACCTTGAATATATGGAAATAAATTAAATCTATGTCTATACATATACAAATAACACTGAAGTACTGAAAGGATCAAAATATTTTCCAAAAGCATCCCTATTTAAGAATCCCTAGTAAGGTCATCACAGGTCTGGTCCCTATCCTAAAATGTGATACAGACACTGAATACTTTATTGACGTTTTTGTAATTCTATTCAGTTTTAATATTCAAGCACTCGGCACATGCCTTGTACATAGTAGGCATTTATAAAATGTTTTCTGCATTGAATATAAATTTTTCTCTACTGCATAACTCTGCTGCAATCGAGACCTTCCCTATTTATATGCCCATAATTTGTCCCTGTTGGTTATCGAGCTGATCTTAAATTCCATGTTGCAAGTTGGTTTGAATTTAACCTAGTCAATTGATTCTTAATAATTTGTTGAAGGTATGTTAGACCTAAGTTTAGCCTACTGGTTTTTTTTGAGGGGGGTGTTATTTTTTTTATTTGGGGGTCATTTGAGGGATTGTTCATTTTTTAGTTATTGGAGAGTGGTCATTATAGAAAGTGTGATAATAGAAGTAATGTGACTGGCTTCTTAATAAATACATCTCAATTTATACATCCAAATGGATGTGGTTTTCTTCAAAGCTGAGCCTTTGGGAAGCTATACTTAAATATCAAGGACACTATCAGTTCTCAAAGAATTTTTTAGAATTGCTTTTGGAGTCTGCAAGATGTCAATCATTTTCAATGGTAGCAATTCTTGATCCTCTGAAGGTAGCTTTTTTTGTTTGTTTGTTTTTTACAAACAGTGAAATAGATCAACTCTATTCAGTACTTTTCAGCATTTGAAAACAGTGTGGCTATAACCAACAAGACTGGTTTTCTTTTCTTGTTATTTAACTGTCTCTGAAGCAATATCTAAAAAGAAGTCTCATAAATGTTCTGAATCCAACCAGAACCAATGGAGTGAGTGTAAGAGTCTTAAAGGGATAACACTCATTTTCACTTGTTAGTGTTGGTATGTTTGTTAAATGAAATCAAAACATTTTGCTTTATTGCTACATATCAATATACAATAAGCTAGAAGTAAGATAGGCAATAACATAAATATATATGAGCACATTTTCATTTGCATCTACTTTGAATGGTAGATGTACATACACATCAGACTATGTGTAATGACTGTCATGTAATGAGATAGATTCCAAAAATTACATGGAATATAGATAGTATCTATAAATGACAGATGCCCATCAGTGATGATCACATTAGGATTTTATATCTGTAACTACAATTATGTTTCTTTTTAGTCTAACTGAAGGACTTCATCTTCATTAGAAAATATCAGAACTTTGAAGTAGTGTTCACTGAGTCCCTAAAATGAAATATTGTACTGTGCCTTAGTGCTTTTTTTGTCCTTATTCTTTCCTGTTCTACAGTTAATTAGATTTCAATTTAAAAATATGTTTGGAAAAGAAATTTTTATGTAAATCTAACCTATTAATAATGTGGACCTCCACTGGTGGACTCCATGACATATGAAGAAATAGTACATATAACAATATGAATTTTTCATTTTTCAGTGGTGTTTGGCTCTTCATAACTGCATTTGAGGCTTTCTTGGCAAAGATGCAGAAGTGGTTTGCCATATCCTCTCCAGGTCATTTTACAGATGAGGAAATTGAGGCAAACCGGGTTAATTGATTTGTCTAGGACTACAGAGTTAGTAAGTGTCTGAGCCCAGATTTGAACTTAGGTCTTCCTGATTCTAGACTTGGCACTCTATCTTCCCCAACAATATGAATGATCATATAGCTTATTATTAATCCAATTCTTTATGTACGAGCATAAATGTTTGCAAATAGTTGACTGTGAAGGTGAGAGGAAGCATGACGTGGTCAATAGAGAACCAGCCTTTGAGTCAGGATGACCTCGGTTAAGTTCTGCTGCTGACAAATGCTAGCTGTCAGGCCATGGACAAATCTCTAAGCCATCTGCTTAATTCTCTGAGATGTTAATTTACAGATGAATTGTTGATCTACTTTTAGGGAATGAAGTTTCTAAGTGCTAGAAGTTCCTAATATTGATGAAATAGATCAATCTCAGTTCCAAATCTCTCTATCTTCCCCCACCCACAAAAACAACAAAAACTTCAGTGAAGGTGGCTGCATGTGTGTATATATTCATCTATAGATAGATAGATAGATAGATAGATAGATAGATAGATAGATAGATAGATAGATGGATGGATGGATGATAAACAAATGGATAGATAGCTCAGTCCGTAGTTTTACATACCAAATAGGTAGATATCTGTGAATCAACAAGCATTTATCGGGTACCTAGTATATGCCAGGTACTTTAATAAGAATACAAAGGCAAAGTTGCATAGGACTCCAACCTTAAAGAGTTTGCATTCTATCTAAGTCAATAAAATATTCCTATGAAAACACAGTTAAAATAAATACAAAGTAATGGGAAAGGGAGGGGTCACTTCCTGTAGAAGGTGATGCTTAATCTGAGTCCTGAAGGATCGTCTTTACACAGATATGTTTATGCATTTATAGAAATAGGAAGGTGGTTTACTGAGGATTTTAGGTGATTGTAGTTTGTGCAACTGAAACAAGGTCATTCAAAAGTAGATGGCCTCATTTGGCAGGAGGAGGGGATGCATTCTAGGCGATCCCTACAGCGCAACACACAGCTTAAAGTGGAGTCTCTAAGCAGCACCTTTTTACTTCATGTACCTTGCTGCCATTCTGGTGATACCTTTGGACCCCTGCTTAGAAAAAATGTTCTTAAATGCATGAAATAAAATATATAGAATTATAAAGAAAACCAATTATGTTAAATATAGTTATCAAAGTACTTCTGCAAAACCAAATTTATGAAGCCCAGGTTAAGAACTCCTGGCTTAGAAAGATGGGAGAGGAAGGCCAATTAAATATGAGGAAGAGAAAGTAAATTTAATAGGGACACATGCAGAGAAACAAAGAGAGGAAGAAAGAGACAAAGAGAATTCAAATGGAAAAGAACTTTGAAGCCCAATGTTGGTTTTACTTTCATATGGAAAGGCAAGTGGGACACACCACAGTGTTTTGCAGTGATGAATCTGATGTTCAAAATGATTCCCAAGCAAGGCAATCCTAATTCTAGATCTTTTGGTAGCAACTCTAAATTTTGAAAATGTGTCTTCAGCACTTATTTCAAAAATGGCTTTCTTTTTAACTGATGGTCCTGGCATGTGTAATTATTAATGCCTTCATATATAAAAATTTGACTATTTTCATATGGATTCAAACTCTTTTTCAGTAATGATTTACACATTTTTGGCTCACAAATGTTTTATTTCTGACCTTAGAACCTGTGACATTTAAAGGATTGTTAGAATCTCCTAGCCTCCTTCCAAACACTGAAATTTATGTTGTTGCAACATGTGATACTGTGTCTTTTTGCTGCAACCATTTTCTTTCTTTCTTTTAAAAAAAAAAAAGCAAAACCAGAGAAAAGAGATGCCTCTGAAAAAACCATTAAAGATTCCCAGACTAAGGGATGCCAATATAAGGTTACTCTTTGAAACATGTCAGACCAAAAATTAGAGTTTTACTATGAAAGGTCTTTACAAATTTTCTTCAACTGGACTTTCTCCTCTGGATGCTGTAGTACCATGTGGCCTTGGAGAAGTTACTTATCTTCTTATCTCATTCTTCCTTTACTCTACAGTAGAAACAGTAACATTTGCCATTTGGCCTGACAAAGGTAAAATCAAAGTCCATTAGTTGCTGTCAGCTGGCAAGCACTTTACACTGCTCAGAGCGGATGGTTAAGAATACAGAGAATTGCTTGTGTCCCAGGGGTGCTAGAAGCATATGTTATGCTGTAGTTTAAATTCATTACCTATTTTCTCCCGTTTTGTGTTCATATCCTTTCTCCCTAACATAAAGCAAACTCCACATTGTCAATACCCTTATGTATCAGTATGTCTTTTATGTTGCCAGACAGAGGCTACAGGGCATGCCTTCTTTATGTCCTGTGTGTATCGGTTTCATCTGGAACTCATTTGCCTTCTTTTCATGTTTCACCCTCAGAAATATCTGCAGAGCAGAAATGGAAGCTATGTGTCCAGTTTTGTTATTAGCGAAGGACTCGAACCTGTATGTCTTAGGAGCCTGGAACATCCTTTGATTTTCAAACATATCTTGCTAAACAGTCAGGCAAGAAAGATCAAAATGCAAGAAACATTCCTGATTCAGTTAACACAAATAATTATTTATTAAGTGCCTGCTATGTGCTAGGCACTGTGCTAGCAAAGGCAAAGAGTGAACAAAACCTGCTCACAAGGACTTTACATTCTAACAAGAGAGATGGCAAATACCCATATGTATCCAGGACAAATATAAAGAGATTAAAACTGAAATAAATACTAAGGTAAATAAATGTAGCTTTAAGGGAATTAAGAAATTGTTTTATATCTTTTAATTCTTTTTATGGAAGGATGACAAGAGAAGAAGAGAGTGTAGGAGTTAGGAAGTTCTGGATGCATTCAAGTCCCTCCTCTGGCACAAACTAGCTGAATGGTCTTGGGAAAGTCATTTAACATCTCAACTTTTGGCAGGGAAGGAAGGAAGGAAGGAAGGAAGGAAGGAAGGAAGGAAGGAAGGAAGGAAGGAAGGAAGGAAGGAAGGAAGGAAGGAAGGAAGGAAGGAAGGAAGGAAGGAAGGAAGAAGGAAGGAAGGAAGGAAGGAAGGAAGGAAGGAAGGAAGAAGGAAGGAAGGAAGGAAGGAAAGGAAGGAAGGAAGGAAGGAAGGAAGGAAGGAAGGAAGGAAGGAAGGAAGGAAAGGAAGGAAGGAAGGAAGGAAGGAAGGAAGGAAGGAAGGAAGGAAGGAAGGAAGGAAGGAAGGAAGGAAGGAAGGAAGGAAGGAAGGAAGGAAGGAAGGAAGGAAGGAAGGAAGGAAGGAAGGAAGGAAGGAAGGAAGGAAGGAAGGAAGGAAGGAAGGAAGGAAGGAAGGAAGGAAGGAAGGAAGGAAGGAAGGAAGGAAGGAAGGAAGGAAGGAAGGAAGGAAGGAAGGAAGGAAGGAAGGAAGGAAGGAAGGAAGGATTAACCTTTTGTTGTGTGCCAGACATTATGTGCTAAGTGTGGTGCAGTGATTATCTCATTTTATCCTTATAACACTGGGAGGTAGATAACTATTATAATCCCCATTTTACAGTTGAGGAAATTGAGGCAGTTGGAGGTTAAATGGTTTGCCCTCAGTCACACAAGTTAATGTGTCTGAGGCCAGATCTGGTCTTCCTGATTCTAGACCTCACCCTCTTTCCACTGCATCTCTTAGCTTCCTAAGACTTTAAGTAGCAAAAGAATTAGAAAGATCTTCATTGAAAAAGGAGGGCATTTCCATACCCACAAGTCCTTATAGAATGAAATCATAAATCTGAATAGAAATAAAACAAAGCAAACAACAAGCTCCCTAACCCCCTCAAAAAAAATATCCCCCCTCTTCCAATTGGGAATGGTCTGGCAGTTGGGAAGGAGAACCAATCAATCAATCAACCGGCAAATAATTACCTTGGGCAGCTAGATGGTGCAGAGGTTAGAGAGTCAGGTCTGGAGTCAGGAAAACACAACTTTCTAAGTTCAAATCAGACCTCAGGCACTTACTAGCGTGTGACCCTAGATAAGTCACTTTACCCTGTTTACCTCAGTTTCCTTATCTGTAAAATGAGTTGGAAAAGGAAACCACTCCAATATCTCTGCCAAGAAAACCCTAAATAAGGTCATGAAGAGCTGGACATGACTGGAAAATGACTGAACAATATTTATTAAGTACATATGGTATGCCATGCACTATGTAAGGCGCTGTGTAGACAAATACAAAAGGAAGATGGTGTGATCCAGGAAAGAAAGACCTGGATGGAGGGGAGGGGAGGAGATTGTCACACCCTAGCCATTAGCAGTGTTCCAAGAGCAAGAGGAAAAGGGAGGGCAGTAGGATAGAGAGGCAGATGTCTATGCTGAGTAGACCCTGGTGAATTGGTAGATGGTTAGACAGATGGCATATGAAAGGCCTGAAAGGTTTTATTTATGGCTCTTCAACCCATGCTTAGTACACCTTGAAATGAAAAGCACATTGACTTTCTCAAAATATATTTCTTTTTAAATGTCCTGATAGCATGTGGTTATCAGGGGCCTGTATTCCTGCCTTTCTCATTGCAGCACAAAGGGCGTAGTATGGCCACGCTGTCTCAAAATCTCAAACATGGTTGATATAAGGAAAATGCAAGAATGTGTAATGAGGCTGAAATAAAACCACACTGGTGCCTTCTCATTATCTTTGCTCCCATTGTTTTTCGTCATGCAAATTAAAGTGACTGAGGAACCATATGTAATGAGAGCATTTTAGATTTATTCAAATAGGACACAAGGTTGTTGTGGAAATAAATTAGTTTGTAAACCCTGAAGTTCTATGCAAGTGTGAATTGTTTTTATAGACAGTGTGGTCTAATGTATAGAGAGCCAGCAAGTCTTGGGGCCTGTGACACCTACTGGCACCCAAACTTCTCAGGGATCTAGACTGGGAGAATCAAACTCAAATAGAAAAGCAAGACCACCGAACTGTACATAAGGATCCCTGAAGGAGCATTGTGACTCCAAAGACCACTCATGAATATTAGCCATGTTGTAGTATATTTCTATTTATTTTGTTAAATATTTCACAATTAAATTTTAATCTGGTTCAGCTGCCCTTGGGAATGCTATGGACCACAAGTGGTCTGTCTTTGACAGCTTGGTAGAAGGAGCTCCCTACATCATTGAAATCAAGGGCTCAGTCCCTTTTAATCCCTATTATGATGAGAATAATAATTATTGCTGTTGCTGTTCGGAGAAGATCCTTATGAATTTAGGGTGACATAGGATATAAAGTACTCTCCTCCAAACAACACAGGGAGAGAAGTAGCTTGGGGAAAAAGAAGGTCTGAAACTGCTATGTCATTTATATAATTCCACGATTGCTAACAAGGAGACATGTCGATTAATAACTAGCATGTGACATGGGGATGGTAGGAGGTGGAGTAGGGGAAATAGAGTTAAGGACATGTAACTAATATATTGCAGAGATTTAGCACATGCATCCTTCAGCAGAGTAGAAGGAGACAGGGCAGTCAGAAGAGCTGTAAAGGAACTTAGGGGTGATCTAGTCTAACCCCCTTATTTTACAGAGTTGGAAACCATAGCCCCCCAAATTTGTAAATGACTTGTCCAAGGTCACACAGGTAATAAATAGCAGAAACAGGAAGGGGAGCTGGGGAATGCAGAAAGAAAAGGTTTAGGTTCCAAATGTCTATAGGAACAGTGACCTGAAGACCATTTTTGTTTCCATTTCCTCTCTCTCTCTCTCTCTCTCTCTCTCTCTCTCTCTCTCTCTCTCTCTCTCTCTCTCTCTCTCTCTCTCTCTCTCTCTCCCTATTTGCTTCAATGATTGCAGACTCTTCTTTTTGGGTTAGAACCAATGGATGGTCATTTGTGCCATTTGGACTCAGACATGGGCACTCAGAGCCTAAGGCCATAGTGTTTCTCAGTTTCTTCTACTAGTACCAGAATGCTCCTCCTTGCTTTAAAAGCCTGCAAGCTCGGTACCCCTATGCTTTGTGCGAGGTAAATAGATCCTGCACCAGCTGTAGAAACAAGTTCGGGAATTAGCGCGACTTCCAGCATGATCCAAGAAGGGCTTAATGTTGTTGTATCTTTTAAAAAACAGAAGGATTTCAGTGCAGATGTCTTCATCCATCCTCATTTGAAATGCAGGAGATTTTGATATCATTGCCAGAACCTATAACAATACAAAGCAAATCCAAATATACAAGGAGAAATCCTTAGACTTAATAAGTTCCCAGTTCTACTTATGGCATAGTCTTAAGGTCAAAGCAACACACAGAAGATACAATGACAGTCCAGGCTGTGGCCTGGCTAATTATAGCTGGACACATCCCTCCTGTTTTGAATATAGTAATATGTATTATTTTGCCCAAAATCTGAATTCTGACTCTTTGTACTTGCTATCATATCACTAGCCTTAAGGCATTTAAAAGCAGCGAAACTCCTTTCACACACTGGGGAATCAGGATAATGGCTTCAAGGAGGTTTCATTTTATTGCAATAGCAGAGGATGTTCAGGGTATACCCTAAAATTTCCCGTCACCCTTGAAATGTTCCCAATGAAGGGTACTGTGATATCTGTTAGCAAATAGGAAGTAGTTAATGGCCACTCAGTATCATTCCTCCGTATGTACATACCTGGTCAGCACTAAAAAAAAAAAGTAGTATAAGCATGACTATAAAAGTATCTTTTCCATATTAATCTTCACACTCAGAGAGAACTCCTAATAGAAGTGACCAAAGGCCATTTCTCTGCAAGAGTAGGGGAGAATATGTATCATAGGTCAGACTCTCCTTCCTCTCTAATCCTTACAATATTTCTTTTTATTTATGATACTTTTAATGAGTTTTTTAGAGGAGTTTTTGGTAAGCAAGGGATTTTTAGAAAACAAAAGAAAGTTGGCATCCCTTTCTTATATGAGGATACTTCCTTAATTCAACAGACATTTAAGTACTTTATATGTACAAAAATCTATGCTTTCCTGCCAGAGCTTAAAAAGAAAAACAAAAAAATGAAAAAAGAAAAATGGCTTAATCCCTGCCTTTAGGACACTTATAGTCAGGAGCCATATCACATATACACAAGTAAGTATGATACAAGGTAGAATGTGGTAATGGTAAAAGACAGAGGTAGAAGAGCATTCTAGAACAAATAGAAAAAGTTCAGACATTTCCTACCTGTGTGACCCCGGGCAAGTCACTTAACCCTGTTTGCTTGAGTTTCCTCATCTATAAAATGAGCTGGAGAAGGAAATGGCAAACCATTCCAGTATCTTTGCCAAGATGGATCACAAAGAGTCAGACATGCCTGAAAAACAACTTGCCAACAACTTTTCACCTTGCCAACATCCAAAATCTCATTCTACATTTTGAGGATGTTGTCTCTCTATTAGGCGATGGGTAGCAAGATTCATCGTCAGTCCTCGGGAATTGTCCTGGGTCATTACCTTGATCAGAGTTCTTACCTCTTTCAGTGCCCTTTGTCCTTGAAAAATGTTGTGACAATGTAATTTTTTTCTCCTGATTCTGCTCATTTCATTCTCCCTCTGTACATACAAGTCTTCCCAGGTTTCTCTGACAGTCTCTTTTGTCACTTCTTATGACAATGGTATAATAGTATCCCATTACATTATATCTTAATTTGTTCAGCCATTTCTCTTAGCGATGAACACCACTTTCATTTCTTAGACCAGTGAATTAAATTCACTGAAACAAGAACTCACAGTAAATTGATCCTCCAGCTTTAGTCATGACTGCCAAATCTAAATCTCTGGCCCTGACTCCAGATAGAAAACATTATTCCTGACCTTTTACCTAATCTCCAGGCTTATGTGTCTAGTTATATCAGTGTATCTCCATTTGGATGTTTCTACCATCAATTAAAATTTAAACTATAAAAAACAAAACATATTATTTCCTTCTTCCCCTCCCCCTAAACTTGTTCCCCAACCCAAATTCCTTGTTTTCATCTGTGGCATCATGATCTTTCTAGTATGCAGGCTCTAAAATTTAATTTTATTTTTTACTCTCCCCCCTCCTTTATCTGCTAGGCTAAAAGTCACTAGAATATGCTAATCCATCTTTTGTAATTAATAGCTATTTCTTCATCCCATCCTTTGCCATTGCTCTTTCTATCACCCTACACAAGGTTCTTATTATGTTGTGCTTGGTCTGCTGCAAATAGCCATCTAAATAGTATTCTTGCCTCCAATTCTTTGATATCCTCCTTTCAGTCAAATATTCCCATAGCACCAATTTTATCATGATATTTCTTTGTTCAGAAACCTACTTTAGTTCCCCATTACCTCCGAAAAGGTATAGACTTATTTACCTGGTCTTTTAAGACCTTTCTTGATAAGGCTCTATCTATCAAATATTATCTTCTGTTGCTTCCGAAGAAGTAATAGCATGCCAATCACATAAGAGCAAGAATGCATTCTTGCCTCATTGCCTTTCTAGCCTAGTTGCTTTCCTTGTCATCCCCCAATGTTCATTTTGGTCCCTCTCCAGTCTTGTACAATGGTGTTTGCTATACCTAGAATGTATTCTTTATTCTTCTCCCACTGGACATATCCATATTCTTTCCAGATTAGTCTTACCAGAACTTATGCTCTTTGGCATAGAACTATGGGAACTCAAGTTTACCTCCGTATCCCAACAAAGCATTAAAGTAGGTAGGACATTAGTGATGGAATCACCACTATCAAACAGAAAAATAAATGAGCTAATTTTCATCTTAGAAGGCAAAATGGTGTAGTGGAAAAGTTTTCTCACCTGTGAGATGCCTTCTATCTCTAAAACTATGTGTCCCTCTGTGTGGGAAGAATTAGAGTGGAGGATTGTTCAGGAATAATCCATTGATGATGAACTAATAGCATATTTGGCCCCTGGATAATGAAGAGACTAAATAAGTGTGGTTATCACCAAATAGATACCCCAGAGTCGTTAGTTTGTCTTTCAATTAGTTTTTGCCAAAACATCCTCCTTCCTCTGAGTTCCATTAAAACAGGTAATCTTGTTCTCATTTTGATAAATGTGTGTGTGTTTGTGTATGTGTGTGTGTATGTGTATTCTTAAGGTCCTGAAAACTAACACAATGACAGTTCTGACTGTGTTCTCAGAAACAAGCCTACTTTTTTTCCAAAGTGACCAAAAAAAAAAATTATACTCCTTCTCAAGAGTTACCACACATTTATTCTGAGGAAACTCAGACATTTGCTCGACCAGTAGGGTAGTGAAAGTGGGGGAGGAGGGGAACAACCTACATCTGACATTTCTTTTTTCTCTCCTCAAACTGGAAAAGGAGCCCAGGGCAGAGGAGGGGAATCTGCTACTTGTGTTAACTCTGTCATGTTTTCCTAAATTATCATTACTTCGTCCCTATAAATGATGGGCTTGTCTGACTACCTGCAGCTGTTGACCAAACCCTTCCCTAGAAGAGCTTTGAAGTATAGACCCAGCACACAGCCAACTATCAGCTGTCTGGAAGGCTTCCCACAAGCAAAGTCTTCAGCAGCCTTGGTGACGGCTGGCATGTGGGGATTTGGCTCAGATCTGCTACTTGTGTTAGAGATTTAAACAAAACACATAGGCATAAAAATACAGGTGCATTCCTCCCTGGGGTTTCGATTTCTTGCTTCCTATCTCCTAAGCACTTGACAAAATATAGTCTAGAGGACTATGATTGCTGGCCCTAGAACTAGAATTCTGGGATGCTAGAGCAGTAATCTTGCCTCTTTGCACATCTTTAGGGTATTCGTTTCATAATGAAATCTAAGCTGTTAAGGAGCAAGAGAGAAATGATGGAGAAAGGGAGTGAGGAAGGTAAGGGTTCATATTCTCTGGCAGCCTTCAAAACAAGACAGAGCCTCATCTGTCTGGAATGTTTTAGGTGTGGACATGCTTAGGGCCAAGGGGATGAACTATATGTCTTTTTCAGCCCTAGGAAATCAGTGTTTTTCTGTTTCTACCCTTAATTGTTTATTTGGTCTTTAAAGGGAACTATTCCAATGAATGAATATCATGCCCTAAAATTTAGGAATTGTTGCCTTTCTCTAGAAGGTGTTTTGTAAAGTTTTCATCTGAGCATTACAGTATTCTTCCATCCAAGCCACTTCGATTAAATTTCAGAAACATGAATTACATGCTTTACAGGCAGCATTGTGCCAGGGAAATATGAAGTTCAGATAAGACACTGATTCTTGCTCTCCTAGAGTTTATATTTTGGCAGGAAGATAAGATACATATACAGATGGCTACAGGACATGCTGATAATATCACATACTCTCTGTATAAGTTCTGTTTTTCTTGTTTCACTAGGAGATGAGTCTATTAGTAAGGTATAAAACAAAGTTTCTTGTGAGGAGGGCAGCAAAAACCATTTATTACGCATTGGAGGAGTCAAGGGAACCTTCATGGAGATGAGATTTAAGTTGGACTTTTAAGAATGGAAGATTGTTTTTGTTTGTTTTTCATCCTTGGTTCTCAAAGAAGACTGAGGACATCATTAGAGTGATGTCTTGACATGCAAGTAAATTAGACATAAGTGAGGAAAGCTGTTTAAAGTCATCAGCCTCACTCCGTCCTCCAGAGTCATCAGAGTTCAGTGGTAAGACGTAGGTCAGGCCAACTAGCTGTGGCCCACAAGAATGGAAGAAATTCAATCTATCATGAGGGATTACAAGGACATTCAGTGGTAGAGAACAAGACTGTAAAGATGGGAATATGATAGTTGTGTTTAGAGGAAAGAGGTTATAGTCCATTTGGTTGTAGGGTAGGATGTATGGCAAAGAATAAGATGAGTTAAGACTGGATTGTTAGGCAAGGGAGTGTGGCAATAACTGGTAGACAACAGGGAGCCACTGAAGATGTTCCACCAGAAAAGTGGGAAAAACAAATGCATGCATTATGAAGATTAATCTGGTGTCATATAAAGAATGGACCCATGGGGCTATGCGCATATCAGGGAGGAAAGGATAGGGTACAGAAGCAAGAAGACCTGTTATAAAACTGCTAATAAAATTCAAGGTTGTGGTCTTGAGGGATTGTACTGTGGAAATAGAGAAGGTATAGTTGCAAAAAGTAAAGGGAACTGTTTGCATCTAAGAAGGAAAGAAGAGTGAAGGGTAATGACACTGAGAAATAGCAAATTCAAGAAGAGGGGTGGTTTAGGGAGAAAGATATTTATTTTGTGATGCATCGAGTTTGAGGTGCTAGTGGGGCAACTGGGTAAGGAGAGATGCCCTGTGCTCAATTAGAGATGTGGGCCTGGAGCTTCGGGAAAAAAAAAAAAACAGGCATAGATTCTAGAGCTCAGAAAAAAAGTCAGGCATAGATTTCATATGTCTATAGAGATAAACCAGGAGATTTCTAGAGGGAGAAGAGAGACTAGATCTAAAGAAAAAACCTCAAGAAATATTCTCCATGTTTGACCTGGTTTGATTGGTAGGTGAAGAGGAGAACAGAGCTTGAAGTGACGACCCTCAACAGGTGGCTCCCTGAGAATCAAAGAGATGGCAAAAGCTGCAGGCACCTTTTTGATCTCTGACACCACACTTAGTAGCAAACTTCCCCCTCAAATTAGTAGGCCTCTTCCCCTCCATCTATGTTGAAAACATACTGAAGAGAAATGGGGCTTATTCATTGGTAGAGTTGAATGCCAGAAACGTAACATGTCATTATTACAGGCATTAGTTTAGCCTTCAAAGCCTTACATAATCTGGCTCCACTCTCTATCCAAACTAGAGATTTTCTTGCAATTCCCTAAAAAGGGGCAGCTGGCTGCCATAGTGGATAGCGCACCAGGCCTGAAGTCAGGAAGATCACAGTTCAAATCTAGACTCAGACACTTACCAGACGTGTGACTATGGACAAATCACTTAACCCTGTTTGCCTCAGTTTTGTCATTTGTAAAATGAGCCATAGAAGGACATGGCAAACCACTCTAGTATCTTTGCCACAATTAGTATCCTAGAATTCAATGATTATTATTTTAACAATATAAAAACAAATATTTGTATTACATCACATAATTTGGCCAAATTCTTCCTCTGTTGGTTATTCCTAATATTCAGTGCTTTGATAGAAATGTTGTAGAACCCTGGATTTGGAGCTGGATAACCTGGCTTCCATTCCTTACACTGTTGTTTGCTGTCTTATTTTTTAGGCAAGTTAGCTTTTGGGGGCCTCAGTTTCCTTATTTGTAAAATAGAAGAGCTGGACTTCCTGACCTCTAGAGGCAACCAGGTGACTCGGTGCCTAGGGTGCTGGGCCTAAAATCTGGAAGACCTAAGTTCAGTCCCTTAACTAGTTATGTGACCCTGGACAAGTCATTTTAACTTCTTTTTGGCCTCAGTTTCTTCAACTGTAAACTGGGGATAATGACAGCACCAAGCTTGCAACATTGTTTTAAAGATCAAATGAAATTATATTTATGAAATACTCAGCACAGTAGTAGATGATATATGCGTGTGTGTGCGCTAATTCCTATTCCTTTTCCTTCCTCTTCTAAGTTCTTCCCAGATTTAAATCTATGATCCCATTAGATGAAGTGAAAAGAAAACAGGCATATATCAAGTTCCTACTGTATACCAGGCACCGTGCTTTACAAATATCTCATTTGATACACACAATACTTGGTAGTGGATACTTCCTCAAAAGAGGAAACTCAGGCAGACAGAAGCTAAGTGATGTGCCTAGGCTCACACAGCAAGTCAGTGTCTGTCTATATATATATACACTGTTCTAAGCTCCTCTGTCTACTTTATTCTCAAGAAATTATTTACTCAGTGGAATAATCTGACCATATTTTAAGAACCAGAGATCCCTCTCTGTGTTAGTGCTATTTCCACGTTTCACCTGTAGGTGGTACCTTGCAGTATGACTGCATGTCTGGTAACTATTAGGTGACTGTGCCTGGTTCATAATCTTTAAAGAGAGAAGCCACTATCATTAATGAACCAGCTCCTCCGTTATTACTACTGAACACTTTCATAAATAATACTTGGTCAAAGTTTTCATGAACTAACCATCCAACATTCATTCAACAAACATTTATTTCATGCCTGCTTTATACAAGGAGCTCTGCTAGATGATGCGGGTACAAAAGCAAAGATGGCACCAGTCCCCATCCTCAAAACGTTCCATTTTACTAGAAGATACAACATGTATGCAAATAATACAAATACAAGATAGTTTGAGAAAGGTGATTTCCCCACTAATAACTAGAGACATCAGGAAAGTGTTTATTTAGGAAATAATGTCTGACCCAAAAGTGAGAAGTGGATGCATTCCAAGGATGGGGAAACCTTTATAAAGGTAGAGAGATGACAGGGTTAATAATGCAAAAGATAATTTTTTTTAATGTAAAAACAGAAGTCATGTCTAGACACTTCCCTTATGCTAAGGTCCTTGGTAGTCCCTCAGAGATAATATAACTTCTAATCGACGGTTCTGTAGAGCTGATATTTAGAGAATTTCTTTCATCAGTATCTATCTTTGTCTCTATTTATGCCTCTAAGTATCCTATCTGGAACTGCACCTTAGGTAAATTATAGCTGCTTTTCTGAAGGTAGTTGGGCTCCTCCAAATAGATAGCATGTTTAAAGGTCAGTTCTCAGCACTCCAATTTTCATCTCTAACTCAACTAAAACTAATGAAAGCATGTCTGTTTTTCCGTGTCTTCTTGCCTCCCTGACAATTTAGTTCCATCAGGAGAAGACCGTGTACTAAAATGGTTATGTCCTTCTGACTTCTTTTCTCCCCAGCCTGTCAGGTCATATCTGGGCCAGGTTGGGAAAAGCTTCAGTGACTTGTACCATGAGTGCTTCTGAAAATATAGAATAGATCATCCATTAACCTGTTTGCTAGAAACTTACAGACCCCCAAGATGGTGAAATCAAGCTTATTTTTGTGTCATAGCATATGTGCGACTTATTGTCAATAGATTAAAAACCCATACAAACTAAATTGAATAGATATAAATTTAATGTCCCACACGTTTTTATCAAAATGATATTCTTCTGGGCAATTTATCTCCTAAACTAATGGAAAGACCATTGGATTTGGATCAGGAAGACCTGTGTTCAAATCCCTCTATTTATTAGAGGACTGTGTGGCCCAGGATAGGTCACTTAAACTCTCTCAGACTCAGTTTCCCTATCTGTAAAATAGGGCTAATAACACCTCTAAGGGTAACAACTTCACACCCTCATTGTTAGGGTCACAATAAAGAATATGTGTGGAATTATATATGTATATATATATGTGTGTGTATACATATAAATATTATATATATGTATATATATTGCTACTTTTTGCTTTTTTTATGCCACAATTTTATCCCCAAACACCCTCCCAAACCTTCCTTTTTTACACAAAATCATCTGATACAGCAGTGTCAGTGTAGACCATATTCCACACCCATAGTTCCCCTCTCCCTCTCCTCCTTCCCCTCACCCTCTGCATAAAAGGAGCAAAGCTCCGCTAGAAATTCTAGTACCTGGGGCAAATTCACTTGATTTGGGAGGAGACAGTAGAGCATAGGGTCAATTCCACGCTATGATGAGACATTAACTCAGGACTTCATAATAGCAGCTTGGCCAAGTTCAAAGACATTCATTATCTTGTTGGCCATTAGGGAATTTCCTGGCCAAGGCAACCCTCAAAGACCATTCCTTCTTAAGCTGTAGAGGGGTTGTTAATAGAGTTGATAAAGGGAGTACCATCATCTGTAAATTCCCAGGTTCTCAAATGAAATAAATGAATGAAAAAGCATTTATTAAGGGCCTGTCATGTGCCAGGAATTATCCAAGGCCCTGGGGATACAAATTTAAAAATGAGACAATCCCTGCTCTCATGGAATTTGCACCGTAACAGAGGAAGGCAATACACACACACACACACACACACATATAGGGAAATGTGGAGCCAAAGAACGGAATTTTAGTCTGAGAAGTTGCAGACTTTAAATTCCATCGTAGGGCATTTGATCATCATTCTCTTTCAAACAGCAATAGTAACACTGGACTGATTACTATTCCTAGATCAAAACATGGAAGGGGTTGAAGGGTGTGCATAGCGGACAGTAGAAATAGGTAGGCCCTGGTTTCCTGGGAGAGAACTGGATACGATGGTCTGGGGGCTAAGAAAATACAATGAGCTGAGTTTACTCTAATATCTACACAAATTAGGATTGTTTTGTATTCATCCTTCGTTGCTGAAGAAGACCATGCCATCAGAGAAATGATGACATGACTTGAAATTGACATTGTGCCATCAGAGAAATGATGACATGACTTGCATGTGACTATTTTGAGTGAGGGAAGGTTATGCAGGTCACCAGCCTCACTTCTCCTCCAGAGCCATCTGAACCCAGTGACCAGATATTCATCAGGATGACTGGAGGTGACCCAGGATGTACTGGGAGACCTTGGGCCCTTTTAGCCACAGTCTTTGCCGGTACTCACTTAGGGTGAGGTAACGCCCATTGATTGAATGGGCCTGTTTAAGAAGTAGACAGGGCATGGCCCTTTTAATGAGGCAAAGCAAAAGAAAGATATCAGGCTGGGTGGAAGACAGCAGCAGTTACTACTGATAATCACTCCAAAGCCAGGAGGGCCCAGAAGAGCCCTTAGTCAGGGGCCCCATTGCTGTCCAAGCTTCACAGATTAGGACAGCTCAGCTAAAAGGAGTTCCAAAGATTAGTGAATTAATTTTTTTCATAGAGGAGGAACTTAGTTGGGGGATGAGGAGGAGAGGATGGCAATAAAGATGGAGAGAAGGGAAGATATTACTCAGTAAGCTACATATTAATTAATCAATAATCTAGATAATTGCAGGGCACATGATGAAATAATGAACAAGAAAGAAATTGAAAGTAACTGAGCAACTTTAAACCTGAAGGATAATGTATTCAATTTCAACCGCCTTCTTCTCAACACACACACACTTCTAGCCCTTCGTAACCTGGTCCTTTCCTAGCTTTTTGGCCTTCTTAAGCTTTAATCATTTCTATATACTCATTCATCCAGTCTCCTTCCTGTTCCTTGCGCAAGATTATCTCTATTCCATGTACTTTTACTGGCTACCTCTTTGCCTGGAACTCTCCTTCCTCACCTCAGTCTCCTGGCCTTGTTTGGCTTCCATTAAGCCTCAGTGAAAGTCCCATCTTTCACAGGAAGTTTTCTCAGTACCCTTGAAGGCCCTGAGATTATCTCCAATTTATCTTTTATATATTTTATTTGTACAACGTTCACATGTTTTCTCCTCCATTAGGCTGTGAACTTTTTGAAAGTAGGGGCCAGTTTTGTCTTTCTTTACGGTGCTTAACTCAGTACCTGGCAGTTGTGATTTGATTTCTAGGCTCTCTCCCAGTGGGTGAATCAGATAAGTCATTCACCTATCATCTTTAGTTCCTCTCCTGGTAAGAGTAGGATGAGATCATTTATTTCAAACATTGTGAGAAGTAACCTTCTTGCACGCATAATATTTTATCATTCATCCATTTTCCCTCATCAAGCAACTATTTATTAAGCATTTCTTGTGTGCGAGGTCCCACTTCTGCCTGCAGTTCAGGAGTTAACAGGTGCAAAGACAACCAAAGGACTAGACAGTTTGTGATAGGACATCAGTCTTTGTCATCTTTCAGATGAATGAGACACACTCGATGATCTCTTTAAGACCCATTTATACACTGCAGGGACATTTACTGACACTTATGAAATAGGTAGCCCTTTTCTAGCAACCCTTGTATATCTTTTCTACCTGTTCCCCCAGAACTGCAGGAGGACCTTGGATGCCAGCTGAAGCTCATTGATTAAGCAGCACACACAAAACTTTTTGTTCCCACCCACTTTCTGATATCCATAGTGCAACTATAATATTTTCATAGGAAGAAAAGTTTACTGTGAAGGTAGGGCAGGGAAAGGTAAAAAGAGGGCAAAGGAAGCAGCCAGAAGAGATTGTTAGAGATTCACACCTTCTACCCTATCCCTACCCTCGATAATTGCTGTTGCTCTTTCCCTCCCAGCCGGATGTCTTTCTCTTCTTTGCCTCATTAAAAGGGCCATGCTCTGACTACTTCTTTTAAACAGTCCTATTCAATGAATGGGCGTTTCCTCACCCTAAGTGAGGTACCTGGATAGTCCTTGGCCTAAAGGGGCCAAGGTCTCCCAATGCATCCTGAGACATCTCCAGTCATCCTGATGAATATCTGGTCACGAGGAGAAGTGAGGTTGGTGACCTTGCACAGCTATCCCTCACTCAAAATAGTCAAGTGCAAGTCATGTCATCATTTCTCTGATGGCATGATCTTCTTTGGCAATGAAGGATGAATACAACCCTCAATAATGCCTTTCCATATCCGGATCCCTCATTGATGCCTAAGATCCAGATGTTGCACAGACTCCCAGCCCAGGTGGTACAACCAGACTTCAGAATGCAGGCACTGAAAATTACTTAACAAGTATTTAAGGTGCTGCCTATGTCCTGGGCACTGTGCTAAGAATAAAACTACAGCATGAAGGTCACAGGACTTTAGAGGAAGGGAAGTTGTGAAAGCCATGGAAACTGGGGGATAGAAACATGGTCTATGGAAAGGAATAGGAATCTCTCATACAGGGACAGGCACTCTACAAGAGAAAGCAAACACATCCCCTTATCCCCCCTTTCTTTGTGACTAACCCCCATTGCTCTGACTATAAAAGGGAGATGTGTTTCATCAAGATCGTTCATTGCAATTCCTTAGATTTTACCTGCCTTGGGCAATTTTTCATCATTGTGGACAATGCTCTTCTGGTTATATTTCACTCAGTATCACTTCAGACAAAAGTCTTCCATGTTTCTCCAAACTCATATTTGTGATTTCTTATGGCACTATTCCATCATAGTCAGATACAATAATTCACAGGATCCCAGAATTTTAGAGTTGGTGGAACTTCCACAGGCATCCTGCCCACCCCCATAATCAAAAAGGAACCCCAAATACAACATATATAACATATGGTCATCCAACTTCTGATTAAGGATTCTAAAGGAGGTAAAGCCACCCCTCCCTCAGTCAATGGGCACCCATCTCATTACTGGTTTTTACTGATATCACAAAAAGAGCTGCTATCGATACTTCATTAAGGTCCTTACTTTCTGCCATTGACTTCCTTGGAGAACATGCCATTAATGTATATTGGATCAAGTTTAGGGATTTTCTCTAGAGCTCCTTTTAGGTTGCAGAAAACAAAATTTTGTAATAAGTGATATCTATTCAAAGCATTCCACTTTTATTAGTCTGCTAAACATTCCTAGCTGTAATGCAAGTATATTTGCTAGTCTTTTCTTCAATTCTCCATTCAATACTTTATGAATGGAGAATCAAAGCGGTAGGATAGACAGCAAGATGGGAAGGAAATCATTGCATTGCCTTTTTTTTTTAATAATTCATAATGTCTTCCCATAAACTTCCCTTTTTTTATTAGTTTTAATAAGTATAACATGCCTGTAGTATCCGGTGACCTCACTTCAATCTGTGCCTTAACTTTTACTGGATTTACAATAGCTTGAAATAGTGAGTCACTAAATGTCTTCAGCCTCTATAGTATTTCACCTTCCCTCTCTTAAGCCTTTGTATGAATTGTCCCCCATACCTACAAATATACTTCTTCACTTCTCTTTCTAAAATTTCCTAGCTTCTTTTCAGACTCAGCTTTTGTGCCATATCTTAAATGGGAACTTCCCTGATCCCCTCTGTTTTTAGGGCCCCCCTTACCTTGTACCAACATTACTTTTATTTCCCTTGTTCATATTTTTCTTTTACCTATTTGTGAACATGTTTCCCATCAACCAATCAACAAACATTTTTTAAATGCCTATTGATTATTAAGCACTGTGCTAGGTGCACCAGTTGGCTATAAACTCCTTGATGGGAGAGGCATTCCCAATAGAATGCACATATTTTGTATTTACTTATTGGTGTGCGTAGTGTTTCCTCAAGTAAATGGGAACCTCACGGGCTCTTCTGGTTTTGTCTTTGTGTACCCAGTACTCAGCACTGGGCCCGTCATAGAGTAAGCACTTTATGCTTGCTGAGTGAATGAATGAACGTATGAATGTCTTCATGAAAATGCTTTGTCCCTGTATGCTGTTCTACTTTGACCTTGATTAGGGAGGAGTGAGGTGCTTTCCAGACCCTCTGTGCAGTCTGGTTGGAAAGATTCGTTCCATTCTTTGAAGGATGCTTTTTTAAAAACGGTGCATGTTCATTTTCCTGAGAGATGTGCCATGCTTCAGTCTATATTGATTTATCAATACACAACCTCTAGAGGTTTAAAGGTCTCTCCCTTTTAATTATGCCCTTCTTATCTCCCTCGGTCCCTGAAATACATCCCAATATGCAAAGACTTAATTTTATGGCAGCCATTCTAGGCAGTTACTTATACCTATAACCTTGTATGATTAATGGGATTTGGCTAAGAATTCTTGTTCTGATTGAAGTTCAAGTAGAAGTGGTAAAAGGAGGTAATGCATAGGTGCCTTTTTAAGAAACTGATACTTTATAATGTGTGTCTGGATGAAATGCAAGCCTGCTATAGCAGGAGAAAGTATTGGGTTGAAATGTGAGTTGCCTGAGGTCACCCAGTTCCCTAGACAAAAGCAGCATATTTAGAAGCTATGTTGATGTGTTGTGCAAAGACTGGACTTAGAGGATTCAGATCCCAACCTGAAAACTTATTAGCTATATAATCCAAAAGTCAATTTACTTCGAGGAACCTCAGTTAAATTTGTCCCTAAGATAAGGGTTGGAGGCAACAGGGTGTCAATGGAAGGCAGGTCTTCTTCCTGACACAGACAAGTTATAAAATCATCAGAAAGCATCTCAGTGTCTCCAAATAGCTCTCCATGATGGTAAATTACAGCCTTAGCACAGTGGCTGACACATAGGAGGTGTTCAATAAATGTACATGGACAGACTGATGGACTGATTTGAAGAGATCTGCATCTCTTTCAGTGAAGGGAGTTTCCCAGCAGAAGTTCCCCCTAAATGAAGGAATCAGAGAATCACAGGTCCAGGCATCAAATAAAGTGAAATAATGACAACACTTGAAGAGTTGTTGTGAGGAAACCGCAGTAACAAAGCTTAAAGTAAATTGTGAGCTATTATTTCCTTTGCTCTGCAAAAACAGTAAAAACCTGGTAGTCATCAGCTAGATTCATGAGTAGGATTAGACTATTAAAGAGAGACAGAGAAGGCACTTCAGGAAGGAGATGAACCAGCCAACAAACATTCTTGTAAGTGCTTACCATGTGCCTGGCATTGTGCTAGGTAATAATACCAATGAAACAATGGGTGGCTCTCAAGGAGCATATATTCTTCCAGCCTACAACAGGGGTCCCTATAGGCATGTACAGAATAATAGAAAGATGATAAACGCAAGGTAGTGTATTTACCTACCATATTTAGATGTAGTTAGGAGGGAGGGTGCTGACTCCAATGATCACGAGAGGTCATGTTTAGAAAGAAATACTTGATGTGCATTTTGAGGGAAGAGAAGGATACTGAGGCAGGGTTATAACATGAACAAAAAGGAAAAAAGGCATAAATGAGTAAAACGTATGGGAAACGTGTTTGTTGCAAAGAAAAAGTAGCAGAGCATGCAAAGGGCTTCACAAATCTTAAAGGACTAAATAAATGAGTCATTGTCAATTAATATTATTATCTCTCAAAAATCTAGAGACCTTCCTCTTTTGCATGTGTGGAGTTGAATCAATTCTTTTCCTGTAAAAGAAAAGATAATAGTTTGCCTTCTGAGGACATTAAATTTAACTACTAGATATAAGTATAGTGGATTGTCTGGCTTCCAAGTTATTCTTATCAGTGACTACTTATACTGGGAAAAGTAGTGCATTTGGTTTTATCTCTTCAGACTAGATATCTGTTTTAACTTGTGGGATCTGTAGAAAGAAGTTGCCACTCCATGGCTAAGGTCACTTAGGTATAAAAAGAATATATTTAACCAATCAATGAAGAGATACTATCCATTGATACCTTTTCCCAATTTATTCTTAAATCCAATAGCCTACAGGAGAGCCCTGGTCACAAAGGTGGTATGTAAGTCTTCTTCTAAATGACAATGTGACTTATAAGGTAGATCAATGTCCCCCTCATTTCCTTGGTCTGAGTCTGACCATTTTGTTCACCTTCCGCAGTGAGTCACCTCTATGGATTCGGGCTGATGGATGCAGAAGCTATGGTGATGGAAGCTGAAAAGTGGACCACTGTCCCCCAGCAGCATGTGTGTGTGGAGAGCACCGACCGACAAATCAAGTAATACCCTGAAACAAACATATGTGATGATAATGCCTTCATTTCTTTCATACATTGCCTTTCAATATCTGTCTTGATTAGCTGTCCATGGAAGCTAAAGTGCCTTTACATGGAATGAATGGAATCTCAGGCTAATACATCAATGAACCAACAAAATATTTAGTAAATATTTACTATGTGTGATGCCCTGGAGATAAAAAGATGAAGTCCCTGCCCTCAAGAAACTTAAATTCTTTTTTTAAAAAATTTAATTTAGCAAGCATTTATTTTCTTTTCCTCTCATCTCCCTCCCTCCAATTGAAAGAGAGAGATGGGAACAGAGAGCAGCAGAGTCAGGCAGGGAGCAAGGGGGAGGGAAAGGTGAGGGAAAGGAGGGTAGGAAGGACAAAGGAAGGAAGAAAGAAAGGAAGGGAAGGAGGGGAAGGAAGAAAGAAAAGAAAGAAAGCATAAATATTCATAGTCAAGCAAAATAAATTCTCCCATTAGCCATATCTGAAAATATGTTGTTGATTCTACATCCTGCATCCATCCCTTTTTGTCTGGAGGTGGGTAATATTTATCTTTATCATTGATCTTTTGGAATTATGGTTGGTTATTGCATTAATCAAAGTTCTTAAGTCTTTCCAAGTTGTTTGCCTTTACAGTGTTATTGTTATTATATAAATGATTCTTCTGGTTCTGTGCCCTTTACTCTCTATAGCTGATGGAGGAACTTGCATTCTAATGGGAGAGATGATCTGTACATAAGTAGGTCTATACAAATTGCACCAAGAGTAGATGGAAGGTAACCTCAAAGGGAAAGGCCATTTGTAGAAGATGATGTTTGACCCAAGTCTTGAAGGAAGTGAAGGATTCTAAGAGGTGGAGTTGAATAGCCTGGAAAGATGGGAAGGGTCCAAGTAGGGAAGATCTTTAAATGCTAAAGGAATTTATATTTGGTCCTAGAATTAAAAGGGAAGTGCTGGAGTTTTACAGAGTACAGGGCCTCTTTCAAAACTTCACACCATAGCATAGAGGTGATCTTGTTAATCTGAAAGACCATGCCTTCTCACTGCAGCAGCTTGTTTCAAGGAGGAAGATTCTTTGGACCATGTTTCTGTTGTTCAGTGATCAGCCTGGTTTAAGAAACATACTCATCACCAAAAGACTAGCCATGAGGTGATGGTTTTTGTCAGTCATATCAACTCAGGAAGATAATCTACAAAACTATGAAAGGATTGCAGTTTGTCTTATTTGAGAGACTAATAAACCCCCTGGAATAATTTATCCTTTAAAGAATGACTGCAAATCTTCTGAAGTTTGACTTTGCAAGTCTTCCAGTCTTGTAATTTTTGTATCTGTTAGTGCAAAAGGTTAATTGTCCCCACATTAAAAAGATTTGTTGGACTTAGAGTTGAAAAGGATCTTAGAGATTATTGAATCCAGTCACCTAATTTACAGATGACTAAATGTAGTCAGTGGCATCAGATGCTACAGAGATGCCGCATTAACACACACTCTCTCCTCAAATTATCTTGTACTTATTTCTGTTTGTTGGATGCTTATAATAGAGTAGAAATACTACAGTAATAGGATCTCTACAATAGGTGTCTCTACTTTCTCTCCTCTCACTCTCTTAACTCCTTACAATCCAGCTTCTGACCTCATCAGTCCACTGAACTTACTCTTGCCAAAGTTAACCATAATCATCTAATGACTAAATCAGGTGCCATTTTCTCATTCCCCAATCTCCTTGCTCTGCAGCCTTAGACGTTGTTGATCATTCACTCCTCTTTGATTCTGTCTTCTCCCTAAGTTTTCTGGACACCACTCTCTCCTGGTTCTCCTCCTACCTATCTGATCTCTCCTTTTCAGCCTTCTTTGCTGGATTCCTCATGGGGATCATGTCTTCTAATCATAAGTGTCCCTCAGGGTTCTATCCTGGACCCTCTTCTCTTCTTCCCCTATACTACTTCATTTGGTGATCTCATCAGCTCCCATAAGTGTATTTGTTTTTCATTTTTTAAAACTGAAAATACAATAATAAAAGAAAAAGAAACAAATTATAGACTTAAATACTAAAACAAATAAGCAATCAGAAAAGGAAAGAAAAAGCATTGCCGTGTGCACAGCAGAAAGCAAGAGAAGATTCAAAATATACAGCGATAAATTTCCATTTCAAGAAAGCCTGTATAATAAATTCTACACATTGTGTTCCCCATAGTTTAATTACCTCCCCTATCTTAAATCTACCTAGCCTTACCCAGCCTCTCTGCTGACCTCCAGTCTCACATCTCCAGCTGTCTTTCAGACATCTCAAACTGGATGTCCAGAAGATATCTTAAACTCAACATGTCTAGAACAAAAATCACTGTCTTTCTCCCCTGTGCCTCTCTCCTCCTAACTTCCCTGTTATTATCAAGTCCCTCAGGCTTCCAACCTAGGAGCTATCATCATCAGCTCCTCATTATTTCTCACCCCTATATCCAAAGTGTTGTCAAGGCCTATCGATTTCACCTTTGCAACATCTCTTGAACACGTCTCCTCCTCTCCTCTGATACGGCCACCACTCTGGTGAGACCCTTCTCCTTTCATGCCTTTGGTACTGCAATAGCCTGCTGTGGGGTCTGCCTGCTTCTAGTCTCTCTCCACTCTCATCCTGTTCATCCACCAAAGTGATTTTCCTAAAATGTAGTCAGGTCTGACCTTCTCTATTCAATAAACTTCACTGGCTCCTTGTTAGCTTCTAGAAGAAATACAAAATGCTCCATTTGATATTCAAAGCCCTTCACAACCTAACACACCCTGCCTTTCTAATCTTCTTACAACTTGTTCCCCAACACATACTTTTCAATCCAGCGTCACTGGCCTCCTGACTGTTTCACGAACAAGACACTCCGTCTCTCAGCTCCAGGCTTTTCTCTGGCTGGCCCCCGTGTCTGGAATGCTCTCCATCCTCTGCTCTGACTCCTGACCTCCCTGACTTCCTCTAAATCCCCACTAAAGTCTCACTGTTTCGTTTCTGAGAAGCCCTCTCTGTTCCCTCTGAATTCTAGTGCTACCCTTCTTTAAATTATTTCCTTCTTATCCTATACATAGTTTGTTTGCACTTATTTCTTTGCCTGTTGTCTCTTTCATTGAACTGTGAATTCCTTAGGAACCAGACTGTCAGTTACTCCTTTTTGTATCTCCAGAGTTAAATACTGCGTCTGATACATAATAGGTGCTTAATAAATGTTTAATGACTGAATGAATGAATATAAACTCCTGGAGGGTAATGATTGTTTTGCATTTCTCTTTGGCACCAGTAGTTTGCACATTGGCAGGGTCTTATTAAATGCTTGTGGAATTCATTTGAATTTGCCTTTCAATATCTATGAAATGACACTGTAATCATTTTAATATATTTCTTAAGCTTTGGGCCAGGAACAATCAGGGATGAGCTTCATACTTTGAGGTTGATGGCCTGATGTGGTGCTGATTCTGGTTCTATATGAGTAGTAACTGGCTTTGATACTTTCCATCTGTTCCAGAACCATACGACCCAGCAGCGCTGTCCGCTCCATTTACAAAGCTTCTGGCTGCTCCGACAACCCCAACCACCATGTGAACTACCTGGAGCATGTAGTTGTACGCATCACCATCACCCACCCTCGAAGGGGAGATCTGGCCATCTATCTTACCTCACCTTCAGGAACCAGGTCCCAGCTTTTAGCCAACAGGTAGGCTTATGATCCTCTGCCTCAACTTCTTTCATCTTGTTTATTACACATTTCTGTGATCACGGACTGGTATAATGCAAGGAAAAAGAACCAGTGTTAGAGAAGATCTAAGTGTGAACCCTAGATTTGGCCCTCAACCTCTCTGAGCCTCAGTTTCTCCATCTGTAAAATCAAGACAATAATATTTGCATTGCTATTTCACAGGGACAGGCTTTGGAGGTAGAGGATCTAGTTTGAGAACTCTCTGTTGCCATTTAATACCTGTGTGACCTTGGAGAAGTCATTTCATTCCTTTGTATGTCATTGTTCTCATTTGTAAAATAAGAGGATTCAGTTAGATGGCCTTTGAGGTCAACTGGAAATCTCTGATCTTTTGAACCTCTGAAACCCAAAGGGCTAAATACATTTGAGTCTTTACTATAGTTCTTGTGACAAATGCCAGCCTGTCTTTAGAGATAGGACTGGGCAGCACCTTCATCCAACAGGAAAAGACTGAGAAGGAACTTATCTGTGAAGGTGATGTTGGCTAGGTAGATCACTAGGAAGGGAGGCATTCCCAGTAAATAAAAAAGTTGGTTTATCTTTGGGGGAGTGGGGAATAAGGTGTATTGGAGTTATTATTTATTTAGGTAGTTTTTACTTTTACCATAAGGGGAGTAATCTATAAGCATAAAAGAGCATGAAGTTTGTTGGAGTGATAACAGTTAAAATGTTACAAGAGAATTGGAGATCTTCTTATAGATTTTCCTTTTACTTAAGGCCTTTTGTCGTCCTACCTTCTAGCTTAGGAAGACCATTGGATCCCAATATTCCAGGTTTTTTTTCTTCTTTATTTTCCTTCTCTTCACCTAAATCTAATTGATCTGCTGCCTGGGTTAATTTATTGAATAATACAGTCCAAGTACATGCTCTCTCAGGTCACAGGGAGACACAATTGTACAAGGAAAAAAAAACCTGGTTCGGCGATTTGAGGACATTTTTCTTTTCAAATCATTGCTCTATCACTTACTAACTTATTACCTAGGTAACTGAACAAGTCTGTCTGTCTGTCTGTCTGTCTGTCTCTCTCTCTCTCTCTCTCTCTCTCTCTCACACACACACACACACACACACACACACACACACGCACACATGCACACATACACATATATAAAAGCTGAGAGGCTATGAATTCCTACTATTTTATCAGAATATTTCCTTGGACCAGATTTCCACAGGCATGCTCTCTTTCTCTTAATCTCAGCACCTCCTCTCCACTATACTCCTGCCCCTTTCAGCGCTCACATTTTCCTTGGTCTGTTACTGCAGGTCAGGATCCCATAAGAGCAAGAGAAGCTTTTCTCCCCAAAGGCTCCAGTCCTCTCCCAATCAATCAACAGCAAGCATTTATCACATGCTTCCTATGTGCTATTGTATATGGTTGACCCTGGTCTTCACACCTACCAGGTGATATCAGGTCACCTTATAAGCCTCACTTGTCAGAACACTGGAGATAGTGTCTGCTGGTAGAAGGAAATCCCCACGGTTCATTTCCTTCCTTGAGCTGGTGAGGGGCTAAGACAAGAAGACCTTAGAGAGGGGCTAGTCCAGGGGTAGGGAACATGCAGCCTCAAGTCCACATGTGGCCCTCTAGGTCCTCAAGTGCGGCCCTTTGACCAAATCCAAACTTAACAGAACAAATCCCCTTAATAAAAGGATTTGTTCTGTAAAACTTGGACGTACTTGAAAGGTAACACCCGAGGACCTAGAAGGCAACATGTGGCCTCGTGGCTGCAGGTTCCCCATCCCTGGCTAGACTATGACAAACTAACCAGGCCCTCCTAGTCCTGTGGTAAGTGGAAAGCAATCCAATAGCCTGGATTATACTTGCACTTACCTACTTCAAAGATTTTGGCTTTAGTCAGCAAGGACAGTCCTGTAGATCAAGTGCCTACCCGTTTTGTACCAATCAGTTAGTTAATCAGAAGGCATTTATCAAGCATCTACTTTGTGCCAGGCTTTGTGTTAAATCCTGGGGAGAAAAGCAAAATGAAATATTCTCTACCCTCAAAGAGCTTACATCCTATAGGAGAAATGCCACTTATACATATAAATCCATACATAGTAATTTTAGGGAAAGGGGATCCGGAAAGAACTCATGTAAGCAATATCACTTATTGTATTTGCACTTGACTTTGTTTGGAGTGAGGGAGGGTATGAACTGTTTTGAAAGAAGTTAGAAATTCTAAAAGTGAGTGCATTCCCGATTTGGTGAGCAGTCTGTGCAAAGTCACTGAGGCAGGAAATGAAATGTTATACAGAATGTGAAAAATGGTTTGCCTGAAATGTAGTGATTGGGAGTAAGATATCATAGTATGGAAAGGCAGGCAAAAGAAGCCACAATGTGAGGAAAAGAACTTTAAATGCTAAGTAGAACAGATTTTGTTTTATCCTAGAGATAGTAGGGAGTGATTGGAGCTTTTTAAGCAGAGTGTGTGATGTGGTCAGCCCTGTACTTGAAGAATATTTGTGTGTCCACTGTGTAGAGAAGGGATTGGTAAAGGGAAAGACTTTGGGTAGGAACCAAATTAGGAGGCTGTTTCAATAGTCTAGGTGACAGAGGATAAAGGTCTGAACTAAACTGGTGGCCATGTGAATAGGAAAAATTGAACAAAAGCAAGACTTTGGCTGATTGGACTTGGCCAATTGAATAGATCAGGAAGGGAGAAGGAGAGTGAAGGGTTGAGGATAGTTTCAAGGTTACAAACCTTGTTGACGAGAAGGATGATGAAGCCTTCCCCAGAAGCAGAGATTTTAGGAAAGAAATGGTCTTTGAGATTTGTTGTGGCCAAAGAGTTCATCAGTATGTGTCCAGCCTCCAGATGGGCTTCTCCAAGGCTAATCCTCAAATGACTTTAAGGAAACACACAAACACACATGTGTATGTATATATGTGCATATATACATAGAGAGAAACATAGCTGTGTGTACATATGTGTATGTCACTGTAAGAGTATATGATAGGAAATATGTTGTGGTTTGTATATATGTGTATACATGTATGTGTATGTGTGTAACTGTAAGATTATATGAGAAGCAAGGTTATAGTTTGTATTTATGTGTGTGGATATGTGTATATATGAATTCAGTTCAAATTATATTGCTTATGTGAATTCTTTCTTGATCGACCTTCCTGCATTTACTTTGTGTGTGTGTGTGTTTATGTATGAAGTGTATGTGTAAGATAAAGATGGGGTAGGGATAGAGGAAGGAGTTCAGATAAAGATAGAGAAGGATAAGGACAGAGAGAAGGGGGAAGGGAGAGGGATGGAAAGAGAGCAGGGCAGCAAAGGTCAGTCTTTCTGGGTAACAGTGACTAGGAATGCCAAGTTGGATTTTTCAAGTGGCATTTTATTGTGCTTGGAAGACTTGCTCTCATTCTTCTCTCAAAACTAAATTCTTCTTGCTGTCAGAGCAAGGAGTGAGAAGCCAATTCCTAATTTTTTAAACAGGAACTGCAGCCTTGCCAAAATAAACGCACGCAGGTGCAAAGCAGCAATACTCTGGCATCAGTTCAATTGGGTGCTTCCCCCCTCCCCGCCTTTCTCAAAAGACAAAGCACTCTCAGCTGCCCCTGTGTGACTGTGGCTACCTGACCAAAACCCTCTTTCCAAGTGGAGCAAGACCTTCTGATGCAGCATTATATGATTAATGGAGGCTCTACCAGCTGTTGTTACTGAACCCAACAGTAAAGGCTCTTTCTTCCTTTTTTTTTCTTTATCCATTATTCATCTGGGTTTCATTTGAAAGAGTATGCTGGTGAAATGCTAAAGTGCAAAGGTATGTTTTACACATGTGGAGATCTTATCCCCTGCTTCTAGAAAAAACAGTTCCTCTTCACACAGTTGCTGTTTGCTCAGGCCGGCGAGCCCCCTTGGCACTCTCTAGCCCCCTCCTGCATATTTTGCTTTTCATTGCTGGCTTCCCCTGAAATGACTTCAGCGAGGAAACTTGTGAGTCAGAGGCTCTATGGATTCTATCACAGGCATTTGGCAGATGACATCGTCACTGGCTTCAATCTGCCTGAGCATTCTTCAGAAACCAGTCTTACAGGGAACATCTGCTTTGTTGTTTCCAAAGTGCTGAATATGAATGTTTGGGGTGATGGCCTTCAAGAAAAGAGCAACAGAGATTCCAGAAAGTCAGTGGATACAAAGATCTTCCTCCTTCCTCCCCCTCTCCCAGTCTCCATCCAACCAGGATCCATCTGGGCATCAATCTGTGGTATCCTGAGAGGACCTCCTCGGGTTAGAGTGAATAAAATCCCCTTGATACGCTCTATGAGGAAAAAAACTGAACTCAGATGGAGTGGAGGGAAGAAAGAACACTGATTCTTTGGTTAGAGGTTGTGAGTTTATATCCCATCTATGATGCTTACTACTGGTATGACCTTGGGAAAATCACTTAACCTCCTTAGGTCTCAGTTTTCTCTCTGTCAAATAATGGAGGTTGGAATAGATGACCTCTGAAACTCCTTCGGGGTCTATGAACACAGGAATTAACCATCCTCAAAGAGAGCAGTTTGGGTTATTTAAGAAGAAAGAAGGCAGGGCTGGCAACTAGCAACTAAGCCCCGGTCTTATTTATCTCCCACCAATAGAGAGACAGACAGAGACAGAGACACAGAAAGACAGAGAGAGAGAGACAGAGAGAAAGAGAGACAGAGACAGAGACAGTGACAGACAGAGACAGAGAGACAGGGAAACAGAGAGAAAAGGAAAAAAAGGAAAAAAGAGAAAGTCAGTGCTTGCTCCTGACCCTGTAAATGTAAAACAGCTGCTGGTTCTTAGAACTAACCTAAGTGCCTGAGCTTTTAACCACATGGCAGCAACATTCCAGGCCTCCATTTCCCTATGGTTGTATATCCCCGAAGTTAGGGGGATCCCTCCTACTGATGTGACAGGAGAGAAAGTCTGCTTCTCTTGGCATCTTTTCTGACCAATGAAATTCCAAAGTGTTTATTTATTAGAGGAGATCCCCACTTCAACCTTTGCCATATCTATCGAAAGCTGTTAGGCAGAACTTTGGTTGCCTTTCATTTAGCACTGTTTTTAAATATGTTCTCCATGCTAGAGGCTAAGGGAAGAAGTGTAGATGGCATTGAAAGGAAACTGGTTTACTTCTTGCATTCAGAGCAAAGAATACTCTTCTATGGACTGGATTAGCTGGCATTTCAAAAGCAACATAAGATCATAGTTCTAAAGCCAGGAGAGGTCTTAAAAGTCAGATCGTCCAACTACCCTCATTTTACAGTTAAGGAAACTAAAATCCAGAGAGAAAGAATGAGTAAAAAAAATAATGCTACACTTTAAGAAATAGAGAAAGGTGCCCTAACTCTGAAGTCAATCTTCCCTCTGATAACTGCTACCTAAGTGATCTTGGATAACTCATTTTTCCTCCCTGGGCATCAGTTTTCTTGCTTGTAAATGGAAAACATGGGTCTAGTTGGCCTCCAAGTTCTCTTTCAGTATTATCTCTAGGATTCAATAAATGATACTGCTGCTAACATGTTTCATTAAAGACAGTGCCTTTAGAAATGAAAGCTGTCAAAAACGAAACAAACAAAATTGCCTGGGCTGGGCGGGGAGGGAAGTATAGCTAAAAGTCAAAGGACTCCCCCCAAAAAAGAAAATGTTTAAAAGCTAGGAAAGGAGAATCCTGGGATGACAAGCACCACTACCTCCTATTGGGCTCTGGAGAATTCTGGCTTTCTCCAGATAGACTCCTCAAGTAACTTTCATACTCAAATTGCCTCCCTTTGGTTCTACCCCAAATTTTATTGGTAACTGACTCCAACCAAAACTGGGAATTTCTTTTGCTTTTACCAACATGGTAGCAAGCTACTGTGAAAGTTTCATATTGTGACATTGGAGATATTCTGTGTAGCTCCTTTTCTCCTGTGGTGTAGCAAGCAGCCAGCAACCTAGACATTAGGTACAATGAAAAACCATGCCATGGGAGAGATATATGTTCAGGGGATGACTGAACTTGTGTTCCCCTTTATTCTTTTAATGTACAAGAGGATAATGGAAGGGGATAGTTTTACAAATGTGTGTGTGTGTGTGCCCCTAAGGAGAAAATAGCAACCATGATGCTTGTTTTTAAAAAATAAACTTTTATTAATTTTTTATTGATATTTCATATCACTTTTATTTCTCACTGTAACTCCATCCACCCTTTCCCTTTCCTTATAATGGAAAGGAAAAAAAAATAAAACAGAACTAACATAATGGAAAAGGTTTGATGTAATATGCAGTGGTCAACCTCTATATTTCCTTTTCTACAAAGAATCTAGATTTAGGGGGATGTATTTTCATATCTTCTAGGAGGCCCATCCTGATCATATAATTTCACAGCTTTCTATTATGTTTATCTCCTTGTTATTCTTTTCATTTAAATTGTCATGAGCTTTGTGAACATTGTTATCCTGGTTCTTCCCACTTTACTTTGCATCAGTTCATGTAAGTCTTCCTACCTTCTCTGTATTTGCCATAGGCTTTGCTTCTTAAAGCAAAGTAATATTCAGTTGCATTCTTGCTTCTATTACTTGCTTAGCCATTCCCCGTTCAGTGGGGAATACCTACCTTTGGAAGGGTCTCTTTCTCCTGTAACATATTTATGTGAGAATGGCCTCAGGATTGCCTATATCTCTGTCTCTCTCTGTCTCTGTTTGTCTGTCTGTCTGTCTCTCTCTCTCCCCGCCCCTCCCTCCTCCCCCCATTCCAGGTAATTCTATTTCTCTGAAACTCATGGGCAGTAGGAACTAACTGAAGTCTTTGATAAGTCAGGTCCCGGCAGTCTGGAGTCTCTCAGCAGTTCCTTCTCCCAGCTGACAGGCAGTTGCTTGAACCCCTGTGGAGAACAGCTGTTCAAAAGAGAGTAGTTTATCCAAGCATTTGCAGGTGCAAAACCCTGGAAGGGAAATCTGCAGTGTTCAAAAACTGGTTCAGCTTAAGCTTTTGTGCCCCATTAGCCCAGCAGGCAAGCACCACTGGCATGCCAGGTTGCTAAGTTAGAGGGCTGGATCACAAGATAAACAAAGGGCAGCGTTGGAATGGACAAATGGTTATTTCCTTCCCCTCCCTTCTCTTTGTTCTTCTGCCACCCACCCTTGCAATTCTCTCCTTGGCCTGTCTACCTTCCCTCCCTAATGGAAAAAACAGTATATTCAGCACAAATGGCATGCTTATTGGAAAGAGGTGTGGGTGGGCAGAACAGAAGTCTAGAAGGGCGTCAGCCATTTTCAAATTTGGGGGTAAGAACAATGACACAGAGAAGTTACATTTTCTACACTGACTCCTCCATATTCAAATTCTGCCTGCTGGGTTCTGCAGCAAAGTTTACTCCCTGGGCTGGAGTTAGAAGGAATCCATTTTACTATTCTACAACCATGAGATACTCTCTGGAATAATGAAAAGTTATTTTTACTCCATTTTTTACTCCTACTCTAATACCGCTCACCTTTATTTTAGATGGGGTTTAGGTATTAACCCTCTGCTTCAAAATCCTGGCCCTTGAGTGAAAAATGATACTTTGCCTCCATTTCTAAATTAATTACACATGAATATATATATTTCTGCTTCTCATTATGTACAGAAAAGGTACCGTTTCTTGCTGGAATGGTAGAGATCAAAGAGGTCTATGGCATTCTGGAAATCATCCATTTCCACATGTATTCTTCATGCTTTAATGATTTCTTAATTATTACCTTTTCCATTGATTTCCATTGATACCAGTACAACCTGCAGTGCATTTAATGGAATGATATCATATAGTTATGCTGCTTCCAGCCAGTGTTGATTAAGTCCTACTATGTGCCAGGATCTCATGATAGACACAAAGGCAAAAGGGAAACTTCCTTTGGAAACAGTCTCTAAGGCAACAGCACGTATTTCTATGGGTGATGGTAACAACGGCTAAAGGTTATTTAGTGGTTTAAAGTTTGCAAAGTATTTTACATATATTACCTCCTTGAGGAAGCTGAGACAGGTTAAGTTTCTTGCCCAGGGTCACACAGGTAAGTTAGTAAATGTCTGAGGCCAGTTTTGTACTTTTTGTTGATATTCAGTCTTTTTAAGTTATGTCTGTCTCTTCATCACATTTGGAGTTTTCTTGGCAAAGATACTGGAATAGTTTGCCATTTGCTTCTCTAGCTCATTTTACAGATGAGGAAACTAAGGCAAATTGAGTTAAGTGACTTGCCCAAGGTCACACAGCTAGTAAGTGTCTAAGACCATATTTGAATTCCTGACTCCAGACACTGTGCCACCTGGCTGCCCAAATTTGTACTTAGGTTTCTTCAACTCCAAGCCTAGCATTCTGTTCACTATTCTAAGTTAATAATACACACACACACACACACACACACACACACACACATATAATGGTATATATATTTACCTTACGTAAATGTAAATTTTATTTATATACATATTTATGACATAATTATACAATTATATAATATATTATCAATATGGTATACCTCACGTATTATTTATTACATATATATTACTGTTCTACAACCATGAGACACTCCCTGGAATAATGAAAAGTCATTTTTACTCCATTATTTACTCCTACTCTAATACCGCTCACCTTTATTTTAGATGGGGTTTATATATTGTACGTAAAATCTGCCTCCCTTGCTCCCAAATCTTTTCTGCCTTCCAATCTTGCCCTTCCAACTTCCTTTTAGAAATCTCAGACTGGATATCCAGTGGACATCTTATACTCAATATGTCCAAAATGGAACTCATTATATTTCCTCTTAAACCCTCCCCACATCCTACTTCCCCTGTCGAGGGAATCACTCTCTTCCTGGTCCATCAGGCTGTAAACCTGACTCCTCACTATCCTCCATACCCAAGCTGTTGCCAAGAACTGTTGATTTCACCTTTACAACATCTTTCCAGTATGCCCCTTTCTCTCCTAACACTGCTATCAGTCTAGTGCAGACCCTCATCACCTAACGTTTTCATTCCTTCAATAGCCTCCCTACTTGAGTCTCTCCTCACTCTAATCCATTCTCCATTCAGCTGCTAAAGTTATTTTCCTAAAGCACAGGTCTCAGTTTGTCCCACCCCTACTCAATAAACTCTATTACTTCCATGATCAATATGAAATACTCTGACATTCAAAGGCTTTCATAACCTAATCTCCTCTTACCTTTCCAGTCTTTTCACACCTTACTCCCAGCACATACTCTTTAATCTAGTGATAATGGCCTCCTGGATGTTCTTCAAAAAAAAAAGAAAAAAAGACACTCTAGATATTTCCCTCACTGTTCCCTATGCCTGGAAGGTTCTCCATCTTCCATTCCACCTAACTGATTTCTCTGGATTCCTTTTAAATCCCAACCAAAATCCCATATTTTTAGTGGAAAGCCTTTCCCAGCACCTCTTAATTCTAGTGCCTTTCCTCTGTCATTTATTTTCTATTTATCCTATAAATAACTCTGTAGGTATTTGTTTGCATATTGCCCCCCCCAACTGGATTATAAATTCTTTGAGTACCAGGATTATCTTCTGCCTCTTCCTGTATCTCCAGTGCTTAGCACAATACCTGGAACATAGTAGGTCCTTAATAAATATTTACTGATTGAGAATATATCATATATGATATAATATATGATACATATAGTATGTTATGTATAATATATAAATGCTGTATGTAATCATAAGTGGATATGTGTGTACATGCTATAATATAAACCATATAAATGTAATTAAAGGGAAGGGTTTAGGGCTGTAGCTCCATACCTCTTGTGTGGCGTTTGAGTTGAATCTTGAGGGAAAATAGGAATTCTAAGAGGCAGAGGGAGAGAGTTCCTAAATTCTCACTCCTTAATGTTTAAAGCCTGGGCAATTAGGTGGTACAGTGGATAGAGTATGGGACCTGGAATCAGGAAGACTCATCTTCCTGAATTCAAATCCAGCCTCAGACACTTACTATCTGAGTGATCTCTGGGTAAGTCACTTAACCCTGTTTGCCTCCACATCTGTAAAATGATCTGGACAAAGAAATGGCAAAGCACTCCAATATCTTTGCCAAGAAAACCCCAAATGAGATCATGAAGAGTTGCACACAACTGAAACAACTGAACAATGTTCAAATCACTGTGTGAGTCATTGCAAAACTTAGAGAGTTTTTCCTCCTCTCTTTTCAAAATCATCAAAGAGAAATCTATGTATGTAGTAATGGATAGAGAAGTGGTTTCAGAACTGGAAAGATCTGAGTTCAAATCCAATCCTGCCTCTGACACTGTGACAGCACAAGTCAATCAACTTCCAGGATATTGCCAATCTACACTGGTAGAGGGAGGTTCCTCTCCTGGGAGTTCCCAGTATCAATTAAATCACAGATCTAGTCTTCATAATCATCAAAAGGCATTTATAAAGTACATACTTGTTAATAGTACAGAGTTCAATGATGTAACATGATGATTTAGAAAAAGAGTTTGCAATCTGAGATTGATCTAACTCAGGCAAGTGTGCCAAAAATCAGATAGCAGTAGATAAACGTTCAGGTCATCTCTATTAAGTATTCACCCTGTACGCACAGCAGGGATGAAATCATTTGGAGATTCTGAGGGAAGTACTGCCCAAGGAAGTCTCAGAAACATTGGACTGAAATAAATGAGCTCATCTTAATAAACAAAAATGTAGATTCCTACAAATCTTAGAAATTACCCTGTTTGAGTATTTTTTTAAATCCCAAATCAATGAGATTAGACCTATTTTTCTTGCTCAGCACATGACAAAAAGAGTGGATTTAGATAAGAATAGAAACCTAATAGCATATTTAGAATATCACATTTGGGAAGGAATTTAAGTAAATAGTACAAAGATTGAACCTCTTTAGGGAGCAAAACTTCAGCAGTTGACCTGAAGCAAAGGTTGAAGCATGGAATATAATGTCCCCTTTAAACAGGGATGGGGGAAGAAAATTTTTTAACAGTTCTGTCAAATATCATGGTGAGTATAACTGATAAATATCACTTGAGAAATAACTGATGATGCTGTTTATCAATTCATAAATAATTATATTAAAGTACATGCTTGTATTTATTTTCTTAATACTTTAGTTACCATAATAACAGTGCAAAAGAATGTTGCTGCCTTGACGAGCTGGCAGAATCCTTAAAAAAAACCCACTTCTTATAATAATAGTATGAATTATTTGCTGAAATCATTCCTCAGAAAGCTGTGCTGTATTTCATGACAGTCTTTTATTGCAATCTTCCTCCAAAGTAGCTCATATGAAAGGTATTAGAAAGGATGGGACTGTGATAACCAGTTGTTTCATTTTTGTCACTCATGCATAGATCATTCCATTGAGTATATACTTATGAGGTTGAATTAGAGTAATTGTTTTATTTAATAGGAGACAATTACAGTGGCATGAAGTTAATCTAACATTGATTTTGGTGTACTCACACTAATGACATTGAGAATTTATGGAATCTCAAAGTTGGAAGAAAACACTGAAATATAGTCTGATTCTATACCTGAGTAGGGTCACCCATTGAACTCTCCTCTATGAGCATTCATTCACCTTCTGTTGGGAGATTCCCCATTGAGGGGAATAGTATTACATATCTTATCATATATATATATAATATCTTATTATTGTGAAGCTTTTCCTCATATTGAGGCAAGTCTCCTCTCTGTAGCCTCTGTCTGTTGCTCCTAATTCTACCCTCTGGTAACTGTAATGTATTTGAGGACATTTATTTTGTCTCCCCTCCTCCAAAGTTGATTTATCCACAGGGCCTTCTACTTATTTATCCCTTTGCCACAGAGTTTTAAGTTAATCCACCATCCAATGGCCCTCCTCTGAAAGCCTACCAGCTTATCGTTATCTTTCTTATTATGTTATGTCCAGAAATGAACACTATACTCTAGATGTGACCTGACTAAGTCAATATTCATTTATCCTCTGCTTGAAGTCCCCCATTCATGAGGAACTCACTACAACAAGTAGGGGAACATTAGTCTCCCTAGTTTATAACACTATTTTCTTTAAATGCCTCCCAAGATTATATTATGATATTACTGGTAAAACATACTGAGCTTGTAATCTATGAAAATGCCAATGTTAACTTAAACAGTTGTCTTGTCTGCTTCTTTATTATGAACTTGTAAATTTAATTTTGAACCAAAGTGAAGGATTTTATATGACTTCATTTTAGGTGTGATCTTAATAATTATTTTTGTAACAAAGTATAAGCTTGATATAAACTGAAGATATAATGAGCATATCTTCTATGCATTCATTCAAGTCACCAAGAAATGCATGCAAAAGAATAGAACAAAGAATAGAGTCAAGATGGCAGAGTAGAAAGATGGATCTACTCTAGCTCTCCCCCCACAGCCCATAACATACCTGTAAAAAATGACCCTAAACAAATTCTAGAGCAGGAGAAGCCACAAAATGACAGAGTGAAAGAGATAACACTTTCTAGAAGGCCAACATGAAAGGTCTATCGCACCAGGCTCAGAGTGGAGTCCAGACTTGGCCTTGGGACACAGCTCTGACAGGGCTAGAGTGGGCTTCAGAGCATGGAATCATGGGTAGCAGCTGCAGTTCTAAGATTTCTCAACCCACAAATGCCAAAGACAGCTTCAAAGGTCAGTAAGAAAACTCTTTCACCTGGGTGAGAGGGGAGTGCCTTCTGGCCCCAGCAGCAGTCACTGAGGAAGCAGCATCCACTTTTGAAGGCCTAAAGACCCTGGGGAATCAAGCAGCTGATCTGGGTCTCAGTTTCCAGTGGTGGTCCTGGGGTGAGGAAAACTGCTGGCTCAGTGAAGCTGGTGGTGACTCTGGAAAGGGAATCCTACTCACAGATCCTGGGCAGATAAAAATACTCGTGGTTCCTCACAGACCAGAGCACAGGCCAGGAGTGGAGTAATTCCTCTCCCTTGATTGTGCCACCTTGGAGGAACTGAGAACTTATAGATCCCTAGAGTATACCCTCCACTTGACAAAGGACTCAAAAGTCAAGTAACTAGCTGGAGAAATGCCCCAAAGTGGGGAAAAAATAAGACTATAGAAGGTTACTTTCTTGGTGAAAAGGTATTTTCTTCCATCCTTTCAGATGAGGAAGAATAAAGCATACCATCAGAGAAAGACATAAAAGTCAAGGTTTCTACATCCAAAACCTCCAAAAAATATATAGAATACTCTCAGGCCACAAAAGAGCTATAAAAGGATTTTGAAAATCAAGTAAGAGAGGTGGAGGAAAAATTGGGAAGAGAAATGAGAGCAATGCAAGAAAACCATGAAAAGCAAGTCAACAGCTTGCTAAAGGAGACTCAAAAAAATGCTGAAGAAAATAACACTTAAAAATAGACTAACCCAAATGGCAAAAGAGGTTCAAAAAGCCAATGAGGAGAAGAATGCTTTAAAAAATAGAATTTGCCAAATGGAAAAGCAGTTTCAAAAGCTCACTGAAGAAAATAGTTCTTAAAAAATTAAAATGGAGCAGATGGAAGCTAATGACTTTATGTGAAACCAAGAAATTACAAAACTTTCTGTGAAACCAAGAAATTACAAAACAAAAGCAAAACCAAAAGAATAAAAAAATAGAAGATAATGTGAAATATCTCATTGGAAAAACAACTGACCTGGAAAATGGATCCAGGAGAGACAATTTAAAAATTATTGGTCTAGCTGAAAACCTTGATCAAAAAAAGAGCCTTGACATCATCTTCCAAGAAATTATTAAGGTAAACTGTCCTGATATTCTAGAACCAGAGGGTAAAATAGAAATGGAAAGAATTTACTGATCACCTCCTGAAAAAGATCACAAAAGGAAAACTCCTAGGAATATTGTAGTCAAATTCCAGAGTTCCTGGATCAAGGAGAAAATATTACAAGCAGCCAGAAAGAAACAATTCAGGTATTGTGTAAATACAATCAGGTTAACACAGGATTTAGCAGCTTCTACCCTAAGGGATTGGAACATGATATTCCAGAGATCATAAGAGCTAGAATTAAAACGAAGAATCACCTACCCAGCAAAACTAAGTATAATATTTCAGGGGAAAATGGAATTTCAATGAAACAGAAGACTTCCAAGCATTCTTGTTGAAAAGATCAGAGCTGAATAGAAAATTTGACTTTCAAATACAAGAATCAAGAGAAACATGAAAAGGTAAACAGGAAAGAGAAGCCTTAAGAAACTCATTAAAGTTGAACTGTTTACATTCCTACATGGAAAGATACTATTTGTAACTCATGAGACCTTTTTCAGTATTTAGGGTGGTTAGAAGGAATATATATGTAGGTGTGTATGGGTATGCATGTATGTGTATATTATATATGTGTATGTATGTCTATGTACATGAGTGTATGTATGTATATATACATGTGTGTATATATATATATATATATATTATATATACACACACCTAGAGGGCACAGGGTGAGCTGAATATAAAGGAAGAATACCTAAAAAAAATAAGATTTACTGCTGAATGAAATGTACTAGGAGTAAAAGAAAGGGAGAGGTAGGATGTAGCAAATCATCTCACATAAAAGAGAGAAGAAAGAGTTTTTCAATGGAGGAGAAGAGGGGGGAGATGAAAAATAAGTGAGTCTCACTCTCATGGGATTTGGCTTAAGGAGGGAATAATACACACTCAATGGGATATGGAAATCTATTTTCCCCTGCAGGAAGGCAAGAGGGAAGGGAATAGGAGAGGGAAGATAATAGAAGGGACAGAAAATTGGAGAAAGGGATAATCAGAAGAAAATACTATTGTGGGAGGGCAGATCAAGGGAGAGAATGGAATAAATGAAGGGCAGGATAGGACAGAGGGAAATGTGGTTAGTCTTTTACAACGTAACTAATATGGAAGTGCTTTACATTGTTACACATGTATGACCTATACTGAATTGCTTGTTTTCTCAATGAGGGTTAGTAGAGAGGGAGGGAGAGAATATGGAACTCAAAGCTTTAAGAATGAATGTTAAAAAATTGTTTTAGCATGCAACTGGAAATTAAGCCATATAGACAATGGAGTATAGAAATCTATTTTGTCCTACAGGAAAATAGAGGGGAAGGGGAATGGAATAAAGGTGGATAATAGAAGGGAGGACAGACTAGAGGAAGGGGTGGATGGAGTGCATGCTGTCCTGAGGTGGAGGGGGGAGAGATGGGGAAAAAATTTGAATTAAAATTCTTGTGGAAGTGAATGTTAAGAACTGAAAACTATATGTAAAATAACAACAGAAAAAATAGAACCCTGTGCCACATTTTTACAGACTCCCCTCCGGGTTGACAATGATCCAGTTTTGGCCACATTATGAGTCCAGTTCATAGAATCAAAGAGTTTCAGTTTCTTTATATTTCCAATTCTTGCTCATTTTTTTTCTTTCAAACTGACCTTATATCTCTCCTTGCCCATAATTATTAGGAGAGATTTTATCAAATGATTTTATCAAGCCTAATTATACTACATCTAATATTTCTTGTGACAGTCCAAAAGCTTTTACAACAAAAGAAATATAAAGTTAATCCAGCACAAATTCTCAAGCCATACTAACTCATAATGGCCACCATTTCTCTTCTAAAGTGTATGTTTTGTTTTGGCATTATAGATACTTCCTAATAAACACTGAAACAAACTCTCTTACAAAATCCATTCCCCTCAAAAGTGTTAGCTATTGATTATTTACAGAAAGGGAAGGAGAGTGGTTTCATTCTTTTTGTTTGGCTTTTCATTCTTTTTTTAAATAACATTGACCACTGTGTTTGACAAGAGTTTTACTGCCTCTGTTGATTTTATTTATTAGTCATTTTGTATAAAATTCCTTTGGCTCTGTTTTCTTCACTCTGTATTCTATTATGTTAAGGTTTTCTATTTTTCTTTGAATTCTTCTCATTTCTTATTCCTTACATTGATGAAATACTCCATGTCACTCTTATGTCATATATTTTTTCAAGCCTTGCCCCGTCTTTAGGTAAGGTATTTTGTTTTTGTTCTCAGCTTTTTGTGTTCACAAATGAGACTACTCTGAATATTTTTTGTGAAAAAAGGGATTACTCACCAATCCCCTGATGTGCTAAGGTGTGTCAGGACAAGCCTGACTCAGGCTAGTCTGATAGTTCAGGTTCAACATTCAAACAAAAAGAGATGCTCATCGACCATCTAATAGCCAATAAGAGGAGTTTTACTTAGCCATAGCAAGAAATGGATGTTCAGAGCAAGAAAAGGACATTTAGCAAGGGATATAGAATTGATTCAATTGAGCATGGTTGCTCTGTCCCTATGTTGTCTATAATAGTTTTTCACACAGAAGCATGAAGGAAGAGAGTCTGCTTCCTCATGCCTTTTTGCTTTGTTTTTGTTTGTTTGCTGCTGCTGCTGTTGTAGTATCTAGACTAATAGGAAATTACACTGGCCAATAATAAGTCTCAGCCTAAGCCTCACTTGATAAGTGTTTGGGTTTTGATGGTTCAAAATGAATGCTAATAGCAATTGTTTCTGTTCTGGCCAGAAACCCTGGGGGTCTTTCCTTCACAGTTAGATGTAGTTGTTTTTGTGTAGGCACTAGGCCATCTTTTGCCTCATTTTTTACCTAGCCTTAAATTAGTAAATGGGTGTTGCCTCAGACAAACTGAGACCTGGGGAAAACCTTAGCTTAAAAAAGCCAAGATCTGTACAAACAAAACAAATGCAACCAAGATTAGAAGGAAACCGAAAGCGGGGAAATAATTTTTACAGCCTATGTTTCTGATAAAATATGTCAAGAACTGAATCAAATTTATAAAAACATAAGTCATTCCCCAACTGATAAATGGTCAAAGGACATGAACAGGCATTTTTCAGATGAAGAAATTAAAACTAAAGTCATGAAAAAATGCTCTAAATCAGTATTGACTAGAGAAATGCAAATTAAAACAACTCCGAGGCGCCACCTCACACTTATCAGATTGATTAATATGACAGAAAAGGAAAATAATAAATGTTGGAGAAGGTATGAGGAAAGTTGGAATACTAATGCATTGTTGCTCAAGTTGTGAATTAATCCAACCATTTTGGAGAACAATTGGAACTGTGTCCAAAGGGCTATAAAACTGTGCATACCTTTTGATCCAACAATACCTCAACTAGGTCTGTATGCCAAAGAGATCATAATAAAGGGGAAAGGACCCACATGCTCAAAAATATTTATAGCAGCCCTTTCTCTGGTGGAAAAGAATTGGAATTGCCATCAACTGGGGAATGGCTGAACAAGTTGTGATATATGGATGAAATGGGATACTGTTGTGTTATAAGAAAGGAAGAGCAGAGGCATTTCAGAAAAACCTTGAAAGATTTACATGAACTGATACTGAGTGATGGGAGCAGAACCAGGAGTACATTGTACACAATAACAGCAACGTTGTGTAATGACTAACTATAGTAGACTTAGCTCTTCTCAGCAATACAATAATCCAAGACAGGTCCAAAAAACTCTTGATGGAAAAATGCTAACCACATCCAGAAAAAATAAATTTGTAGTATGAATACAGATTGAAGCATACTATTTCCTTTTTTGTTGTTTTTTGTCTTTTCTTTCTCATGGTTTTTCCCTTTTGTTCTGATTCTTCTTTCACAACATGACCAGTTTGGAAATATGTTTAACATGATTGTATGTGTATAACCTATATCAGATTGTTAGCTCTCCTGGAGAGTGGGGAGGGAAGTAAAGGAAGGAGGGAGAAAAATTTGCAAGTCAAAATCTTACAAAAATGAATGTTGAACACTATCTTTACATGTAATTGGGAAAAAAATAAAATGTTATTAAATGTTTTTCAACAAAAGGCCAAGGTCTCCCACTGTATCTGGGGTCATCTCCAGTTATTCTGACATGTCTTGCGACTGGACTCAAATGACCCTAGAGGAGAGAGTGAGGCTAATGACTTTACACAGCCCTGCCACACTTAACTCCAGTTCACCTGCAAGTCAAAACATCACCCTCCTGATGGCGTTGGTCCTCTTCCAGAAGGAAGGACAAACCACAAGGCTAATAGGAAACCATATCAAAGGTTTAACTAATCCTGAGTCCTGAGTCTGAATCTCAAGGATATTTTCAATATTTTTTAAGGGAAAACTGGCCCCACCTATCCTAAGGGTAAAGGCTTAGCGTATTAATTGTACCTAAAAGGGTAGCAACCATCTCTTTACTAATTTTCTTCATATTCTGAACTGTTTTCCAGAGCAGTTGACTTAACTAATGTTTCCACTAGCATACCTTTTTTTTTTTTGACACAACTTCTCCAATTTAAATCTATTCAGAAAAATCATATGCTAGATTTTGTGGTCAGTGATGTCAATAAAAAGGGAAAAAGCAGTGCCAGTTCTCAAGGAGTTTACATTCCAATTAAGAGAAATAAACATGTATAAGCATAAATATATGGAAAGTATAAACAGAGTAAAATCTTAGTAATTTCAGGGTTGGAGGAAAAACATTAATAACCGAAGAGATCATAAAAGGTCTTCTGCAGGAGGTGACACCAGAATTTTGGGGGTTTTTTGGTTTTTTTTTAATTTTTTTTTTTTATTTATTTTATTTATTTAACTTTTTACATTCATTTTCACAAAATTTCGGGTTCCAAATTTTCTTCCCATTTATCCCCTCCCCCCACCCCAATACACCGAGCAATCAAATTTTCCCTATCACCAATCTGCCCTCTCTTCTATCATCCCTCCCTTCTCTTTTGTCCTGTAGGGCCAGATGACTTTCTATTCCCCATTACCTGTATGTCTTCTTTCCTAGTAGCAACAACAATACTAAACAGTTGTTCCGAAAACTTTGAGTTCCAAATTCTCCCCATCCCTCCCTCCCCACCCATTCCCTTTGGGAAGGCAGGCAATTCAATATAGGCCCTATCTGTGTAGTTTTGCAAATGACTTCGATAATAGTCGTGTTGTGTAAGACTAACTGTATTTCCCTCCATCCTATCCTGCCCCCCATTGTTTCTATTCTGTCTTTTGATCCTGTCCCTCCCCAAGAGTGTTGACTTCAAATTGCTCCCTCCTCCCATTGTCCTCCCTACCATCATCACCCCCCCCCTTGCTTATCTCCTTCTCCCCCACTTTCCCTGTATTGTAAGATAGGTTTTCATACCAAAATGAGTGTGCATTTTATTCCTTCCTTTAGTCGAATGTGATGAGGGTAAACTTCTTGTTTTTTTTTTCTCAGCTCTCCTCTTTTTCCCTCCACTAAAAAGTCTCCTGCTTGCCTCTTGAATGAGATATAATTTACCCCATTCCATTTCACCCTCTTTACTCCCACTACATTTCTCTCTCACCATTTACCTTAATTTCTTTTAAGATATGGTCCCATCCTATTCAATTCACTCTGTGCTCTCTGTCTCTGTGTGTGCGTGCATGTGTGTATGTGTGTGTGCGTGCACATGCGTACGTGTGTGTGTGTGTGTATGTGTGTGTGTGATCCCACCAAGTACCCAAATACTGAAAAGTTTTAAGAGTTACAAATATTGTCTTTCCATGTAGGAATGTAAACAGTTCACTTTTGGTAAGTCCCTTATGACTTCTCTTTGCTGTTTACTTTTTCATGCTTCTTCTCAGTCTTGTGTTTGAAAGTCAAATTTTCTTTTCAGCTCTGGTCTTTTCATCAAGAATGCTTGAAAGTCCTCTGTTTCATTGAAAGACCATATTTTCCCCTGAAATATTATACTCAGTTTTGCTGGGTAGGTGATTCTTGGTTTGAGTCCTAGTTCCTTTGACTTCTGGAATATCCTATTCCATGCCCTTCAATCCCTTAATGTAGAAGCTGCTAGATCTTGAGTTATCCTGATTGTATTTCCACAATACTGGAATTGTTTCTTTCTAGCTGCTTGCAAGATTTTCTCCTTGACCTGGGAATTCTGGAATTTGGCCACAATGTTCCTAGGAGTTTCTCTTTTTGAATCTCTTTCAGGCAGTGATCGATGGATTCTTTCAATACTTATTTTGCCCTCTGGTTGTGGAATATCAGGGCAGTTTTCCTCGATAATTTCATGGAGGATGATGTCTAGGCTCTTTTTTTTGATCATGACTTTCAGGTAGTCCCATAATTTTTAAATTGTCTCTCCTGGATCTATTTTCCAGGTCAGTTGTTTTTCCCATGAGATATTTCACATTCTCTTCCATTTTTTCATTGTTGTGGTTTTGTTTTGTGATTTCTTGGTTTCTCAGAAAGTCATTAGCCTCCATCTGTTCCATTCTAATTTTGAGAGAACTATTATCTTCAGTGAGCTTTTGAACCTCTTTTTCCATTTGGCTAATTTTGCTTTTGAAAGCATTCTTCTCCTTGTTGGCTTTTTGAACCTCTTTTGCCAATTGAGTGAGCCTATTTTTCAAGGTGTTATTTTCTTCAGCATTTTTTTGGGTCTCCTTTAACAAGGTATTGACCTGTTTTTCATGCTTTTCTTGCATGTCTCTCATTTCTCTTCCCAGTTTTTCCTCCACCTGTCTAATTTGATTTTCAAAATCCTTTTTGAGCTCTTCCATGGCCTGAGCCCACTGGACATCCACCTGGGATGTCTGGGATACAGAGGCCCCGACCTCCACGTCTTTCCCTGATGGTAAGAATAGTTTCTCCTCATCAGAAATGAAAGGCGGGAACATCTGCCCCCCCAAGAAAGTAGATTTCTATGGCCTTATTTTTCTTCCCTTTTCTGGGCATTTTCCCAGTCAGTTACTTGACTTCTGAGATTCCTCTCCACCCCTGCCTAGATCCACCCAGCTAGTGCTTGGGGTCTGAGATTCAAATGGGCTTTCCATGGTGGGAGCGGCTGCTATTCAATGTGAGCTTAAGTTCTGGTGCTTGAGTGGGGGCAGGGCCGCCTCCCAGGCTCAGTTCCCTCAGGGGCTTTATGCAGAGACCTTCAGTAATGGAGCTTCTGCCTGCTCGGCGAGTCCCAGGCTGCCGCCACTGCCTCTGCCGCTGCCTCTACTGCTCCCTCTGCCGCTGCCTCCCAAGGGGGCCTGAGTCACAGAGACACCCCGCTACCCTCTCTGCCAGCCCAGACATCTCTCTCATTGATCTGGAGCACCTGTGGGTGGAGGGACCTTTGCAGTCGCTGGAAATTCCATCCCTGAAGCCTGGTAGGATCTGCTCCTCTGGGGCCGCGTGGCCAGGGCAGCTCAGGAGTGGACTCCACTTTCTGGGGCGCGACGGACCCTGGGGATGGCTCTCCAGGGCTCTCTGGAACAGAAATCTTTTCCACTGTGTTTCTGCGTGCCTTGCAGTGATCCAGAATTTGTGGGGAGTTCTTCTTGCAGGAAATATATGGGCTGTGGGTTCGGAGCTAGCATATGTGAGTCTTTCTACTCCGCCATCTTGACTCCACCCCCAGAATTTTGTTTTTAAGGAAGCTAGGGATTTTATGATGCAAAGGTGAGGAAGGAGAACATTCCAAGCATGGGGAATGCCTGGATCTGTGCAGAGACTGGAGATGAAATGTTGTATGTGAATGGCAATAATGTGACATACATCTGGAAAGATAGGTTGGAACCATATTATAAGGGACTTTTTTTTTTTTAACAAATAAAGCATCTCCCAAGTGTTTGCCATATGTAAATCCCTATGCCAAGCACTGAAGACACAAATAGAAAAGATAGTCCTTGTCCCAAAGACCTCACATCTCAATGGGAAGATAATACATATGGAAGGTCTCAGATGGAAGTCAGATGGAAATGTCCTATATTACCTAGGGTACAGTGGTGAGGCAGATGTTAATGCCTCTTCTTTAATATAGTTTTGCTGATAAAATTACATCTATTTCTGATGATGAATGATTTAACAATACTCTTCGTTCGGGGTCTTAGGCTATGTCCATCAGAATATGAGGCAAGACTGTGATTAAAGGTGGTGGTGGAAGTTTGACTTGCCCAACACATCCTACCCCTCTCTCTCTTGCTCTAGCTACCCTGCTGCCTCAGCTAGGCAGTCTTGCTTCACTGAGTGTGGCAGTTGGCTGACAGTTGGCAGGAATGGCCAACCCCTTCTCTAAAAGAGTTGTTTCAATAGACTTAGCTCTTCTCGGCAATGCAAGGATCTAAGACAATTCCAAAAGACTCATGATGGAAAATGCCATCCACATCCAGAGAAAGAAATATGGAGTCTGAATGCAAATTGAAGAACACTATTTTCCCTTTTTTTGTTGTTATTTGGATCTTCTTTCTCTTGTTTTCCTCTTTAGTTCTAATTCTTCTTAACAATGTGACTGAAATATGTTTAATATGTGAAAATGCTTAATATGAATATTATATGTGAAAATATGTTGAACATGAATGTGTATGTATAGCCTATATCAGATTGCACGTCATCTTGGGGAAGAGGGAGGAGAGGGAGGAGGAGAAAATTGAGAACTCAAAATCTTATAGAAAGGAATGTTGAAAACTAAATACATATATATATATATATATATATATATATATATATATATATATATATATATATAATTTTTTTTTTTTAAGAGAGTTGTGTCCCTGAGCTGTGAGGACTAGGTGTTACAGCTGTGTCCTCAGCTCCTACCATCCTTGTTAAGATCCCAGTTGAAAGTTGATATCTTCTGGCTGTTTGGATGGAGCAGAGGTGATAAAATTTCAACCTTTTTCCACTGAGAACCAGCTAGTGGATGAATGATCTCCAGTGAGTGGGAGGATCAAGGGGAAAGCTTTCTACCAGACATAGGGAAGGACTCATTAGATACTCTAGTATCCAGAGAACCGAATAGAGATCTATTTTTGCTTTGGATTCCCCTCCTTCTAGATTAGCTCTTGTGGCAGGGCCATGGAGGGCTTTAAATACCAAAGAGAAGCCTTTAGATTTAATCATAAAGTCATTGAGTACCCTCTGAACCTTGCTGACTAGAAATGACTTGATTAGACTTGTACTTTAGGAATATCAATTTCGTAACTATGTAGAGAAAAGACTGAAGAGTGGAAGTCTCCTGGAAGAAAGGAGAGTAATCAGGGACTATTGAAATATGAAGACAAGATGTGATGAAAGCTTAAAGAAGGGCAGTGCCTGCATGAACAGAGAAAGGGAGCTGCATATGGGAAACAATGGAGAGGCAGAATGAATGGGACTTAACAGCTGATAGCATATGAGGGATGAAGGAAAATGAAGATATGAATGTGACTCTAAGACTGGGGAACTTAGAGAAAGAAATGAGTTTAGGGAGAAGGAGTTCTGTTTCAGACATATTGATTATGAGATATCTATGAGATGTCCAAGTGGAGGAAGCTGGTGATACACAATTATAGCTCATAAGAGAAATGAGAGTTGAATGTGTAAACTGGGAGTCATCTGCATAGTCATTATTGAAGGCATGGAAATTGATGAGATCACCAAGAGAAAAGATAGATGGATGGATGGATGGATAGATGGATGGACAGAGATGTACCCAGGTTTAAAAACAAGCAAATAGGACAGGAAAATGGTTGAAACTGCAGCAAAGGAGACTGAGAAAGAAATTTCAAATGAGTAGGGGACAAATACTGGATAGTTTGGGGGTGGGAGAGTATATTTTCCAATTTTTTTTTGCCTTTTGCTACCTTGTTGCCATAGTGTGTCTTAATTTGCATTTATCTGATTGTTAATGATTTAGAATTTTTTTCAGGTGGTTATTTATGACTTTTATTTCTTTTCAAAACTATTTTTTCATGCCCTTTGACCTCTAATATGTTGAAGAGTGGCTCTCAATTTTGTAAATTTATGCCAATTTTCTATAGATTTTGGATGATAGACTTTCATCAGATATTAATGAAAAGATTTTTCCCCCCTAATATGTGCCTTTTCTTCTGATTCTGGTTGGATTAATTTCATTTCTGCAAAAGCTTTTATATATTACATAATTAATATTATCTATTTCATTGTAAGATCTCTTCTATCCCATACCCAAGTACAATTTTTCCCCATTCATAACTGTTAAAAAATATAACCTTCCATTTTTCTCTAATTTTCCTGATATAACAATTTGTCTTTGAATAATTAACCTATTTTGAGAATGTATTGTTGTATACTATGTGAGATGATAATCTAGAACTGTTTTTCTTCATATTGCATTCTGAGTTTCTCAGCATTTTTTTCATTCTCAGTTTGTTCCTTAATAGGTTGTGCTCTTTGGTTTAAGAAAGCACCATGCACATGTGTTTAGGGGTCTTGCTTCTCTGGTCTATTCCACTGACCTAATTTTTTTATTTTTTTTAAATCCAACACCAGGTAGTTTGACAATTACTACCTTCATCTTCCTCCAAATGAATTTTATTACTATTTTGTCTAATTATATAGAGCATCTATTTGATTAGCATAGCCCTATACCTCTAAGGTAATTTGGGTAACGTTATCTGCAAATAGAGATGATTTTTGTCACCTATTTGCCCATGCTTTTAATTTTTGGGGGGCTTAGCAGGTGAGAAGGGAGGGGACTGGACCTGTAATTTCAGTAGCATAAAGAACTTCCAGGGGAGGAAGCCTTTTACCAATGAAAGCTGATACTTTCTCTGCAATTTATAGTCATAAAGAATTACCTAGAGAAGAAGTGTCAAACACCTAACACTCCTGTGTACAGCTCAAATCAGATTAAGTTGTAATTGGAAAATATTTAATGTAATCAATAAAAATACAATAAAATATAGATAACATTATATTTTCAAACTAAGTCAAAACATGGCCCACGGGAATCCTTGTGGATGGATTAGTGGTTTCTGTTTCTGTTTGATTTGATTCTCACTGATGGGTTAAGGGACTTGCCCAGGGCCACACAACCAGTAAATGTTAGAAGCAGGCTTTAGGAACTAGTTTTTCTGGCTCTGTGGCAATCTCTCTGTCTACTTCCTCTTTTGCTTGTGTTTACTGTTGAAACCCACCCCCATCCCTGCCTCAATCCTTGCAGTCTCCTCACCTTGAAATGTGACTTCCTTGGTACACTACAGAAACTCATAAATGAAGAACATTATTTTAATTTAGCAAATGGCTGATAAATCCATAGTTAAAATTGGGGAATTTGTTGAATAGTTCTAGCATTTGATGGCATAGATTATTTTTGTTTGTTTGAATTTAAAATTTTGGTCCTGGAATAGGTAACATGAAGGACATTTCATCTGTTTTCTTCTTACTATGTTGTTTTTTTTCCTGACTTTCAAAAAATGTCTCGAATCCATTACCTACTAGTAACATTTAGCTATCTACAGTACCTATGATGCATTATTTCATAAGAAGGAAGTAGATCATTATACTGTATCCAAATTAGAATAAAATGCTGCCTGTGTTTTGGGAGACAGGATGAGCTTCAGAGGTCTATTTAAATTCTCAAATAACCAAAGAAATTAACGTCAACCTTTTCCACCCTCAAACTTTTGAATACATAGCAATATTGACACTCTGAGATTTACTTCCCCTATTTTATATCCACAAACTCTGGCAGCCAAAATGACTAAGGTTATATAATTCATTGCTTCCTGACCTGATAGACAAAGTCTGTTTGCGTTGGGAAGTCTGAGGTGCTTGTTAGAATTCTAAAAATGTCTTTGTTTTTCTCTTGTCCCATCCCCATCCCACTCCCACCTGGTTTAGGGTGATTTTAGATGTGTCAGGCCTCCAGTATAAATTCTTGCAGTTGCTTGAGAGTAGCAGTATGGCTGAGATGAAGGCAGGCAGGAGGGAAGGAAAAATTTGAAAGAGGAGAAATATGGGGTCAGTTAAACTGCAGATTGGACAACTGACCCCTGAATAATCAAGATTTGGCTGTAGTTACAAAAATAGAAGTGTGGCCAGCATGTGATGGCTGCCTCGAGGAGTCTCCTTTGTAGTTTTGAGGTATGACAGGCCAAGCCAAACTTTCCCATTACCTCAGCTGCTCCCAGAGTGTACATTAGACACTTGGAAAGGTTGCATTCAGTAAGTTATTGCTTCAATGCATCCAGCGACTTCTCCATGACCTAAAGGAGTTGTTGAATGGAAGTCTGCAAAGGTGTTTGAGTTACAGCCATGAAATAGTTCAGGCACGAAGGAAATGTAACTCCATGTGGGCCGACTTCTAGAATAAAATGTATATTCTTTCACGCCCTATCAATTTCTTGTTAGTCAATTCCACTTCAAGGCAGTAAACTCCAAAGTCAATTCCCCCAGGTCAGTGTTGGATTTCAGGAAGTTAATAAAGTAGCCCCCCTCATTCAGCATCCTGATTTAGACCCAAGTTTCTACTTCTTCACTCCAGCCTTCTATAATTCAATTACCATAACACTATTAGGAAAATCAAATCTCCATCTGCCAATTAGTCACCAAATTATGCTATCAAAATTTGGACATTATTTTGTTAGTCCTTGAGGCTTGATACTCCAAAGCTTTGCTTATCCTTAACCCTCTATTCTATCATCAGGCATACTGAGTTTTTCTCTCTAGGTCATAGTAATTTTATGTTACATATCAAAGAAATCTCTTTTAATAGTGTAAGCTTAATTTTTAATTTTAAAAATAAAAGTATTTTTATTTGCTTTGGAGGGAGAGAAAGTCTTTCTCCTCAACCCCTAGGAAAAAATCATTTAAATTAGTTGCAAGTGAAATGTAATTTTTGTTTGCAGAGAATTAACTCAGTTAGAAAACATCAATATGTGGGTAGAGTATAGTTCTAATGATGTGCTGGAGTCAGCTCTACGAGCTAGTTGTTAAATTTGCAGAGTGAGCATTTGTACCTTGGAAAGTGGAAAATGCTACAAATCAGGGTTTGATTTGTTTTTTATTTTTAATTATCTAGACTTGGGAAAGTAATGAAGAAAATGTAAATAATGCAGACTAAAAAGTGTATCATGTGTAGTTTTTTTTTTTTCAGAGAGCTTGTTGTTAAATATTTTCCAGTATACCCCCAGGACTCTGTCCCTGTCTAGAAGCATAAACATGGACAAAATATAAATTGCTCTCATCTATATAGTCTTGTTACTAAACACTTACTAGAATATTCCCAGGATTTAGCCCCCATGGACAGAACACAAATTTCTCTAATCCATACAGTTTTCATTGAAACAGGATACTCTATATAATGAAGAAGTCTTTATCCAACAGAATCCAGTCTTTCCACTTGAATGAAAATTTCTTGAGGCCACAACTGTAAAATATTTGTTTCTGTGTCCAAAGTATTTGGCATATATTAACTGCTTAATAATAATAAATGTTTCTTAAATTGAAGCAGAATTCATCTTATCACTTACTTTTTCTTTCAAAGACACATAGACAAATAGCCAAGACTTATTTTCCTGTTTCATTGCTCTTCTCTGGAAACTATGACTTTAAGTAACAGAATTACTGCCAACAATTGTTCCTTCAGGATCCTGGATAGTCTTACTTAGATAGTTCTTTCTTCATAGGATCATAGATCTTAAATCATAAGAACATTCAGATCTAGACTGGACCTTACATGCTAACTAGTTTAATTCTCTCATTTTACTCTTAAGGAAATTGAGGTATAGGGAGGCTACATGACTTACCCAATGTCACACAGGTAATGAGTAAAAGCTCTTTCCATTCAAATGGGGATGCCTTTCTTATCAGCCTTCAGTACCTCATTGACAGAATGAAGTTTTCGTTACTTATAATACTGAGAGTTTTCATTTTTGAGAAGGGACCATGCCTGCCTATCGTTCATCTGTGTTCATTTTCATTATCCCTATATTGCATTGCTTCTTGATGTTGACTTCAGGCTTCCCATGAACTGATAGGCCTGAGTCTTTTTACCAATGTCATAAGGATTAACCTCTACACTCTAATGATAGCATCATTTCTGAGATGATGCCTTTTCTTAAGTGGAGAAAGTCCCTGCATGTATCAATAAAGACTACTGGCAATTATGAGTAAAGAAAGCATCACTGATGGTGTGCTTCATTAGTTTTTTAAATTAATACACAAAGCAATGTTTGGTGATTATGTTCCAGGCTGTTTGATCATTCTATGGAAGGATTCAAAAACTGGGAGTTTATGACAATTCATTGCTGGGGAGAAAAAGCAGCAGGTGATTGGGTGCTGGAAGTTTATGATACCCCATCTCAGCTGAGGAACTTCAAGACCCCAGGTAGGAGCCAGTCTTCATTAATTTCCTACTAACCTTGTTTTCTGAATTGGAAGAACGTGGAATCATATTTTGACCTGTAACAGACAGCTATCACATTGACTCTTGGCTTACCATCATCGAAACTAATGTGGGGTACAAAATATTTACCATTCATGCTGGTCATGCATTGGTCAGATGTAGTCGCTGCCCACAAGAAACTCACAGCTCAAGAAAGTCAGTAACAATGAGAACAAAGCAAGAGCAGACCATGAGCCGCTGTCTTGTTTGCCCCAACATAACCTGCCTTTTGTTTCATAGGGAAAAGACAGAGAAACTAAATTGTCTGATCTTTACTCCTTTATGTGATTGATACAAGGAAATGAGTTTCTTTAGGTGTCTTCACCCTGAGTTCCTTCTAAATTAAATTTGTGAACTTAAGCACAGTATCAGATTTGTCCTATACCAACTAAATGAGTTCACAGAGGAGAGCATGAATGCTGACATTCTATTCTTTCTTGAGTGACATAAACCTGAAAACCTTTTGGACGCATGTAGCATAGAAATGACCATGTGAACAAAGGCCTTTTCAGGATGACTCAAGCCACTCTGGTCATACTGGGCAAACTGCCTTCTTCCTTCTAACATGTAACATTGATTTGTAGAATAAAATAAGTCCTGATACAACTTCAATATGGGGCAGAAGGTTTGTCACAGTTTTTTGAAAGCCAGTCATGCCCTACATGCCTACGCTCCATCATGATTTTTTCAGCCATTCTGTAATCAAGTCACAAGTATCCTAAGTTGGCAATGATCGATGCTCCATCTGATCATCCAGGGAAGAATCAATCCATGTTGTCATTATCCAATTCGGATCCTTCAAAAGTGCACACATCACAAAGGACGTTAAATCTCCCATGTTTTGAAGTGTGAGTAGAATGAGTTAAATGAAATTTCATAGGGGAAAAGACCCCTACACAGAACACAGTGGTGATCTTTAGTTTGATTGGTTTGGAGAGTAAAAGGACTTTAAGAAGTCATCGATTCCAACACTCACTTTATAGATAAATAATTAAGACCTAATGAGGTTAAGGCAACTTGCCTAATATTTCACAGGTAGGAAAGGTGAGACATGAGATTTGAACTCAGGTTCTGTGACTCTAAATCAAACACCCTTCCCATTGCACCACTGTGTTCATCCTTCGTTTTCGAAGAAGACAACTATGCCTTCATTATATGGCTAATAGATGTTTAGGTGCTTGCTGATAAGTAAGAAAAGGGTCCCTAGCTAAGTGGCAATCATCAGGCAAACAGCCAATATGCACTGAAGGTCCTTTACAGTGCCTAATATTGTAATGGTGCAAAATTCAACAAAGTAATAATACTAGCTGACATTTATATATTGCTTGAAGTTTTGCAAGGTGTACATTACAGTACACCTCATTTGAGCTACTCAGCAATCCTGTGAAGTAGACACTGTAATCGATATCAGTTCCATTTTATAGTTGAAGAAACTGGGATACTCATGTAAACATGCCCATCATCACATGGTTAGTAGATATCAGAGGTTAAATGTCAACACAAGTTTTTCAGCCTCCAAGTCTAGCCCTTTATCAGCTGCGCCATGTTACCTCTCAATATCCAAGATCTCATCCTTTCCCTCAAGGAAATCTCTTACATTTTACACATGAATCACAACATATTTCCCTCCTGTAGCTCGAGAAATAATTTTAAAAAAAAAGATGGCTTTATAGCTCTGCATGTACATAGTATGTTATAATGGCAAGAGGACCAGAGCTGAATCAAAAGACTTGAATTCAAGTTCCTAACTTGAATTCATTTCAGTTACAACAGTGATGGGTAGGTTGGGACATGTGGGAAAGAGAGTGGGAAAGGAAGAATATCCCATTCTTGGCATAATGAATAAGGTGAGCAAATGAAGACAGGAGAGAGTAGAATAGATATGAAGAGTAAGATTCTGAAATAAGGCTAGACAAAGATGCGTCTCATCATAGAGATCCTTGAAGATCACTTATATACTTTAGTAGGTAGACTCCTGTGATAGCCTTTGCTGTTTCTGAGTTGTTACTATACATAACTTTATTCACCTTGTGGGATACTTGATAGAACTCTAGTTACCGAGCTGCAACATGCTGTTTCCTCCATTAGAATTCCTTGAGGACAGGAAATGTCCTTTTGCATTTCTTTGTACCTTCAGTGTCTGACACGCAGTAAATATTTGTTGACTTACTGCTCTCCCCCCACACAGATTATCATGTATAAATTTACATATTTATATGCTACATTCCCCCACAGTCACAACTATGCCTACCATAGTAGAAGATAAACTCTTTGAATTATCAGTGCCTTACGCATAACAAACAATAAATGCTCTTTGGTTGCTGGATTGCAGATTTTATTAAAGTGATAGGATCACTTATTAACTTTGTGACCCTGCAAGTCATTTTCCCATGATGAATCTATTTCCTTATCTATAAAACAGAACTAATGACACTACCAAAATCTACTTCAATCAAACAACAGTTTTTTTATGAAGTGCCTACTATGTACCAGACACTATGCTAGGTGCTAACTTCATAGACGATTGTGAAGAATGTACTTTGTAAAATAAGTTTTTTAAAGCACTATATGAAAGAAATTGTCACTGTTGACTTCAGGTACACAAAGATAAAGGTCAAGGGTCAACCCTATTCCCAGTTAACCCTAGACATTTCTTATATCAGGTATGGTTTTCTTTTTTGCTTTTTTTCTTATCAGAAAAGTATTAACATATGGCTAGTAATAGTTGATGTGTAATAATCCCTAAATCCTATTATATTTAGAGATAAGTCATATTTATTGATAGGGAGTGATTTTTTTTTTTAAAAAAGAGTAAAAAACCCAGCTTCTACACTTCTCTAGTTACTTCTTTGGAGTGTGATAGATTTCTGCTTTTAAGAAGAAGAAAATCTTTATTGGGTGCTTGGTTGAGAATATAGAGTTGTTCCAGGCCAACTTAAATAGTGGAATCAATCCGAATAGAGATGTTGCTGAACCCCATTTAGATTTTGTGTTTATTCATTATTAAAATATCTATTTTGTGAAGCACTTTCTTTTTGCACATTAAAGCTGCCTTGGGGGCAAATGACATTTATATGCTGGCAAGTTGCATAGATTTTTTCATTCCTTATTTGCACAGCAATTGCTTAACAGAATGTCCCTTCTTCAATAACAAATTCTCCTGCCTCTTTCTCCACCCCCATGGCTATTTGCTTCCATGGTGGGGGAAAACTAAAATCCCTAATATGATAGTGGTTCCATGGAAATCCTGGCAGTGGCTACAAATTTCAAAATGATGCTCTGTAAATACCCCAAAGAAGAGAAATGAAGCTGAATGACAGGACAAGGCCAGTTCTATTTTGTCTATTATGCACTTAAGGAATAAGCACAAGGGAAAGAAACAAGATGTATCATGCAGCAGCGCTCGCCAAAGAACTTATAGGGTGGTTATCAGAGATGCTGTGAGCTAAAGCGGAAGAAATAGATTTGAGGGCAGCTGATAGGTAGGAAAACAAACAACCCCATTATCCCATCTTTCTGTCTGTTCTTTTTCTGAGCTGAGTGAAATGAATAAGAAAACTTGCTCTGGTTTATACCACCGTTCAATAACGAAAGCAATCTATTCATCCACTTGTTGCAATCTCTCAGTAACTCTTACTATTGCCTAAGTACAAATTATGTGCATTCCATGTGACAATAGTGAGAGAATAAGCCTGGAGAGCCCTGGGGAATGCTGGGTATGCCATAGACTTTAAGAAGGATATCTGATAATAGGTGACTTCAGAAAGGAATAGGTAAAGTTATGTTATTTAGGTCATATGTATTGACCATTGAAGCCAATGGTGCTTCCTATTCATTAGACTTGATGCCTAAAGCCTGTTTTTGAACCAAAGGATAACTTTGATGAAGCCAAGATATAAATGAATAAATAAGTAAGAAAGAGGCCTACCCTGAAGAAAAGTTTCTTGAAACCTTGCCAAAGGGAGTGAGGCATTAACTTTGTTCTAATTAATGGACTATTAAAATGTTCAGTCTGACTCTCCTGAAAAGACCTGAAGGAATTAGATTAATTTGGGGTGGGGCGAGAGTGGTGCGTGTGTATGTATGTGTATGTGCGTGCGTATGCATATGTGTGTGTATGTGCGTGCGTGTGTGTGTGTGTGTGTGTGTGTGTGTGTGTTGTAATGACTGGACAAATCTGTGTTAGGGACTAGGTAGGGCAACGTCCAGTTGATGACCTAAAAGTGATAAACAGTTAAGGTGACACTGAAAATTTTTTTCTCTTAGGACTATTCTTATGCCTTATGAAAAGGAAATCCTTAATAAAAAATTCAGGGATTCTCTGAGATGACATATAATCTTGTATCCAGAAATTTGAAAGCACCTAGATTCTTTTTCTTTTCTTCCTCTTTTTCCTTTTTAAAGAATGTGTCTTCCTGTCTTATCCAGGGTGAAAATTCAGTGGTTACTCATGGGCCTGATTCCATTATTGATTGGTATGGAATCTCGAGTTGGTTTTATTTTCCTGTGCTGGTTTGCTCCCCTCTTTAGCTAGCCTGGTGACCTTCCATTCCCAGGCACTCACCATACTGGTGACAAACTTAGTTCAGACATCTGATCAGTTTTATCCTTACTACAGCTCAGAATGCCACAATTCAAGGGATCCTCCAGCTTCAGCTTCCCCAGTAGTAGGGAATGTAAATATTTACCCCTTAACCCAGGTAGATTATTCTTCATCTCCTGTGTCTTGGAAATGTCACTCCAACTCGCTGCATATGAGCACCTTATAACACATAACTTCTGTAACTTGTGCATGTCTCTTGACATTTCTTTCTTCAACAAGCTCCTGTTTGGGTATCAGGGTGAGGAGGTAGAATAATTTGTAATAACATGAAGATAGATTAACATTCATGAAAGGGAAGAGGAACTGGGTATATAGGAGAATCAACTCTGTGTGTGTGTGTATGTATATGAAAGTGAATTTGTTTGAAAGTAAAAAGTCTTGCCCCCATAGTGGGGAAAAAGCCCAATGTAGATACAATTATGAACATTCACCCTGTGTACACACATACCCACAGAAAACAGTTTCAGGATTAGCCCCTGGTTCAGTGATTCATACAAATATCAAGCTTAACTTTGAACTAATTTTCCAAGGTTGCTCTCTTATCTTTTTTGAAAGGGTCAGAAGAAAAGATGAAAAGCCCTGAAACGTGAGCATCTGATAATTCTCTGATTTTATGGTTTTTCCCAAGGCAAATTGAAAGAATGGTCTTTGGTCCTCTATGGAACATCCATTCAGCCTTACTCTCCAACAAATGACTTTCCTAGAGTGGAACGTGTACGCTCTAGTCGAGTGGAGGATCCTACAGAAGACTATGTTACGGATGATTATGCTGGTAAGTGGAAAATTATACTTAGAGAAAAACTGAGCAAACCTTCCTGTACCCCACTCCCATACGCAGGACAGATCATATTAGGTTCTTAGATGGGCAAAAGGCTGAAAAGAACCTAGTTAAATCTCTCATCTTACAAATGAGGAAACCGAGACCTAGTGAAGCTAAGTGACTTCCCCAAGGTCAAGTACGTAGTAAACCTCAGAATGTAGGATTTGAAACCAGGATCTCTGATTCCAGAGTAAGCAGTCCATTGACTGTACTACATCTCCTCTGACATGGGCTTCATTGAACCCTTTGGGATAAACTCTACGAGAGATCCATGAATTCTCACTAAGTTCCAATTTCATTTTAACTTGTATGTGTCCTATTCCTTTGAATACTTGTATATATTAAGGAACTATTGCATAATGAGCAAGCTTTTCACATGGTAGAGCTCTTCTTATATTACACACTTAATACTGCCCTTGGGAAGACCACATATTTTTATAATTCATGCCAAGATCTTACACTGCAGTAATTAAGAGAAAACCCTTTGTTGATATGCCTCATAACATAGTGTCTTAGGTACTCATGCAAGTCCAGTTTCAACAAGAGCTGCCTCAGAGTAATTTATAAACTTCAATAATAACTGCTCCCAAGCCTACTAAGTTAATCAAGACCTAATTGGCTAAATCATCCAAGCTCCCTATTTTGGAAATGTGGTTTTCCTATGTAGTAGAAATCCAATGGGCCATTTTATTATCTGTCTTGCAGACAAAGAGAAATTATTCCCCCCATGTATTTATCAAAATAGCGATGAAATGCATCAGGTATGTGTTAACTCTTTCTGTCTGCTCCATGGCCCTCTTCTTCCCAGGATGGTTTTGAACACTGTTTGTTCACTAAGTAAGGAAAGATAAGCTCCTCCATGATCTGTTCACTAACAGTTTCCATGTTGACTCTTGCAAGTGACCAGAGTCATAGACTTTGAGTGTCTCAGAATTTCATAACCTGAAAAAAATTCTCTCTTTAATATCCCCATCACATGGTCACCCAGTCCTTGGTTGAAGATCGCTGATGAAGGAACCTGCCCTACCTACTGCTACTCTACTTTTGCACAGCTATAATTATTAGGAAGTTTTTCCTTTAAACTTAAATATGCCTTCTTGTAGCTTTGACCTGTTGTTCTCAGTTCTTTCTTCCTGTGATTTGAACTGAGCTTACTGAGACACGGTAACCCATAAAAGTAGAGTGCTTCCTTAGGATAAGTTGAGCTCTGGTTCTTTTGACATTAGAATGGGCAATTCAGGAAAAGTACTGGAATGACTTACCATACAGAGTTCTCTTAACGAAGATGAAGAAATACTTTTTATTCTCCTATTTTCTCAGTCATGTGATAAAGAATTAGATCCACCATGAAACCATTTTTCTCTGAAGTTTTCCTAGTGCTTAAATGCTAATTCTGTTTTTTTCAATTTTTTTCCCCAGAACTCAGCTAGACTTCAGGCATTTTTAGCCTGACTTTATCTAGATCTCTTAACCAATTAATCGGATCACAGGGGTTCTGCCTCAATCACACAAACTTTTTAAGTCAATGAGACAAGAGCTAAACTGAAAATTCAATTCCACAGAACAGAGATGTTATTTGTCAGACCTCATAAGCTATTCCAAAAGTAGGAATAGTATGTGTTTAATACTTAGGCCTTTTGGAATGATGAGACTCAACATTGCAGGAAGGTAGCTGTGATTGATTAGTTGTTTTTCAGTCATGTCTGACTTTACATGACCCCATTGGAGGTTGTCTTGGCAAAGGTAATAAAGTGTTTTGCCATTGCCTTCTCTAGCTCGTTTTGTAGATGAGGAAACTGAGGCAAACAGGATTAAGTCACTCACCAGTGGTCACACAGCTAGTAATTGTCTAAGGCCAGATTTGAACTCAGTATTCCTGACTTCAGGATTGGCATGGTTACTATCATTCATTAGTATAGCATTATTTAGTATCTTCAATATATAGAAATGGCTACAGTCATCCATTCCACATTGGGACTTTCCCCATCTCAGTTTCGATAAATTGTAGATCAGCATAAGAAATTATATGGAAATTTTTTGAGAGTTTTGCAGAAACTGCAGACAATACAGAAAAAGTTTAGAAACTCAAAAATGCATAAAATATATGTATAGCATTGTATAATATCAACCCAGTTTTAACAATAAGGTAAACACCCCACAAATGCAAAAGAAAAAATTCAGACTTCTTTCCCAAAAATATTTTACTCAGATTTTCCAGATCACAGTGGTACCTCACCCATAACCCCCACAATGTAGAAGGGACAACTGTACTTTCCTTTCAGATCTAGAACTCGTTATCTTATAATTTTATAAAAGATAAAAGCTGAGAGACAAGTAAGTGGTGCAATAGATAGAGTCAGGAGCATTGACTTTAAATCCGGCCTCAGACACTATCTAGCTACGTGACCCTGGGCAAGTCACTTAACCCCAATTGCCTCCAAAACAAAAAATAAAAATGAAAAAAATAAAAGGAAGAAAAAAAGAGAAAATTTATTCATAATAAATGCTAAATTTCAGAACTACACTTTGAAATGATCTGGGGACTCGGTGGTTGCACTCTGGGCACCTCATTTCAGGAAGGACGTGCATGTCCTAGATAAGCTTATAAAGGAGAACAACTAGGTGGCCTCAAGATTATTTCCTATGAGGCTCAATGAGGAAATGAAAGAAGAAGGCAGAACTAGGAGTAATAAGTAACAGCTATGAAAAGGTCAGCTTCCAAAAGCTGGCATAGCCTGTTTATTATAGACAGATAAACTGTCTGCACTACTAGGAAAAATGGAAAAACAACACATGATAAATGTCCTTGTTTATACTGCTCAAGAGGAGGAGCAGGTGTCTTCGAGCACAGCAAGATGACTACATGGGTGTGTTGTAGAAGGAATTTGTATTTGGATATGTTTTAGACGACAAAGCCTCTGAAGTTACGTCCAACTCAGAAGTTTTGCAATTCTGTAAGAATTTTGTATCTGGGTGGCAGGAGAGAGAGAGAGAGACAGAGAGACAGAGAAACAGAGAGAGAGACAGAGACAGACAGGACAGAGGCAGAGAGAGAAAGCGAGACAGAGACAGAGAGACAGACACTCAGAGACACAGAGAGAGACAGAGAAACAGAGACAGAGAGAAAGAGGCAGAGATACAGAGAGAGACAGACAGGACAGAGACAGAGAGAGAAACAGAGAGAAACAAAGAGAGAGACAAAGACAGAGAGAGAGACACAGACACTCAGAGACACACAGAGAGACAGAGAAACAGAGCGAGTTCCCCCCAGTACCCTTCCTTCTCTTGCTTGAAGTAAACTGTTTTGTATGCCACTACTCATACCCACTTCCCTTCCACCGAGTGTGATGTATGCTGGTAGGAATTGTAGGGTTATAGAATTTTAGATCAGAGAAAGACCTAGAGCTCATGAAACCAAAAGTTTCCAATTATAAACAGCTAGTAAAAGAGGCCATAGGACTAGAACTTCTTTATCACTAGTTCATGACCTTGGAATCTTTTCCACCAATCAGGAAGTAGTTCATCTTTCACAGGAAGGACACAAAGCCTTTCCCATCGTCCTGCCTAATGCCATTGTCCCTTTTCCATTCTCTTTTATTCTCTGCCAGGCAATATGCAGCTAGTGGGTTCATAGAGAGTAGATCCCAAGTCTTGAGGTGATGTGGACTTGCTGTCTTATTTTTTATTTTATTTGTAGCTTTTCTTTGTTGAGTTTCCCATTGGCCTATGGGCAGAAATATAATTAATATATTCTCTGTGCCTAAAGTTTTTGCTTTGTAATCCAAGACTAGATGCTGATAAGTTTGTGCCAAATGTCATAGTAACGTTTTATGTTTGCCACAATATCACTGAAGCTTATTGTGTTGCTTTCCTAACCTCAGTGTGGATGAGCATTGCACAATAGCTGCATTTTTGTTCCTGCATTCTTTATATGCTGAATATTTATTGATGTCAGGGCTTTTGATCCTGTTGTGAAACTGTTATGAACATTCCCTATACTGTTACATAGGGGTAACTCATCTGTAGTTTTCAATCTTTGAGTGTTGCTTGGGGAACCAAAAGCTTAATGTGTCAGAGACAGGACATGAACCCAAGTCTTTCTGATTCCAAGAATAGCCACTGTACCACATTGACTCTCATGGACGATGCATGGCCTAAATCATCATTTTACTTTGTTGGTGGAGGGGAAAGGTCCTTAGGCATCAAATAACCTTCTCAAAAAAGTCAAAGGTTCATCTCTTGACTTAATCACAATGACTTCTGGGAGATCTGCATAAGGCAATATAAATACAAACTCAATTAAAAAATCATTTCCTAGAAATGTGTTGTTTTTGTTTCTTTTTGGATTCCCAAAGGTCCTTGTGACCCTGAATGCAGTAAAGTAGGATGTGATGGGCCAGGACCAGACCACTGCAATGACTGTCTGCACTATTATTACAAACTGAAAAACAATACACGGTAAGTTTTACTGTTTACGATGCCTATTTCATAAGCTTTGGTTTAGCTGATCCATGGGGAAAATTATGAAAATGCTTCTCAAAAAAAGGGCATAATTCTCTTTGTGACCCTGTGGAACATTGCACACCAATGCTACAGCATAGGGTTTTCTTGGCAAAGATACTGGAGTGATTTGCCATTTCCTTCTCCAATGGGTTAAGGCAAATAGAGATTAAGTGACTTGGCCAGGATCATACAGTTAATAAGTATCTGAGACCGGATTTGAATTCAGGACTTCCTAACTCCAGCCCTAGCACTTTATCCACTGAGCCACTTAGCTGCCAAAGCCATGATAGAGAAATTGCATTTATCGTCATCATCATTTATACAGTACCTTAAGGTTTGCAACACAAGTTATCCCATGTGATCCTCACCACAACCCTGAGAGACCGATATTCTTCTTTTACAGATCTGGTCTACATTCTTCATTCCGTGTTCCACACATGGCATCTCCCCACCCACTGTTGCCTCTTGAGCATTATCAAGATATCTAGGTTTAAACACATTATCTCTTCTCCTCTTCCTTGCCAAAGCAATAGTGCCTAATGTTTTATTAATAACAACTTATATAATTATGACAAAGCACTTTGTGTGCATTGTTTTATTTAATATTCATAACAACTTTGTGAAAGTTGCAGGTATTGTTATCCTCAGATGAAGAAAATGAAACCTAGAAATTAACTTGCCAGACATCAAATAACGTGTAAGTGAGAAAGCTAGGATTTGAAATGATGACATTCCGTTTTCCATTTCTAGTTAACCCAAATTCCCTTCCAGTTAACTCATAACAATTAGAGATTCTTCATAGCAGGCACTTAGTAAGTGTTTTTGATTGATGGATTGAAGATAGAACTAAACAGGAAGGCAAAACAAAGGGGTAGATCTCTTCTATCAAGATGGAGTAGCCTTTAGAGACCATAACTGGACACATGGACAGGGGATAGCCAAGAAGGATGGCTAGTTGTCTCTCATATATTAAGAGAATATATGAAAAAGGATCAGTGATTATTTTAACCTTTCAATTTTGTGTCCCCAACAATCCAGAATCTGTGTCTCAAGCTGTCCCCCGGGTCATTACCACGCAGACAAGAAGCGCTGTAGAAAATGTGCCCCGAATTGTGAGTCTTGCATTGGAAGCCATAGTAACCAGTGTCTGTCTTGCAAATATGGCTACTTCCTGAATGAAGAAACCAATGCTTGTGTTATCACTTGCCCAGATGGATTTTACCAGGATATGAGTGAGCTCATTTCTGTTGTTTGGGGTTGAGAGAGACAGTATTGGGTTTAAAGGAGGGATTTAAGGAAGGGGAATTCCTCTTTCCTGAAGTCTAGGCTCTGGTCAATGTTAAACAAAATTCAGCCATTGTTGAGATTTTGATGGACTTGGGTTTTTTTGTGGATGGGGGTGGGGCGGGGGGGGGGGGGGAAGAAGTGTGGAAGATCTGTGCGCAAATGCCTAAAAATGTAAGTGGAAACCAGGCTTGCAGGTAATGTAAACATGATACCCGTTGATCTGAAATTTTGTGTGTCTATTTTTCCTGGTCAAGTAGAAAGCCTAACTTTAAAAAAGGAATCATAGAAGGCTATTAAAGATTTCCATGCAAAAAACCCACATTGCTCTCTCTTACCTCCTGAGTAGTAAAATTTCTTGTTAATTCCACCAAGAATGGGTGGAAACTAGATCTTCTGGCTCAATTACATCATCTTATAGCTCAACAGTGACCTCACTATTCAATCAATAGAGAAATTGAGTGGCATTCCCACCAATGCCTGCTTACATAGAAAAGTCAAGTAAAGTACAAGTAGGGGGAAAAGATAAATAAAATTTCATTTGGGGAAACAGAGAGTCTTATCGAAGGAATATGATCTTATCATTATGTGAGATCCAGACTTGAAAGAGTCCAATCTTTTTCTAAACTATGAGCAATAACAAAATAGACACATTCAAACAATTCAAAGTTCAGTTTATTTGAACATCACAGTGTTTATATTCATGGTTGTTGTACTTTCTTACTTTGTGATTCTTGTTTATATTTGTATTTTATCAATCTTTCTATTTAAATAGCGTCTCCATAGCTACTTTCTACCAAAAAGTGCATGATATCTTCAGTGTAGGTACAACTTACTGTTCTCTTGTGTGTGACTCTTTGTGGACCACACTTTCCCTGGAGTTTTCTTGGCAAAGATATTGGAGTGATTTACCATTTCCTTCACCCCTGAATAAAGGCAAATAGAGGTTAAGTGACTTGCCCAGGGTCACACAGCTATTGAGTGTCTGAGGTTAGATTTTAACTTAGGTCTTCCTGACTCCAGGCCCAATACTCTATCCACTGAGCCACCCAGCTGCCTCCCAGGTAAAACTGCACTGATAGAAATCATAGCTCTTTCATGCTATGGTAGAAAGCTCTTCATTGGTTGCTGTGTCCTGCTTTCTGATGATGTGACTTTCCATAGTTAATAAGACTGGAAGTTGTCTGAGAGATCCACAGTTTGTCCTCTACTTGAAATCTTTTTTGGTTTGGTAGAATGGGCCAGAGCTTGAGATCCACTGGGATAGCCTTTGCAAACTCAGAGATGATATGACATAAGGAAGAATTAGAGAAGTTATCATCAGTTTTTCATTTTCACTATAACTCTTATACAGATTATCTCCATTTTAAAGATGAGGAAACTGAGGCTCAAAAAATTCAACTATTTCCATGATAATGCAACTAATTTCAAAACCAGGCTAGTTTTGGGTCCAAGCTCTTTCCACTATACTATGATATCTCTAGATATCTTATAAACAAGCAAATAAATAGAGTCCCCTTCCAGGAAAAAACAGTCAAGAAAATTAGTCATTTTGAATCTGTGCTGCATTCTGTTAGGAAAATGATTTGTTTGAATTAAAATGGACTTCCATAATCTACAGAAAATTACTTAATAAACATGAAGTGCTTTCTATATTGATGTAAATATGAGCATGCATGCACATTATCTACTTCCATTTGTAATTAATAATATCCATATATGTCATAAATATGTTTGAATTAAACACATCTTGTAATTTTTAATAAGAACCCAGTTTCATATCATAATTTCTATCAAGCATGTAAGACAGATAACAATAACCTGTTTCATCTTAGAATAGTAAATAACACCCTGATTCATGAATTTCCCAGGAGTTTTCCTCTACTGGACAACTGGTTGTGCTGCCTTTAACAGATACACAGAACAAGCTTGCTTTTCCAAAATCAGAATTCTTGGGGGGCAAAAATTCTATTAAATTTTTAAAATGTGCTTTTTGATAGGAAAGAGCAATGAGATTAGTAATTTTGTGGTTCTCTTATGTATATTTTCCTACTCATATTGATGTAGAAAATATAGCAAACATAGGTACTAGAACATTTACAGTCCCTTTTGTTGAGTCAAGTTGATGAACTGATTTTTAATCTGAATTTTATTTTATTTTTTTGATCAGATAAAAACCTTTGCCGGAAATGCAGTGAAAACTGCAGGACGTGTACTGATTCTCAGAACTGCACTGAATGTAGACATGGCTTGAGGTAAGAAATAGCCAAATGAACTCAATAAATGGATATGCCTTTTTTAAAAAGATAATTTTACTGCCTAATCTCACTTTGACAATCTCCCTCTGTATACCTTCAGGTCCTCGCTATTAAAGCACCCTGTAGCCTTTACATTACCTTGCTACTTTATATCACTGAGATGCCATCTTTTTAAGAATGAAATTGAATAATAAATATTACTATTCAGCACTTTAAAGTTTGCAAAGTGCTTTGCATATATCATTTCATTTGGATTATGAAGAGATACACTGAAAAAAGAAAATACTAGTAAATAAGGCATACAAACATTTAAAAGACATCCTTTGCTCCTCTGATCTATAGTGTGGCAAAGATGGCCGTAAAAATGAAGTCAGGAAATTGCTTTAATCCACTTGATTCCCTCCTTTGATTATCTGCTAGGATAGACGTTCATGCCTGGTAGATGTCTGGTAGAAATTGTCACCTGAAACTGAGTTTTTATTAAAAATTATAAGATGTTTAATCCAAACATATTTGGGAAGCTTATAGGTATTATAGACATGGTCTCTTCATGTATCAGTTGCTCTTTATTTTAAGTACCCCATGCTTCATGCCATTTTCAGCTGGTATAAAAATAAGTCTGCTATCAATGTATATTTTTTTCTTCTGGAGGTGACTTAACCATTGCCGAAACAAATATGTGAAATCCATAAGAAATTTTCCAAATTTAATAATTTGCACAAAATAATCTTGATATTTAAATAGAGGAAATCAAACTCTGTCCTAGGTTGTACCTTTGTTTAGGTCATCACAGCCTCCTGCAACTGAAAGTTATTTTCTTTAGGTAGGTGCTTTCAGTGGATGAGTGTTTGTTCAAAGAATGTTCATCTGTCCACCTCTCCCATGACAGTGTCTAAGCAAGAAGTTCTCCTTATGGACCAGGGATAGAAAACCATTTTTTGGTCTCAGTAAATCCATATAATCTGTTTTTTCTTCTGTTATCATTAGATAGGATTGTAGATTGAGAATTGGAAAGGACTTTAAAGATCACTTAGTTCAGCCCCTCATTTTACAGATGGGGAAACTGAGATCTAGAGAAGTAAAATAAGTTGCATAAGATCCCATAGGTGGTAAATAGCCAAGTTAAGATTCAAACTCAGGTCACAAAATCATTGAACAAAAGCTGGAAGGAGCCTTAGAGATCTAATCTAACCCTTCATTTTAAAAATGAGGAAAGTGAGGGCTAAAGAAGTTGAATAAGCATAAAGTGGCAGAGGCAGAATTTGAACTCAGATCATATAACTCCAATTTGAGTACTTTTTCCTATGCATCACACTTAGTCATATTTAATTTCCTTTTGCATGAACATACTGTGTGTTATGATACTGCCCCAAGTAGGATACGATGGATTTTCTCCTCTCTGTTCCTTAGATCTATACAGAGTGGTTTATTCTAGACAGTGCACAGAACTGATATATTTCAGAGTTGAAGGGAGAACCCGAAGCTTATTTTTTTAATAGTAACAGCCCAGTGGAATCCAAAAAGTCTTTGTTAAGCACCTACTATGTCAATGCACTATGTCTTCCTCATTGAGCATAAAAACAAAAATAAAAACAGCCCTTGCCTTCAGGAAGCTTAGTGGTAGAATACAAGATATAAATAGCTAGATATATAAGTTGAGAAGGGAAAAGCAAGCACTAACAATTAAGGGGGTCAAGAAAGGCATCCTAGGGGAGATTATACATGAACTGTAAAGGACCCTAAGAGACGGTGGTATAAAGAGGAGGACATTCCAAGCATGAGGGCTAACTTGTAGAAAGGCTAGGAGAGAGGAGATGTATGGAAAACAGCAGAACAGTTTGCCTGAATGTAGAGACCCAACACTCTGATTCTGGGGGGATGGTAGGTTACCCAGTTATTACTAGGGTACCATCAGGCATATGATCATTTCATCAGATATTCATTAAGCTTGTTAGGCAAATTGAATACAGAGATAAAAATAAGATAGCCTCTACCCTCTAAGAGCTATAAACTCTTCTGTGAGAGTACAACATATATACAACAATCATGATAAAATAAGTTAATTTGAGGGGGGAGCATTGACTAGAAGATTTAGGGAAGGCTTTACAAGTGAGATGTCATCTGAACCAAGTCTTAAGAAGACAAAGATTTTTTTTTTTTCTGAGGTGGAGATGAGGAGGGAATCACATTCTTTATCTGAGATACCTTGCATGGTATGGAATGGGAAACTAAAATGAGGAATGGGGGAGAGAGACAGACACAGAGAGATGGAGAGGGAGGAGAGAGAAAGAGAAGAAGGAAGGAGAACGGGACGAAGAGGGAGAGAGAGAAAAACCAACACGCATTTATTAAATACTGTGTGCCAGGCACTGTGGTAAGCAATGGTGATACCAAAGCAGAACTGTCAATACTCTCATTCTACTGGAATAAGACAGCACATAGAGGATGGCTGGAAAAGGAGGAGTGAGGGTACCTATTTGGAAGGGCAAAGCAGCCAATGTGAAGGTAGAGCAGACTGGGGAAAGAACCAGAAAGAAAGTGAGCAGTGGGGCTGGGGCTTCTGACCATACAGCAGTTCTGGTCAAGGGGGCTCCAAAGTCATCTGGTTTTCCCCAGGGTGGAGTCATTCTCAGAAGGGTAAGGCAGCCAGTGTGGCAGTAGGACAGACAAGAGAGTGAGTTGGAAGGGAACTAGAATGTAGATATTTTAAAGGGGGAAAAAGTGTAATAAAGCTGAAAGTAAAATGAAATGAAGTAGGCTGATGCCAGGCTTGAGATGACCTCAAAGATCAGGTTAAGAAATTTATATCAAATAAAATATAACCTCTGTTTTTTAAGATATTTGGAAAGGGAGGGGAGAGATTTTTTCTTATTCTCTGAGACCAGGATTTTACCTCCTTCTAGGTAAGGGTGCGTAGCACAGGGGAAAGAAGTCTCAACTTACAATTATGCCATTTATTAGCTGTATAACTTTAACTTATATTATCTCTCCCAGCCTCAGTTTCTTAATTTGTAAAAGGAGGCACAGCATCAGAATCAGTCTCTGCAAGTTTCTCCTGAGTGTTAGTGCTTCTCTTTGAAATTACTTTGGATTTTTTTTATCCATATGTGATATTTTTCTCCCAGCTGAAGGTAATACCCTTGAAGGTAGGGATTGAAGCATGTGTTTTTAGTCATTCATTTTTTATATTGTGAACACACACACACACACACAACATTTACACACAAATATCAGAACACAAAAGGAGGATTTTATAGGAAACTGAGTCTCTGTTTTATATTTTTTTAAGTTTATAAAAATTGTATACATTATTTTCAAACCTAACCTGCTTATCTATACTTTTCTCTGAATTTCTTTCTGCTCTCTTCAGTACATTTTTTTAAAAAAAAAGTTTTAATGGTGCTCCTTTTTTTTTTGGCATCACTATTATTTCCCCTACATTACCCATTCCCCACACCACCACCCCCAATTAAAAATGGAGAGGAAAAAAGGGGGGAAATGTAACAAATAAACATAACCAAGCAAAACAAATCCCCAGAGTGCCCGTGTCCACAAATAAATGTATATATCTTCCTTCACTTGTATCCCTCTCTTCTCTGTTGGGAGATGGGTAAATATGCTTCATTACGGGTTCTCCCTAGATGTGGTTGATCATTGCGTTCACCAGAGTCCTTAAGTTTTCAAAGTTGTTTTTCTTTATATTCTTGCTGTCTTTGTATACATTTTCCTCTGGTTTTAATTTTTTCATTATGTTACTTCATGCTACCAAGCATTCTCTAAAATTTTCTCTTTCATTATTTCTTGCAATCTCTTATAATAATATTCCATTACTTTTATATATGAGAAATTTTTCAGTCATTCCTTAATTGCCTAAAAAACAATCTAGGGTACCTCTTTATACTCAGTCTCTCCCCACCTATCTTTCCTTCTTATAATCCTTCATTCTAGATCGGGAGCTTTGTTTTTATGTTAGGATTCCCTACTGTATATTACCTTTTTTCTTAAGTGGTCCCACTCTCATCTGATTTTCACCTTCACTTGTTTCCCTGTTGAGTTTAATGTATTTAGATACCATGCTGTGTGCGTGTATGTATGTATGTATGCATATATATATATATGTATGTTTGTATGTATGTATGTGCATTCTTTCTTTGTCTTGTCTTTGAGCTTCATTGGATACCTGCTCTCCGCACCCCTTTCTCTACGTTTGTATACTACTCTCACATATCAAAATTATGAGGAATGGCAAACTCTATCCCCTTCTTCCTCCCTTTTCTTTCCCTTCCTTTAAGCTCTTCAGAACAGAGCCATCTATCCTCAGGACTGATGTTTTTCTTATTTAACTCCCTCAACAATATCCTGTGAAGACATTGAGGTTCTAAAAGGACATTTATTTCTTCTCTGCCTGTTAGAATGTTAGCACTACATCATCATATAGCTCCTTCCAATTGCTCTGATAAATTTACCTTGTTAGGTATCCCTTGACTCATTTTGTTTGTGTTTCAAAGTTTCATCAGAAATGTCTGATATATTCCAATAAGTGAGATCAGATTATATTTATAAAGTCCTTAGTACTATGCTTAGTACATAGTAGGTTCTGTATCGGTTCTTATTCCTTTCCCTTTCCGCCTTCTATTAAAGTTCCATTTTTCTACCTGTAGGATAATACTCAACTTTTCAAAGTAAGGTAGACTTATTTGTAAACCTCTCTTTTTTGCCTTTTGAAATATTATATTCCAAGACCTCCTTTCAACGATAGTAGGAGCTAGAAGATAGGAATTGTTTCAGGCTTTTAAAAAATCAACTTTGTATTGTATTAGTTCAGTATTGTATCTAGTACAATATCGACTTAACAAATGTTTGTTGAAATGAGTAGAATTGAATTGAATTTTATCTATCTTATAAAAAGAGATCAGTAATGACAAAAGCGCCTTGTGTCACAACTTCCAAGAATAAAGTATTATTTAGTAGCAATAGTGCTATTCCTGAAGCCTCTGGGATCACAGCATGGGCTTACTTTTGATCCTGTTGCATAGCAAGTGAAGGCCAGCCCTGCACCAGAAACAGCTCTTATTCAGCCAATATTTCTGTACCTATTACACACAAAGCACTCTGCTGGGCAATGGGAATATGAAGATGTTGCAGATGATACAACCTCTATTGATGACAGATGTTTAGCTGGAAGGGACCTCAGAGATTATCTGGTCTAGTCCCTTCATTTGCAAATGATGACACTGAGGTACTGAGGCACCAAGGTAGTAAATGATTGTGAAGACTGGAATCCTCACACCCTCTGACTCCAAATCCTGTAGTCTTTGCACTGAACCACTCTGCCTTCTACAGTCTACTAGCTCTGCTACTGACCCTCTATGTGACTTAAGGCAAAGAGGTTTTCTTGCCAACTCTGAAATAAGTTAATATGAGAGCTAGTGTGAACCAGTAGGGCAACTGGATGGTACAGTGGATAGAGTGCTGGACCTAGAGTCAGGAAGACTCATCTTCCTGAATTCAAATCTGGCTCCAGATGCATACTAGCTGTGTGACCCTGGGAAAGTCACTTAACCCTGTTTACCTCAGTTTCCTTATCTGTAAAATGATCTGGAGAAGGAAATGGCAAACTACTCCAGTATCTCTTCTAAGAAAGCCCTCAGTGGGGTCATGAAGAATCAGCCATGACTGAGAAACAACTGGATGACAACAACAAAGTATAAGCCAGTAATAGTTCTCATTTCAATAGCAGTTAATGGTTTATAAAACACTTCCTTTACCCACATTTTAGTATGAATAGTGCAGGTATAGTCTACAACACTCCAGACATCTTCTGACCAGGGTAGATTACAGTGGGACTATTACTTACTGAGGTCTAGACCCTATGTTCTTCTTCATGAAACCCTAAAAGCATAGTAGCTTTTAGGACTCTAAAAATCTCAAGACCTATTTAAGAGATGAGGATTTTCTCAGTGCCTCAGATCACAAAGCAAATGTTGGAAACAATATTCAAACAGTTCTAACTCCAAGTCCCCAGGTGATTATTCCGAATCCTAAAATCTCAGAGTCGACAAGGGACTGAGGCAATCTAGTATAACATAAACCTGGGTAAGAATCCTCCTCTCTAAAATATGCTTCTAATTGAGAAGGGGTCAGAGTAGGATGGGGATCTTTACCTGATATTCCACCTTTGGATAATTCTAAGTGTTAGGAAAGCTCTCCTTCCATCAAGTCAAACATTGGTTCTGCAATCTTAAACAGTTACTACTAGCTCTATTCTCTGAGCCTGAGCAGAACCAATTTAATCCCTCTTGAGATAACAATTGGAACCTCACTCAACACATCTTTTCTCCAAACTAATTACTCTCTTTTATTCAAATGATCCTCTCATGATCCGATCCCAAGGCCATTCACCATCTTGGCTACCCCTTTCTGAATTCTCTCCAGCTTACCAAAATCCTTTCCAAAATAGGCTTATAAGTGAACATAATATGGTGAAAATTGTTTGATCTGAGCACAGACCAATGGGACTGTTATTTCTATTGCTCTGTTATTGCAGCCTTAAACTACATTTGCTTACAGTCCTCTAAAACCCCAAGATCTTTTTCAGTAGAATTGCTATTTAGAATGATCCAACCCTACCCTTGGATAGATGCCATCCTATGAATAAACTGCAATTTCAAATATTGTATATTCAACCTTTCTATCTTCTGGAAATTGTCTGTCTTTTACCCAGTCCAGGGGTGGGGAACCTGCGACCTTGAGGTCACATGTGTTCTTCTAGGTCCTTGAGTCCCAACTTTTGACTGAGTCCAAGTTTCATAAAATAAATCCTTTTATTAAGGGGATTTGTTCTGTGAAGTTTGGATTCAGTCAAAGGGCCACACTTGAGGACCCAGAGGGCCACATGAGGCCTTGAGGCCACAGGTTCCCCACCCCTGTTCCTAGTCTTTGTCTTTTACCTAGAAGTTATTACATTGTATACCAAGTGTAAAATATTTCCTCTATCACTAGCTCTTGGGTGAAGAGATTTTCATATTTGTAAAATATCTTATAAAAAGCTCTGGGTTGAAAGATGTTATCTAATTTCTACATACCTCTAATGAAAGGCATTTCTAAATAAGTCTACTTAAGATAAGTTGATTTGCCACATATATTCACTTGCATGTCATTATAAGTCAAGAAACAAGATGTTAGGAAGCAGCGGATATTAATGAGATTTCCCTACAACAAAACATGGGTGGATCTGCTCATCTTCGTTAGACAAACTTCCTTTCTTATAAACAAAGTCTTTACATCTTTGCCTTACTCCTGGCAGTCTTACAGTGACACTTCTAATTTCTGTGCCCCAGCCTACATGGATCCAGATGTACCATCACCTGTGAAGATGGGAAATACTACAGTGGAAAGGACTGTGAGCCATGTCACCGTTTCTGTGCCACCTGTGCAGGTAGGTGCCTCCTAAGAGAGTGGATTTGGTGATTCTTGCTCTGACACATGTTGGGTTTTAGGCCCTACTTTTCCAGTTATAGTTAGGGAAATTGTCTTGAAAAACTAAACAGTCAATGCTGGAGGTGTCTGATGAGGGGCTTCGTGGTACAGAGATAAGAGCACTGGATTTCAGAGTCAATTGGTTCAAATGCTAACTCTGCCATTTAGTGATTCCTTAGCCTCCCTAAACCTCAGTTTCCTTAGCAATAAAACTAGGAGATTGAGGACATTTAGCATACTATCAAGCTCCAAACCTGATCCAACGAGGTCTCTGTGAGTTACACAGTTTTCTTCCAATTATCACGCAAAGACAAGTACCTTAGACTCATCAAATTTGACTTCCTCATTGAGGTCCCATGGCCACAACCTCCCTTCATTTCTGTAGGGAATTAAGAGTTTTATGTAGGACTCCTTCAGTTTTTTAACAGATGTGTGTTTTTATTGAGGGATGGGTATTCGTTGTCTCAAGTGGGAAGTGTTCTCAATTCCAATAAAAAAAAAACAATAGTAATTTTGTTCTCCAAAGTGTTGCTGAGAATTGTAAATATCTCTACCTATGTTATTTCTCATACATTTCTTCAAAATGCTGTGACAGATCTTGGATCATTTTAGGTTATTTTTACTAACCATTTGGAGGAGGTTTCTGATGAAGCTGTCCTAATGATGGGTTCCCTATTTCTTTTAATTTTAAGGCCCAGGAGCTGATACATGCATTACCTGCAGTGAGGGTTACTTCATGGAAGATGGGAAATGTGTGCAGACCTGCAGTAACAGTTATTATTTTGACCACTCTTTAGAAAGTGGCTACAAATCTTGCAAAAGGTAAGCCCATTTTCCCCTTCAAAGGGTATTTAGATACCATATTCTTCTACTGAGGAACACTACAGCAACCAGGTTCTTTCCCCATGCCTGGAATACATTTCCTCCCCTGCTTCTACCTTGTAGAATTACTAGTTGCTTTAAAGTTCACCCCAACTGCTTCCCCCTTTACCAGACTCATCCTGTTCCTATCAGCCACTAGTGCCCTCTTCCAGAGCCCTAGATTGCTTTGTACATTATTTTGCTTTTTTTTTTTCTCGGCATTTACTTATCTGAGGTATTTGTTGTTTCTCTCTAATAGCATGAAAGCTCCTGTGGGATAGGAATGGTTTCATTTTTATCTTTGTATCCTCAGCATCTAGAATACAGCAGGCACTTAATAAATACTTGTTAAATAATAGTAGGTTTTGAATTATGATCCTCAGAAGCAATTGAAGTCTTGTTTCTCTGTTTCAAATGTGCAAGATCTTAAAATCATTTAAGAAAATTTCTGCTTGCTATATTTTATGTAATATTGTCGAACTAGATGGCTATCCTAAGAAAAGATTTTGTGTCATCTACAAGGGGAGGTTTTGGGGGGAGATGTCATTATGTTTGCCTTCTCCTAAGAGTTATAGGAGATAAAATGATAAGTTGTTAACATTGTTTCTTAGATGTGCTGCCAGCTGTCTGGCCTGCAGTGGTCCTGGAGACAGAAACTGTACCAGTTGCCCTAGTAATTATCTCTTAGATACAGGGGCCTGCATCCTTGGAGCAATCTGTAAGGATGGTGAGTACTGGAGTTCTAATTTGGTCTTCTGTGTGGTCAATTGGGATCACTATAACGGGGAACCTCATGCAGCTTAAATTCTGTTATAAGGGTGAGAGACAGGCTGACAAGATTTTGTTTTTTGATAGTTTTAAAGGTTGCTGTCAGCAATTAATAAAAGCATTCCACTGGTATTCTTACCTTAAAGAATATTCTTACTTCATTACTAATTCTAACTTAAATGGAAAAGGAAAAAAAAACCACAAGTCTACCTTTCATAGCTGGGCCCTTGGTGCTAATATTCTATAGAATATAGAATGATAGAATAAATGAAAACCCTCACCTATAAATAGAAGATAAATTTGTTGCTTCCATAGGGATAGAAAACTGATGGTAGCGGAAACATGAGTAACCATGAAAATGGAGATAACAGGTCCTTTTGTTATTAAATCACTGGTTCAAGAATTCCCCAGTTTATTGTTTTGGGTTCCATTATTTGCATATCTTCACATGTCAAAAATAAGTATTTCTCAGGTGTTTAGTTTTAGGACAGTTATCTGTCCTATTCAATGGCTTATATTTTTCTGCAATATTTTATGCCTATAGAACATGTTACAAAATTTTCCAATTGCCAAACATACAGATAGCACAAAAGATAAAGCAATGGAAATAAAAGAGAAATTGAAATCTGATTTAGTTAATCATGACATTCTCTGGATACAAATATTAAATATGACTGTGTGACCTCGAAAAAATAATATCGCCTCTCTGGCCTCGGTTTCCTTGTCTGTACAGAGTATCTGGACTCTAAGTTTCTTTCTTGTTCTGACATTTTACAATTCTATAACTTCCCATCTTTTATACAAACAAGTTCATCCCAAGTTGGGACCTTAATTTTCTGTCCATGCAGTAATATTGACAATTTTTTTTTTTAAAAAGCTTCCTCAAAGAGTGGTGTAGAAACAAGTACCCTTACGCTTTTATACTTACAGTGATGTATTATATATTGATGTCATCCTAAAACAATCAGTTAAACAGAGCTTTGATATCAGGGGAGAATCACAATTTTGAATGACAATTCCAACTGACCATAATTAAGATATTGTGTCTTTTTTCTTTCCCTTCCTTTGACTGCTTTTCACCTCTGCCTGGAATTTTCATAAAGAGGAAAAAAATTAATAGAAAATTCAGTGTCATTCAGTAAGCATTTAGTCATCATGTATTATGTACCAGGTAGTCTGGAGATAGAAAAGCAAAGACAATACCTACTCTCAAGGAGCTCACAGTCTATGAATCCATCCTGTTCTCAAGAGTTATGCAGAGCTTTTTTCCCCCCCACTTTAAATGTATGTCCTCTTCCTCTGAGAGTTATAAATTTGAAATGAACTTGGAAGGAAACCAAAACTACTCCCTTAAGTTCTATTTTGGAATGATTTGGTAGAAGTTTCCCTCTCTAGAGCTGGTTCTGATGTTTGCCTACACAATATTGGGGTGAGAGATGTGTGACAACAGAGCCTTGAAGGCTATACAAATATATCCCCAACAGCTATATGTTACCAACATTATTTAAGCACACATTTTTGGCCTTTAAAAAGGTGGGGAAGGTATGTATACATCCTCAAAGTATGGAGAAAGATACTGTCTTCTCTAGAAAAATTTAGTGCCATGACATCAGATTTGAAGAGACCCACATCTCAAGCCAGTCTGGGCCAAATTCAAGTTATTCTGGGCTACAGGCAGGCAGGAATTTTAATAGATTTTGAAAATCCAAGTCATACCCCTTGTGTTGTCCTTGCCATCGAATGCACCCTTGCTGGTAAGCATATGAACTAGTCTGGGATAATCTTGATAGCCTGGTAAAGTCCTTATGTAGACAAGATGACACTATGTAGATGAAAGTGAAAGAGGAAGCTGTACCATTTGCATTGCTGAACCATTCAGAGCTGGAGACATGTATTCACTTGCTGTTTGGAACTCATGGGTTTTTTTGTTTATTTTCTTTCAAGTACATATGACTGTATATTCTTTGACTCTAGATAATTCAAAATATGAAATTTCTTTGCTGTATTTATCACTGATTTCTGATTTATCTTTTCTCTAATCTGTTGTTTTTTGTTTTTCCTTTTCATAAAATGGATACCAATCACACTTCCTGTCGGACTGCAATATCTCTTCTTGATGCTGTTGATTGAAATCACTTGGGGTGAACCAAATTTCCTTCTTGTTGACTGCTCCTGAATGGTTTCTTCTGACCCCTCCCTCCCCAAATCTACCTCTCTGATCAATCAAAACCTTCTTCCATGGGTGCAACCATGCTGTCTACGTCTCCAACTCCCTTCCCTTTCTTGCTGGCCCTTCCTGGAATAGCAACGGAAGAATCATGGGCTGAGGGCAGCTTTTGTATGCTAGTAAAAAAAAACAACCTCTGTCAGCGGAAGGTCCTTCAGCAACTGTGTTGTAAAACTTGTACATACCAAGGCTGAACAGCCCACTCCCCAGAATCCCTCTGTTCCTGTAGACTTCTAGATTAATCCGTATTATTATTATTAAAAAAAAGAAAAAGAAAAAGAAAAACAAGAAAGCCACCGCTCTCTCTTTTCTCGCTCTTATTCTGTCTCTCAAGTTTGTGCAGGGAGATGGTGAACTGTTTTGTCAGAACTTAAATGAAAAAGAAAAAAAACCTACAACAAGCCTACCTTTTATAACTGGGCACTTGGTGCTAAGCGCCCAGAATCACAGAGTCAGTATTGTGTGGTGACCAAAGCATTTGATGCCAAAATTGAAGGTTAAACTAACAGTTTGATTTCCTGTCAACTTCAGGGTTTCCTTGTTTTGGGAGGCCCTTCCCTGCCTCCACCCTCCCCTCTCTTTTTCTTGCCTGTTTCCCCTCTGAGATGATGAAAGACGTGTTTCGAGACTCGACAGGTTGACGTGGATTAAAACAGAATAAATGCTCCCACTGGTCTTCTGTGTGTGTGTGTCCATAGTTGGGGGTGGGGGAGACTTCAGGAAAGAAAGCATTAGAGAATGATGATCATGCAGAAGAGCTATACCCATATTTCTTGGCCAGAGTCTTTCCAAGGTGAAAACTGACACTTGCCCACTGTCATTTACTTCATGTGATATGTACTGAATTTTTTCTTTTGTTTAGTTTTGTTTGAATATACTTACTTGAAAAGTCTGCTCATAGCTTCCTTTTTGAAGGAAATGGGAGCCAAACACGGGAACAAAGGAATGGAATGTTCTGCCTGGGTTTCACCGGGGGCAGATTTGCTGCTATTGGTTTAACTGTATCTATTTGGGAGCTTTTAACACAAATTGCATTCCATTCCATTCAAAAAATACTGCTGAACCATGTTCATATTTCATGATCAAATCAGCAATGTCAACCTAGCCATTGAATGAAACTCTTCAAAGATAGGAATAGCAGCTATGTTCGCTATCCCCCTGTACCCCAGAATACTATCATTATAGAACATGGTATTTACCTTGTCACGTTGGCATACCTTTGGTCATAATACTAGTGGGGAGTGGGGCTAGTGGGGAGGAAAGAGTGTAAGAAATTATCTTTCCAAGTTGGACCAAACACTCTAGGAGGTATATGATAGAGGGACTTTCTTCCTAGAATAAACAGGTTATTTTTTTTTAATTTAAACTTCCTGTATTTTTAATGAATGACATAGTTGTTTTCAAGCTTGTGACCAAGTTGGCCAGGTAATTCATTCAAACGGTGCTTTTTTTTTTCTCTTGTTATCTGAAGAAAACACTTCTGGAAAATAGTATGTGGCATAATTGTACCCTCCCCACCCCTCAGTTCTGTTATTCTGTCACTTGTATCTGTTCCTCCCTAGCCTTGCCACAGTCTGGTTCCTACCTGAGCACTGTCATGGTGCCCAGTTTGCTGGGCATTTCCTCTCTTGTGGTTTTCTCTTGCTTCCTTTACACATTACAGAAACCAGCAAAGTAAACATCAGAGAAAAAAATGTTTTGGGTCAATTGGCAGAATTGGAAGAAGCCAAATACAACTACTTGTCACTTCCAAGTTTCTCAATTTGAAGAGATCTCTACAGATTGAAAGAGGGCTATATTTCCGGGAATATAACTGGGTTTTAAGTTTCTCTCTCTTTTTTTAACATACTAAAATCAGACTGTGCACTTGGGATTTTTTGTGATTATTGTTTTTTTCCTTCAAAATTGGGGTGAAAGAAGTACTTTTTTTAAAAACCTGGGAGCTATTGGCTAGCTATCTGCTCTCTGCTTCTTAACACCTTGTATCCTTAGAATAATTGGCCTTTACATCTGAGAAGGAAATAAAATGAGTCAAAAATCAGTCCATTGTTGTGGCAAAATAGGGGAGTACAACACTAAAGTGTCCATCTAAATAATCAGGATGCCATTTTGTTGTCCCAGTGACAGAATGTATTTTCTGATAGTGTTTTATCACTCTTAAGTAACATTTCAAATTTTTAAAAAACACTTCTGTTATATTTTTAAATGACATTAAAATGATATGGAGCCACATATCAACTTATTAGGAGGTAGAGAAGCAATGGGTTGCATTAATTTGTTTTCCACTTTGTAATACTGTAGACCACATTTGGCTTTAGGAAAGCAGGGACGAAATTTGCAAGAGCAGAAGGCAGGCTTAAATTTGCAGGTACTCACCTGTCAAGAACAGTGGACAAAAAGAACTGGGAGCATAAAATAAGGTTAAGAGAATATGTCAAGCCAACATAGTTTTGTTTTGTTTGAAGAATCCACTTAGCTAGAGAAGCTTATAATCGTTTGAAGTTCAAAATTGGTGTGATTAGAAAGGCAATAAATTACTACTTTTTTGGGGGGAAAGCACAGTCACTGGGAAAACTATGGAACCCCACCCATACCCACTTCATTTCCCATTGACCATTCAGACTTTGAGTATATTTATACTGGTTTAACTACTAGCCTGTTACTGCCTCATTTCTCTACATAACATTATTAACTAGAACATAATGCTTTCAAAGTTTAAGTTAATGTTTTATATATATTATGTATAAATATATATATATTCATAATTGAGATATAATTATGTAATGAATAGCAAAGAATTTGTTTGGATACTTAACAAATGCCTCTAACATTATCATAGAGACAAAAATTCATATCCACTGTTTCCTTTTTCTTTTTTTTAAACTAGTGACCCATTGTTAAATCCAAATTCATTTTTATTGAGAAACAAAATACTGTACATGTGTAAAATGTTCAGTTGTTTTTTGTAAAATATAGTAGAAATGTTGTAATTGATATTGGCCAAAATCAATGTTATTCCATATTTTATTTTTTCTATTAAATTAACCTGAGTTCCTGTTCATTTGATCTGCGTATAAACCATGTATTTAGGGGATGTGGTTTTGGAGGGATGGGGAGGTCCTCTTTCTTTTAATTGGATTTGAAATGAAGTCAGAAGGGAAAAAAAGGAAAGAAAGAAGGACAAAGAAAGAGGAAAGAAAAAACAGAGGAAGTTTGTCATATATTTAACTCAAACCTCTGGAAAGCAGACTATTCAAAATTCTCCAGAAGACTCATGAGTCTTTTCCATTAAAAAGTATTTATATATGCTCTCAATCAGACAGAGGCTGGCATCCATGCTATAGAACTTCCATGGGTTTTTTCCCCATTTTCTTTCATCTACTTCTCCCTGGTGCTTCTTAAAGAACATTCCTTTGGCTTTAATCACCACCATCAGAAGATAGCAGAGTTTGAAATTATCTATCTGTCTCTCTGTGGACGTGTGCGTGTGTGTGGCTAGGAAATGTCAAAATAGCATACATATGGGTTAATATGTAATGCAAAATTATATTTTAAATGTGTATATATGGGGGAAGGAAGGTTTATAGATAATAGAAAGTTATTTTAACTCTTCCCAGAATCTGACTGATTAGTTAAAACATTGACTTTCAATAAGCCTCCAAAATTAAGCATGGGTAATCAAATGTAGGCTTTATATGAAGTGCAGCTCTAATATAGACCCTAAAATTAAACTGGAGTTTATTGTCCATTGAGGGAGATTAGACATCGACCCTTCAGTTCAATTCTTAGTTCAATCAAACATCTAGTTAAACCAGTGGTATCAAACTCAAATAGAAACAGATCCCTGCAGTTACATATTGACTCAGGAAACCACAAATTAGCATTATCTATGTTGTATTATAGTATTATTTATTTTGTTAAGCATTTTCCAATTACATTTTAATCCAGTTTGAGCTGCACTAGAAAGTTTTTGCAGGTGCTGGTGGCAGCAAGTTTGACACTTCTAAACTAAACTGTTTATGTTGGGGAAGAAAAGTGAGAAAAAGTCAACAGCAGCAAACAGCTGTTAGCTTCATAGGATGATAGAGTTAGAGCTAGATCGTTCTCATTTTACAACTATAGAAATGGAGTTCCAGAGAAGTTAAGTGACTTGCCCAGGGACATACTAGTATGTGAGGTGGAATTCTGGTCCAAATCTTCCTGACTCAAAGTCCAGTGTTCTATCCCTAAACCAATGGTGCTAGTGGGAGATTTGTTTTTGAAAAATGAGACTGGAAACATGAAAACACAGGACTGAAATTCAAGAGGGAGATATGAGTTGGAGGTAAAGATCTGGCCATCACTCACCACGTAAAGGGAATTGTCAAAATTTGTAGGAATGGATAACATGACGAGAACAAAAACAACAGCACTACTTTAAGGTTTGAAAAATGCTCTTATAGATATGTCATTTGATCCTCATAATCCTGTAAGGTAGGTTCCATAAGTATCCCTCTTTGGCAGAAGAAAAAAACTAAGGCTGAAAGAAATTAAGTGATTTAGCTCATGTTCACACAGTTAAGTGTCTTAAACAGGCTTTGAAACCTGGTCTTTTTGACTCCAAATTCCAACACTCTGCACTTAGAAAGAGATGGCTAAGAAATGAACCTTGGAGAATGTACGTATCAAGACAACAAACATACATCTTCTCATCATAGTCAAACAGGAGGATTTGATTCTAAATCTGTTCTTGACCTTCTGTGGAATCTTAAAGGAGTCACTTAGGAGAACTGTAACTCAGTTTTCCTATCCACAGTATAGGTGATGATGATTCATTTCTTATCTCCATTCCCAAGGTTGGTATAAAGCTAGATTTGAAGTCATCAGCTTCACAAAATTCCATAATTAAGTGGGAATCTCTCTTGAAAACATCCTCCTTGATTCCACCAAATAATTACATATCTAGTGAAAATTATCACTTCCTAAAGTACCTTCCATTCCATTCCAGTCAATTTCAACCCTTCCACTTCCATTGACCTTCCAGTCAAATTGTCTGGTCCAAAAATGTACCTTCCTGTAACTTCTACTCATCATTCCTAATGTTATTCTTTAGGGCCACACAAAGTGAGCCTCCACATAACCCCCAATTTTTAAATGTACAAGATGTGATTACAATCATGTTTCCTCTAAGTCTATTATTGTCAAAGCTAAACATCAACCATCCTTACATGGCTTGATTTGAAAGCTCTTTACCATCCCAATTGCCCTCTTCCAGACACTTGCTATCTTATTTATGCCCTGGCAAAAAATGTGGCTCCCAAAACTGATTACAATACTCCAGTTGTGATCTGATTTAGGGAAGAATATAGCGAGACTATTGTCTCTTTCTTTTCCAAGAAAATAAATTTTGTTAATGTTTCCTAAGACTATTGGCTTTTTTGACTGCTATGCCATTGTTGACTCAAACTGAGTCTTTTAAAATAAAACAGTTTTTTATGTGAACTGTGATTTAAGTCATGTCTTGCCAGATCTATACTGGAGGTGATTTTTTGAAATCAAAGTAGGATTTTACATTTATTCTAGTTAAATTTGATCTTTCTTGGTTTTAACCCATTATTCTAGCTTGTCAAGATCCTTTAGGTTCAAGTTAGCTCATCCTATCTGTTAGCTATCTCTCCTAGGACTGAGTCATTTTAAAATTTAATAAATATTCTCTCAATGATTTCACTCAAGTCATGAATAAAAAAAAAGTTTAACATTACAGTGTTTTATGACACCCCATAGAGATGTAACTCAGGTTGCCATCAATCTATGGTTTCAGTAAAATACTTAATGTTCTCTAGCTTACTGTTACTAAGATTTGAATTCTAAATACTTAGAATCTAACTCTCTCTGAGTGCTTCAAACCTTCAACATGTTAAGTTTGACATAGAAATAAAATGTGGGGAAATGATCTGTTGCTACATTGTTGACTCATTTTTGAGTTCATAGTCCTCTAAAAGCTCCAAGGTATATTTTTTAAAACATGAACTTTGTCAAATTGATTTTTATTCCAAAAGCAGGCTTTTATGCTTCCCTGTAGTAACTTTCATTTTTAAAAAATATTTAACCCATTACTCTGGCCTGTCAGAATCCTTTTGGACCTCCAAGTCTTCTCGTCCTCCTTGGTTCAGTGAGTTTTGCCAGATCCAGGAATAACAGTTGAATTCCATCCTCCATCTTCCAGAACTTCTCAGTAACCCTATGCTAGGCCCTCATGGCCACTGTGCACATTGTGACAGCGGGGTAATGATCTATTTTTCATTCCTAGAGTTGCCCCCTTCTTAAAATTTAAGCATCAGAGAAAATGCGCTCCACATTGCCGGCTTCCACTATCAGTGAAATGCAACACTGTTAACGCTCCTTTCAAAATTAGAGAAGGAATATAGTGCACTGCACTGCTCTTCTAGCCCCGGCATCAGGGCCTTCTCTTTCCTGGGTCACTTGAATCTTTTTGAGATTTTACTCTATATACTTACAAACTGTTGGTGGATGGGTAGATGGAAGCCCCTGGTTCTAATACTGCTCTGCCATTAAGTAACTGTTGTGGTTATGGGCAAGTCTCTCTGGCCCTCTTCATTTATAAAATGTGAAGATTGGGCCACTAAGGAATAATAGGTACCTAAAAAAAAAAACCCTTCTTTCAACAAACATTTATTAAGCACTTTCTAGGTGCCAAGCATGTTCTAGGCTTTCAGGATACGCAGGTAAGAATGAAACAAAGGCTTATGTTTTACTTGGGAAAATATACCTATAAAAAAGTACAAAATAATTTCAGGAAGGAAGGCACTAAGAGTCGGGGAAACCTCTTGTAGATGGTGGTATTTGAGCTTAGCCTTGAAGGAATGTAGGGATTTGAATTGACAATATCGAGGGGGAAGTATATTCTGGACATAGGGAGACCACCTATGCAAAGGGACAGAGATAGTAATAGTTGTAATGGCTAAAAACCAATGTGGCTGGGCCATAGGGTACATGAGGGAGAGTAATGGAAAAACAGTTTGGAAGGAGAGGTTGAAGCTACATTGTGAAGGACTTTGAAAATATTTGAAATATATGAAAAAAAATTTAAAAATTTTAAATCAGAAACATGCATGTGCTACTGTGCATCATGTTCAGATAGGGATAGGGACTAGATGCATGAGCTCATTGATATTGAGAGCTTATGAATAAAGAAACTCCACAACAAGGAGGGTTAGCACCTTCTCTACAACTTTAGAGACCTATCTAGAAGCCAGAGAGTTCATACTCTGAGTCACCCAACTGCTGGTGACAGCAGCTTGACTTGAACCCAGGTTTTTCAGGCTTCAAGGCCAGCTCTTTTGCCATGATGCCATGTTACCTCTCATATTCTGAACCAGCAATGACAGAATCACCAAAGACCAAGATATCCCATGTTGACCTCTTTCCCTCACTGGTCATCTTGTCCTTTGGGGATGACAACATGTGACAGAACCAGTGTCACTTTCCCTAGAGAGCAGATCATGATTTTGTTAAGAATCCCTTTAAGAGCCCCTTTAAGGCTTCAGGGCTCCTGCATTGTTCCTATTCCTTTCATTGGAGCCCTGACTTAGCTCCACCCAATACAGTTCACCAGTGCATTCATCCTGTCCTGGCCTACTTTAAGGTCATCCATCTTCCTTTCTCAGTGGCTAAGTGATATATCCAAGGTCCTCCCTTTTTCCAGTCTCCTCCCCCATCATGTACTATGAGAGCCTGAGAAATAAGCTGCCTCTTTATCAGCCCATCCATTAGGCATCCACATAGGCAATGAGTGGTTATTTTCTTTAATTCATTAGAGAAGTGATAGCTCAATTAAGTCAGCTTAATGAAAGGCCTAGGCACTCATGGCAGCTTGATTTTGTAGGATAAAGTGTGCCCTGCAAGAGACTGTCCACATTTCCTCCTCAGGTTTGTTCCTGACCTGACCTCAACTGTGTCTGGCACAGGTACAAGATTCTCTATTCAGCTGACAATCCCGAGGGCAGTAACATAAGCAAGAAGGGGCATGGGGATTAACAAGCCTGTTTTCAAGACTGGCATTAGGAACTCATCAGACATATCTCCACCTTCCATAAAAAGGAGAATGTTTGTCATCCCCTACCCTCGAAAGTAGATAGGGCCTTGCATGGAGTAGATGCTAAATCAACGCATATTTAATTCTTAATGAACAAATTTTAAAATAATAGTTAGCAATTATATGATGCGTTTGCGTCATTTGCAAATGACTTTCACGTATATTATCTCCTTGGAGCCTCACAACAACCTTATGAAGTGGGTGTTTTTATTATCCCTATTTTACAAATGGGGAAACTGAGGCTGAACAGTTGAGTGACTTACCAAGGTCACACAGCTAGTCAGCACCTAAGGAGGATCTTAACTTAGGTCTTCCTAAGTTAAAGAAGTCAAGAAATCTCTCTACTCTACCTCCTAGCTGCCTAAGCATTTATCAAGCACCTTATTATGCACCAGACCCTATGGCTTTGGGGATATAAATAGAATAAATTAAATAAATCCTACTTCAGAGGATCTTATCTTCTAACAAGGGAGACAACAAGGGTGTACTTAAATATAAAATAAATATAAAGAGAATAAATACAAAGTAGATCCATCCCAGGCAGGTTTGGGAGGCAGGGCACTAGCAGTTGGGGCAGGTGGGACAGGAAAGTCTTGACCTGCTTGACCTGCATCTTGAGGGAAAAGAGGGATTCTGTGAGATGAGGACAGACTGCATTCAAGGTAGAGGGTTGGGGATGGACTCGCAAAGGCGCAGAGGAGCGAAGAAGTCAATTGGTTTGGATAGTAGTGTAGGGAAGGGAGAGTAATATGCAATGAGACTGTAAAGATAGACTGGGACAGACTTCTATAGGGCTTCTACAGCTGAACAGAGAAGTTTCTATTTGGATCTAAAAGGAACAGGAAAGCCCTGGAATTTACTGAGTAGGACAGTGACAGTCAGATCTGTGCTTACGATTCTTCAATTCTTTGGTTTTTTTTAGTGGTCTGTTTCTAAATTTATTTATTTTAAGTATTTAACATTCACTTCCATAAGTTTTGAATTTTCTCCCCCTCCTCAAGATGACATGCAATCTGATATATACTCTACATATACATTCCTATTAAAAATATTTTCACAATAGTCATATTGAATAGAAGGAATTCTTCAATTCTTGTCAAACTGGATTGAGTTGGAACCATGCAAAGAATGCTCTCGGTCTATAATTCACTGATTTGTTCACCTTCCCCACTTCAAGTTAATCAAAGAATCACAAATTTAAAGCCAGAAGGGAGCTCTAAGTGCATGTTCCACAGTCTCTTCATTAAACAGATGAGATAGTTGAGCTTCAAAGAGGGTGACTTGTCCAATGCCATGCAGGTTGTGACACAACATCTCCTTTTTCCATTAACCTAGAGGAGGAGAGGTTACAAAGGATAAAGTGACATTTCCCTGAAATAACTAAACACCAGGCAGTGACCCATTCTGATTCTGCTCTCTTGGTATTGTCACATTTGGGGCAGCAGGGCCATAATCGCTTAGTGAGATCAAGATTACTGACCCATGTTGTTCAAGTGGGAGTTTAGTATAGCAGAGCCCATATATAGCTTTGCTTGTGGAAGAAATTTGGTACAGAAGAAAGAATGCTAGATTTGGAGTCAAGGGGCCTGGAAGAGTCTTTCTGATGCCACCAGCCCCACTGGTACAAACACTCATCTCCACACACCCACATTACTGCAAGAAGCAGGTCTGCCTACCCCAAGTCTCTCCCCACTCCTGTCTATCCTCTACTCAGCTTGCAAATCCAGACTTGATTATGTCTCCCACTACTCCTACTCTATAAACTAGTCACTAGCAATGACCTCTAGAACTAAATATAAAATTCTCTGTTTGGCTTATAAAAGCCCCTTCCTCATTTTCCAGTCTTCTGAACCCTCACTCCCCTTCAATTATTCTATGATCCAGCAACACTGGCTTCCTTGTTCTTCCTCACACAAGATACCCTATCTTCTCATTCATGCATTTTCAGTGACTGCCCTTCATGTGTAGGGGTAGCTAGATGGTAAAGCAGATGGAGCACTGGGCCTGGACTCAAGAAGACCTGAGTTCAAATCTGACCTCAGATGTTTACTAGCTATGTGACCCTGGTCAAGTCACTTAACTTTGTTTGCCTCAGTTTCCTCATCTATAAAATGAACTGGAGAAGGAAATGGTGAACTTCATGTCTAAGGGGTGGGGGAGAGGGAGAGAAGACCTCCTGTAAGAAGAATAATGGCTTAGCCAACAATGGGGGGAAAACATCAATAAACGTTTATCAAAAAAAAGTCTCTAATATTTTTAGAAAGGAAAAATTATCTCTTTTTCTTTAATTTTCATGGAAATCTTCATAAGCAAGACAGGCTCTGACATTTCCTAAACTAGTTGAGGTGGGGAGAAGTTAGGATAGAGATGTCTAGAAGAAAAGAGCAGGGAGGATGGCATTGGTAAGTGGACATAAAAGACACAAGAAAATTCTGGTTGCGTGATGGAAGAAACTGTCTTACGTTTGTATACTCATTACCTGGCATATAGGAAATTTTTAATGCTTATTGACTGATGTGAGCAAGCTATTTGGAAATAATACTTTTGAGTGGCCCTTCTGGTATTGACCATAGGAAGAAATTTGAGTGCTTCATGACCAGGCCTTCCTCTAGGGGTGAGATACTCAGTATGGGCTTTTCCTAGAAGGTGCTCTCACCTATACCACCTTCTCAGAAGCTGCAAATGAAAGAATAAAGAAATAGAGACCTCAGCATCGTCAGTTGGCTCATACGCAGCCCAGCTGAAATATATTATAAACATGTCAAATAAAAACAGCAACTGTACAGCAACAGGTTTTTAAAATCCCATGCTAAAGTCAGGCGGACTGCTGGCCTCTGGCCAAAGGCCATGCATGGAGGTGTTTGAATGGTACGCTGCAGCCTGAACCACATCAGGCTGGAAATACATTGGTAGAGAAGTTAAGAAAATCTGCTAATGGACCGGTGTGGGACTTTTTTAATAATCCAATACCAGGCACGCCATTAGAGTGACCCTAGATCAACCTTGGTGTTGATCAGTTAAATCAACATATTTTCCACCACAATTCCAATTCCTAATTCATAAGAATTTATTAAGTGCCTACATTGTACAAGGCACTGTGCTAGTTTTGGAGAATCTACAAGGGTAGAGTGATGAGAGCTTGACACCAGGGCACCAGAATTCACCAGATGGCCAATTTCAATTTTTTCTTTCAAAAAAAAATCTTAAAATTTTGTGTCCTTATGACCATTTTTCTAAACAGCTAGATCACTGTTCCCCTTCACCTAACAAATAATAGCAAAGAAGAAGAAAAGAAATTCAGTCATGGCTTAGTAGAAGGAGCACTAGCCCTAGAGTAAGAGGACCTAAATCCAAATCCTTTTTCTCATATTTACTGGTTGAAGTAGGTGATCTCTGAAGTCCCTTCCAATACTAATATTCTGTGTTTCTATGACTCTATGCTCTAAGGCCCTCTAATGGTCTATGGGTTAGCATTTACCTTTTCTTACATGCATTTGGCACACTGATGGAAGAAAGAGGCAGCAAAGCATTTCAAGAAGCAACAATGCTGTATTTAAGCACATAACTGTAACTTTGAATAAGTTCCTTAACTCCCCTACATCATATGTGACTATATGAACTTTGAGCCTCAGTTTCCTCATCTACAAGATGAGAGGGCTGGACTCGATGGCTTCTGAGTTCTAGATCTATGAATCTCATGATCTACTGAGTCAGATGGCATATACAATGTTCAACACCCACTGTACGGTATCTGCAAAAAATGTGAGAGAAGACACTCAAACTTTTTTCAGTAACAGAAACAAATGATCTTAGCACCTAATTAACAAGAATAAGAAAAACAAAGAATGACACAATAAAAAGAGAAACTCCCAGATGGCATACTTCCCATATTGATCCTACCTTAGATGAGCCAGATGAGGCTGAGGGTCTCCTCCTTCATTACGCCTGGTGACCCCAGGGAATACCTCCACACAAACAACTATGTTTGTCTTAATGAGTTGTGAGGGTATCTCTGGTAAGGTTTGTCCCAACCATGTTTTTCTGAAACTTATCTCTGGAGCCAAAAAGGGGTACTGGAGATAACAAAGACAAAATGACTGAAAAATAATGTAACTGGCTTAATCGTCGTCTTTTTAAGACAATTGATGTATTTCATGCACAGTGAAGAGTTTTGATCAGCTTCAAAGGGGAAACTTCCATCTTTCCATATGATGGGTTCAATCCTGGCCAGTTGTTGTGTTTGTTCTTCGTTCTTGAAGGGGGCCATGACATCAAGATGATGACATGACTTGCACTTGACTTTGATTTAAGTGAAGGAGGGCTGTTCAAGGTCACCAGCCTCATGTTCTCTTCCAAAGCCATCTGGGTCCAGTGGCCTGACATTCATCAGGATAAATCATGACTGACACAGGAAGCCTTTGCCCATTCCTTCCTTAATGCCTTTCCTCTGTTTGTTATGTGCAATCTATCCTGTATTTTTTTGTTTATATATATAATTCAAATATAGACTATTGTTAAATATGTCATCTCTCACATTGTCAACACAGCATCTTATCTCCCCCACTTGGGTGTGAGCTCCTTGAAGGCAGAGATTGTCTGTTACCTTTCTTTGTATCTCAAGCACAGTAGGTGCTTAACAAATACTTTTTGATTGACTATGTAACCCTTGGGCAAGTTACTCAACCTCTCTGGGCCTTACCTTCCTCACAGGTCAAATAAGGAAACTGATGACTTCTAAGGTCCTTTCCAGCTCAGAATCTATGAACCTATCATCCCATGGCATTTATAAACCTATATCTCTTCCACTCATTCATCTGTGTCCTATCTGTCAGCCCTAGTGACCCCAATGATCCTAGCTATATGTGGGGCTCCTGATAAACTTCAATTTCCTTTGGTCATTCTAGAAACAGGTTTGATTTCTGAGAAACCCTAGCTGGTCAGAAAGGGCTTTGTTTATTCACAGAACCCCCAGGACCTACAGGCTGCTTGCAGCCAGGTAACTGCCAAATGTTGGAGTTCACAAAATGATATGTTACCATAACTGGAAAAACCTGCTGGTGCCTAGGAAGTCTCTGTGACTCAAACAATTTTACTATCCCACTCCCCAAGGCAACTTGCAACTTTCTGATCCCTGAATTACTGTTGTAATGGATAGAATGCTTGATGTTCGGTCCAGAAGACCTGATTTGAAACCTGCCTCTGATACCTCCAGTCTTTGTGACCCTGAATAAGTCACCTAATTCTTCTGGGACCCTGTTTCCTCACATGTACAATGGAGATGATAATGTCTGCATCAAAAGATTGTTGTGAGGCTCAGATGGGATGATGTGAATTGCTTTGCAAAAACTACAGCCCTGTATAAACTTAGCTATTATTATTTATCAAAGTATGGGTGCATAAAACTGGGGAATAAGTGGGATTTTTAAAAAATCAGATGCCTTAAAGGCATGACTATTGTGTGGATGAAAATTTTGATCAAAAAACCTGAACTTGTGCCAAGTTTTAGAGGGTTTGGTGAAAGTAGAAGAGGCTCTCAAAACACTGTTGGTAGGCACTGTAAAGGTCAAGGTACAATGTTAAGTTAGCCTCATGGTGGCATTTCACAAGCTAATCACTTTTGTATTTTATTCCCTTGTTTGGAGGGCTGTACTCTAAAACTTTATCCTTGGAGTCTTCCCTTTTCCCATCTCTACATCTGCCGAAAGCTAGAGGGTGAGGTTTCATGGTTCCTGTAAGATAAGAGCATAGGATGAAGAGTCAGATGACCTGAGTTTAAATCTCTACCTTGCCATTTAAAACATATATGACTTCAGGCAAGTCACTGAAACTTTCTGGGCCTCAGTTTCCTCATCTATAAAATTTGGAGATTGGATTCTATGATCTCTAAGATTCCTTCATGACCTAAAGTTATAATCATTTTCTTAAAAAATTAATGTATTTTTAGTTTTCAACAGTCACTTCCATAATATTTTGAGTTTCTCCCCATCTCTCCCCTCCTCCCACCCCAAGATGGTGTGCATTTTGATATAGGTTCTACATATGCATTCCTATGGAACCTATTTTCACATTATGTTATAAAGAAGAATTAGAACCAATGGGAGAAACCGTGAGAAAGAAGAACCGAGAGAGAGAAGAGAGAGAGAGAGAGAGAGAGAGTGAGAGGGGGAGAGAGAGAGAGAGAGAGAGAGAGAGAGAGAGAGAGAGAGAGAGAGAGAGAGAGAGAGAGAGAGACAGAGACAGAGAGAGAGAGAGAAAGAGACAGAGAGAGAGAGAGAAAGAGACAGAGAGAGAGAATAATGTGCTTCAGTCTGCATTCAGACTCCATAGGTCTTTTTCTGGAAGTGGACAGCATTTTCCATCTTGAGTCCTTTGGAGTTGTCTTAGATCCTTGCATTGCTAAGAAGAGATGAGCCTATCAAAGTTAGTCATCGCACAATGTGGCTATTACTGTGTACTTTGTTCTCCTGGTTCTCACTTCACTCAACACCAGTTCATATAAGCCCAGGTTTTTCTGTAGTATTCATTGCATTCATATACCACAACTTGTTCAGCCATTCCCCAACTGATGGGCATCCCCTTTAAAGCTACTATCTTATTAGCCTGTTATGTTGCATTCCTTTTTTGTTATCTCAGTTTTCTATCCAACAATTCCTTTTTTTACTCCCAGATCTCAGGAGCTTTTTAAAATAATAATGGACTCAAGACTGGCATGATGGTGCACACCTATAATCTCTGCTACCAAAAAGGATGAGGATGGGATCTCTTGAATTTAGGAAATTTGAGCTGTAATGGGTTTAGCTCAATAGGTGTCTTCACTACCTCAAGTGCCAATATAGTAAGCCCCAGAATCAGAGGGTCATCAGGATATCTAAGAAGAAGTGAACCAGCTCAGGTTGTAAACTAAGCAGGTCAAAGTTCTTATGCTGATGAGTAGTGGGATGGATCCATGAGTAGTTACTACCTTCTAGCCTAGGGAAGATAGGGAAACCTAGTCTAAGATTAATGATAATAGGTAATAATAGTAATAACTGAAGCATATAACATTTTAAAGTTTGCAACGTGTTTTACATGTTCATTTAAATCTCTTAAAAGCCCTATGACTTACATATGATTACTATCCCATTTTACAGATGAGGAAACTGAGGCTGGAAGAGGTTAAGTGATTGCCTAGGATCACTTAACTAGGAAGTATCAAAGGTGGAAGATGAAACTAGGTCCCATATTCTAGCTACCATTACATCACGCTATTTCTCTTTCCTGTCACTATTCCTACAGGTGGGATGATGGAGTGAGATTCTCTCATTCACAAATAAATTTATGAAGGAAAATTCCTTGATTTTTAAGGACCTAGCCTTAGATTCCTGAACCAGGAAATTAGAGGAGGGAATACTTCTTGATTCTGGAATGTGTTTGATAAGTATCCTTTGAGGATCTCTGTAAAATAAGAGAATGAACTCTATGACTTCTTAGATCCTTTCAGGGTCTTAGACCTATGAGTCTAATCCACCCAAAGACCATTTGAAACTTTCTGAATTATTCTATTTCTTACAAAGGACTAAATGAGGCACAAAGAGATGAGAAGTCTCACATTAGCATGTGTGTGTGTGTGTGTATTCAGACACGCTTTATGTTCTACCTTTGTATTTGTCTAGTTCTATACTTTTTATTTGATCATGTCCCAGTTTTGCTGCTCCCTCTCATGTAGGTTCCCCCACGGTATGAACTATATCTATTTAATTTGCCTTTATTGATGCCTAGAAAGATATACCAGAAGGTGTTTAATAAACATAAATGACAGGGATCTAACCATAAGTCTCCTGGCTATTTCTCAATCTAACTCTCCAACCAACTCTCTCTCTCCACCTCCATGGCATGATAAGGGCTTGTGTGTACTTCTCTGTTGATGTTTTATAAGATTATTAAAAACCAGAAGTTCTTACCACATCCTGATCTTCTCACTGGAAGATTCAAAGTAGAAAGTAGAATTTCTTGCCTATTCTGACACTATTCATGGGTTGTATCCCCTTAAGTCAGAGAGTCTTGTCTGCAGGCAGAATAACACCTAGGCTAGGGCACAGTCGGGACACTTGTGGAAAGAACTTTGGATTTAGAGTATGAGGGTCAGTGTTGTAATGCCAGCAAACACACACACACACACACACACACACACACACACACACATACACGCACTTCCTAGTTATAATCTATTTAGCAAATATTTTAACCTCCCCAAATCTCAATAATAAGAACAAAACCCCAAACCAACATGGATGATCTTATTTGATAATGAGTTATTATATATTAAAATTCAAAAAAAATATTTTAATGGCTTACTATGTGCCAAACACTGTGTTCAGTGGTATGGAAACAAAAAGTAAAATTAGTCCCTGCCCTTAAGAAGTGTACATTCGAATTTGGAAGTTTTGTGGAAGTCACAGATGACGTGTGAAGGACAACAGGAAAAGTTCTTTTTCATACAGTATTTTCACTTAACACTGACCTATATGTAGCCTATGACTAAATACTTAACCCAAATTTTACAATAAAGTGCTGTAAACCTCCCATAAAAGCAAAAGAAAAAGTTCAGACCTTCTCTGGTATGAAGAGAGAGCCAAACAGTTTTTGACGGATTTTCCAGATCTCAGGGTGAGGGAATAGGGAAGGTGGTGCAGCGTGCCCCTGACGTCCTCCATGTGGAAGGGATAACTGGATATAGAATGTAAAACTCCTTCAGTACAGGAACTAATTCACTTTTGGTTTTGTATCCTCAGCACTTAGAAAAGTTTTAGAAAGAGCATATCCAGATTAATGGAGGGTAGTGTAAGAAATGATAAATATGAAAACTAGGGAAAAAATGGGAAGACCTCAATGAATGAATGAATCATTCTCTTATCTACTCTGGTTGGCATATGGGAACAAATTAGATTTCATCTAGAAGAAGCATTAGCCTGGAAAGCCAGACACATGAGGTGTAGTTGTACACATTGGAGATTTTTATTAGCCTAGAAGAAAATGGAGGAACTTCATAAATGTTCGTTGATTGAGTTTTATAAATGTTGTTACTTTTAATGCATATCAAGGACATAGCCCATGCATTTTGGCAGCCCCAGAGTACTGAAAATGAGCAGGACCTTGGCAAGCCAGTTCTGGAAGAAGGCAGTACCTTCACTGTCTAAATAGAAAATGAAGTTCTAGCAGTCATCCACAACCCATAATAAATTCTACCTCGCAAATATCCCCAAGGGAAAACCACCTTCATTTTTACTCATCTCCTCAGGCTGCATGTTTTCTTGGAGTGACTTTGTTTCCCCTTTGTTTTCTATTTCTGTGTTGCCTAGGATGTTCATAATAACTGTATTTTGTCTATTTAAAAAATAGAGCGAGGCAGTATGTTTTGAGTCTTAATGTCAGGAAGACCTGAACTGGGTTCCATTTCTGACAGACTTTAGTTATTTGTAAATCCCTTGATTTTTTAGTGTCATCGGGCTGTGATAACGTAAATTGCAAATGGTTTCCCACTACACATGGAAGAGGGTGTTTACACATCAAGGAGTGGGTTCCCTACACTGATGAAATCACAAGGGTAGACTTAAAAAAAAAATGAAAAAGTGGGACAAAAGAAGAAGGAGCAAACACACACTGTGACCCTTTGTAGGTCACCTCTGGACAAGGTTGAGCCACTCACTGCTGGAGTAATTCTGTCCTTTAATTTCCTTCCTATTAATCTTATTATATTTTCTTACTCTTTGTTCTTGATTTTTACATATGAGTTATTTACAAAGTTAATTGTACAAAATATTCCCCCTTTCTCATTTATTTCCCTCTAAGATTATATACATAAATATTTATCTAATGAGAATTTAAATTACTTAAATGCAAGGACCATGTAATGTCTTTCTTTGTATCCCTGCCGCTTAGCACCATGTTGGGCATGAAGAAATTATTTAATCAATGCTTGTTGGTGGACTGACCATTGCTAAAAACAATATTTTGTTGGACAATTTGGGCATATACTTCCATATGAAGGGAGAATTCTTGACCTGACCAACTGAAAATGAGATGAGCCCTTTATTTGATTGTCATTTTCTTTGAACACCATGTCCAAAGGATTTTTTACCTAAATTGCGTTCTTTCTCAGAGCCTCAACATTTAATATACATCAAGGGTATTCTGGTACTTAATGTATTGGCAAACTGCTTAAGTTCTTAAAGAAAGAGAATGATTGATTGACTTTTCTTGATGGACCTACAAAACTGTCTTGTAGTAATACCCAAGGAACTTCAGTAGTGACACCTTAATACACTAGACTATGGTTGTACTGTGGATATATTTTTATTGGAAGAATGAGAATGAGCAAAGTTGTGATCAGAGGCCATGCTCACATATCAAGAGGTAGAGGGAATCATATAAAGGCCAGTGGTTTTTATTTGGCATGGAAAATAACTTTTCTTACCCATCAGAGTCATAACTAGGGTAGAGGGACTAGGGCTGTGGTCCTGAGTGCTGAAATATAGACAATGCTGTCAGCTTTGTACCCCTTCCATAGGTAGAAATAACTGAACTTAGCACCTACTCAGCAAGATTAACTAGTTGGAATATGAGCCTTCCAAGTAGGAAGCTATCTTTTTAGACAACCACACATCAGATGAGTTCACCTGTGGCCCACGCCAACTCTGCTCTCTCGTAGAGCAGAGCCCTCCCCTACAGCACCCTGGTAGTACCTGAAGGTTCCTCTGCCCCTAGCTCAATTGAATTTGTCTTTAAAGGCTAATTTGTGGGTGTCTCTGGTTTTTGTTGCTTCTGATACATTTTATGGTGCTAAACATTTGTGCCAAGATTATGAGTTTGGGGTCTGTTAGAAGTAAAGGATGATGAGAGATAATGGTTCCCATGTGGTTTACATCTTCCTGGATGCAATAAATATTAACTGGACATCTTTAGGAGGTTCTGTAAATCTTAGGAAGTTTCACAATAAGATGTCACTTTTCTCTCTCTCCTATCTTTCCTTGGTCTTCCCTTTCTTTTCTTTATTTTTTCTTTATTTTTCTTTTTTCAAACAAGTACTTTATTAATGCTTTTTATTTTCTGTCAGTCTGCATTTATTATGCACCTACTAAGGGCAAGATAATGTGCTACACACTAGGGATACAAGGAAAGGAAAAATAAAAGAAAACAAAATAAAAGAAGGTGCTCACAGTCAACTGGGGGTGATGATATACCAAAAAATATGAGTAAACAAAATATATACAAGATAAATTGGGGGCAAGTCAGACAGGGGAGTCACAAAGATTAAAGAGGACTGGGAAAGCCTTCTGGTAGAAGGTAAGACTTTAGCTAAGACTTAAAGTAAGCCAAGAGGTAGAGATGATGTGGAGTGGAGTATTCCAGTTATGGGAACAGCCTGAGTCAGAAAATGGAGCGACATGGAGTATGCAAGGAACAGCAAAGAAGCTAATGTCAATGAACTGAAGAGCATGTGGAGAGAAGAAGCCTAGAAAGATAGTTAATGAATAGGGGTGGGATTTGTGAGCAGACCCATCAGTCTGACAACTAAGCAGAGGATGGATGGGAATGGGAAGAACCTGAGATAGGGATACCCATTAAGAAGCCATTGTAGTAATGCAAGTGTGAGGTGATGAGGGCCTACATCAGAGTGGCAGCAGTATGGAAGGAGTGAAAGGGGAGTATACCAAGGATGCTACCAACAGCAGGATTCTAGTCCCCAACTACTCCCCTTCCTTCTCTCTCTCTGTCTTGTAATAAAAAGTATGGCCAAGCAAAATAAGCCAACATATTGGCTGTGTGTGTCAACATATGACTTCCTTCCCAGCTGTTGTCCACCATCTTCCTGCAGAGATGAGGAAGATGTGTCACATACCGTTAGTCTTATGGAATCAAAAGTGATCTGAGTTGTGAGGTATTTCAGTGTTGTTCCCCTTACATTGTCATATTCGCTGTGTAAACTGTTCTCCCAGCTCTGCTTACTTCACTCTTTAAGATACAGTATTAATAATGTATGTCAAGCCTTGTTCTCAAGGAGCATTTCACATGCATTATCTCATTTATTGTAACAGGTTGTTTTATCAGGAAAAAAAGTATTCAAGGCATACAAATCCAAAAACATATAAAACGCACACATGTTCCATTTAAATGATTCTGAACCCTCTGAATACATTTGCATTTTGAGCTGTTATATATATATATATACATATATATACATCATATATATATATACATCAAATATATATACATCAAATGCCAAAAGGGCCAAAAGGAAATGCTGAGAATGGATCTCTTCCCCTTAGTCGGGATCAACTTTTTTCTTGACCTCCATAAACATGTTGCTGTATTTCATCTGTAGACACCGGACACCTTAAAATTGGAAGGGTCCTTAGGAGTCATGTCAGCCAATCACTTAACCCAAGCAAGAATGCCGTCTATAACGCTACCGACAAGTGGTTACTCAGTAGCTGTTACTTGAACCCTCACTCTCTTATCTGATGGCTGTATGGGGCTGTGGAAAGAGTGTGAGATTGGCAGGCCAGAAGATCTGGGGTCAAATCCCAGCTCTGCTTTTTACTGTGTGAATTTGGGCAAGTCCCTTAAACTCTCTGGTCCTCAGTTTCTTCATAAAATAAGAGGGTAGGACAAGATTGTTTTAAAATTCTTTCTAGTTAGAGATGTGCTGGAGTCAGCTCATGCTGGTTAAATTGTTAAATTTTCAGTGTGAGCATTTATACATCAAAAAATCAATAAATGATACAAATCAGTGCTTCATTTATTTTATTGATTGTCTAAACTGAAAAAAGGGATAGAGAAAATGTTTCTACTGGAGATTAAATTTAAAAGTGTGTCTTGTGTATTTTTTTCAGAGAACCAGTTCCCAACATTTACCAGCATACTTCTGCTTCTAATTCAAAATTTATGACCCCATGACCACTGGCAAGACAGCCATTTCATTTCTACACAATTACAATTTTTGAAAATCTACCTAATACTTCACTAAAATTCATTTCCTTAACATTTCTAGTCATAGCTCCTAGTTCAATCCTCTAGAGCAAGATAGAATATCTATTTTTTCTTCTACATGATAACCCTTCAAAATATTTTTCATATCCTCCAGGCTCCCTGGCTTCTCAGTCAAACTTTTTTTCCTGGCTAAGCATGTCCAAGTCCTTCAAATATTTCTCATGTGACGCACTTTCCAGGCTCCTTCTCAATATTTCCTGTAAATAATATTGCTTTACAAATACTATCACACTTTATTTTTCCTACCTATTAGGTATGTGCTATTTTTACCCCTAGTTTACAGTTAAAGACACTGAAGAAGAGAAAGGATTATTGGTTTGCTCAGGGTCACATAGCTAGTAAGTGTCTGAAACTGGATTTGAACTCAGATCTTCTTGACTCCAGGTCCAATGCTCTGTGAATTCTGGTGATACCTAGCTGCCTCTGGATGAAATCTAGTTCATAAATTTTCCCATAAAAAGTGTTGCATATAAAATTACAATTTAGTATGATTTCATTCATAAAGGTCTTCCTTTCTTTGTATTCTTCATAATTTTCATTTGTCATATCTTAAGGTATCATCTAATAATCTGTATACCAGTTTTCTGTCAATATACCCTAAAATTGCATTTTGCAGCTAGGTGTGGTGGTGTAGTGCATAGAGTGCTGAGTACAGGACAGGAAGGCTCATCTTCCTGATGTCAAATCTAGCTTTAGACACTTACTAGCTGTGTGACCCTGGTCAAGTCACTTCACCCTATTTGCTTTCAGTTGGTTCATCTGTAAAAGAAGCTTGAGTAGAAAAAATGAAGCACTCCAGTATCGTTTGTTTTTTTTTTAATTCTGAGTGCTCCATTTTGTTTATCTGTTTGTTTGTTTTTATTTGCAGTTTTCAACATTCACTTTCACAGAATTTTGAATTTCAAATTTTTCCCCATCTCCTCCCTTCCCTCACCCCAGGACAGCATGTATTCTGATTACCCTTTCCACCAATCTGCCTTCTCTTCTATCATCCCCACCCCCCCCACACACACACACACATACTTATCCCCTTTCCTTTCTATTTTCCTGCAGGGCAACATAGATTTCTATGCCCCTTTGCCTATATATCTTATTTTCTAGTTGCATGTAAAAACAATTTTAACACTCATTTTTAAAGCTTTGAGTTCCGCATTCTTTCCTTTTGCCCCTCCCCATCCACCCTCATTGAAAAGGCAAGCAATTCGGTAAAGGTTATACATGTGTAGCCAGGCAAAACATTTCCATAACAGACATGTTGTGAAAGACTAATTATATTGCCCTCTATCCTGTCCTGCCCTTCATTTATTCTATTCTCTCCTTTGACTTGTCCCTCTACAAGCATTTGCTTCCAATTACCCCTTCCCCCAATCTTCCTTCCCTTCTATTATCCTCCCTCTCTTATCCCCTTCCTCCTTGCTTTCCTATAGGGTAAGATAAACTTTCATATCCAATTGAGTGTGCATGTTTTTCTCTCCTGAAGCCAAATTGGATGAAAGTAAGGCTCACTTATTCCCTCTCATCTTCCCCTTCTTCCCCTCCATTGTAAAAGCTCTTTTATGTAAGATGATTTATTACTTTCTACCTCTCCCTTTCTCTTTCTCCTAGTACAATTCTATCAACATTTAATTTTCTTTTTTAGATGTCATTCCCTCGTATTCAGCTTGCCCTGTGCCCTCTATCTCTGTCTCTCTTTCTGTCTGTGTGTCTGCCTGTCTGTCTGTCTGTCTGTCTCTCTCTCTCTCTCTCTCTCTCTCTCTCTCTCTCTATATATATATATATATATATATACATATATATACATATATGTATATGTATATATACACATATATATACATAAATGTATAAATATATATACACAGAGAGACATACACACACATATATATACATACATACATACATGCATACATATATGTTCTTTCCAATTATCCTAATACTGAGAAAAGTCTCATGAATTACAAATACCATCTTTCCGTGTAGGAATGTAAACAGTTCAACTTTAATAAGTCCCTTATGGCTTCTCTTTCCTGTTTACCTTTTCATGTTTCTCTTGATTCTTGTATTTGAAAGGCAAATTTTTTATTGAGTTCTAGTCTTTTCAACAAGAATGATTGGAAGTCCACTATTTCATTGAAGTTCCATTTTCTCCCCTGAAGTGTTATACTCAGTTATGCTAAGTAGGTGATTCTTGGTTTTAATACTAGCTCCTTTGACCTCTGGAATATCGTATTACAAGCCCTTCAATCCCTTAGTGTAGAAACTGCTAAATCTTGGGTTATCCTAATTGTGTTTCTACAATACTTAAATTGTTTCTTCCTGGCTGCTTGCAATATTTTCTCCTTGACCTGGGAACTCTGGAATTTGGCTAAAATATTCCAAAGAGTTTTCCTTTGGGGATTTCTTTTGGGAAGTGATTGGTGGATTATTTCAATTTCTATTTTACCCTCTAGTTCTAGAATATCAGGGCAGTTTTCCTTGGTAATTTCTTGAAAGATGATGTCTAGGATCTTTTTTTGATCATGGCTTTCAGGTAGTCCAATAATTTTTTAATTATCTCCCCTGGATCCATTTTCCAGGTCAGTTGTTTTTCCAATGAGATGCTTCACACTGTATGCAATTCTTTTCATTCTTTTGGTTTGGTTTATAAAGTCATTAGCTTCCATTTGATCCATTTTAATTTTTAAGGAATTATTTTCTTCAGTGAGCTTTTACACCTCTTTTTCCATTTGGCCCATTCTGCTTTTTGAGGCATTCTTCTCCTCATTGGCTTTTTGGATCTCTATTGCCATTTGGGTTGGTCTAATTTTAAGGCTCTTATTTTTCTTCAGCATTTTTGAATCCCCTTTAACAAGCTATTTACTCATTTTTCCTCTGCTTCACCCTCTGTGTGAAATTCATTTTTAAATGAATGATGCATAGTAGATGGTTAATAGACCCTTGAAGTGGATTGTAAAATAGCTCTGAAAAAAATCTTAAAGAAATTTTGTTATTGTTGTATAGCAGGGATGAATGATTATGACATAAAAACAAAAGACATTAATAAAATAATGATAGCAACAATGATACTAGTGCTGACGAGTTGGCTGTAATTGTGACTTCATATACCCTTGGTTTAAAATGTCTACTTTTCTAGACATGTGGTAGCCAGAGGAAGTTTCTTCCCTAATGTTCTGCCTTCATTTCTGTAACTTTGCTCTCCACTATTATAAACTTCATCAACTAAAACATTTTCACTACAAGCTTTGACAAGTTGGTGATGGATTTCTGCAGCTGAAACATTTCCGGAGCTTCAGAATTGAAGAGCAGCCCATATTCCAACAGGGACCACATGTTGAGGAGAGCAGACACTTTCATATGAGGGAACACCAGTTCTCAAGTTACAATCCATCCCCTTCCCATAGTTCCCACACATGCCCAAGAATACCTTGTTGTTGTGTAACAACATGAAAACCAAAGATGGAGCTTGTGTGTGTTTTTCTGAGTCACTCAGTTAAAATGAAAATTTCTTTTCCTTTAGACCCATGATCTCCAGAATTCCTAAATATCTCACATTTCACTCACCATATCCAGTTTCCATGGAGTTTTCAGCTGTCAGATTTACCCATCTTCCTTCCTTGCTTTTTGTACAGATTCAGACCTCCCAACCCTGAAAACATTTTCCTCTGCTTGAGTTTCCATTTAGTCTGACAAACATTTTTAAGCTCCTACTGAGCTGAATACTGGGGAGAATATAAAGATAATATTATTAAAATCAAAACTGGACAGGAAACTTAGAGATCACCTTCATTTTATAGACTTAGGGATTCATTTTTAAAAGAAAATTTTATTTTAAGCTTAATAACCACCAAGTGTAAAAACTAAGTCCATAAATTGAAGAAAAGATACAGACCTATACCTGGAGAGGGAGTTTCCTCATCCAAAGTTTCCCTATATCACTGAAGTCACTACCCCTAACCATTTATAAAAACATGAAAATGAACAAAATTGAATAAGCTCAAAATTATTTATTTATTTTAAGTAGATACTAATTTTAACACAATAACAATAAAACTTGCTTACATGTCTCTGAATCTCTTTTTTTTCTGTTTTTTCTTTGTTACTATTATCCTTATTATCTATTATTTCATTCTTTTCATTGCTATGTTATTGTCATTGTTGTCATTTACGTAGTCTTTGGTGTGTCCCTTTCGATCCTGTCCTCTTCACATTTCCTCCCTTCATATAGGTCTTCCCAATTTTTTTGTAGCTTTCATATCTGTCATTGATTTCTCATGGTACATTAATATTATCATTCTAATCATTTACTACAATTTGTTCAGCCACTCATTCCCCAATCCTTGTATATCTGGATTTCCCCCTAGTCTTTTGCTATTACAAATGAAGCTACTTATGAATATTTTTTATAGAGATTGGAATCCCTCTCCCTACCTCCCTTCTTATAGGATAATCCTAACATAATCCTCTATTATTCATCACTGAAGTAAGAGGTATAAGTAATTTTAGAACACAGTGTAGGGGTTCTTGACTTTTGGCGTAGACCTCTGGTAGTCTGGTGAAGCCTGTGGATCACTTCTCAGAAGGATATTTTTAAATGCATAAGATAAAATACATAAAATTACAAATAAAAGTAATTTTGTTGAAATGCAATTATTAAAAGCTTTTTTAAAAATTCATGAACCCCAAGTTAAGAACTTTTGCTTTAGTGTATTTTTTCAAAAAAGATTATACTAATACAGAGTTCCATCAGCAGCATGACAGTGTACCTGCTTTCTCCACAACCCTGCCATCACTGAATTTTAACACTTTTAATTAACAATACTAACTTTGGCATTAGAGGACTTGAGTTCAAATTCTATCTCTACTTTATTTTAGTTGTACAGTCTTGGGAAAGTTATTTTAACCTTTACAAACCTTGATTTCCTCACCTGTAAATGAAGGGGTTGATTTAGATGACCTCTAATGCTATTGCCAGCCCTGAAGTCTGTGACCCAGTGATCCTGGACAATTTATTTGTGTAGTGAGGGGGAAACTGGTAACTGAGAATTGTTTGAACTCCAATTTTCTCTGATTATTACAGGGTTTGAATTATCTTTAGATAGTCCTTGACATTTTCCTACCCAAAACTGCCTATTAGTTAAGTCCTTTAATCATTTATCCATTGAAAGAATTGTTCTTACTCTTATAAATTTATATATACTTCTTATCAATTTTTATGTTAGTTTTATGGAATTCATGGAAAATTCATGGAAAATATCTGATCTATTTTATCCTTTTGATTTCAAATTCATTGTTCTTGAAATGCATAAATGCTATTTTTATGTAATTAGAGCCATCTATTTCGCTTTTAACAATTTCTTCTATTTGTTCAGTAGATCAAACTTTCTCTCCCCAAATTTAATAAATATATCATTCCATTTTCCTTTATTTAAAAAAATATTTTAAAATATTTGTATCATTGATCTACTTGGAACTTATTGAAATATATAATATGAGAGCTCTTCTAATTTTTTCCATCCTTCTACTTAATTGTCCCAACAGTTATAATTGAATAATGAAGTCCTTCTCTAATGTTTTTGATTTCTCCGGTACTAATCTAGTAGTACTTTTGGTTCACATGCTGAATTATATAGTCTGTTCCACTGAACCATTTTTAATTCCAGCACCAGATAGTTTTGATAATTACTATTTTATTTCATGACGCAGTAATCAAAGTCTGCTTTCTCCTTCATTTCACAATTCCCCTTGATAGTCTCATATAATCTTCTGTGGAAATTGTTTTCTCACTATTTTTAAAAAATAATCCAATGACCCTGCTTGATATTTCTAAATTAATTTCAGTCACATTTTCATCTTTACTACACAGGCTTGAGTTAGCTATGGGTGCTGGCTATCTCTCCTTTAATTCTTATTTTTCATGAAACTATTGATTTTGACCTGCAAAGGACCTTGGACAGCGGCATATTAGTCAATTTTTAATCCGATGGAGGACGAGGCAAGGAGGGAAGTGCATACATGACATATTTTTAAGTTTAATTTACATTATTAACATTTCCTTCCCCCTACCCTTACTTTCTTAATTCTAGACGATCAACAAAATAATGAAGCATTTGCCGATTTGAGAGGTGTAAAATGTTCACTATGAAATTTAATAGTTCTCACAGTGAGCATATGAGTTGGCTCCACAAAAAAGTAAAACATAGAAAGGTGAAATAACTTGCTTGAAGTCAAACAAGTAGTAACATACATAAGATTTCAACCCAGGGCCTTTGACTCCAACTCCAGCACTCTTTCCCTTGCATCATCCTGGCATTCCTTTTGTAAAGAGAAAGCTAACAGCTCCAATAAGATTCTTAGAACTAGAAGGGAGTTTAGCATCCTTAATCTCCCTTTTACTTTATGAATAGTCTGGGACCCAAAGAAGTCCCATGATTTGCCCAACCAAGGTCATGCAAGGTTAGTCAGCAACAAAAACAAGGAGTCACATATGTTCAGTTCACATGCATTGCATAGGGTTTGATAATTTATGACACATATCAAGGACAAAGAATTTTGTGGCCTATGCTAATGATACCCTTGTACACTGAAGGCTTTCAGTCTTCCTACTTGACTTACTAAAAACTGAATACTCATGAGATTCATAGAGAAGAACCCTATATATTGGTAAAAAAAAAAAAAAAGTAGTATTAAAAGTGCTCCTCTTTTTACCCCTTCTACTGTGAGTTGCACTTTAGAAGACTATTTCTATTACTTAACCTTAGTCCTACTTCTGTGTTAATTCATTTTATTACATGATGGCCAGGCCATCATGGAAAATTGGAAATATCTAGGAAACATAGGAAAACTATTTTAAAATGTTTATATCATTTCTCCATTCCTTCTTCAAATGCTCTTTAGTCTGAAAGAAGCCTGCCCTTTTTCCTCTTCATGTTTTCAGTATATTTCTGACAATCTATCTAACAACAAACTCTACTATGTGCCAGATACCGTGTGCACAGAACATTGGAGCTACAAAAACAAGAACGAAAGTTAATCCCTGAACTCAAAATATTTACATTCTCTTAGGAGAGATAAGCATGACCATAGTGTATAAGATTCAAAAAGGCAGACCCAAGGTAAACTTAGATGGGAAGACATTTACATTTGGTGGGTGGGGGATGGTGGTGGTAGTGGTGAGAAAATGCCTCCTGCAAAGGGAGCCCTAGAGAGAAATCTTCAGAGACACGAGGGATTCCAAGAGGCTGAGGGGAGAGGGGATGTCATTCTAGGCATGGAGGGGTAGTCAATGAGAAGGTATGGAGGTGAAAAGTAAAAGTCGTGTGTGAGGCACAGCTATTGGGTATTAAGAGATTAGCTTAAATTTGATTTTTCCTAGAGGTATTTTTATTTTTTAAGGGATCTGGAAGGCAGAAATATCTTCAGGACCCAAAGGAATAGAATGAATGTCTCAGAATAAAAAAAAAAAAAACAGTAAATTTTATGTTTGGGGGCAGGGGGATACATATCAAAAGGCCAGTCAGTGGATAGAGTACCAGCTCTGAATCAAGAAGACCTGAATTCAAGTTCAAATTCAGACATTAATAACTGTGTAACCCTCGGCAAGTCACTTAACCCTATTTGCTTCAGTTTCCTCATCTGTAAAATAGGAATACAGGAGTACACAGTGGGAATGGAGAATTTGAAGGGCCTTGGGTAATGCTAGCTAGGGGGTGGTTCAAGACCAGAGGTGTGAGAAAGGCATGACTCAATAAGTGTTTATTAATCACCACTAGGCTTACAAATATCACTAGAGGTTCTGCCTCAGGGTGTAACCTCCTTTCAGAATATTAGAACTCAAGGTAGGGGACCTGTGAGGGGAGCCAATGCAATAGCACTTCTATTCCTTCAGACAGACAAAATCAGAAGATAGGTTGGGGGAGCAAAAAGAAATGGCATCTCTCTGTCCCCTGCAGGCAGCAAGAGTCTAGAACCCAACTTACCTCATTATGTACTCTGGTCCAGCTAAACTTCACACGTGACGCTCCATCTCCTATCTCCACATCTTTATATTGACTGTGTACCATGCTGGAATTCACTCCCTCATTGTTTACATCTCATAGAATCCCTTTTTTCCTTCCATATTCAGATAAAGCCCCTCTTCTTGATGAAGTCTTTCTTCATTCCCCCCAAAGCCTAGTGAGCTTCATGCCTAACTACCTTGTATTTTTTTTACTTATTCCATCTACATTTATTCTATTCTGTATGTGTTTGTATCTGTATATGTCTTATTTTCCCTGATGAAACACAAGTTCCTGGAGATAAGAATTCTTTTATTTTCATGGATCTGCATCCCTAATGGCTAGCACAGTGCCTCACACAGTAGGCGCTTACTAAGTGCTTACTGATTGATTGACTAAAAGTTTCTCTTGTTTGGGGAATCAGTTATGTTCCTACTCCTCTTTAAAAATGTCATGGTCTTTCCAATTCCTCCTGGCTTTTCCTTCCATCTCCCCCGCTTCCTCAGCAACATCTTTCCACCTTAAATGCTTTTCATAGAATAATAGGTTTAAAGTTGTGAGGCACCCAGTCCTTTCATCTAATCCAGGGGTGGGGAACCTGTAGCCTCGAGGCCACATGTGGCCCTCTAGGTCCTCAAGTGTGGCTACATGTGGTCCTCCTTTGACTGGATCCATCTTGAGGACCTAGAGGGCCACAAGTAGCCTCAAGGCTGCAGGTTCCCCACCCATAAATTCTAGTTCTTTCATTTGCAGATGATGAAACTAAGGGGGGCAGTGGTAAAGTGATTTGCTCAAGGTCAAGTTAAGTCATCATAGACTAGAAATCCAGCATTTTTTACACTGTATCATGTTGCTACATAGGAGTTCAGATGGAAGAAGCAAATGACTGAGTATTAAATAGGAGATAAAGGTTTCATGCTAACCATGTAAGCTCCATGCTCGGAGCTGTCTTTGCACAGAAGCTAGCACTAGCTTCTCAAACACTTTCTCCAAGATCATGGATGAGGAGCTAATGACTGAATGAATCAAATAAAAAGCATTTCTTAACCCCCTGCTTTGCTATACACCCTACTAAGTGTCAGAGATACAAATACCAAAGAAAGACAATCCCTACCCTGAAAGAATTTACATTTTAAGTGGAGACCACACATACATGGGAATGGTGGCCCAAGAAAGGGTATTTTGTACCAAGGAGGTCACTGGCATGGTGAGTTGGTCCAGATAAAAGTCACCTGGCATACCCTTTTAAGGGGGAAAATTAGTGTGGATTTGATGATTCTTCTCAGAGAGAGGTCAGACAAGAGCGACTTAAGTGAATGGCTTACCTCCAGGGAGCTCTATGGAAGTTTGGAGAGGGCAGAGGCATGGCAGGAAATGTCCGAGGTAAAGCATAGTTTGGGTCTAACATCAGCTAGACACAGTGGGTTCTCACACTCAGAAAAGCACAGCCCTATCTGGAGAACTGGAGAGCTAGGGTGACAGGTGGAGGTGAAAAGATTGGCCAGTCAATCTTAAATAATGCATGAAGAATCAAGACTTTCTAAAATTAGGCCTGAATTCAGATAGAGTACTCCTCTCTTTTTGCTGAATAGCTGGAGATGAGGTATTGGTAATTTTCCCTTTTTGGTCTATGATTTCACCATTATAGAGAACTCCTTCTGGTGTGACAACTCCCTGCCCTGATGTAGTTACTCCTCTGTAACGCAGAGTATATACCCGAATTAACTACAAAGGACATGTAAAGGAAGGCGCCATCTGCATCCAGAGAAAGAGCTGATAAATAACAATATATACAGAATATTTTTACCCACATATACACATTTGTGTATAAGCCATCTCTAGGATTGGGGGAGGGGAAGAAGAAAAGAAATTTATATGATAACTTTATATTTAAAAGGAGTGGCAAGTTGTACATAATAGATTTGCAGTTTCATATGCAATCACCTTTTATTATGCTGTTATGGAAATGCTTGTTATATTCCATAAATTAAAAAATTAACATTGTTTAAACAGAGTTAGATGGAACCCTCAGTGACTTCCCTGTTGTCATGCATCCAGTATATGTCAGAGATAGAACTGGAACCCAGATTTTTCCAACAACAAGGCTGGCTCTCTATCCACCACTCAAAGCTTGCTCATGCCACCGTGCTAAATTTCCTATCAGTGCTGTCCAAAAGTAGATGAGCTACCTTGAGATGTGGTGGGTTTCCCCTCTTTGGAGTTCTTCAAGGAGAAGTTAGACGTCCGCCCGTAATGGGGATTCTTTTAACATATGGGTTGGTCTAGATGGACACTCGGGTCCCTTCATGTTTCTAATTCTGTTATTCTATGATTTTTTCCTTTTGTTATTTAATTCTTTCTGACCCCCTTTGAGGTTTTTTCGGCAGATACTGGAGTGCTTTGCCATTTCCTTCTCCAGTTCATTTTACAGATGAGATAACTGAGGCAAACAGGCTAAAGAACCTACCCAGGATCACACAGTCAGTATCTGAGGCCAGATCCGAACTCAGGAGGATGAATCTTCCTGACTCCAGACCTGGCACTCTATCCACTGTGCCACCTAGCTGCATTCATAGATGTCACAAATAACTCCTCATGAACTTCACAACTAGAGTCCCACAACAAAATCTGAAATCAAAATTCAGTTCATTTAAGAAATACTCCGATGTTGTTACTGGAAGTATTATTGACTGGATCATTGGTCACGGGCCAGGCACACAACCCCCTGTAGCTTGTGTATGTGGATTATTCCTCACCAAGGTTTGATTACAAATTAGAAAGCACCTGGGCTCAGGGTGGCTTTAAAACTAGATATAGTTCTTTAGAGATTCTGCTTCCCAGAAGTCAAACCATTAGCATCAGAGTTATCTATCCTTTGTGTACTTGTCACAATTTTCACCTTCACTGAAGATGGGATTTTTCTGCATGGAGCATTTACAGATTCATGCTTCTCCCATCAAACCTCCAGCCTGGCAGACTGAATAGCACACTCCATAGGAGTGCTGGGATAATGACATTCCTTTCCTCATTGAGCCTTCAAAACATGACATTATCTGGTCACGATGAATTTTGTTTGCAACTGTTTGTGGTATTGCTTGAGGAAATAGAGGACCATGGAAACCCTACAATGTCTTGGCCTCCATCAACTCTGCTCCTTTGGGTGTCTATAGTGACTCAGCGGCATATTCTTTTTAGTAGTCTCAACTAACAGCTACTGTCAAAGTATTGCCAGCAATCTGTGGACACGTGTATATAGAACACTGCCAAGTTTCCAATGGTTTCAAAAAATTCAAGCCAGCTCCCTTTCCAACTTCCCTGCCTCTGCCATTGGCACCTCAAAATTTCCAATCATCAGGCTCAAAGTCATGAAGTTTAATCTGTTTCCTCTTCTCTCTCCTTCATCCCCTACATTCATTCCGTTCCCAAAGGACCATAACTATAGAGCTGGAAAGCATCCCCTCATCTTACAGATGAGAAAACTGAGGCTCAGAGGGATTAAATGACTGCCTCATGGTTACCCAAGTAGAAATTGGATTCAAATCATGGTCCCATATTGTTAGTGTTCTGTGCTCTTTTCACTGCACTGTGCAAAGTCCTGTGGATTCTTCCTTTGGAACATGGTTCATTATCTATCCTTTCTTTTCTATTCTTATTGCTACCTACTTCAGGTCCTCATCACCTCCCATCTACATTGCTGCACCACCTTTCTAGATGATCTCCCTACCTTCAGTTCCCCATGCTGCTTCCGTTTGTTCTTATTTTCCTAAAACATTCCTTTCTCCCTCTAGAAAATGTTCGATGGTTCCCCATTGTCTACTGTTTCAAGTCCAAATTCTTCTGTCTGATTATAGGATACTTTTATAACTTTTCCCCACCCTCTTTATTCGACCCTTTTTCCTATTAGTCTTTGCCATATACTTTCCACTCCTTATGGTCCTGTAGCATGTCATATTCATTTCCATATCCATATAATCAATGAAGCTTTTCTCCTCATCTAATCTCATTCTAATCTATCCAAATTCTACTCAGTACTCAGGATCCAACTCAAGTCGCATTTCTTCCTTTAAATAGGATAATAATAATGATGATAATAATAGCTTATACTTCCTTAGTAGTTTACAGATCACTCTCTTAACTATCACCCTGAGAGGTAGATTGTATGAATATATTTATAGTGATGGAAAACTGAAACTCAGAGAGGTTATATATATACTGTGTCCAAACTAGTGAATAGCAGGATTTTGATCCAGTGTCAAGTCTTCTAAATCCAAGTTAAAAAGTCCTTCCCACTATGCCATAATATGTCTGTAAACAAGTGGGTGACCACCAATTAGGAAATGGTTGACCAAATCATAGTATATGATTGGAACATAAGAGTATAATCAAATATTATTGCACCATAAGGAATAATGTTGTGTTTCTCCTTCATTCTCAAAGAAGACCATGACATCAGGGAGATGGTGGCATGACTTGTAGTTGACTTGGATTTGAGTGAGGGAGGGCTGTGCAAGGTCATCAGCCTCACTTTCTCCTCCAGGGTCATCTGGTTCAATGGCCAGATATTCTTCAGTATAACTGGAGATGGTCCAGGTTGCAATTGGCCCTTTTAGACTACGGTCCTAAGGAATAATGAATCAATTACTCAATAAACATTTATTAAGCTCCTACTATGTGGTAGGGTTTATGGGGTACTCAAGAAGCAGACACTGTGGAATGCTTAGAGCTTGGTCAGACATCAAAGAAGCCAAGGTCATCTGCTGCATCTCGGGCCATCACCAGTCCTCTCAACTTTTGTCTTATCTTGTCACTTGGACTTCGATGACTCTGGAAGAGACAGTGAGACTGATGACTTTGGGCAGCTCTGACTCACTTAAGTCTAATCCATGCAGGAATCAAGATTTCACTCCGTGATATCTTTGGTCCTTTTCAAAAATCAAGGCCAAACAACAGCTAAGCTGTAAGCACTGCACTAACCACTTGGGCTACAAAGAAAGGTAAAAGACATTTCTTATTTCAGGCAGGGAAGACAATATGCAAACAACTATGTACAAACAGGATGGCTATAGGATAAAACGGAAAGAATGAAAAGAGGGAAGGCATTAGAATTAAGAAGAAAGGCTTCCTATAGGACGTAAGATTTTGATAAAATCTGAAAGTAACCAGGGAAGCCAAGAAGCAGAGATGAGGAGGGGAGAACGTTCCATGCACAGGGATTACTAGTGATTATGTTCAGAGTTGAGAGATGGAGTCTCTTGTTCCAGGAAGGACAAGGAATCCAGAATCACTGGGTAACAGAGTTGGTGGTAGTGGTGATGATGGGAGAAGGAGGGAGAGGAGGCATGTAAGGTGTAAGAATAGAAAGTAGGTGGGAATACATGCTATGAAGGGGTTGGAATGCCAATGATTTAATAGTTGATCCTGGAGGTCATAAAGAGCCATTAGAATTTATTGAGTAGAAAGGTAACATGGTCTTATCTGTGATTTGGGAAGATCACTTTGACAGCAGAGCAGGGGATGGTTTAGAATGGGGAGACTTGTGGCAGGGAGACCAACAAGCAGGCTATTGCAGTACACCAGGTTTGAGGTCATGAGGGTCTATACCAAAATGGTGGCCATGTCAAAAAGAGGGGAAGGGGTTTAGGTAAGAGATGTTGTGAAGGCAAAATCAATGGACCTTAGTAACAGATTCAATATGGAAGGTAAGAAAGAGTGGGGAGTTAAGAATTATACCTGTTGGGAGCCTGGATAACTGGAAGAATGATGGTACCCTCAACAAGAAGAGGGAAGAATTTGGGGGAAAAGATAATGATTTGATTTTTGGATGTGTGTTTTCAGGATTTCTACAAGACAAGCAAGTACTAAGTACCTGCTATGTGCCAGGCATTGTGATATGATCTTGAGGGATAAAAATTAAAAATAAAATAAAAATAAAAGACATTTCCTGCTTTTAAGGAGCCTATATTATATTGGGGAAAATAACATGCATATGTAATGGATGTATGGTGAATAAAGATAAAACTATATTATAGTCTCCTCAAAATATATACATATATGTACATATACACATATACACATGAAATACAATGCCACACATATATACAATATAAATACAATGTAATGTAATGAAGGAATATTAAGGTTTTAGGCAAATTTGGTAAGACATCTGAAGTGAGGCACAGCAAAGTAAATGAAACTAAGCAAATAGTTTATTAAATTAAAACTAAAATAACATTAAGGAAAACATTAAAAGACTACAGAACTCTTATCAATGCAGTGGCCTATCATAACTTCAAAGGACCAGTGGTAAAGCATGCTTCTGGCCTCTTGTCAGATAGGTAGTAGACTCCAGGAGCAGTATAAACCTTATATTTTTTTAGGCAAGAGCAATGAGTTTTTGCTTGATTTCACTTGTTTCAAATAAAGGGTTTAAGGAGTCAGCGAAAAGTGACTGATAAAAAAAACAGCTAAATCATCAATAAAACACCTTTCTTTTTTTTTTTTTATCTTGGGATATTTGCATCTCTAAAAGCTAACCTAGTGCCCCCCACATAGTAGGTGCTTAATAAGTGCTCATAGAATTGAACTGAGTTACTTGGTGACTAACTTTCTGGTGTCGAGTCTCTTAACCAGTCTGATCATCACGGATGGACAGACCCAGATTTGCAGGCTTTCCAGCTTGGTAGGACAGCAATGACCTGCAGTGGAAAGAGCCCTGGACTTGGAGTCAGAGAATGTGGGTCCAAATGCTGCCTCTGCTCTTTATTACCTGTGTGACAATGAGCCAGTTTCTCAACCTCTCTGGGTCTCAGTGTTTTCCTCCGTAAAATGATGAGTTTGGAATCAATAGTTTCTCAGAAATTATATAGCTTAAATCTATGATTCTACTTACTACATTGTGGGACAATGGACATTATGTCTTTGAGCCTCAGTTTCCTCAACTATAAATTAAGAAGTAGGTACCAGATGACTGTGAAGGTCCCTTCTGTCTCTAAATCTGCAATCTTATGACATTTCAGAAATTACCCTCAGAATCTAAAAATGAAAGGCCAAAATAGAAGGGGGTTCACAATACAAACGAATTGAAACAGCTACAGCTTGCCCCATATCTACAGCTTTGGAAAGTTATTCTACTCTGCTTCTGAGGCCATTAAGTCTAGTTTCCTTGTTATTATCTACCACAGCAACTAAAACCTCCCAACCTTCTCATTTTTCCAAACAACCTCAAATTGTTCAGTGGCAGAATAATACAAGGCACTCTGACCTAATCATTGTGCCTTCCACAATCATTAAGAGAATTGATGTACTGTGTGTTCTGAGCTTAGCTCTGATAGGGAATGCATGTCAGTTGTCAAAGGAACGAAGCCACTAGGCCAGGTAGCATTTGTGAGAGATAGGCGGTGGTTAATGATGACCCAATAAAAGACTAAATTGTCAATTCCAGCATAGGACTCAATAGTGTTATGGCTTCAGGGCTTAGAATGCAAATTCCTCCTATTTTCAGGAACTTCTTCTTTTCTTTTAATTAGTGTTTAGGTTGAAATTTCTTACAGCCAGCCTCAGCAAAAAGAGGGAGGAGGGAGGGGGAAGAAAAGCTCAGAGAAACCTGTTCAGCATTCAGTGAGGGAGGGAGAGAGACAAGAAAGGGAAGAAAGGAAGGCAAATATTTTTGTCTATTATGACTCCTATTTTGGAACAAGAGGTGTAATGATCATTGTGACCTGATTCTTCCTCATATGGGACATTAGGTTGAGAAATGATTATTCAGGGACAGATTCTGGGTTATAAAGACCCCAGTGCTAGTTGCCTTAGTTGCTTTGTTAATTAAAAGGATTTAAGCTAATTCTTACTCTTGGGTCTGCATTTCAGGACCCAAACCATTCCAGGGGGTGATCTTCAGAAAGCCTTACACTTTGACCCAGAAGAGAAGGGCCTTTGATATGTCTAAGAAATTTGGGTTCTGAAATAACCAAGTGACAGGAAAGCTTAATTGGTTACTCCCAGGGACTGAAAGACTAGAAACTTGGAATCTGGAAACCCAGGGTCTCAAGAACTCCAGATGTCCTTGGCCAGGGGATAGCAGCTGCTGGGTAAATGCACTCACCCGCTCCGTTGAAAAACATCAAAGGCTTGCAGCTGCCCAGCCTCCAAGGCTCTGACATACCCCACTGTGTCAGTTGCGACCCAGTGGTGAGTAGTGGACCCAGCCAGTGCTATAATAAGACTTTGTTGAATGGAATTGAAATTGACCACTTTTAACATCACGGTTGTATGAGTGGTATACTCTCACTTCTGGGCAAAAGGGGAATAGAAAGAAGAGGTGATTGACCCATAAAGGCAGAGCCCAGGTCCCAATTAAATGAGCTAAGCCAGGGCTTCTTAACCTTTTTGTGTCATAGATGAATTCAAAGGACCCCCTTCTTAGAATAAAGTTTCTAAATGCATGAAATAAAATATCCAGGATTTAAAAGTAAAGCAAAGGTTAGTGATCATAAAGATGTATTTTTTTCCATATCCAGGTTCACAAAACCCTTAAAATCTAATCATAGACCTCAGACTAAGAATCCTTAAACTAAGCCAGAGGGCAGCTAAGTGGCCAAGTGGATAGAGCGCTGGACCTGGAGTCAGGAAGGCTCATCTTTCCGAGTTTGTATATGGCCTCAGACACTGACAAGCTGTGTGAACCCAGGCAAATCACTCAATCTTGTCTGCCTCAGTTTCCTCATCTGTAAAATGAGCTGGAGAAGGAAATGGCAAATCTTTACAATATCTTTGTCAAGAAAATTCCAAATGGGGTCACAAACAGTCAGACAAAACTGAAAAAATGACCGAACAACCAAGTGAAGCCTCTACCTTGAATGCACAGCCCATTTTAGGCTTTCATATGGGTTTTCACTGAGCTGGAAGAGTCCTTAGAAATTAACTCTGACTACAGATGCAGGACTTGTTCCACAGGACCAATCAGGTTTCTTTCATCTTGATACTTTATACTCCGCTTATTTCATTCTCCGTTACTTATATCCTGACTGTCCTGTAGAACAACTATTACTGTTTCTGTCCCTCTTCACAGACCCACACGTACCTTCCTCTTCCTTCTGCCTCAGACGTGTCTCCTGTCCCCTGGAAGACTATTCAATTTCCTCTGCAAAATAAAGAAATTGGAGTAGGTGGTCTCTAAGGTCTTTTCTAACTTGAAATTTATGATCCTATGCATTCTCAGAAACTTTCTAAAAAACAAATCTATTTTTTTTTTCAAAAAGAAATTCTTGACAAGAAGAAATAATTGATCTTGTCTTAGAGTCATCTTGAGATCCCGTAACTGGAAGTCTCCAACTAGCAGAGATTATCAGATCTCCTCTGGACCTTTGCATAAGTTCTGTCTGGAATGGACCTCATCTCCTAGGCTCAGTCTCAAGGGAAACTTCTGGTTAACAGCCATCTTGCTGTTTTTGTTCAGGATATTATTGCCTTGATCTTTACCCCTGAAGAGGAAGAATGGAGGATCCACCATAGCCTTCTAGGTCAAGTTAACCAACTTCCAGGACACAACCTTGAAGCCCTAGTTGGCCAACTGAAAATGAAGACAGGGGCAGCTTCTTTTTCTTCTTTCAGAGTCCTTTTATAAGTCAAGAGGAAGATGTGCTTGGAAACATGAATCTGGGCCATGGGGTGATTTGCAAGAGAAAGTATTTGGCATAAGTACCATTGCCTTCCAAATATATGCAAATACATAGTTCATTTCTATACACGTATCTAGACTGGACAACAATAGGTACCTGCCCACCCACTTAATGGCTATTTTTTGGGTCCTCCTGGCTCAGAATGAATGTAATTAGTAATTATTTTTCTTTCGGCAGCAACCCAGAAGGTCTTCCCCTCCCATTTGATTTTTTTTATTATTATTATTAAGGGGGCCATCCCTTGCCCCACTTCTTAAAGAGGCCTATTCACTGAATGGGCATTACTTCATTCAAAGTGAGAACCTGAAAAAGTCTTAGCCTAAAAAGGGCCAGGGTCTCCCATTGCATCCTGGGCATATCTGGTCACTGGACCCAGATGGCTCTGGAAGAGAAAGTGAGACTGGCGACCTTGCACAGCCCTTCCTCACTCAAATAAAAATCAGCTACAAGAAATGTCATCATCTCCCTGATGTCCTGGTTCTCTTTGAGAACAAAGGGCAAACACAACAATCTATCTGCACAAACATTTGTGTAATATTTGTATATGAATATATTTACATATTTAATGTGCGTATGACCAGAACAAAGATAAATATAGATAGTTATAGATATAGATACACGTGCATGTGTGTGTAATATATATACACATTTTTATATATGTATATACACATATGTCATGAGTTACCAAGGACCCCCCCATATACAAAGGTATACATGTATACATGCATGTATGTATGTGTAGCAGGTTACCAAGAACCAGTGTAGTATTGGGGCTAGGGGCGACAAGTGGGAAAGCACTAAACCCTGTGGAGTGATTACAGCAACAACCAAAACAAGAACACTCTTTTTATTTAAATTCAGGATTACCTGAATTCAAACTGGCCTCAAATACTTATTACCTGTGTAACCCTGGTCAAGTCACTTAACCTTTGTTTACCTCATCTATAAAATCACGTCTGCTAGAACCTTTGTGAGAACGAGATGAGATAATTGTAAATCACTCAGCACCATCCCCTAGCACATAGTAAGCACTATATAGATGTTAGCTAGTTTATCTAATATTTTATCCCCATTGTCATAGGGGAATATTTTTACCCTTTTCTCATTGACTATTTATTTCCCTCCCCAGTGGCTATTCCAAATGTTCTCTTTATATTACCTTACCCCACTTTCTTACCTGATTGTATCATTTCCTAACTTACTAAGAAAACAGAGACCATTTGCTGTGAGTACCTCATCTTATACAATATGTATCTCAACCTCCTTTGGCATCATCTTTCATTATTTCCTTCTCCGTTCCTGTCTCTGTTGGGGAAGGGGGGTGCAGGGAGGTAGGAATGGTCCTTCTCTTGACCAAGGTCAACCTCTCTACTTGTGCCTTTGATCCCAGCTCAGCCCATCTCCTTGGGCAGCTGCACTTCTCCCTACTTTCATCATCCTCTTTTCTCTGTAATGTCTGTTGAATCTCTCCCTTTCTATAATCTCCTATGCACATCTGTATTTGCTATACTTCTCTCATATCTAATATTTCCACTGGATGACCCACAGTGAATATTCTGCCCCCCGCCCCTGACACACACAAACCCCTCCACCTTCTAGTTCCCTTGGTTTCCTTCAGGTCTCAGCTCATATTCCATCTTCTGCACAAAGCCTTCCCTACTCCCACCCCAAAAGCTACTAATGCCTTCCCCTCTCAGAATGTGTCTTACTACTCAACTAGGCAGCTTGGTTGACAAAGTGTAAGAACTGTAGTGAGTTCAGATCTAGCCTCAGATGCTTACTAGTGGTATGACCCTATAGACAAACCACTAAACCTCAGTTTCCTCATCTGTAAAATGAGGATAATAATGCCACCTACATCCCAGGGTTGTTGTGAGGATCAAATGAAATAAATTTATAAAGTACTTTGTAAATCTTAAAGTGATATATAAATATTAAAGAGCTATCAATATTATAGTGTAGTTTATGTATATGTAATTATTTATATATTATCTTCTCCTTTAGAATATAAGTTCCTTGAGGACAGGGACTATTTTTCTTTTTTAAAAGTAAAATAAATTTATTTTCTATGAATATCTATAAATAACATATCTATTGTCATAAAATAATGCATTGTATTTATAGAAATATTTATATGATGTAATGTTTTGCTATATTGCATCTATATTATGTGATGTATTTATGTTATAAAAATAATAATAATTATTTTATATCTAGGGCAGCTAGGTGGTTCAATGCATAGAGTTCTGAGCCTGGAGTCTGGAAAACTCTTTTTCCTGAGTTCAAATTCAGCCTCATACACTTACTAGCTATGTGACTCTGGGCAAATCACTTCATCTTGTTTGCCTCTGTTTCCTCATCTGTAAAATGAGCTGGAGAAGGAAATGGCAAACCACTCCAGTATCTTTGCCAAGAAAACCCCAAATGGTGTCATGAAGAGTCAGATACAACTGAAACGACTGAACGACAACAGTTTTATATTTGCTTTCATTTTTATCTAGTCACTTAGCATAGTGCCTGGCTAGCACATACTAAGGGCTTAATAAATACTTCCTGACTGATTTGTTGCCTCCTTCACTGTTATCTGTAAACATGTCTGAGTTTACAAGATCCTTTAAAAAAAAAAAACCCTTCACTTGACTTTGCCAGCGCTTTAAGCTCCTGATTCCTCCTGTGTCTCTCCTCCAATTCACAGTCAAATTCCTAGAAAAAGTAATCTGCATTCACTGTTTCCACTTCTTCCCCTCTCATTTACTTTTAAGCCTTTGTAATTTTGATTTTGACCTCTTCTCTCATCTAAAACAGTGCCCTCTAAGGTGTCCAGTTATCTCTTAAATCTGATGTACTTTTTCTTTCTTCTAGACCTAATGTAGCATGACAATGTTGACCTTCACTTCCCCCTAGCCACTTTGCTCTCCCTAGGTTTTCATGAGAATACTCTCTTAGTTCTCCTTTTGAACTATTCAGGACCGTGAGGACCATGTTGAATTCAGCTATGGTCCTCCCAAATTTTGTGAGCAACACCTTTAAAAAAAAATGAGGGAAGTATCAATTCAACAAGAATTCCTCAGTTACCCAACAGGCTGTTGAGACCCAGAATGGATCCTTACAAATGTGACTCACTGCTGTAGCATTGTAATGAGAGTGTATCTAGACCTAGAGGACCTGTAAGGATTCTTGTCATTTGCAGTATGCTATAAATGGTTCATTATTTAGCATTCTACTGGCCATATATAGTTGTTTTAGGCACTGAAAGTATTTCCAAAACTTATCTCCTGTCATACAAACTTTTGTGGTCAAATCCAATGCATTTATTAATACATTAAAAAAATCTGAAAATGTATGCTATTTTCCACATCCATGGACCTCCCTCTCTCCTTCAAGGCCATGTTTATGCAAGCATCTATTAAGTACCTGCTGTGTAGCAAATGTACTCTGCTACAGAGTATGGATACAAAGAAAATGTGAATTAAACAATCCCTGTTCTCAAACGGTTTATGTTCCATTAGAGGTTCAATTCAACAAGCATTATGAAGCACCTGTTCTGTGAAAGAAATTATGCTAGGATCCAAGGATACAAAACCAAACATGTATATAACAGTTCCTACCCTCAAGGAACTTTCATTCTCCTCGTGGATACCACAGGTTAAACAGGTAAGCACAAGATCACTTCAGGAGGGAGAGTGCACATCTGTTTCTTAGACAAGCACCAAAAACAAACAGTGACTTGGACCCAGGATTGAACAGAATGAAGAGAATGAATTGACTGGATTGCATTTGGGAAGCAGCAGCATTTTCAGTGACTCCCAGCTGCTCCGTGACACAAAGAATCTCATCTTTTAAACACCAATGTGTTCCCTCTGACAGCACTGAACATGTAGTCAGAAAGAACAGGTCAAATAAACACTGAGGAAATCTTTGCTGGAGGCAACATAATCTTGAATGCATCAAGGGATCACTTTACAAGATGTCTCAGAGAGAGAAAGATATCAAAAGAATGGAAAAAATGCCACATGATGCTACTATGATACTCTCCTCCCTGGGGAAAAGAAAAGGTGATCACGAGGACATTGTGGACCACCAACCCATATGCCTGGTTTCTCCTGTACAATCTTTATGAGAATGATCTGCACACACACATCATTTGGTTTGATTTTAAAATGTAGGCCCTCTCCAGCTACCAGGACCTACGAGCAGACTTCCTGTCCAAGAGGGTGGGTTTTGGTGAACCCTAAGAGAGAAGCAACCCTGACAAAACATTCTCTCTGCCTACAACTCCATAACTGTGCAACCTTAACTAGATATTATTAACGTTCCTTCACCACAACAGTAATGACAGCCGTATACCCAGACTCAAGTAACTACACAGGACACTGATTTCATCTCTGTTCCTGGGCAAGAATCTATCTCCAACGGTGTTCTGTAGAAGCAAAGCAATTTGTCCATGCTTCCAGGTGTCGGGTGGATGACTGCCTTCCAAGCATGCCCCAGTGGGTGAGCAGCCAAGGCATCTGTACATGCCTGCAGGTGTGGGGTGGATGTTTGCTTTCCAGACATTCCTCAATGGGTGAGCAGTCAAGCAGAGCTGGTACCAGGATGTCAGTCATGAAACCTGAGAGTTATTTGAATTTGAATTTCTCTTATTCATGTTTAGAGCATATTTTCATGGGGTCATTGATAGCTTATAATTTTTTGGAAAGTTCTTCCTATCTTTTGATAGCTTTCTTCCTTCCTCAGAAGTTGGTGTTGCCATTCTCACTGCACTTTTTGGAGCCAAGGTTAATGCTCTTTAATGCTATCTTATTTGATACCAGGAAACCTCCTTCCTTTACCTCCTTCCTTCCACCCCAGTTGTTTATTTCAAGCCTGTTAGAACCTTGCTAGGACTCTGCTGAGCAGTCCCCTTAGACCTTCTCAATCAGAAATGTGGTTAGTGGTCAACAAAGATTCATCTTGTGTGCTCAAGTTGGTCTCTTCCAGAACCAATGTTAACACACAGAACCATGTGTTAACTTTTATTTTTGGTTGGAATTATGAGTACTTATCCAATAAAACCAATCAGCACTTCATGATGTCTCATCTAGAATAGCCCCACTTCCCATTCACTCAGATGACGGTGTTTTTAGGAGTATGAGTATATGATGCCGAGTGGAAGCAAACAGTACAGTTACTCTTGGGGGTCTTCTCCACATAGTGGGATATTCTGTATGTCCAGTCATCTGGGGAAGAGGTTGCTACCAATGTCTCAGATTGCACAAACATATCTGTGGCAAAATAAATATAAGTATAAATGTATAGAATAGGTATTCATAACCTGGGGTCTGTGAATTTTTCTTTAGACATTTTGATATTTATATTTCAATATCTTCAGTTTCCTTTGTAATCCTATGTAGCTTATTTTATGCATTTAAAAGCATGATCCTGATGAGGGGTCCATAAGCTTCCCCAGGCTACCAAAACGATCCATGACATAGAAGAAGTTAAGAATCCCTGAGGTAGCATAGTGTCTCCAGGCAATATAATAGAGTGAGTTTGAATGTGCTATTTGCCACCTGATTTTCATTACTCTCCTTCCCCCACAAAGTGCACATCTTGAATCCAACTCTTGTCACCAAATCCGCAGAGGATTTTGGTTCTAACTTTAATTCTTCTACTTTACAGTTGTATAATTTTAGGCAAGTCACTTCCCTTCTGTGGGCCTTATTTTCCTCATCTGTATAAAGAAGGAATTGCATTAGATGAACACTGAGGAGTAGTAGAGTATAGTGGATGGATTAATAGACTTGGCATCCTGAAGACTTTGATTTGTATCCTCTCTGAGTCACTTACTTGCCATTTGATTCTGGCAACTGACTTGCCTCAGTCTTCTCATCTGTAAAGTGAAGAAATTGTACTAGATCTCTAAGATGTGTACCATCTCTTCATATATGATCCTATCATCCTATGACTCCTAATGTCCATTCCTAATAAATATCCTATGACTTCTATGATCCTGTGAATTACAGAAGAATAGACTTAGTTATTTCAGTTATTTGGTCTGGTTTTATAGAAAAAAAGCAACAGCATTAAAGTTGGAACACAAGAATCAGACTCTTGTTCTAGATCTATTCACCCCTTTGCTGTGTAACCCTGGAGATATCACTTAGTCTCTCTGAACTTCAGTTCCCTCATCTATAAAATGGGGATAATAATTGTTGCCATACATATTTTATGGAAACCATAAAATGCTCCACAAATATGAAGTAAGTAGTAGTTCTGGAGAAGACTTTGGAGAGTCCCTTGGACAACAAGAAGGTCAAATCAGTTAATACTTAAAGAAACTAATTCAGTTTATTCACTAGAAGGTTAAATATTGAAGATGAAGAGTAACTAATCTGGCATTTTATCCACTGCATGTCTTCCTCTTTCGTTGCCAATGAAGACCATGCCATCAGAGAAGTAGTGACATGACTTGCACTTGACTTTGTTCTGAGTGAGGGAGGGCTATGAAGATCACCAGCCTCACTTCAGATCTACAGCCATCTGAATCCAGTGACCAGATGTTCATCAGGATGACTGGAGATGACCCAGGGTGAGGCAATTGGGGTTAAGTGACTTGCCCAAGGTCATACACCTAGTGAGTGTCAAGTGTCTGAGGTGAGATTTGAACTCAGGTCCTCCTGCCTCGTGCACCAGTGCTCTATGTACTGCATCACCTAAATGACTCTTCATATCATTTATTTATATTGTTACCAAAGGAAACAAATTCAGATGCCACCTTCTCTGCAGGTGCCCTGTGAAACCCCAGGGAGGCTTAGCAGGCTGTCTGCTGACAAAAACCAGATCGATGGTTGGAGCTGAAAGAATCAGCTCCTAATTCTTTATGCTCGAGCAGCTCGCAGTCTGAACAAGGCTAAACATTTGCATATGTGCTGGATCCGCAAGTTAAGATGTGTCCTTTCAGTTCTGATGCCAACCCCTAGGGGTGCCAGAGCAGCTCCTCAAAGTATCTCTGCACAAATCAGCAGAAGAGCAGAGCGCCCTTGTCAGTACAAAAGCAAGCAGGCCCACAGGGATGTGCTGTCTCGACAATCAAGAGTCTGTGGGAGGTGCACATGTGTGAAGTGAGTGAGGCAAAGTGATGGAGAAATGCTTGTCCCCGCACTGCCACCACACTAGGGGCTAAGAATGATTATTCTGTCTGCCCCACATGTGCCTTTTGCCTTCGATGAATCCGAAGAGACATGGAAACTACAGAGTTCTCCATCTGCCAAACCTCTCGGTTAGAACAAGGCTCTTACTAGGAGTTTGGCTAAGCCTCAGTCCAGCAAACTGGCTGCTCAAGATGGTTGACAATATCTGGGCCAATCCCAGAAAGAGAGATAGCCATTTTCCAGATAATGTGAAGAGAGTTCTGGTCTTTTTCAGTTAAAATTAAATAGTGATCTGCCAAGTGTAACTTCTATGTATAAATGCTGAGATGTTGAGTATTCAGTCTGGGTTTATGGCCTCTTAATTTGAGTGTTGCCTACAGTGGCGTTAATTTCTTACTGACTCCATGTCTTGCCATTTTCTTAGCAGGTCTTTAAAAAAAACAAGCCCAACCATGTTTAATTCATAAGCACCCATCTCATTGAAAGTATTGAGCGTTGGCATTTCAGGATTAATATTGTACATAATTATTGTGGCTGGTGGAATGTAATGAATTTATAGATTTATTTTAATGAGGTCATCACAACAGCAGATTCCTTAAGTAGGTAAGTAGACATTGGCATCTCTTCCAGGAGTGTTTTTAATTAACACCCTGTAGTTATGGAGAGATGCTTAGAAGATGAATGCTAAGTAAGCTTGTTGGCCTCCATGTAGCATGCCTTAGTAGATAGAGTATTGGCCTCAGACTCAAGAAGACCTGCATTCAAATTCTGGCTCAAAAATTTTGGATCATTGGATCATAGGCTTAAGGTTGAAAAGGACTTTAGACGCCATTTGATCCAGTATATGTCATATTATGATTGAGGAAACTGAGGCCCAAAGACTTCTTCAAGACCACACAGATGGTAAGCAGCAGAGATAGGGTCTGAGCTCAGATCCTTTCTATTCTAAATCAATTCATCAGCAAGCATTTATTATGAGCCATATTATGTGTTGCATCTTGTTAGGTTATAGGGATACAAGGATAAAAATGAAAAAATCTTTGCCCTAAAGGAGGTTTACATTCTATTGTTTATCATTCTACCAACATGTACACATATAAATACATACAAAATATGTACAAGATTATTTCAGGGTGAGGCACTAGAAGCTAGGAGAATCAGAAAATTGTAGGTAGTGTTTGACCTGAGCTTTGAAGAAAATTAAAGAAATTGGGAAATCAAAAATTCCTTCCAATGTGAGGATATTGGCAAGTGACTTGACCTCTCTCTCAGTTTGTTTTCTCATCTGTAAAATGAGGATGATAATACCTCAAAGGATTGTTGTGAGGCTCAAATAAGATAATGTAAGTTTCTTTGAAAATTTTAAAGCACTATATAAATGTCAGTTATTACTGTTATTACTTATGCTATTATTTAAAAAAACAAGGAGGATAGAGTGTTTGGTTTCAAACTCAGAAAGATTTTAGTTAAGCTCTTGCTTCTGACATAAGCTGTGCGACCCTGTACAAGTCACCAAATGAATGAATAATAAACACTTATTATATGCCAAACTCTGCAGTAAGATTAGAAATGCAAATACAGAAGAATGGCCTACCTTTTCAGTTATTCAGGCAATTTTCTAAGCCAAAAAGTTACAAAGTAGTTGCAATTTAGTTGATTGAGGAAGGTGCCTTACTGGGAGTTCCCTACACCAGTGAAATTATAGGTAGGAAAGAAAGAAAAAGACTACTATTATTAGAAGTCTATGAAAGGCTTCCTGAAGAGATAGAAAGCCCTGTCCCATGGTTAGTCAGTGGAAGAACTAAACCAGAAATAAAAGGTGTCTGACCTTCAGTTAAGAGTTCAGTCTACCTTTTCATTCTCTTCTACCTGTTTGGGAAGTTGATGTAAAATCTTGTCCTTATCATTCTCCTCCTTATTATCTATTTCTTATGCAGTTCATGTCTGGAGAACAATATTACATGCTCAATTAAATAAGTTAATCAAAGGGAGACTTTATTTCCTCTGGGTCTTCATCAAGTTTGCTTCCTTTTTTAAAAAAATTCTAATTTATTCATTTAGTTTTCAACATTCATTTCCACAAGATTTTGAGTTCCAAGTTTTCTCCCCATCTCTCCCCTCCACCCATCCCAAGAAAGCATGTATTCTGATTACTCCTTCCCCCAATCTTCCCTCCCTTCTATCGCACCCCTCTCTTCTCTTATCCCCATACCCTCTATTTTCTTGGAGGACAACCCATTGCCTGTATATTTTATTTCCCAGTTGCATGTAAAAACAAATTTTTACATTCATTTTTAAGACTTTGAGTTCCAACTTCTCTCCCTTCCTCCCTCCCCACACCATTCTTACTGAGAAGGCAAGCAATTTGATATGTTATACATGTATACTTAAGCAAAAGACTTCCATGAAAGTCATGTTGTGGAAGACTACCTACATTTCTCTCCATCCTATCCTGCTCCCCATTTATTCTATTCTCTCTTTTGACCGTATTCCTCCTCAAAAGTATGTACTTCTAATTATGTCCTTCTCCTATTTGTCCTCCCTTCTATCACCCCCTTACCCCTATCTCCCCTTCTCCCCTTCTCCCCTACTTTCCTGTAGAGTACAATAAAAGTTTCATAGAAAATTGAGTATGCATGTTACTCCCTCCTTAAGCCAAATGTGATGAGAGTAAGGTTCACTTTTTTCCTCTCACCTCCCCCTCTCTTCCCTTCCATTGAAAAAGTTTTTTCTTGCCTCTTTTATGTGAGATAATTTGCCCTATTCTATTTTTCCCTTTCTCCTCCCAATATATTCCTCTCTCACACCTTAATTTTTTTAGATATCATCCCTTCCTATTCAACACACCCTGTGCCCTCTGTCCGTATAGAGAGAGAGATATAGATATAGATATAAAATCCTTCCAGTTACCTTAGTACTGAGAAGGTCTCAAGAGTTATAAATATTATCTTCCCATGTAGGAATGTAAAAAGTTCAACTTTAGTTAAGTCCTTTATGATTTCTCTTTCCTGTTTACCTTTTCATGCTTCTTTTGATTCTTGTGTGTGAAAGTCAAATTTTCTCTTCAGCTCTAGTCTTTTCATCAAGAATACTTGAGAGTACTCTATTTCATTGAATGACCATTTTTCCCCTGAACTATTAAACTCAGTTTTGCTGGGTAGGTGATTCTTGGTTTTAATCCTAGTTCCTTTGATTGCTAGAATATCTTATTCCAGAGATCCCTTAATGTAGAAGCTTCTAGATGTTGTGTTATCCTGATTGTATTTCCACAAAACTAGAATTGTTTCTTTCTGGCTGCTGGCAATATTTTCTCCTTGATCTGGGAGATCTGGAATTTGTCTACAATCTTCCTAGGAGTTTTCCTCTGGGGATCTCTTTCAGGAGGCAATTTTTGGGTTCTTTCAATATTTGTTTTATCCACTGGTTCTAGAATATCAGGGCAGTTTTCCTTGATAATTTCTTGAAAGATGATGTCTAGGATCTTTTTTTGATCATGGCTTTCACATAATCCCATAATTTTTAAATTGTCTCTCCTGGATCTATTTTCCAGGTCAGTTGTTTTTCCAATGAGATATTTCATATTATCTGCTATTTTTTTTTTCATTCCTTTGGTCTTGTTTTATAATTTCTTGATTTTTCATAAAGTCTTTAGCTTCCTCTATCATCTGCTCCATTCTAATCTTTAAGGAATTATTTTATTCAGTGAGCTTTTGCACCTCCTTTTCCATCTGGCCAATTCGGCTTTTTAGGACATTCTTCTCTTCATTGGCTTTTTGGACCTCTTTTTCATTTGGGTTAGTCTATTTTTTACAGTGTTATTTTCTTCAGCATTTTTTGGATCTGCTTTAGGAAACAGTTGATTTATTTCTCATGACTTTTTTGCATCACTCTCATTTCTCTCCCCAATTTTTGCTCTACTTCTCTTACTTGATTTTCAAAATCCTTTTGGAGCTCTTCCATGGCCTTAGACCAATTCATATATTCCTTGGAGGCTTTGGATGGAGGAGTTTTGATTTCATTTTCTTCTGTTTGCATGTTTTGGTCTTCCTCATCACCAAAGTAAGATGCTGCAGTCTGATTCTTTTTTTCAGTTTTTGCTCATTTCCTCAGCCATTTACTTGACTTTTGAGCTCTTTGTTAAGGTAGATCTCTGCTTTCCATGGAGGTGTGGGGTGTACTGTCAGCCACTTCATTCCGGCACAAGCTATGGGCCTAGAACTCCAGAAACATTTGCTGTCTCTGCCCCTGCTGCTGTTGTGGCTGCTGTGGGTTCCTCTATTCCCTTCCCCCTCTGCCACCCTGAGGCTGAGGCCAGACTCCACTCTCCCACTCTGGTCCCATTGACTTTTTCCACTGACCTTCCAATTTGTCTTTGATGTTTTGGGGTCCTGAAGTCTGGAAACTCTCACAGGTGAGAGAGATTCAGTCTCCTCAAGACTTGCTCAGATTCTGTCTGTGCCGGGGCAGCCCACACTGGACTGTGCCCTGCCCCCTCTGATAGATACTTTGTAGCCTGATAGATACTTTGTAGCAACTTTCAAGGCTGTCTTGGGCTGGAGATTTGCCTCACTCTGTCCTTCTTTGGCTTCTGCAGCTCCAAAATTTGTTTAGAGCCAATTTTTTACAGGTCCTTAACTGGACTTGAGGACAGCGCATTAGAAAGTATGTGCTGTCACTCTGCCATCTTGGCTCTTCCACCATAAAGTTTACTTTCTAAAATGGATACTTTGACACTAACATGAACAGAAGGATACTGATAAAGGCTAGAACAATAAAGTGAACATCTATTCAAATAGACCTTTGCTTTTTATCTGATAGTATTCTTTTTGTCAAACACATAAAATAGATATTCTGGTTATGGTTTCAGTTTCATTTTACCATACACAGAAGGGGGAGAGAGAAGAGAATAAGCCTTTATATTTTGCCTACTATGTGTCAGAATTCTGCTAAGTACTTTACAAATATTCTTTCATTTCAAATCAAATACCCTGTCATTTAACTCCAAATTTTTCAATAGGATTATGGATTTGTAGCTAAAAGGAATGTCAAAGATCATTAAGTCCAGCTTCTTCACTTTATAGATGATGATGGTCTGAGGCCTAGAAAAGTTATGTTAATTACCCAGTCACATAAGCAGTAAGCAGAACCAACTAGATTTGGGCCAAGGTCATCCGATTCTAAATGCAGCACTCATTCCCTGCCCCACTGCACTTTTTCTATTTTTAGAGATATATTTCTTCTTTCACCTTATACAGTCCCTGCCACCATCACCCCTTCTACCCTATCCTTTCCACTGGAAAGCGGGGGAAGAACAGGGTAGGTTAAAAAGAAAATTATAAAGGAGTAAATAGAACTCTGAGAGTTAAAAAGAGGAGAATGATAATGAATGACCTAACATCAGAAGGCCTGGATTTGAAAGCCTGTTCTTCTACTTCCATCCTGTGTGACCTTGGGTCATAGTGTTCTCATCTGTTAGATGAAGAATTTGGGCGAGATCACTTCCCAGCTTCCTTTGACCATGGGAAGGTCCCTTCCAGCTTTAGATCCCAAAAGAGTCTAATCCACAGAAAGATCAATCACACAGAAGGCTGAATAAATAACCAGAGAACACAAGGCTGGGCCCCCCCAGATGGCTATTCAAGGCAACTTCCTTCTAAGAATTGAGTAAAAAAGTCTTGCCACAATCATTCATATTCATTACGCAATGAAGACAGACAATGAGAATTTGCTGCCCAAACAATTCAGAAGAAAAATCACTATGTCCCTGGAATCTGGCTTGTTCATCTCCAAGCTCACAGTGGAAAACTTGTGCCTGTAAGGCCTGTGGGCAGCTGTTTATGTAACTAATTGGACATTCACATAAATATGAAAATGCAGACAGGGGCAGGTTTCCATTCCTCTCTGTTCTTTGGCCAGAGTTCTTTTTTAAGTCAAGAGGCAGGCATGCTTGCGAGAGATGCATGGTTTAGAATCTGGCCCACAAGACTCCCTGCTTATATAATAACCAGCACACTTTCCATTTTGTGTTAAGAGGGTCTGGATTTGTTTTAAAAGTTCTGATGTTAAAATGAGTCTTTTTCAGTTATCTGGGAAATTTGCTTCTGTGGGACATCTCTTCCCCCAAAGATGGTGATAGACAAACGAGCTGCCACTGTACATCTCTATTTGCTACTGGTTCCTCTTGCTATGGAGAGTTGTCTTTGGCAGCCCTACTACAACAGGATATGAGGTACAGGGAACCCCTTACAGCCCCCAAATGCCATATGAAGTTATCTGGAGGTGTGCAGAGGCCACACTAATTTCCAAGTCTGACTGCAACCTCTCCGTGACCTCCAACAGGCTAGCTTTGTTTTCTCTGCCCTGCCCATAATTAAAGCGGAGACTCTGGTATGGGTGTGGTACAACCCTCAGAGTCATTTGACTCCCCTTTGCTGGGACAGACAGGGTGAGTTCTGTTTAACTTAGACTCCTACTCTACCCCAGCACTGGACCTCATCACTTTATAGGCAGTAGGCAGAGTGGGGAGCAGAAGAGAAGAAAGAGGGTTGAAGAAAGCAGGGCAGAATCAAAGTTGGGTTCTACAGAGCCAAACTAGGCAATGTCTTGGACTCTCTGTTTCCAACTTCCTTGCTGTCTTCCCAGTTGACCATTCACTTTGGGCGTCTGTGTTAGATTGGGCAGAGAATGTTTCCACACAAGCCTCTATGAGACTCTGATTACTTTCTATAAAATGGGGAAAACAATATTATTATAAAATACTTCATATGGTTGTTGTGGGAAAAATAAATTAGGGCAGCCCCCAGGGTGAGAGGATGAGCAAATGTTATTTTTTTCAGGACCCTTCTCTATATAAACAATTTAATTTAAATATGTATTACAAAATGCATAGGCCAATGTGAGGTATAATGATTTAGAATATTGGATAAAGAAAAGATAGATAGATAGATAGATAGATAGATAGATAGATAGATAGATAGATGATAGATAGATAGATTGATGGATATTCCTATCTTGTCTGTATCTCTAACTGTATCTCTATCTATCTATCTATCTACCTGTCTGTCTGTCTGTCTATCTGTTTACTGTCCAGTCAGCGTACATGAAGTTTCTTCAAAGTGTCTAGCAGGCCAGGTAGGAAGGGCATCAAGCTTCTCAAAGGAGTCACAGATCAGTCTCAGCAGGGTGATGGGTGGTGTAACAAGGTGCTGCTGGGTCTTAGGTCTACCTCAATGGGTGGGCAGCCATAGTGTTAGAATTCCATGTTGGTGAACAGGTCTGGAAGAGGGTCAGGCAGAGTGAAGGGGGCCCACACACAAATCCCACAGCTAGAAGGCATGGAAAAATGGTAGACGTTAGTTCAGACAGCTCCTAAGGTCCAAGGCAAAAGTTCTAGGGTAGCCAGAGTATCTCCCTTTTCAACCATCAGATAAGCAGGTGGAGGCAGCACTGGGGCAGGGAACCAATTCCAGGCTAAGGTCAAGGGCACAGTCAAGTCTAAAATAGAGAGTATTAAGTTGTATGGAAGCTACTGCTGCTGTCGTCCAGAACTTGGAGGTCCTAAGGTCCAGAGACCCAGGACAGGGACCTGCTTGCCCAGTTCTGAGTGGTCACAAAATTGCCATAAAATTGTGAGTTATTATTATAGACTAAAGAGAACTAGACTTTTTGGGTTGCTATCACTCCTCTAAATGATTCCCTCACACCTAATTCTGATCCGATGAGTATAAACTAGATGGATTATCCAAACAAAGCAGAATTACTCTTCCATGTCAGTCCACTCAAGCCTAGGGCATCTTCCCTTCACCCAGCAAGCTCTTGGGCTGGTAGAACCACTTTACAACCAGCTCTGCCTCCCTCCCACCCACAGGTACAGATAAATAGGGGAGTGACAGAAGGTATAATTAGTCTGTCAGTAAGCATTTAATTAAGTGCACTATGCTAAGCACTGGGGAGAAAAAAGGCCAGAACAGTCCTTGCCCTCAGGGAGCTCCCACTCTAGTAGGGCAAAGTATCATGTAAATGACTAGCTCATACCATACCAGATCTATTCAGAATAGAAGAAAGGAAAGGCATTCACAGCCAATGAAATGAGGAAAGGTCTCTTACAGAAGAAAGGCTTTGAGCTGAATCTTGAAGGAAATGAAGGAAAACTAAGAGGTAGAAGGGAGGCCATTCCAGGCAATGGGGACATCCAGGCAAAGTCATGACATAGGGAGACAGAATTTATTTTCTAGGAACTACACCTAGGTCATTGTATCACATTGTATGGAAAGGAGTAATAAAAAACTGGAAAGACTGGAAGGGGCCAGGTTACAAGAGGTTTTATATTTGATCCTGGAAGAAACAGGGAGTCACTCTAGTTAAACAGCGGTGCCATGGCAAGACCAAAGTTTCAAAAAAAATCACCTTGAAAGCTAAGTGGAGGATGGAGTGGAGGAGAGAAAAAAATGTAAGCAGTGAGAGCTCTTACAAGGCTTATATAGTAGTCCAAGAAAAAGGTAATCAGGGCCTGTAGTTATATGACTGAACCTTAGGATACCCACTCACTTATTCACATAAGTCAGGGAACTACCCAGGATCTCTGCCAAGCACGGCTGAGAAGCATCATCCTGATAAATCTTCTAGTCTGGCCCAGATAACCAGTAATAGGGGACTCCCAAGTCTAGTTGCTCCAGACTTCAGAAAGACCATACAACTCTTTAATGTCTGGGAAACAGTAAAAGAAAATTGATTTTTGAAATCAGGATTGGAATAGGGCAGGTAATGGCACAGTGGATAGAGTGCTGGGCCTGAAGTCAGGAAGACTCATCTTCTCGAGTTCAAATCCAGCCTCAAACACATACAAGCCATGTGACCCTGGACAAATCACTTAATCCTATTTGCCTGTTTCCTCATCCATAAAATGAGTTGGAGAAGGAAATGGCAACACACTCTGCTATCTTTGCCAAGAAAACCCCAAATAGGGTCACAAAAATCGGACAAGACTGAAGGACTGCAAGAGACTGAACACATCACTGTAGAGGACTACATTGATAGATTTCTGCAGTTTAAATATTTTTACTCTTTTTATTAACAAAATTAGGCAGACATAAGCCTGTAGCTTTAGAAAAAAATTTTTTTACTCAAATTAAATCTAAAACTAGCTGCCACTCTGTTGTTTTTTGTTTTTTTTTTTCATCAGGAAGACTACATTGGTCTGAGAGGCATCTCCAGTGCTTACCCTTGTGTCACTCTGGGCAAATCACTGAGTGTCAGTTTCCTTATCTATCAAATGGGATCATGACACCGGCTACATTTTATTATCATTATTATTATTATACATATTTTATTCCATAAATTAAAAATAAAATAAATAAGAAAAAATGTTAAAGGATTATTATGAAGAAAGAAATTTATCATGCACTTATTTATTGGTGAGCACAGACAAGTGGAAGATTTTATTTCCTGGGTACTCCATGCAGTGGGGTAAATGTAGGGCTTTAATGAGGTCCTGAGGTTGCATTCACTTCACTCCCCATTTTATAGGTGAGGAAGGAGCCTGAGAGAGATTAAGAGACTTTTCCAAGGTCACCTAGCTATAGACTCCACTCCTGACTGGATGTCCCCCCTCCTCAGAAGCAGTCTCCACCCTTCCCACACCCTCCCCCCCTCATCCCTCCCCCCCACTTTCCATCTCCCTTCATACGCTACCTTTCCCCCGTTAGAAACTACTCAAGGATGAAACTGTCTTTTATTTTTTTTTATTTTGCTGATGTTTGTATCTGCAGTACTTACAGTAAATGCTTATTAGATACTTTATCTATCTGAAACTCAGTTCTTTCTCTTACTCAATTCTTTCACCTGTCAAGTTCACTTTCCCAGGGCCTGTCTTTTGCATACTCCAGAAAGTAAGGTAACACATCTTAGAGACTTTGTGCTGTCATCAGCACTTCTGTTTTTAAAAACTTGTCATACTTTTATGGGTTTTGTTGTGATGGTTCAGTCACTTTTCCAGTTCAACTTTGTGACCCCTTAATGGAGTGGTTTACCATTTCCTTCTCTAGCTCATTTTGCAGATGAGGAAACTGAGGCAAACAGGGTTAAGTGACTTGCCCAGAGTCACACAGCTAGTAAATGTCTGAGGCCAGATTTGAATGAGTCTTCCTGACTCCAGGCCCTGTATTCTATCTGTAACACTGCCTAACTGCCTCTTTAATTGATAAATTTAGCTTTTGTATTTCCATTTCTGAATATATTCCTTTCTCCCACCATGTCCAACAAACCATTCATTAGAACAAAGATTTTTAAAAGCATATGCACTATTCCACACCCACAGTCCCATACCTCTTTAAGAAAGGAAGGGGGAGAGGTACACTTTCTTTTTTTTTTAATCATTAGTTTATACTAAACAAATATACAATAGGAAAAGAAAAAGAAATATTATATACTTAAATATTAAAACTTAAACACAAAATAAGGGAAAAAAAGCATTGCCATGTGCAAAATGTAAGAAAGAATTCAAAATTTCCATTTCAAGAAAGCCGATCTAATAAATCCTCTGTATTGTTCAGAGCTGTCCATCTTTTCTTCCTTGTAGGCTTTTTTTCGTCTGCTGTGCACTTTTTACTTTGTTCTGTCCCTGCTATGATTAAGTGCAAATATATATATACACACACACACACACACACATATGCATGCATATATACACATGCATACACATATACTTATATGTGTACTTAGATATCTATAATCATACTCACATATAGACACACACATTTGCATGCAAGACTGTACTATACTTATTTGTCCTGCGTTTCTCTGAGGGTGGATAACCTTTTCCTTCATGAATCCAAGTCCTTCCATATTTTTCTAAGTCCACCAACTCATCTTTTCCTACATCACAGCAATATTCCAACCTTACGCTGTGTAGCTATTTTAAACTGTGTAAAACAATATTGATGAATATGGCTGACATATAACTCTTCTTTGAGGTCTAGCATGATCATCATGAATGCAAAGCACTGAGTTTCCTTTTCCATCCTTCTTTCTGTCTCCATTGTTGCAGCTGTTGTGTGTAGTGCTTTCCTGGTTCTGATTACATCCTTCTGAACCAGTTCATGCAATTGGTTCTTGCTTTTGCTTCCTGTTTTCACCATATTCATTGTATCTTACAACCCAGGACTATTCCTGCACCACATTCATGTACCACAATTTACTTAGCTATTGCCATTGGCCATTCACTTTGCTTCCAAGTTGGATTTGTTGTTTTTTTATGTTGTTACTACAACAAGTCTTTCTACAAATACTTAGGTGAATATAGAACTTTACTTTCTGTCTTTGACCTCCTTGGGCTATATAAATTCACTGTTGATCCTGGGGTTCTGACAGCAAAAAAGTGTCTTACCCAAATGGCTCACTTTCTCAAGACCAGTTTGGAGCTTAAGTCCTAGATTTCAAACTCCCCGAGGAATGTCTATTAATCTCATGTTCCCTAAATGGCATTGAGTTACCTAAAAATGTTTTGAGGGTATTTGTATATATTAGGAGAGAAAAGGAGAGACAGGGAGAGAGAGAAGGAGGGAGAGGGGGGAATGGAGAGAAATAGAGACAGAGATAAAGAGAGAGAAAAGAGGAGAGAAAGGGAAAGGGGGAGTGAGAGAAAGGGAGAAAGAGTGAAAGGAAGAGAAAAAGAGAGGGGGAGAAGGGATGGAGAGAGAGGGTGGAGCTGAAGTCTGAGGGCCTGGTTTCTGAAGATTTGTAATTTCCATTCAAAGAGATAAATTACCCTTTGAAATAAGAAAAAGGACCACTTGGTTCAGGCTACACTGTTCAGTCCATTTGAAGAAGAGTGTAGATTTTAAGGAAGTGAGAGTAAGGATGGGATCATTCTGTATCACAACTTTCAATGAGTTTGTTGGAGTTGCTGCTGTTTTTACTTTCCTACCTCCAAACTCCCACTATAGTAAGTGGGTAAGGCCACTAGTAATTGGCCCAGCTCTGACTGCTTCTGTCAGAAGGCTTCATCTGTTATTACTGTTAGCAAAAGAGAAACTTTTTAAATTAAGTCAGGGATTCTCTGGATATCTCAGTGTTCCTCTTTCAGGGTGAGAGGTAGCGCACATCTGCCAAGTGGCAGCCTAGACTTGACTCCCTATCCTAGCCAATCCACAAAGCTTTTTGTTCATGGTGGGCATGCTGGGGGTGGGTCCTTCTTGGCACTTGCCTCCTCCCAGATGACAATTGAAGCCCCTTTGGGACCACAGATCTTCACTCTTAAAGGACAAATCAGTAGGAGGTTAAGAAAGGGGTCCTCCTGGGAAGCCCCTTTGCCTTCCCTGATTTTTAAAATCTGTAACGCATTCGGACCAGATCCAGAAATATGTCATTGCCTCATAACTTTCTAAGGGTCCAATTCTAAGGGCCCCTGGGAGAGGAGAAGTTGTTGTTGTTGTAAGGAGAAGGATTTAGAATTGGCAGCTGGAGGAGTTCAGGGTCTCTAGAGTGTCTCCATTTTTTCTTTCTTATGCAAGCAATCACTATGAAGTCTGGCTGCCCTCAGAAAGACAAGGCAGTCATGGTGCATGGCTATGGGGCTGAAGTAAACAATTGGCTTTTGTTCCCCAGGGGAATACATTGATGACCTGGGCCACTGCCTACCCTGTGAAGCCTCTTGTTCCACGTGCCGTGGTCCAACTCGAGAGAACTGCACTAGCTGCCCCAGTACAAGGTAACAGTAATGATAAGAACTATCATTTATAAAATGCTTTAAGATTTGCAAAATGTTTTACATCAATCATGTTATTTTATCCTTTCACAACTCTTTGAGGTAGGTGGGTGATCTTAATTATCCCCATTATACAGATGAGGAAACAGAGGTGTTAAATGATTCATCCATTATGCTGCCCAGGGGAGATTTCCAAGGGAGAATGGAATTCTACCACCATTTTAGCAGTCCTGATCCATTACTTCACAGTGGTCATAAATACAAAAGTGCTGCTTTTCCGACATTCCAACAGTCCATCTTGGCCAGCCCCTCTTAGCCTTTTTAAGAAAATTTAATTCAACAAACATTTATTGAAAACATAATATTTGGAAGACCTTTTATAGGTTGTGAGAGATGCAGAGATGGGAAAAAAGATATTAATATATCTTTACTCAAGGACCTTACAGTCAAAAAAGGGGGATTCATATACTGATGACATGACTTTGTCAGTTTAGGGGCTTCCTACAGGTTGTAGCCTCTCCATTTCTTCTCAATGATTCTTGTGGATAAAACACTAGACTTAAAAACAGGAAAGCTGGGGTTCAAATCTGGTCACTGGATTCAGATGGCTCTGGAGGAGAAGTGAGACTGGTGACCTGCACAGACCTCCTTCACTCAAAACAAAGTCAAGTGCAAGTCATGTTATCATTTCTCTGTAGGCATGGTCTTCTTCAGCCACAAAGGATGAACACAACAGCAATCTAAGGTCCTTTCTAGCCCTGACTTTATCATCTAAAAGCATATTCATGAAGCATCTAGCTATCTCTCTTATCTCTCATGTTTAATATTTTGTAGCAATATTCCTTAATTGGTATATCTGTTGGTTTATTTTTTTTAGTAAAATTTCATTGATAAATTTTGTTTTTATATCACCTGGCATTTCCCCAGTGCCCTTCCTTCTTTCTCTATTACAGAGCCACCCCATAAAGCCTCCTTTAAAAAGAAAAATTCTCACAATATCAATACCTCATCTTTTAGTATGTCATTTACATACTTGGCAATATCTTTTGCACCACTTTTCACAAGTAAGTCATCATTGATAATATGATCTATCCTACTTAAGCCTATAATGTACCTTCACACTTGCATTGGAGTTACAATTTTGCTTCATGGTTTTCAACTTTATGGCAATACACTGGAAAACTATGGATGACAATGAAGAGAAGAGCTTCTGTGGCAATGAGTAGACTGATTTTCTGCTGGTATATAGGTGGCATATGGTGGCATAGACTCCACTATAATTGATATTGTGAGTCTTCTCCAGTTCCCAGATGGGGAAGCATCAAGAGACATCTGGAGGAAAATGCTTCACCGTGAGACTTTTCACCTCAATGCTCTTGCCCTGGAGTCTCACTATCCTTCTTGCTGAGAGGAACAGAATGGAGAAGAGCAGAGGAATGATTCACACTGTCCACCCAAACTACAATTCCCAGGAACCTATGCAGCACATACCAGAATCTTTCCCAGCCCACTTAAACCTAATCCCCTCCCCAAGTAACTCAGTCTAAATACCCGGTTGCATCTGTAAGATCAACACATGGTAGACCATGGTAGGGCAAAGGAAAGGTCTAGATAGAGAACTCTTAGAAAATTTGAGACTGGAAGAATCACTTTTTAACTGAGGTTGATTAAGAAAGGCTTAGTGGGAAAAGTGCACTCATACATGCCTTGAAAAAAAGGGAAGTATGGCAATAAAACAAGACATAAATGGAGTATATTCTAAAATCTAGGCATACATCAATGCATGGTGAGATTGGGCAAGAGCTAATAGATCAGTTTGACCAGAACAGAGAGTATAAGAAGGAGAATTGTATAAAATAAGGACAGAAGAGTAGACTCATATATTATCAGCATTTAGAACAATTCATAAGACTTAGAGTGTCAGAGTTTTCCAGCACAATGAGATTTTAAATGACTTGTCCATTGTCACACAGGCAAGGTGTGTCAGAGATAAAGATCATCTTGACTCTGGGGCTGGCTCTATATCTATTAGGCCACACTGTCTTTTATTTCCCAATGAGGAAATTGAGACCCAGGGAAATTGAATGATTTGACCCAGCAAGTAAATAGCAGTGATACAAAGGGTTACCCATAAGGTACTAAAAGAACAAGAGCAAGGCTTCCAGAGCAATGGGTGGCTCTACTATGGAATAATTTTGTGAGACATGGATGAGAGTCACAGAGCTTGAGATGCTACAGAACAATTGCACCCTACACCAGTAGAGAAAGTCGTACAGGATCAGGTTTTCTGATAGTCAAGTCATTCAGTGCTCTTTCTGCTACAATAGACTGTGAGATCTCCCAAGGCAGGGACTCTCTTTTGCCTTTCTTTGTATCCCCAATGTGTTAGCACTGTCCTTGGCATATAGTAGGAGCTTAAAAATAATTATTGACGATTATGTATCACTGAACCCCTAGGTTGGATCAAGGTTGCAAAGAGCCTTAACTGCCCAGTTAGGGAGTTTGTATTTTATTCTTTAGGGCAATGGGGAGCCACTGTCAGTTTTTGAGCAGGGGAATGTCACAGGAAGATCTTTGCTATAGGAAGATTATGTTGGCAGCTATATGGACAATGAGGCAGAAAGGCATATTATTAAACCTATTTAAAATTATCTAGGTGAGAAATGATACTATACTTAACTAAAGAGAGATGAAGAGAAAACTGAAGATGGAGGTGAGAGATTCCACAGAGGTAGAACAAATATAATAACTAATCAGATGTGAGGTAGAAAACAAAGCAAGGATAACTTGAAGGATTTGATCCTGGGTGGTTGAGAAGAAAATGACATCAACTATAGAAATAGGAAAGTTGAAAGAGGGGTGGATTTTAGAGAGAGGAAAATGATATCCCTTGATGTTAGAATCTAGACCAGATCCAGGGGTGATGTTTTTAAACCACTGAGACTCCTTTTTTCTCCTTTAACTTGAAACACCTCTAACCTATTATGGGAAGGACCATGGATTTAGAATTATAACAGACCACATCTTCCAAAGCCTTCATTTTAGAGATGGGGAAACAGACTGAGAGAATTTCAATGATTTGTGCAGGTTCAGAGAATTAGTATCAGAGGCAATATTTGAACTCAGTTGTCCACACTGCAACATGATGCAGTCCTTCCATTTTGATTCTCTGAATCTATTTTAAAGGGGACAATAGAATAATAGATAATTAATTTAGATACATATTATGTATACAGATGAGATAGATAGATGGATAGAGATAGATAGATAGATGGATAGATAGATAGATAATAGAATAAATACCTTAATCTCTCCTTATTCTAACAACAGAGTTATCTTTTTATTCTGGAAGAAAATAAACAGGCACTCCTTTTAATCACCAAAATAACTAAACCTCATCCTGGATAGAGTAAAAATTCTATCCTTCATGAGGCCCTCAGTCTTCTGCTTTTCTTATGGACTTATGAACTAACTGTTCATGTTATGGGGTAACCTTGAATCTAGGAAGTTGCCTTACAATGAATGGGGAAATGAACTCTGGCCTGTAACATCTGCTCCTCTCCCTTTGCCACTTCACTGGGTTGATTATGATTTCCTGCAAAACACTGAAATTAAAGCAAAAATCACTTTAAAAGTTACTGGTAGTCATCTCTGGGGTGGGAAGGAGGAGAAAAAAATAAATTTATATGACAAATTTATATTTAAATGAATAGCAAGTTGTACATAATAGATTTGCATTTTCATGGGCAATCTTTTTTTAAAAATTATACTTTGTTATAAAAATGCTTGTTTTATCCCATAAATAAAAATAAATAAATAATGTTTTTGAAGGTGCTGGAAATACAAAGGACAGCTTATTATTGTATAGCATGCCCTGTTCTCTGAAGGTTTTTCAGGTAAATTTTAAGTTAAGACCTAAAGATCAGAGTTGCAACTAGAAAGCTCTGAACCTGGGACAAGTGCCACAACAGTAAAAACGGCTCAAAGTATGCTCTAAGGTGTGGCAGGTGAGAGGAAAGTTTATTTCGCTTTACCATCAGGTAGTTTCATCTGTTAGCTAATTATCCTTGCTGACTAGGTACTAAGCTCTGCTGTTTTCATGCTATTGAAGGACTGACTGCAAGTTCCATGTAACTGTGGTTACGGTAAATGTGGTGCCCTGAGACAAAGCCCCAATCATGTCTCCCTAGTTAAAGCTCTGCTAAAGATAGGCATCTAATTAAAAAACATCCACAAGCTACTTTTGCTCTTATTTAAATCCAAAAATGTTTTGGTGTACTTCTGTGGACTTCTGGGAACAGGAATTCTTTTTTTTTCCCGGTTTTGATTCCATTAGAACATTTAAGTACCGAGAAATTACATTAAGGACTATTGTGACTGGCTTTAATTAGGGAAAGCCAACAAAGGGAAACAAAAGATATAATAACTCCATCCTGAGATCATCTGTTCCAGCACATATCAAACACACCACACAGTGGAACGTCACCCTAGGGGGTTCTGGTATATTTACCCTCAACACTGAGGACAGTGCCTCAGCCCAGCTGTTAAAGGTCTTGGCTCTGACTTTTCCTCTACTCTGTGTGAGCTCTATTAGACCTGAATGGCTGGTTACAATTTGGTAATGAAAAGGTCACAAGGATCTGAAATTTGGTGGTGGTCAAATTCTTAGCTTTCCTGATTTGCAGTGAGGAAGCTTGGCCTGGGGTCATTGTGATCTGAGCAGGGAGGCTAGCTGTCCCACAGATGGCTTTAAAGAGAATATCTCTCAGTCTCCTTGGAACCCAAAAGAAAGCATCCATCCTCCTCTTCTCAGGAAGATTTGTTGCTCTCCCTGTAAATAGAAGCAACTGGAAATATGCCTTTTCCAACAGTTGCCAGGTAGTTTGATTCAGACAGAGACAAACAGGGAGAGAGAGAGAGAGACACTGAAACAGAGACAAAGAGATAGAGACAGTCAAGACACAAAAACAAAGACATTGAAGAGATAGAAATAGACAGAGACAGAGACAAAGAAACCAAGAAAAACACAGAGATGGACAGCTACTAATCCAGACTCCTTCTTTTTCTTTTTTGGCAGAATTTTTTTTTACCTGCTACTGAATCACTAGTTTTTACTTCGCTTTTCTCATTCCAGTCTTCACACAAAGTGAATTTTGTTTTACTATTTTGAGTTCTCTCTCTCTGTCTCTCCGTCTCTCTCTGTCTCTCTCTGTCTTTCTGTCTCTCTTTCTCTCTCTGTCTCTCTCTCTCTGTCTCTCTCTCTCTCTGTCTGTCTCTCTCTCTCTTTCTCTGTCTCTCTCTCCTCTGCTTTTTATTTCTGCCAAAAACATGACAAAGCTGTTTAGATTTAGGAAAAGATCAAGATCCATAAAAAAGTAAGTAGTTCTTCTTTTGTACAAAAGTGGTTTGATTCTACTAGGGGTCCTGCCCTTCTCCACTTCAGGATAGCTCTAAGAGGCACCTTAAACTGAAGATACTCACAAATGACCCTGTCACAAGAGAGAGGCCTAAAGTGAAGAAAAATGATTTTTTTCAACTAGAATTCTCTTTGGTGCCTCTAAAGGATAAAGCAATGATATATTTTATATATTCCCTTTCCTCTCTCACCCTCCCCCAAGTAGATTTAGTAAAAAAAAAAGTGAGCACATTGGATGAATGCATGCCCATTTTCCTTTTCAATATTAAATTCTACTTCATATAGGCTTTTGGTCTGAAAACCTTGAAAGTTCTTATCTAGGTCTCCTGTTCACTCCCTCTACCACCACTACTACCACATAATGAGGACATTTCATTTATTTTCCTTTTTCTTTGAACCAACTCAAATCCTTCCTTGATAAATCTTCCCATGCTCAAAAACCATAGCTAGTTAGAAACTGGACTTTTCCTCATTGGCTTGAATTATCAGTCTGACTACTGAGGAATGCTTTCTCTTTGTAGGCCTAGTGGAATTGATAAGATAATTTTCCTTTTTTGGATATGGAGACTAAGTGATGACATGGATAGCCAGATGTTTGTAAGTGTGACCCTGGCACAGTCAGCAGCTTGACTGAAGTTTTGCTGGCTACAATAGAGTCAAGTGCAGAAAGAGTCTATGACTCAGTCCAAGCAATTTTGGGTAGTCAAAAGTGGGGAGGGGGACAGAGGTTCACTGGTCCCACTATAGAATAGTGCAGAATAAAGAAATCAAAGGAGCTGTGTTCAAATCTTGCCTCTACAAATCACTATCTATAGGACCTTGAAAAACTATTGATTTTTCCAAACCTCTGAAAAAGAGGAAGTTGGATCATTTGATCTCCATAGTTCTTTATACTATGGCACTATGACCTATGATGGCAGCAGGTCAGATTTGACTTTTGGTCCATAGCTTGTTGATCCTGATCTAGTTCAAATTCCTCATTTTACAGATGAGGACATTGAGGCCCAGAAGTGACACAGCCCCCAAGTCTTCTGATTCCAAGTTTGGCTCTCTTTTAACTAGGATCACCTCACCACAGATTTAGACCTAGAAGGGTCTTTAGAGGCCATTAAGTCTAGCCTTTTCATTTTATAAATGAGGAGAATGAGGTATCAAAAAAGTTAAGAGACTTCCTCAAAGTCTTATAGCTAGTAAACTGTCTGATGTACAATCTGAACACAGGTCTTTCCGAGTCCAAGTCAAATGAGCAATCCATTACACCACACTGCCCCTCACTATATAACATTGCTTCCCAGACATATGGGTAAAGAGTTGAATTCCAGTAAACTGCAAATTTCTATTTCATATAATGTAATAAAATTTTTAGAAATAATCCATAAGGGAAAAGACATTGCTCCTCTGCTGTTCCCTAAGAAAAGTATAAGACCTGTGCCAATGGTTCCTTCCTTAACCAAAGAACCCAAGTATAGTTGAAGTATCTCTCAGTTCTCTGGTTCATTGCCTCTATCTGGAGAGGTTCAGTATGTGACACTCCTTCAGGAGTAACCATCAGCTCCCCTTATAAACACACAGATTGACAAAGCTCAAAACATGAACAGTTTTATATATAAGTAGTTTGAAACATGGAACAGGCATTGTCCTTGGGAATTATATTACTTCCCTGAGTAGCTTTACGTCTTAGGGTTATTAGGGCACTTTTCCCACTTTGTTTCTCATTTTCATAACTAAATGGTCCACAGTGATGGAATGAATGAAAAACACTTTTCAAATACTCTATTCCAAGCTGTGATAAGCCCTGGGATACAAACACAAAACCAAGACAGTCTATGTCCTAAAGGAGTTCATATTCTGGTAGAGGGAGATAACATATATAAGGGAATGGTGTCCAAGATGTTTTAGCTTGGGAAGGCAAAGAGATGATGAGTGGAGTCATAGGTCAATTGATGGACACTCTCTTTAAGCAATGGTATTGTTTTTATCACTGTTCAGAGAGCAAGAGATGAAGAGGAGAGGAGAGAAACAGGAAAGTGGCAGTGCTGGAGTGGCAGCAGAGGAATAGTCAAAGGATTAAATTTTAGTCCTTTTTCCTCCTGCCTCTCTAACCTGACGTTGCTGGTTGCCTCCATGCTTGATAGTTTCCTTACTCTCTAGGAGAAGCAGTCTCTTTGCTTCTTGCATTGTCCTTCATGGTCCCCTCTTGCTCCTCAGTCCTCCTGTTGGGCAGTGCCCTCCATTGTTTGGTAGTGATACTTTCCTCTAGCAGATGGCACTCATTGGCTTCTGCCACTGTGCTCCCACTCCATTAGAGGATGCTCACCATCTTTTCCTGAAAACTAACCAACAGTGACCCCTAATGCACTTAGTGTCAGAGTATTTTTACAGTTTAAGATGGCACACCTTGGTTGTTCTTAAGTTTATTTTCATACACGGTCCCTATGATCCCAAACATTACAAGAAGGCCTGGGAATGGGGTAGGGGGTGGTGGGAAGAAGTTATAGTTATAGTAACCTTTCCTTTTTCTTATTGTAAAAGTAAATTTCTCTCTTCAATCCCTTAAGAGTTTACGATGCTGTATTACCACTTTACCTTCTCTCTTTCCCAGGATCTGGGTTGTGAATTTCCTGCTCATATCATTACTTCTCCCTTAGCCTCAGGGCTCTGGACAGCATCCCTACTTTCTTTTCAATTGTACCTCTACCCCCATCTCCCCCCATGGTAGTTATTGTTCCTTCATTTCAGTTGTATCCTCTTCCTGATCCAATATGAGGTTTTCTCACCAAAGACACTGGAGTGAGTGGTTTGCCATTTCCTTCTCCAGCTTATTTTACAGATGAGGAGACTGAGGGACAAAGGGTTAAGTGACTTGTCTAGGGTCACACAGCTAGTGTGTAAGACCAGATTTGAACTCAGATCTTCCTGATTTCAGGGCCGGCACTTTACCCAGTCTGCCACCTAAGGTAGCTGAGCCAACTTAATCAAATTTCTCAGGGCTGCTTTCTGAGAAATCTAGAAAACAGGGAGAGGGGATGGTAAAAGGGGGTAAATGGGACAACAGATCAAAGTGTTGGCTCCATTGATGATGAGTCAATGGCGCCATCTTTGTGAGCAGAATCATAAAACAAAAAACGACAGAGTGAAACAAAAATACATAAACCTAGCATTGTTTTAGTACTCTGTTGTCAAAGAATTCTTTCTTTAAGAGTTCTGGAATTCTTGTATATTCTTCCTGCTGCCCCAGGTTTTTTGACAATGGCCGCTGTGTGCTGACCTGTCCTTCAGGAAAATTCGCCTTTCACAACCAATGCCACCCATGCCACCACACTTGCCAAGAATGCCAAGGAAGTGAGCCCTCCAACTGTACCTCTTGTGGCACAGGTAAGGATAGCCACAAATTGCTTATTCTCTATTGCCTCAAATCCTTTCCTCCACTGCTACCGCTCAGCTGTATTCAGAAGCATTGTCTCCTCTACTGAGGGGGTGGTCCTGGACAGCTCCTCAGCAGGGTTCTTCAGCACTTAGGGCAAGTGTTACTTAGTGGGTAGAATGCTAGGCTAGGAGTCAGGAGCGAATGAATGATTGAATAAGGGCATTTCAGTGCTGGACCCTGTGCTAAGTCCGAGAAATACAAGTACAAAAGTAAGAGAGTCCTGTCTTCACAAACCTTGTATTCTAATAGGGAGAGATGACATGTCTAGTGGAAGCTACTAAAAAGTGTGAGTAGCTTGGATCTTGGGATTTAAATCTGTAAGTGTTGCCTGATTTTAGTTAAATTGAGTGTTATTATGTACAGAATGTTATCCTAGGCATTGAGGGACTTAAAGTATTTAGATAAGACCAAGTTCTTACCCACATAGAGTTTATACTTGTGGCAATTAAAAGGTTCAAGAGACAATTTCTGGGTAATTTAATTATTTTATTAATAATGCCAGCATTTTAATAAAAATGTGCTCATCTGGCCATTTCTCTCTTAGATCAAAAACAATCATGATGGCAGTCTCACAGCTTATATACCTTTCAAAGAGTAGATGTTCCCCTGGGTGGGAATCAACTCTTATTGGTTAACAATTAATAAGAGAATGAGCATTACAATGAAGGACTGAGAGTATCATCTTGTCACCCTTGGACAGAGAGACTATCTCTATATCCAGACACTCTCCCTCCTTTGGAGTTTACTTGCTAGATTTCCTTCCCTCCCTCTTTCCTTCCCTCCTTCCTTCCTTCCTTCCTTCCCTCTCTCCTTCCTTCGTCCCTCCCTTCTTTCCTTCCTTCCTTCCTTTTCTCCAGACCTTAAACCCACTGCCCTCTGAAGCCCATAGGTTCAACAATAATAGGTCCCTGCCCAAGCTCCACTTAATGACTAGCTTAGAGTGATTATTAGTAGTGTTTCTGTTTCCCTCACAGTTTTAGTTTTTTTTTTCTTTTGCTCATTAAAAGGGCTATTCCCTGACCACTTCTTAAAGAGGCCTTGCACTCAATGGGTGTCACCTCCCCCTAAGAGAGTATGTGAAAAGGCCCAGTCTAAAAAGGCCAAGGTCTCCCATTGCATCCTGGGCCATCTCCAGTCATCCTGGTGAATATCTGGTCACTGGATCCAGAGGACTCGGGAGGAAAAAGTGAGACTGGTGACCTTGCACACCCCTCCCTCCCTCAAAACAAAGTCAAGTGCAAGTCATGTCATCATTTCTCTGATGTCATGGTCTTCTTTGGCAACGTAGGACTGACACAACAATATCCAGACCACCCCCAACTGTGGATAATATAGACAAAAGGGTCTGTCTCCACCCAAGCTTGATTGAATGGAATTCACTTTAGATTAGAGATTCCTTGTAAGGTTGAGTGGGATCTGTTAAAGAAAGTTAATTCAACCTTGAGAGACTAAGGTCTTGAAAATAGAAAAAGGGAAAACTCTGAATCTCCCCAAGTCATTAGTTATTAATAGTGGTTTCTCTCATATTCTAATAGGAAGATAGGACTATACCAGAAAAACTGTAATATTAATAATATATATGTATGAGAGAGGCACAAGTAACATATGTGAGATCCCAAGGAGGAAAAGTCACTGCTACTGGGGAGGATCCCAGAAGGTTTCAGGATTTCCACAGCGGGGAATATGGGCATTAGGAGGGGTGAAAACAAAAAAATGGCAGTGATGAAGTTCAAGGTTTCTACAAAAGATAGCAAATCATCTAATGTGGTAGAAGTATTGAGTAGGAAGACAAGGGGATATACCCTAAAAGACTAGAAAGGAGAGCCAGCACTAGATTTGAGGGGAGCCTGGAATGCCAGGCTTATGTTTCAAGCATTAGGGAGCCACTGAGGGGATCTTAAGGAGAGTGGGAGAGGGAAGGAGAAAATTGGGAACTCAGACAGGAGAATGGATGGGTAGGTCAGGTCTCTCTGATTCACCAAGTGCCAAAAATGTTATTAGGTATTCTGCATTCCTTTGTGCACATGAAGGATTGTTGTTTTTAAACCTTGCCCTGGCCTTATCCCCAGTTCATAGCAAATTTAGAATAGCTTCACAGAAAGTAGCCCAATCTTCCACATGCTTCATTCCCAAACTAGAGAAAAGGCACAAAGAAAAGATGCAAAAGATGTCTTCTGATGATGTATTCTTTCCTTCCCTACACATGATCAGAAGGCCCTGGAGCAAGCTACCCTCAAGTCAACTATATAACTCATGATTTCAAAATAGTGACAACAATTGGGAAAAATTCAATTGAGCAGGAGGAGGAATTAGCTGTGACTGTAGTTCACAGATGGTGATTATTGACAGTGTCCCCCATTTGGCAGCTTCCTAGTTTATCAAGTCATTCTTGCTCATTAGGTACTAAATCTACTTTTTTTCCATAGCTGAAAAAAAGTATATGTTTTGAATATTGATGACCTCTAAATTTTCAGGTTCTGGGGCAAAGTCCCAGTTTGCCTTACCCTAGATACAACTCTGTGAGTGCCACTTGTTTGACACCTTGTTCTATACAAAGGTTGGGAGTGGACCACAGACTCTTCTAGACTGTCTCTTGTGGGCCTCAACATGCATACTCCCCCAAGCACCCAGTGAGGATGGAGAAGCCACTTTCAAACAGCCTTCAAAATCCACAGAGACAAAGGGGTGGGGGGCAGGTGTTTTCACATAAAACCTCCATCAAGTTACTAGAGAGAAAATGGAAAAGGTGTGAAGGGTTTGTTTCCAGCCTTAATTATTGCCAAGTATGTCACCAGCCCATGGGGGAACATCCGAGATGAAGAGGTATAAGCCAGGTGACATTTGAAAACATGGTTTTCTCTCCCTCTGGGGAGAACACACATATACCATAAGCTGTTCAAACTTTAGCAAAAATCTTTTATGGCACTGTATGAAATAGGGGATGAAGACTAAAAAAATTCCCCTTTGACTCACTGAACGCAAAGATAAATTCATCCAGTCACAAAGTAGGTAATATGTTATACTGTCCCATTGCACTGCTTTTCAAATCTTATTTTCCGTACAGTAGGTTATTCACATTAAAGGCAGCTGGAGATAAAAGCGTGAGGCAGGTGAAGTTTATTCTTTGAGGGTCTCCAGCCTTCAACTTGTGTCCTTTATCCTGTCTGTAGTTCTCTTTCTTGGTCCCTTCCCTTTGACACCTGAGTCTTAGCGATCTTCTCAGTCTTTCCCTTAAGCAAAACTCATATCTGAGTATAAATTTGCCAGTTTTGCCTCCCAGGGGAGCATGAATTTTAAGTCTCTTCTCTGGGTTTGGAATGAAAGACTTTGTCCTCAGAAACCACCCTGAGTGGGCTGCTGCCTGCTCTGCCTACACCTAGAACCAGCCTTGACTCATTCCAGGGTTTTATGATATTACATCAATTTCAGTCCCATGAGCTTGTGGCAAGGAACTCAAAGATTTAAAGCTGACATTTTAAACCTGTGGGCGATCCTAATTATCATCTGTAATGAAGTGTGCTTAGATCATCATAAATAGGGCCAATCCTTGACAGATGTCATAAATGAGCAGTAGCCTGATGCAGATGACTAAAGAATGAAGGACCAGTGCTTTTATCATTAAACCAAGGGCAACATGTCTTCCTAACCTTTCCAAATAGGCTGAATATTTTACATACCAACACTTTTTCTTCTCTTTGGTAGAATCCCATGAGAAGATAATAGAAATTCTTTTGAATGAAGTTTCCAAGTATATATTTCTACAACATCTGTTCCTGGTGAAAAGAGCTTTATTTTAATTGATTGTGACCCTAGTGGACAGAATACTAGACCAGGGGACAGGAATATTGGAGTTCAAATCCTGCCTCTGACACTTAAAGGCTTTATGACCCAGGGAAAGACCCCTAACTGTTCTGAGGCTCAATTTCCTTCTCTGTAAGATAGGAATAATAGTAATTGTCAGCCCTGCCTTTCAGGATTGTTGAAAGACTCAACTAAAATAATTGTATAAAATATTTTGCAAATTTTAAAGCACTATATTATGCCAATTATTCATCAATAATAATGAATAATGGTCATAATGAATAATTATTCAGAATGACAATGGTAGCAATGGGCATTCATTCTAACTTATTTCATGTTTGAAGTTAAACTGTAGGAATAATGATGCAAAGTCATCATACTATATAGTAACTATGCCTGATGTACAAAACCCACGAGGTCTGGGCCTCCTTTGATGGAAAATCAAAATTGATGTCAAACAAGGGTATTTCTAGCAGAGTCCAGCAGGGGAATTAAATTTGAGGTGGATCACCTTCAGTTAGCACCTGCATTTTCACAGCATTCTTTTCCTAGTAACCAGATGGTAGACATGAATGGATGTGCTATTTCATTTTGGGATTAAACAAAGGAAACAGCCTCTAAGATGTTTGGTTTGAAGACCTTCCCTTAAATGCTCAATTTAAATTAGTTCCTTTGCCTAAAGGAAGGAGCCCAACTACAGAGTCAAAAGACCTGGGTTCTAATCCTGCCTCTCATAATGGGTGAATGATCTTGGGCAAGTCAATTTAAAATGAGGATAAACATACTTCTACAGTCAACCTCATGTGACATCTTGCTATAAAGAAGAAAAATCATAGGCATGTGGACAGTGGGTGCTGGGTGTGCCCAAACTATCAATCAATCAAAAAGTAATTATTAAATGCTTACTATGTGCCAGGTATAATGTATCAGGGTTGGGTTTTTTTGATGTTTTGTGTTCCATTTCTAAAGACCGTAATTTTTAAAGTAAAGTATATTTCATAATTGTAATAAGTTTTAGTTTGATGACTTGATGGCTAAGATTATTTTTTTATTATTGATGTTAAATGTAATATCAAGAGCAATAAAAGAATTTAAAGATATGTGTTTAAAATATCTCAAATTGAAAATATTAACTAATAATTTTTTATTTTGAAATAAAATTTTAAATAAAAATAATTTATTTTATTATTAAATAAAACAATTAATAAATAGATTAATTTATATTTTTAAATCTTAATACATTCCTAATGAAATATATATTGAATATATAAAGAATCCTGGATTTCAATCTCCCATCTTACACTATCAATAGTTATACAGGTACCCAGCAACAAACACTTATTAAGTACCTACTAAATGCAAGAGCTGGAGAAGGAAATAGCAAACCACTTCAGTATCTTTGCCAAGAAAACCCCAAAAATAGGGTCACAAAGAGTCAGAAATAACTGAAAAATGACTGAACAAAAGAATACAAGAGTCTATACCAACTGTTGAAGCTATGGACAAGTGAGAGACCTAGAATCTTGGGTAATTCTGGTAGCTGATAATTTTATCTAAATTATCTAAATGGACTATGACATCCCTGTGAACTGGTCTTTGATAGTCAACATTAGCCAACTGATGAATTAATTAATTAGCTAAAAATTATGTATTAGCACAACTTGTATATCCATGCACTGGCACTTCATACTTGAAAGAAAATATAAAGTGTTCTTTTAATAGCCAAGGTCATCATCTCCTTTTTGTGTAGATATGCTTAGAGCACTGAACTGGGAGTCTGAAAGACCTGAGTTCAAGTTCTGACTAAGACATTTACTTAGTTTTGTGACTCTGGTCAAGAGACTTCACCTCTCCCAACCTCAGTTGTCTCATCTGAAAAATGAAAAGAGTACCTAATATTCAAACCTGTCATTAGGATCAAATGAGATGTCATATGTAAAACACTTTACAAGCCCTAAAGTACTATATAAATGTTAATACTACTGTTGTTATTAGAATATAGTGTTTCTCTGCAATGGATTATGGCCTATGTGTTAAAGATTTATCAGATTCACCAATTTCTAGACATTAGATTAAAGCCTAAGATGCTTTTAAGTTCTCTTTGAAATATATTCTTAACCCATTTAAAAAATTTATTATGTTTGATGAATTTGTAGTCCTGCTGTATTTCCTATGTCCTCCTGGAAGTTATATATTTTATAAAGTAATCTAGTCTAGGCTCTTTGGTAATTTTTTAATATGTGAGCTCATAAAGAAGAGATATCTCTCACACACACACACACACACACACACACCCCTTATGGTATGCATGGTAAGGCATAACTGGAAAAACAAGCCAGGGTGCAAAGGTGTACATGGGATTTTTATTTCTTGCTGCCTATGTGGGTTCATGTACATAAATAAATCATCATTTTCCAATGGCACTGTACAAAAGGAGGTGTGGTATTTATTGTGACTAAAAGATTGAGCTTGGTTTCAGAACGCCTTGACTTCAAACCTTGACTCTAACCCAGACTAGCTCTATGACCCTGGGCCAGAAGACAAAAACAGACACTTATTGTCTGTCTCCCATTTCATGGTACTTTGCCTCTGCCTATCCATGTAAATTATTTTGTAGGTATTTTGTTTTTGAATTTTGAGCTTGATATAGTGAAGAAAGGTAACCTCAGAATCAAGAAATGAATTAAAGTTCTGCCTGTAATATATCAGCTATGTGACCATGGGCAATCTATTCTATTTCTCTGTGCTACATGGGCACCTCTCTGAGACTACAAATAACAGAACTGGTGCCCATTAGGCATTGGTAAAGGGAGATTCCTCAATAGAAATTGCCTATACGATGAAATCACAGCTCTGGGCATAGATATAGACAGATATACAAATACTAACATACATATACAGCACATTCCAAAAGTTTTGGTGCTGTGTTAAGTTTTAAAAACTTCAGAAGTAGAAATCCTCCAAACTTGGAAAAAAAATGTAACTTGAAATTTTAATTAGTTAAATTGCTTTTATGCTTAGTTTTGAAATTTTTATATAATATATTTTTAGTTTTAACAAGATGGGGCAACCTGTCATTATGCATTGCAATTTCTGGATGATACTTCCACAGACCTGTGGATTGGTAAAGGTAGGGCTCTCTGTTTGGCCATCTTGGTCACCTAATCTAGCTCTGTTCAACTTTTTCTTGTGGAGTCTCATCAAACTGTCATTTGTGCATCAAAGTCTCATTCTCTGGATAAACTTAAAGCTAGGATTACAAATACGATCATTTCAGTCACTCAGCAGCAGCTGATGAGACTCTTTACTAAGTGAAAAAATGGAGTAGAATAAAACAAGATGGTGTTTATGTTGAATTTTAATAAAAAACATGCTAATTTAAATTTTTTTTAAATAATTAATCTTTCAAATAGTGGGTCCTGCCCCACTACCCCTTCTCAGCTTTGCCCTCTCTTTTCTTCTCCTCTGCTGCTCAGACAAGCATGGGAAGACACGCTTCCTGTACATGGGTGAATGCCGGGAAGGCTGCCCTGCCGGGTACCACCATTCTGACAACACCTGCCTGTCCTGCCCTGAAAACTGCGCCCTATGCACCAACTCTTCCTACTGCACTCGATGTTTGCAAGATTATTACATCTTACCTACAAACAACACCTGCCAGAAGTTGAAATGCAAAGAAGGTAAGCTGACTCTAGTGGGAGCTCTGGATCCTTGACCCAAGTGCTGATGCTTCAGGTGAACGTAAGCCCCATAGCATTTTGCTTTCCTGTGTATAAAGTGGAGATGATGTTTTCACTCCCACTATTTTCTCCCAAATCTCTCCTCCCTCCCCATACAGATACATATCCTTCTCACTTATTAGGTGTCAACAGACTTGGCTTCTATTGCCTGAAGAGGAATCAGCAATGGACCCCCTCTATGGAGAGAAAGAAATTCATTCAACAAGTATGAATTGAGAGCTCACTACGTGCAGGGTGCTGGAGAAACAAAAATAAAAAATAAACGTACTGTCGAAGAGCTTATAAATAATAGATCACATTGCGATAGTCACTTTAAAGTTTCTAAAACTCTTTACATATATTATCTCATTTGATTCTTGTAATAGCTCTATGAGATAGTTTCTATTATTATCCCCATTTTACAGATGAGAAAACAGAGGATCAGAGAGATTTGCTCAAGGTCGTAAAGCTAGTAAGTGGCTGAGTCAGAATTTGAACCCAGCTCTTTCCAACACCAAATCCAACATGGTATCCTTTAAACCATTTGGTTTTCTGTATTCTACCTCTCTTTATATTCTACCAATGTTCATAAAACACTCTACATTCCTCTGATAAGGTGCTAGTGGATAACACACTTAGAAAGTGGGGCTACCTTGATAAAAAAAAAAGTACTTCCCAAGGCCATAACTAGCAATTTTGTCTCCCCAGGATAAGTAGCAAAAAAGGTGCCCTCAAATTAACACGCTAAGACAAGTTCCTTTGTGTTGGGGGCATGGGGAAGCATAAGCACAAGGAGTTTCTTCATACCTTGAAACACAGAACTCCATAGAAAGAGGGACTGCCTTGCAACCTGCTGGGGAGGTTGCCATTGGGAGAGAGAGAGCAGGCTAGGGTAGGGCCTTGGAGGGGCTCTCCTAGGATATAACCCTCAAGGAGAAGAAGTACATAATCTGGCAACTTCCTATTTTAACTAATGCTAAACTTAGTACTGATTCTGGGCAAGTCACTTAACCCTGTTTGCCTCAGTTTCCTCATCTGTAAAATGAACTAGAGAAGGCAATGGCAAACCACTACAGTATCTCTGCCAAGAAAAACCCCAAATGGGGTCATGGAGAGTCAGACGTGACTGAACAACAAAAAACCTCAGCACTACAAGACTAAAAAAACAACTGAACAAACTCAGTACTGTCAATGCCCTATAAATTCCAGCTTCTCGTTGCCAACCCCTGTCAACCCATCCTTGTAATGTCTCTGGGGCTTCCCAACTTGTAGTTGTTGTATCCTGGGGAAAGTGGGACTCTGAGCCTTTTTGTTTTTAAATTTTTGAAGTGATTTCTTTCCTGTGTACTAAGGAGATCTTCAATTCAATGATTGATGACTAGGAGTTCTTCTGATGAAAAGCACTCTAGCAAGTAAAACGACTAAGAAAGTTATTTTTTCCTATGTGTTTGAGGATTTATAGCAAATAAACAGGTTCTTATTTGAAGGGATAGATAAAACTGTTCATGTCCGTGCTAGTTCTTTTGCATTCCCCAAGGGCATGCCTTTTTTTTTACGTCTATCAACTGGATTTTAAGTCCAGTTGTCTTACATAAGTCCAAACGTTTTTCCTCCATTTCATTCAATCCAGCTGATCTAATCTACTAAATTAATATAAGGAAGTAAAAAGGGAGTAACATATACATCCTGGAAAGGAGTTATCAACTTCTTAATTACTTGGCTGATTACTAAAAAAGAAATTACTTAACAATAGATTTTCCAAGCCATTAGTGTCCTTCCACTTGATTAAAAATGAGTTCATTGCTCTCAATTCATCTAGGGGAAGTAAAAGATCCAGACTATGAAGACTGCACGCCTTGTGAAGAGGGATGCCTGGGCTGCAGGTTTGGTATGTCACATTCTCATATCATTTTACCCTCTTTGTCTGTGTCTTGGCTCCATATTCATCCTTTTCAGAGCCCATGGAAGCAAATAGAACTATGTCGTAGTGCTACAGAGCTAGGGCCTAAGACAAGGCTGGCTATTCACAAGGTTATCTGTAGAAAGATCTCTCAATATTCAGTTCAGTGAATATTCAATATATATTCAATACATATATATTAATATATATTCAATATTCAACATGACCATAATGCTTTGTAGGTCCTAGAAATAAAGGGGAAAAAAATTAAACATGCTGTTGCCTTGAAGGGGTTCACATTGTACTGGAGGATAGCCAATGTAGAGATACAATGGGGCTACAAATTAGTATAGGGTTATGCTAAGTGGAGCAATGGATAGAGTGCTGGCCCTGGAGTCAGGAGGACTTGAGTTCAAATTTGACACTTACTAGCTGTGTGACACTGGGCAAATCACTTAACTCTGTTTACCTCAATTTCCTCATCTGTAAAAGGATCTGGAGAAGGAAATGGCAAACCAATCAAGTATCTTTGCCAAGAAAACCCCAAATGGGGTCAAGAAGAATTGAACCATGACCAAAAAAAATGATTGACCTGAGCAAATAACAAAATAGTTTCAACAGAGAGAGAGTACCAATAGCTGATGAGATCAGAAAAGGCCTTTAGGACCCCTTAAACTGCTTTGAGGGTAGCTTGGAATTTTACCCAGAGGGCTCTTTTCCTGGGCCCTGGTCAGTCCCTCTCTTGGGTTATGCTGAGAAATAAATTTAACAGGTGAAGAGAGAGAGGAGCAAGTGTATTGAATTTGGATGGTAATGAATAAAGAAATGAACTCAGGCAAAGCAGCACTAAATCGCTCGGATTCATGAAGCCTACTTGTACTGGAAACAATATGAAAATGTCATAGATAAAGCTCAAAGAGGGAGAGATTGGGGATTTTCCTTGATAAAACCTTCCCTGAGGCTCCGAGTCTTAGAAATCCTCAAATGCAGGAAACACAATGATATCTGTGAAGTCTAAAACTCTATTATGGAGGCAGGAATATCTGTTATGCTTCAAGAGAATTGTCAAATTCAAATTAACACTAGGGGGTTTTCCTCTTTTCGTCTAGAGGGGAAAAATACTTTTTAATAGTCAACACAGTTCTGTGAGTCAATAGGTTCAGAATGCAAAGCAAAGAGAAGAGAAATTGCCAGGTTCAGGTACTGGACCCTGGTGCCAATTTAGGTCAAGTCTGAACATCTCTGGTATCTTGAATCTTGGGTCCTTAAAACCAAATTCCCCCAAAAAGCCACCAATGATGTTTGGCAGGGAGCTTTCAGCAAGATAATCAGTGGTTTTCCAGCAGGGGGGAAGCCCCCAAATGATTTGAAAGGGGTATGGAAGATAGATTCCTCTCTTACTCACAGGGAATGTGAATGCTCTGGTGTGTAATCTAATACTGGACTGAGTAACAGGAAGTGAATAGTGAATAAACAGCATTGAACTTCAGTTCAAGAAGACCTAGATTTATGTCTTGCTTCAGACACTTACTAACTGTGTGACCTTGGACAAGTCACCCTATCTGTGCCTCAGTCTCTTTATCTATAAAATAAGAGGGTTGGACTTGATGGTCTCTAAGATTCCTTTCAGCTCAATATCTATGGTTCTATAATCCTGGAAATGGAAGCTGTCATGGGGTTGGGTTGATTTTTGAAAATCGTATTTTATTTTTGGAGGCAATGAGGCTTAAGTGACTTGTCAGGGTCACACAGCTGGTCCTTCTGATTCCAGGACTCATGCTCTATACATGCTCCCAGAAATAACATTTTAATTGTGTGTGATTTGATAGAAGTTCATCCCTCAAATGCTTCCACCACGAAACTAGGACCTAAAAGGTTAAATCAAGTGCCTAAGATCACATGGGTACGAAGTGGTAAATCTGGGGCTAAAAAACAGTTTCCCTGTTTCCAAAGTTAGTGTGCTTTTTAATAATCTCAAACTGTTTTTCCTTTATTTCAAAAACTATTATCCCAGAGCTTCAGGGTGGATCAAAGGTATCCCTAGATCATTAAAGTCTATTAACGCAACACAAACTCTGCAGATTCTTTGCTATGCTGGAAGGGTCTCCAGAAGAATCCATGGCCTAGTAATAGGAACTCCAACCTAGCTTAAGTATAGAAAAGCACATCACTAGGATGGTGGTCAATGGGTGATGAATTCTTTGCCCATGGAAATCCATGGAAGAAAGTAAAATGCATGATGACCCTCAGTCTTGGCAACCTCTTGTTCTTTGGCCGTAATGGTGACAAAATGTTAGAAAAACATGGAGAATCACGTCAGTTTTAGACAGTCTGCTAACATCAATTTAGCACTTGGTAATTCTGTATGTGATGAGCTAACTTTGTACAGTGAACGCAGGATGAATGTACACTGTAGGAAATGGAAACTCTCAATCCTTTTAAAAATTGCATTATGAATTTAACTGATATGTACCTGTCTGTGTACAAATAACAACAAAAGAGATTTGTAATTGAAATTGTGAATCCTATTTCGTATAGGTTGGGTTTTTTAAAGCATATCTTCAATTTAACTTGAGAGTAGAAATGCTTCCCTGATCGTCTCTCCTTCTGAATTTCCTTCTGCTCTCTTCCATGTGTTTTTAATGTTTATTAACACTCTTTTTCTTTCTTTCTTAGCTTCCTTACTTTCTTCCCTCTTTCTCTTCACCCTGCTACTTCTTACGAATTAAGAGTTATGTATTTTTTAGAAGTAAAAACAATATCATTCTTCTCTTTAAGGAAGGGTTCCCTTACCTTTAATGTATTTTCTCTCATTCTAGTTGCCTTTGTATTTAAATACTTGTATTCAAAGCATGATACAATTCACACACATATTAAAACTAACAATATCAATTAGCCAAATAAAAATAATCAATAAATTGAATAAATAGATAAATGAAAAATTAATAATAATATTGAAGACACAAATTCATCCCTACATTTATAAATTCCATTAACAATTCTATAATTCCAGCTTAGAGGATGGGTTTGAATACTGTCTCTGATTCTTGCCACTTCTGTGACATTAGCCAAGTCACTTGACCTCAGTTTCCTTAAACAGTAAAATGCAGGGGTCAGGCTGAATAGCCTCTCAGATCCCTTTCAGTTTTGTATCTATGGTCTCATGATCCAAACCACCATGGCGGAACTAATTGGGGCTTAAGCCAAGCCAAGGAAAGATTCTCTGTTGAGTTTATAGGAAGAAGTCTTGTAGTCAAAAAAGATCTATATGCGGAGCAGGGCACACCAACAACTTAGTAGTTCACCATTTAGATATTGATTTTCTTTGAACAAACTTTTCTCCTTGGTATGCAAAAAGAAAATCAGCAGCATAGAGGAAACCCTCCCTCTCCCAGGGCATATTGGGATGGAGGACATGGTTATGTCTCATGGCATCTGCAGACATCAGCAATTTGCTACTGGTTCTCCTAGGGCTCTCCTGGGTGACTCAAGCACAGCCTTTTGCTCATAATCCTTTGATGACAATTGAGCTCCATATGCAGATTCAATCTTAAGCTGTTTTTACCCAACACAAAAGATGAGAACGAAATTAGAAAAATCCAGTCAAGAATCCAGATGTTTTCTCTATGCTTTGCCAAATGTTTGGAAACATCTGACATTTTAAGTTTGAGTTTTTCCATTTCCATCTGGTTGTTTTGTATAGTTCAACAGACACAAAGAGCAAGGCACTCTGCTAGGCACTGAGGATACAATGAGAAAGCAGATTATATAAGAGATGGGGAAGATTGCTTATTCTGCCTCAAGTCTCAAGTAAACTGTGATCCTTCACGAGCAAACAGCTGGACTTTCTATTGGTCATGCCAAATGACAATGAACAGAAAGGATGTGAATAAATATCATGAAATGTTCACTAGAAGATTATTTCTCCGACTATGTAGAAAATACAGAATTTGGTACATTTGGGGAAAAAACAAGAGAGTTCCATCCAGAGTTTACTATTTGGTTAGAGTTTTCTTCACCCAAGCTGTTAGCTTGTAGCATTTTAGAGAATATTATTTAGTTCCAAAAGACTCATGAAAAATTCCTTTCTTTATTAAGCAAGATTTTTCAAATTATAAGTTTATTAAGCTAAACAAAATATTTTATACAGCATTCTTCATTAACAGAAAAGAATATTAGATGGAATTATTTTAGTGTGCAGTTGAACAAATACATATGAAGACTCAAGGAAACAAAATTGAGCAGGACACATTCTTACCCTCAACGTGCCTACAATTCAGTACTGGCAAGTACTGAAGGAAGGCAAATAAATAATCATAAAAATTGGCATGTGAGTAGCATTTTAAAGGCTGCTTTACCAGAGACTATTTGATGGAGGCTAATAACAATCCTATAAGAAAGGTTCTACAGATAGTCTTATACTCATTTTATAGGTGAGGAAGTGGAGACTCAGATTCTATGACTCATGGGTAGTCACAAAGCTACTAAGTATCAGAGATAAGATCTGCCTGGGTTCTAGCATTCTTTCCATTCTATTAAACAATCTCTTAATCAAATGAGATATTTTCAAAATCCTTAGCACAGTTCCTGGCACAACAGTCAGTGCTATATAAATATCATCATCATTATGACTATATAAGACAGAATGTGATCAACATCATAAGAAAGGTTTGAAACAAAGGATGTTGGAGGGAGATAACACATCTGATTGGGTGTGATGATTAGAAAAATCTTGAAAACCTGGAAAGACCTAAATGAACTGATACAAAGTGAAGTGAACAGAACCAGGAGAACATTGTATACAGTAACAGTGACATTGTAAAGTGATCCACTATGAATGATTTAGCTCTTTTCAGCAATAAAATGACACAAGATAATTCCAAAGGACTCATAATGGAAAATGTCATCCACATCCAGAGAAAGAGCTATGGAGTCTGAATGCAGATAGAGACATGCTATTTTCACTTTATTTTTTTTTTTGTATTTGTTTTCTTTTGGTCTCTTTCTTCTTTTACAACATGACTAATGTGGAAATGTATTTTACATGATTGCACACTATAACCTACATCAAATTGCTTACCATCTTAGAACTTTTAGGAGGGAGAAAATTTGAAACTCAAACTTTTTTTAAAAAGGGATGTTAAAAATTATCTTTACATGTAATTGGAGAAAAAATAAAATACTGTTCTAAAAAAAGAAAAGGCTTCATGAGCAAGGTGATAGTTGACATATACTTTAAAGATAGGTAGGATTTTAAAGGGTAGCCATACTGGGAAAGGGCATTTTTAGACAAAATAACCCTGTGTTCAGAGGTCTGGAAGTGGTAAAACATAGGAAATGTAGATTATTATGTAGAACACTAGATTAGGATTTGAGTTTGGTTCCATTTTATCTTTTTCATTGACTTACTTGTTGACCATGAGCATAGTAAAGGAGTCAATTGATTCTTGATTAATATTATACCTGTAACCTGGTCAATAAGGATGAGTGAATAGGCAGAGACACTATGGTGTACTGAATACAGGGCTGGATTTGGAGTCACGAAGACCTGGATTCAGACACTACCTCAGCTGTTTAGCCAGCTGTGAGATCCTGGGTGAGTTACTTAATCTCTTTGTATCTTAGCTTCTTCAGGTGAAAACTGATGCAATAACTGCTAATGTCCCTTCCAACTCTAAATCTATGATCCTTTTCATCATAAAATTTTCATCATAAAAACATTTGCTGATTGCCTACCATGCTTATAATGTAGTCATATGCACTGTAGGGGTTACAAAGAAGTTTGATTCCTGGTGATTGCTCTAAAGTCACTTACTATGGAATCAAGGAGACAAGATACGTACACCTAAAAGTAGTATCAGGCAGCAGCATGACCCCAAACAATTAATGTTAAGAGCCAAATGAATACAGATAGTAAGTGCCAGAAAAGTTCCAAGGAGAAAAGATTTTGGGGGGATGGAATAATTAGAAAGGTTTTCAGGGAAGTTTTAAGACTTGAGCTAAGCTTTTAAGGAGCTGGATCATTTTGCTAGGCAGAAAGGGAAGAGAAATGTATTTCCTCTGGGGTAGAAGGAAATAGAAGACTTTTATTTTATATGTCTCCCCAGTTTCTTCCAGGACATCACATTCACATTCCATCCAGTATACCATCCTCACTCTTATGAGTGCTAATAAGGAGTCAAGTCTGCTTAATGGAGATTTACCATCAATGCAAAATGAAGGACTATAGATCTGGAATAAGAAGGGACCTCAAAATCTTCTCATTTTACAGATGAAGAAACTGAGGCCTAGGGAAGTGAAGACTTGCCCATGGTCACAAATCGTCAAAGGCAGGATTTGAACTCAGGTCCTCTGACCCCAGGGACAGTGTTCTTTCATCAGTACCGTGCTGCTTCCCCACAAATTGCTAATTTTCAAAGAATCAGAATCTAATACAACATTTAAACTATGCTGAATAATATTAAATCTTTGAAGATTCAGGAAGTCCTTCATAGCCTTAGAGTGCCTCAGGAAGATAATTATTGACATCAATTATCACTACTGTGGATGTGCTAGAAGCTCTAGTTAATAGAGATATTTTTTATGAATAAAACACCAGATAAGAGGGTTTTGCTTTCTAAGCATATCATCCCCATGTCAAAAATCCTCTCATGATATAGGTCCACCTGAGGGGATTCTCTCCTTTTCTTGGTCCCTATCCCCCATCTAAAAAACCTAGGAAATGCATGTGTAGCACCTCTCATTATACTAAGATAGATTCCACTTGCAAAACCCATTGGCTGCAAAATAAAAGAAACAAATTTCACTTATGTCATATAGAAAAAGAAACAGCCAAGCTCTTCAACGTACCTTCCGATGATAAATCCTTTCATGAAGATCTGATCAATTTTTAGTCACTTGCAGTCACTGGAAGGCACTGGTTCCCCCAGCCTTACTTCCCACAGTTCACAGTGGTTCTGGTGGTATTAGGCACTCCTGATGGGTCCCCAGAGCCCCACTATGATGCCTCCAGCTGCATTACTTAGCTTGCTCCTTATCCCACCATCTCCTTCATTGCTTACCCTCCCCAACATTTAACATCAGGTAACTTACAGACATGGCCAACCTCCTGTCAGAACTAATCTTTCCTTTGTCATTGAGAATCATCTCCATCTGCTACAGAGGGGAAGACCTCCAGGTTCACATAGTCTGAAAGGAGATGATAGGAGACACTGTTCCTTCTACATTATAGCTTTAGTGATGTATTCTCAGACTAAGGACCATGTCTCCTCTCAGTGAGGCTTTCCCCCTTGGCTACTACTCTTGCTAACTCTGACATCACAAAATCCTCTCCAGGGTAGGCACATAGTTTCCATATCTGAACATATGTTCACAGTATCATAGATTTAAACTTAAAGGGGACCTTAGACTACAATTATTCAGCTTGTAACTCCATTGGGATTTTCTTGGCAGAGATACTGGAGAGCTTTACCATTTCCTTCTCCAACTCATTTTACAGATGAAGAAACTGAAGCAAACAGTTAGGTTAAGTGACTTGCCCAGGATCACATAACTAGCAAGTATCTAAGCTGGATTTGAACTCAGGTTGTCCTGACTCCAGGCCCAGACTATACTGCACCCCCTAGATGCAGAGGGGACCTTAGAGACCATCAAGTCCAAGTTTCCTCCTATTACATAGGAGGAAACTAAAGTCCAGAAGAGTTAAATGTCTTGTCTAGGATCATACAGGATGATCAGTACTCATGATTCCATATTCCAACACCCCATGAAGCCATTATACCATGAAGCCATTTAAGAAATGGGGGTGGAGGGAGGAGTAGTTAGTCTCAATGCTCAATAACCTTTAAGGTCCATTATAACTCTTGTGGGGTCTAATCTTGTTCAATTTATAATAAAAGAAACTGAGGCAGAGCTCTGAGCCAATAGAACTTTATCACAGGGTCCATATCCCCCTTTAATGAAGTGAATCTCAGATCTTCCTCATGATCTGAGGTACCCCCTTTCCTTGAAGTCTGAGTTTTATATTACTTGCTACCTAGATGATACAGAAGAAGCAAGGTAAAACACATAATCTCATTGGTTGATAGACATATATCTTGACCTTCCAAGAGAAACTTCAGCTCATGCTGGAGATAGAATAGCTGGTAGAAGATATCCAAATTGGGCAGAGGTGATGGTCTTCCATTGGCCCCATGGTGGGCAATAGATTTGCAAGCAGCCCTTGCTATGTGAAGACAGGGTCACCTACTGGTCAAGTACTCATAGGATCTGTTGGCCAAGTATCATAGGGCCATTTCCCTAGTCAAGGGATGACAAGGGTGGACAGTAGGGAAGTACAATAGTAGTGGACACCGCCTCTGTAGAATCAAACTCAACTGAATGATACTAACCAGGGCATAAAGAAACCTAAATAAAATAGAGACCTAAATTAATCATTTCCCACACTCTAAATCTGTTGTTGTGAGAATTTACAATGTTTTTGCTAGCCACTGCACAAATAAGTCAGCACAGGTACTTTATCCACTCATACTCTCTCAGTGGTGATGGGCATTGTGTCTCTCAATTCCACAAATGACATAGAGAGAAAGAGAGAGGGATAGATAGATAGACAGACAGACAGACAGATAGATGATAGATAGGAGAGAGTCTCTTCCCCTGAGCTACATGACCCAAAAAGTTTGAATGAGATCACATAGGGCTGTAGACAGGAAAGGGTGCATTTTTAGTAAAAGAAAATGAATATGTAAACTGTTACAACAGCCTTTAGCATAACTATTCTCATCAGACCAAAGAACACAGTATCTTCATTATCAATCATTTGTTAAACGTCTACTAAGTGCCTTATTAAATAGGCATTATTAGGATATAGATAGATAAGATAAGATAGATGGATATGATATAGATGCTGTTAGGGAAGGGGGTGAGTTCCTGAAACTGTTCAAAGTCCTATGAGTTTTCTTTGGTAACTGTAAAGTGATTGGAGGAAAAGAGAAACTGAAGAAGGCATTCAGTAACATTATGTCACAGAGAAAAAGAAAGAAGCATAATAATACCAAAGATGGAGTCAATTATGTTCTTCCCCAAATCCACATGTGACCATTAGTGATTTTGCTTTCATAAAGGCAGCTAGGTGCTACAGTGGATAGAGTGCTGGGCCTGGAGTGAGGAAGTTCCCTGTTCAGTCATAGCTGACTCTCTGTGACCCCATTTGGGGTTTTCTGGAAAGAGATGTGGAATGGTTTGCCATTTCCTTCTTTTTTACATTTTATTTGTCCCCAAATTTATTATTTGTTTTCAATTTTTGACAATTACTTTCATAAGTTTTAAATTTTCTCCCCTCCCTCCCCAAAAGTGCATGCAATGGGCTCTACACATATATTCTTATTAAACATATTTTCACATTAGTCATGTTGCATAGAAGAACTAAAATGAATAACATAACAAAAGAGAAAATACTCCACTTCATTCTGCGTTCTGACTCCATAGTTCTTTCTCTGGATGTGGTTGGCATTTTGCATCTTGAGTCCTTTGGAAATGTTTTAGGTCTCTGCATTGCTGTGAAGGGCTAAGTCTATCACAAACAATCTTCACACACTGTGGCTGTTACTAAGTATAATGTGCTCCTGGTTCTGCTCATTTCACTCGGCATCAGTACATATAAGGCTTTCCAGGTTTTTCTGAAGTTCACCTGTTCATCATTTCTTATAGCACAATAGTGTTCCATTACATTCATGTATACCACAACTTGTTCATCCATTTCCCAATTGATGGACATCCCCTTGATTTCCTGTTATTGGCCATCACAAAAAAAGCTGCTATAAATATTATTATACATGTGGGTCCTTTTCCCAGTTTTATGAACTCTTTGGGATACAGCCCTAAAAGCAACATTACTGGGTCAAAGGGTGCATTTTTATAGTCCTTTAGGCATAATTCCAAATTGCTCTCCTGAATGTTTGGATCAGCTCACAGCTCCACCAACAATGAATTAGTATTCCAACTCTTCCACATCTTCTCTAAGGTATATCATCTTCCTGTTTTGTCATGTTACCCAATCTGACAGGTGTAATGTGATACCTCAGAGTTGTTTTGATTTGCATCTCTCTAATCAATAGTGATTTAGAGCATTTTTTCATATGACTATAGATAGCTTTAATTTCTTCCTCTGAAAACCACCTATTCATATCCTTTGACCATTTATCAATTGAGAAATGACTTGTGTTCTTGTAAATTTGACTCAGTTCTCTATATGTTTTAGAAATGAGGCCTTTATCACAGATACTAGTTGTTAAAATTCTTTCCCAGTTTTCTGTTTCCTTCCTAATCTTGGTTGTATTGGCTTTATTGGTACTAAAACTTTTCAATTTAACGTGATCAGAATTATCTATTTTGCACTTCATAATGTTCTCTATCTCTTGTTTGGTCATAAATTCCTTGTCATTTCCTTCTGTAGCCCATTTTATAGATGAAGAAACTGTGGTAAAAGGGGTTGAGTGACCAGGGTCACATATCTAGCAAGTGTCTAAGACAGGATTTAAATTCAGGTCTTCCTGACTCCAGGCCCAGTGCTCTAACCTCTGTGTTACCAAGGTGCCCTTGCAGTCAGGAAGACCTGAGTTCTGAGCCCCAGGCACTTACTACTGTGTGACTCTCTGCCCCTCAGCTGCAAAATAGGGATGGTAATAGCCCCTACCTCCCAGGACTGTTGTGAGCATCAGATAAGACACTATTTGTAAAGCATTTAACAAAATGCCTAGCGCATAGTAGACATTATGCAAGTACTTATTATTCCTCACCCCTTCCTTTGCTTTAGCATGTGAGGACATATTCCTATCTCTGGTACCAAAAGAGTCCAAGCTATCAGTATCAGGTTCAGATATGAAGAACATAACTTTCAGTGTTGGAGGGATGGCTACCACCTGAACAAACATTTATTCTTCATTTGTTCAGAAGTTGATAAAGTATTCCATATCCCCCTAATTATCTCTCAAATCCCCAAAGTCAGGCTGCTAGGTGGCACAGTGGATAGAGAGCTGTAGTTAGGAAAGCTCATCTTCCTAAGTCAAAATAGGCCTCGGACACTAACCAGCTGTGTGATCCTACTTGTCTCAGTTTCCTCGTCTGTAAAATGAGCTAGAGAAGAAAATGGCAAAGCACTCCAGTATCTTTGCCAAGAAAACCCCAAGTGGAGTCACAAAGAATTGAGCACAACTGAAACAACTCACCAACAGCAACAAATCCCCAAAGAATTTATCTGAGGCAAGAGCCTGAGATTATACAAATCACATCACGCTGTTTTAGTCACCTAAAACAATGGATGGCTGTGGAAGGAAGATCCACACTCTTCCAGCTCTCAAACACCTATCCAGCAGGGAATGTCTCCTAGAAATAAAGAAGTCATTCTCCTAAACTGGCAACGTAAGGATTAGATACTCTGATTCTCCTCATCTGATTTCACATCACACAACAATGTCCTCTCTGGAATAAAAGGAAATTTTTAAAAGAAACAAAAACATATTTGTTTTCTATCTCTCCTGAGTTTTTTATGCTGGGGAGAACCCTGTCCAACCCACTCTCATCTGTTTTGCTGATCTGATGGGTCAAAAAGGTTTAGGCAGAAAGTTTGGATTCAGTCAAAGGGCCACACTTGAAGACCTAGAGGACCTCATGTGGCCTGGAGGATGAAGGTTCCCCACCTCTGGTAGACACAAACATATTTCACAAGATCATGGATTTACAGATGGAAGAGACATCCATCTTCTATTCCAAACTCCCTTATTTTACAAATGAAGTAACAGGTGAAAGTAGATGCCCAAGGTCACACAATGTGACAGAAGTAAGGTTTGAACCTATTCAAGGCACTTTCCACTGAACCACACTGCAGATGCAGAAAAGACAATTACACACCTAGTCCAGACCCATGTTGTCCAGCTACCATGTTCCTGGGCAGTAGACAGAATGGGTTCATGTTTCCTAGAGCAGCCTAGTTGAGAGGACACCAAGGAATTCATGTTGCCAATTCCAGCAGGCCTGAGCAGCCCTGCTTCATTTGTCCATTCTGTCCACCCCTAAAAGGAACTCTACAGCCAAGCTTGTGCTCAGGGACAATGCCTGATCTATAATGCCTGATCAAAACTTCATGGAGTACAAAGAATGCTCTATTTACACACCCTAGATTTGACACACACACACACACACACACACAGAAACCTGCATCCCCACACCTATGCTCCAGTGTCGGGGTTTATTATAATATTACTACCATAGGATTTATATTCTTTTTGTTCTCATTACTGCTCTTTTTCAACTGAACCTGTGATTTCATTGGCAGGGAACTCCTGATAAAGAAACTAACTCAACCCATGCAGGCTAGTACATATTCTACTAATTATGGTCTTAGAGAGTTGCCTGGGGCATGGAGAAGTTAAGGCCAGGTCACACAACCAGTATATTAGAGGCAGAATTTGAATCCAGATCTTCTGACTCCAAGGTAGACTGTCTTTACTCTGCCTTGCTGCCTCTCCTATTTTGGTTGCTGTACTGCCAGGGCAGGACCTGAATTCCTTAAAAAACAGCAACCATCACTTTCTAAATTATACATTTCAAATCTTATTTTTTCCATGAAATGAACAGTCTGGGTTTTATCTAATTAAATACCTATAACCATAGGTTCACTTTTAATTGCTCTCTTCTTGTTAGATCCCAGAGTTGCAACTAGGGTGTATGATGGAGGCTTTGCCCCAGGGTTTCAAATTTAGAGTGTACTGAATTCAAAGGTGAATGATAACTCTTGAAGGTATTTACTGGGTAAAAACAGCAGGCCCCAGTACTTAATTAGCAAGAATAAATAAAATTAGAAGCTATTCCATGAATAGTTGCTGAATTATCACCAAATCCACTAAGGTAGGAAAGGCAGTGAACAGAAAGTTCACTTTGAAAAGACAAAGACCTGGGTTCCCTTCCTCCTTCAGCACACTGGCTTTGTGACCCTGGATAAGTAACTTATCCTTTTAGGGTTCTAGGCAATCTTCTAGATCAGAGGTGTCAACAAATGACTCAGGGTTACATACTGCTCACAACACTTTAGAATGGGTCCAAACTAGAATAAAATGTAATTAGGAGATGTTAAACAAAATAAATATAAATATAATGTAACATAGATACCATTACATTTTAAAACTAAGTCAGTTTTCCACCCTCAGGAATCCTTATGCATGATTAGTGTGCCCAGTTTCTGCTTGAGTTTGACACTCCTATTCTAATACTGTAAGTCAGCAGAGCCTTGGTAGAGAGCATTTCCTCACTGGAGACCTCCAATACCAATGAAATCACGCTCTAGTCCCTAAACCATGTCATCTTAGACACACAAACACAGTCATTTTCATTATCCTGTTGTACATCACCCTGCAGGGTTACTGGAAGGAAAGAGATTTGTGGGTTACAAAAACATGAGGTGCTTTCCCACATTTCTAATCCCCTCCCAGTGATAAGCCAGGTGGGAAAGATGGAGAGAAGAAATGGGCATTTAATGCTAAACACTTTACAAATATTATATCATTTGATCCCCACCACAGACTTGGGAGGTAAATGCTATTATCATCCCCATTTTACAGTTGAGGAAAATGAGTCAGAGATGGGGAAGTGACTTGCCCAGGGTCACAGAGCTAATTGACTTTACCACTAAGCTGCCTCTTTTGCTCTTTCATTTGCTGGACAAAGTTGAAGGTCATGCATATCTTTGAAAGGCCACAGAATCCAAAAATGGCCAGATGGTGGTCTTACCTATGTACTGGAAGGTTTGAGAAGCAATATTGGAAACAACAAGAAATAACTTTGTGCTTCAGGCCACTAAGACCCCCAGGCTTTTTTTTTCTCCACATAGCCTATAAGGATTTGCTCTTTTGTCCATGACTGACTCTCATGTTACTCCCATAGATACAATCTTTCCAATGCTAAGTCTTTGAAAACTGTCTGTAGTATATTAGGCAACTGCATTTTTTCTTGGTTTTATTAATAATATTCTTTTAGGCAGGAAGAGCCTGGGGGGATAGAATAAAATGAATATAGCTCCAGGGGTTTCTCAAGCCTCTTTCTTTTGCATGTATTATCACTTTCTTATTGTTTGGGGAGAAGAAAAGGGCCTAGAGGAATCATCCTAAATTCAAATCTAGAGCAATTAGCTCATCCTCTTGGCTCCTTAGATTATTACACTATTTTTTCCCCTGAGCTGGTATAATCAAAGTTCCTCCTCCTTGTTTCATAAGTGACCTGAAAAGTAGAACTACCAGCCAAGTCTGTCTGGGTCACGTCTTCTTGCAGCAGAACTGAGCCAAAGAATTCAGTAACCAACCCACTATGGGAGAAGGAAAGAGAGAGAAAAGATCTTGTGACCAAAGGCAGTGAGAAAGTAGAAAGGAACCATCACTGGCAGCTGTGCTGACTTAACTATGGAAACTGAGTTAGTGGACTGAGCTATAGATTGAGGGGAACATTCAGGAAATCTGGGTTTTGGTTGTGAACAAAGGTTCATCTGATTTTTGTAGATGCCTTTTGTTTTTACATAACATTTATTTCTGAGTATGCCCTTTCCCCCTTCCCTACTCAGTAAGTTATTCCTTGTAACAAAGACTGAAAAAGAAAAAGAAAGTTTTCAGCAAAACTACTCAAAATAATGATCATGTTTGATGCACTAGTACATGCTATATGTATATATGTGTATACATATATCTGCATATATATACAGATATGTATGTGTACACATATGTATATATACATATAGGTGCATATATCAAGTCTATGTACATTATTACATACTTATTGTCCCTCTCTTCTTCACTGAAAAATCACTCAAGATTTCTCTGAGGTTTTTTGGTCATCATTGTACCATATTCAACTTTCTTCTTTTTTTCTGGTCTTTCCATTTACTTCATTGTAGACACTGGATATGTTCTTTTCCTGGTTTTGCTTACTTAACTCTGCATCAGTTCATGTAAGTCTCGCCATGTTGCTCTGAATTTTTGATATTTGTCATTTCTTATGGCCCTGTCACTAACTGTCCATTCAATAAATATTTAATGAATGCCTCTCAGGTACAAGCTATATTTTGCTGGGAAGGGAGGGGCGGAAAGTGTTTCTTTTGTGTTGTTTATACCTTTATTACTTAGCACAGTACCTGATGTATGGTTGTTGCTGCAGTTAACATTTTTAGTCATGTCTGAGTCTTTGTGACCCCATTTGGGGTTTTCTTGGCAAAGATACTAGAGTCATTTGTCATTTCCTTCTCCAGCTTATTTTACGGTTGAGGAAACTGAGACAAACAGGGTGAAGTGACTTGCCCAGGGTTACACAGTATATGAAGCTGGATTTGAATTCAAGTCTTCCTGACTCTAGGCCTGGTACTCCACCCACGATGCCTCCTAGCTGGTTTATGGTAGGCATGTAATAGATGCTTTTTGAATTGAGTTGTCTCTACCTCAACTGCACAGTAAGCTCTTTGAGGACAAAACCATCTTTTCTATTCCCGACACTTCCTCACACAGTTCCTTACTCATAGAGGGCACTTTCTACCTATGGATACACAGATAGAGTAAGGGCCCAGAGAAATAATAAGCAGACAGACAACAACATTCAATACTCACTATGTATAGACTACATATTATCATCCCTTCCACATCATCAGGGTTGGGGGCAAGGTGCCCCTCCCCCAATCAGGAAATCTGAGTAAAATATTTTGGCCCTCCCTTTGTACCAGAGAAGAAGTCTGAATTTTTTCTTTTTCTTTTATGGGGTGTTTATAGTACCTTACTGTAAAATTGATATTATGCAATGTTTTATGTGTGTGTGTGTGTTTTATGCATTTCTGAGATTCTAAACTTTTTCTGTGTCATCTATTGGCCTTCACGTGTTGTCTGTGGCTTCTGAAAACTCCCCCAAAGTCCTCGTTTAGTTTCTCATGCTGACCTGAGATATAGGGAAATCACAATGGGGAAAACCATGATGTAGGAAGGATAACTGTCCTATGCCAGGCTTTGTAGAGAAATCCCTACTCTTAAAAAGCTTACAGTCTAGCAAAGGAGGTAAAACTAATTGTACCCGAAAAAACTGAAGATGGGAGCAAATCAATGTTGTTCAAAAATGATAGGTGGGTTTTGCACCATTATGGTCCCCATCGCAACATTTTTCATAATAGCAAACAATATATCAGACTTGTCCTAGAGTATAGAGAAGAAAGCTGACTTAGATCTCTAGGACACAATATGAAGCCTGTGGAAGCAATAACACGAGCTCAGAAGCCGTTCCCAGGGTCCCCTCCACCTTGGCATTGGATAGAATGCCTCTCCTGTAGCAGAACGCAGTCTAGACCTCATTCTTGCTTACAGAATCAGAAGCATGTTCTGCTGAACATTCTCTAATATCTGGATACTCCCCAAGGAAGTCTTGCAATATTAAAGTTGCACATCTGGCTTCTATTGTCCAGTCCTTAAGCCATGTCCTCCCCACACCAGCACCAGCACCAAAATGCTGTAAGGTTGAACAGATGTGATCTAATGGTTAGTAGGAAGAGGTCTCAACTCTACTGGTTGAGAGGAATTTGGGGGGAGGGGCGTGAAGGGAGGGCAGCGTACCAGAGCAGGAGCTGAACAAAGTGAAAATATTAAAAATCAAATGGGTGGTAAAATCCCCTACATTTTGCTATCCAGATGGTCCTTTGGTCAGTTATCTGAGCTAGGGCTGAGTCCAAGCTGAATGAAAGCATATTGCCTCCATACCCACAGAGCCTGAAATGTTGGCCCTTCAGAAATGAGCAGATTAAATGTCCAGGCTCATCCCTTCTCTGAAATGTCTTCCTCACCCTGTAGTGAAAACAAAACCCTCAATAATAAAAGCCTACCTTGTTCGAGCTCAGTTTCCCTCACCGCTGGCAGCCTCCGAGCAGATATGTCAGAAATAATGCCAGAACAAGTCAGAGGAGGTGGTAGGCAGGCACAGGCTTCATTTGTCCCTCTCTCCTCCACCTGGCAGAAATAGTAAAGCTGGATGAAGAGAAATATCTTGAGAGGTGGGGTGTGGTAGAGTAGAAAGAGCGAGGCATTTGGAGTCAGGAGGCTAGAGTTCGAAACTTAACCTTACCATTACATGTGTGACTGTGGACAAATCTCCTTACTTTTCTAATTTGGTATCCTTCACTTGTGAGACAGAAACAATAATATTTGTACATATCACTAGGTGGCCTGAGGACCAACTCAGACCACGCTCCATAGGGACTTTGCCATGGGCCTTCTTCTGGTACACCCCTACCCTATCTTGCCCAGCTGCCATCCTGTTCTGGGAGCCTCCTCCTGGCACACACACCCCTACCCTCTATCCCCATCCTTAGTGAAAGCACCCCAGGGTAGAGGTGTCAGATTCTCTGGCCATGAAACTTCAGAGTGCTGCCCCAACCAGATTAAAATGCACCTGGGAAATGTTTAATAAAATAAGCAAAAATGCAATTCAACATAGATAGTGTTAGTTCATTGATATTAATTCTAAGTCAATATACAGTGTGTAGGGATCCATTCCATTTGAATTTGATACTACCACCCCAGAGAAATGCTCTGCCCCAACTCTTAGAAGAACTAGCTCATTCCCAACCTGATGTAAACATCATGTTCCTGCTTATGTCATTTAAGCGAGCAGGGAGCCACTAACTAAATCCTTCTAAGAGTAATAATAGCTAGCATTTCTATAGTGCCTACTATGTGCCAGGGCCTATGCTAAGCATTTTACAAATGTATTGTTTAATGCTCACAACAACCCTGGAAGATAGGTGCTATTATTATATCACCATTTTACAGTTGAGGAAAATGAGGCAAACAAGGTTAAGTGACTTGCCTAGGGTGACATAGCTAGTAAGTGTCTAAGGTCAGATAAGAACTCAAGTCTATCAAGAATTCAGGCCCAGGGCTCTAGCTACTGAGCCACCTGGTGAAATGGTAGGACTGAAGCTATAGCCTATGAACCCTAGGCATTGCCATCTGACCCACCATTACTAGGTTTTGTTTCCTCTCCACTGCTGAATGCCAAGGGCTTCTCTGTCTGTCCCATAACTGACGCTCCTTAATGAGTTATCTTCCCATTAGAATGTGAGCTCCTTCAGAAAAGGGACTATCTCACTTTTTGTATCCCTAGAAGAACTCAGCACATAGTGAGTACTTAAGAAATGCTTTTCCATTCCATTTCACTACCTCTCTTGTAGAGCACTCATGAGCCAAGAGCTTTCTAAGTCATAAAATATTATGTAAATAGTTACTTCCTATGATTTCTATACCTACCTTTCTATACCTTGACATCTATAGACCTTAATAAGGATATTATTAGTGGAACAATAAAATATCTTTCCAAGGAGAATTGAAATCAATTTTTATTCTAAATTTTATAAACACCAAACAAAATAAGCATTTCAATATACAAAATAGAATTTTTTTTAAAAGGGATTATACATAAAACTGTGAATCTCTATTAGGTACAGCTTGCTTTTTAAAAAGTATATAATAAATAAATTCAACACATTACTTTCAAAGTTATCCTGTTTATCTGTGTTTCCTTCTGATCTCTTTGGTGCATTTAAAAATGCTTTAGAATCCCTCTTTTCTTGTCTTTTTTTTTTTTTGGTGTCCCTATTTCTACCTCCCTTATCTCTCTAACTCCGCCCCACACACACACAACTTAAAAAAAAGAAGAAAGAAAATCTTCATAAAAAAATTAAACATAGTCAAACGACATATTCCCATATTGGCTATATCCAAAAATGTGTATCTTTTTCTCCACCACTAAACTTATCACCTCTCTGTCAGGAGGGGGATTAGCTTCACCTATCCATGATCATCAGTAGTCTACTATTTAAAAAACAAAATGAAAGCTTTAAAATAATATTCTAAATGAAAAATAAACGGTCACCTGGAACAAACAAGTGAATAGTGTGCTGTTTCAACAGGCCAGAAGCCAAGGGTGGTTCTTAGTCCCAGCCACATATTCTATGGGTTACTGGAGATAGGGAGAACAAACAATGAAAGGAGTGGGATGAAAGCATTTCTCCCTGCTCTATCACAATTCAACCAGTTCACCAAGACAGGGGTAAACTGAAATTTATATCCAATTGTCATCTTCCTCCACATCCTCCTCCCACTTCACTAGAAAAGTAATGTGTGTAACCTAGAGTTGGGGAAAGGCGGAATGTTGGAGAGGAAGGTTTCCCAATTTCTTAAACTCCTAAACTGGACCAGAGACAGCTGGCAATCATTTAATGAGCAGAATGGAACCATGCTACTTAAAAGAATCATAAGGTCCTAGAAAAGCAGACTTAGAAATAAATTTAAAAGGATAAATACCAACCTAAAATCTTCCCTAATATTGCAAATGTTGACGTATTTTTGTCACTATTTAAGGCCAATCTTAAAGAATAATGTATACAGATACACACACATACATACACACACACACACACACACACACAGGTGCACATGTATTTAAAGGTGGCCTAGTAAAAATTTGCTAAGTGTCCTAACTGCCCAAACCAATTTCATATTTGCATTGGAAATTTATAACCTTTAGGAGAAATATCATGGGTATTTTACAACATTATCTAAATGGCCTAGTTTCATCCTGAAAACCCTATATGAATTTTTAAAAAGTATATTAATAGTACCTGGTAGCCCCCAGCAGTAAAGGATCTATAGAAGCAGAGCTAGGAAAAGTTATTTATAGTAGTGATAAAGTACTATATTTAAGACTGTAAAAATTTGGCAGCCAAGGTTTCAGTTCAGAAGTAAATTTGTTTTATGCTCCTGACCAAGGAATAGCTGGAAAATTAAACAAACAGGAAAGACTGACCTATTGGGATTTCACAGATAAAATGTGATGATGATTCCCCACTTCAGGATCCAATTATCACCTCTTCTATGGTGAAAGGCAAATTGAAGCCAAGAAGCTGGTGATAGCTTCGAGCCACTATGGTAAAGTCATTGCCTGACTATCCATCTTCTGTGCTCAAATACATCCTTATGTGATAAGGCCCTCAGGATCCTAGCCTACAAGTACAGTAATAAACTTGGAAATACTGTGTAATTAACAAATTCGTAGATTTCTATAATGTTAGGGCTAAACAGGACCTCCAAGAGCATCCAGATTAATTGCCTCATTTGATGGAAGAAGAAACTGACTTGCTGAGAGCCTATGCATTTTATACATTAAAGCAGAGCATCTACTTGGGAATTCTGGGTCTGACTCAAGCTACTGTGCCTGTGAATTTGATCAAAAATCTCTTACAACTTGTAGTCAGATCCCTAGCAAGGCAGTCAAAGGATCAGTCAGTGGTGTCAAAAATCCATTGCAACTAGTCACTTATCAGAATCGACTCTGCCAACAACCAGATCATTTATGCCTATTATATCAAAGCCCCCATTTAGAATATTAAGAGTTGGTTTTCATTCATTCATTCAATGAGCTCTTATAGGCTTGACACTAAGCCTCTGAGGGGCAGTTAAGCAGAGCCATAGGGGTTGGAGTCATGAAGACTCATCCTCCTGAGTTCAAATCTAGCTGTGCGACCTTGGGCAAGTCACTTAACCCTGTTTGTCTCAGTCTCCTCATCTGTAAAATGAACTGGAGAAGGACATGACAAACCATTTCAGCATCTTTACCAAGAAAACTCCAAATGGGGTCACAAAGGGTCAGACATGACTGAAAACTACTGAAATTCTGAGCTCTGGACTCCCCAGTCTGCATGTACTCTCCTAGATGGCACTACTTTCTAGTTGTCTCAGAGAAAAGGGCTAATCATTTCTAAAGGAAAGGCTTCATATTAGAATGAAGGGAAAGGGCATTTCTTCAGACTTAGTACTGAAATGACAACCTACGATGTTGACATTGTGTGTAGTATAGTGTATAGTAGGGAGTTTTTGGAAGACTACCTCACATGAATATCCTGATAATGCATCTTTCCCCAGAGGAGTCCAAAGAACTGCCTCTGCCACCTACTATCTGTATGATGAGCAAGTTATTTCATCTCTCTGAGCCTCAGTTTCCTGTATTTTAAAAATGAAAGTGTTAAACTAGATAATTATTAAGGTTCTCCCATCTCTAAATCTATGATCATTAATTGATGCTGTGTTTCTATTATATGTTTATTTATTTCCCTATGTCATTTATTTACTTCCCAAACTCTTAGAATATAAAGCTTTTCATCAGAAGGGAAAGAATAAGAAATTGGCAATAATTAATGATAACTAGAATTCATATTGAGCGTCAATGTTTTACAAAATGTTTTGTATCGCTCACTTTATCTGAGTCTCAGAGCAACCTGGTCAGGAAATTCTACAGGCATGGTTATTCTCATTTTATAGATTTTATAGATCCTCACTTTATAGATGAAAAAGGCTGAGGCTTAGAGGGACCAACCAACTTATTTGCAGTCCCAAACTCGAAAGCATCAAAAACCAAATCTAACCCAAGATCTTTCTGTTCCTAAGTCTGTCTTCCATAAGCCCTACTCCAATCCGCCACAGAAGTTTTCATGTTCATAAGATCATAAAATTTTAAAATTGGAAGGGACTTTGGTGGTCCTTACTCCACTTTTTAATATACTGAAGAGGTCAGTGAGCCCCAGAGAAATGATTTGATTTGCCTACAGGGGTCATTGATACAATAAGTGCAAAGTCTGCATTAGAACGGAGGTCTTCTGACTAATGCAGTGTTCGTTTCGTGACACCATTGATGTCTCCAGCTAAGTGGAACAGGGACTTAATCATACTGTATTAAGCTTATAAAACCAATGTTGTTAAAAGAAATATGCTGCTTGCAAATGGACAAAATAGGCATATTATATTCAATAGCTTTGAGACTCTGTGATTGTAGATGTATGAGAAATACCCTGATAAAAAGACTAAATAAATAGATTTGTCCAAAAAGGGAGAAGATTTGTCAATGAAAATTGTTAGATATGTGGAGTAAATAGGCCATTGTAAAAGATAATTTTACATGTGCTTACTAACATGAAGGTCTGATTGACTATAATGGTTGTAAATCATAGGTGTTTCAAAGTGTTTCTAAATATATGACTAATTATTGCTGTATTTCAAAATTCGCTTTTTCATCTCTCACGAGGTTGGCAAGAACATTGGTGTTCTTTTGGGTTGTTATAGTAACTGGGTCATGCTCTGTTCTGTTTATTAGCCAAGTACATAAGTTCTTTCAGCCCAGTCTGGTCCTTTGCTTCCCAGTAAAACTTCTTAGAAATATCCAGAAAGTCCTAAAATCCCAGTTGTGCTATTTAATGCCCACATGAAGTGAGCAAGTCACTTCATTTTTCTGGACCATTAACTCACCTGTAAAATGAAAAGATTAGACTAAATGATCTTCAGGATTCCTTCTGCCTCTAGATCTCCTATGTTACTATGCAACTGTCCTTCATAGAACTTCTGCATTCATCCTTGGTCCAAAGACCTGGAGACAACATGGGACAGTAGCTAGAGCACCAGCTTTCAAAGTTGGGAGAGGAGTTCAGATCTCATCTCTGATCCTTACTCTGCATGTGTTCTTGGGAAAGCCATCCTTGCCTCTGTTTCCTTGTATGTAAAATGAGGGTATTGAACCAGAGGGCCTCAAAATCCCTCCATCTCTAGATCTTGGAGATATTTGGATCTCTGAAACTAATGTAAAGGAAGGAATTCAGATCATCCTCATGCACATAATTATTGTCAGTTAAGAAGTGTCTTTAATTGTCTCAGACAACAACACAAGCTGTCTCTATAGCCCATCTAGGGAATAAAAGGTTGAATTAAAAAAAAAGGAAATGCTTAGATGAGCAGCTTTTACACCTATTTTTCTTAGAGCTGCTAACAAGAAAAAATATTGCAGAATTTCTCTGCTTCAGTCTAACCCAATTCAACAAGCATTTGTCGAGTATTCACTGTGCATAAGGTACTGTGCTTGGCTCTAAAGATAAAAAGACAAAATGAAACAACAGTCCCTGCTCTCAAGGAACTACTAATCATCCATGCTATTATTGTTCAGTCGTTTCCATCATGTCCAGCTCTTCGAGATTCCATTTGGGGTTTTCTTGGAAAAGATACTAGAATGGTTTGCCATTTCCTTCTCCAGCTCATTTACAGATGAAGAAACTGAAGCAAAAGGGGTTAAGTGACTTGCCCAGGGCCATATATGAACTCAGGAAGATGAATCTTCCTTACTTCAGGTCCAGCACTATTCAAAACACCACCAAGTTGCCCCATTGGTTGACAATAACTTCCTTCTGGCAATTAAGGAGGAAAGCTGTATCTAAATGATGAACTGATGTGCCGGGAGACTGAACAAGGCAATCCTTTTACTTTTCCATAATTAATTCTTTAGTCTGTTCACAACAATTGTTTCATGCCTTCTCTTCTCAAGCCTCTAGATACACTCCGTATACATTTTTACCTGAGGTCGTTACCTGGAACTTTACAAAAAAAGCGATAAATGGAAGATGACTTCTCTCCTCCTCCTAAGCTGATAACCCTTCTTCCTTATGTCCCAACCTCCAGTCATTCTCTCCTTTAGTCTGTTCTCTTCTGTAGTGACTTTCTCCTCACAATCAGCTCCTCAAAGGCATCCATGATTATATCCCCTCTTGTCTTCTCCATCAAATTGTGTCTACTACTTATTCTCTCTCTCTCTCTCTCTCTCTCTCTCTCTCTCTCTCTCTCTCTACTTCTTCCCTCTTTGCTTCTTACAAGCATGCCCAAGTTTCTTTTTCCTCCAAAAATCTCTGACACCCATATCTCTCCTCCCTTTCTCAGACAAACACATTGAAAATGTCACTTATGGTCACCAATTTCCTCCCTTTTCAGTCTCTTAACCCCCTGCAATCTAGTATCCCATCCAGTCATTTAACTGAAACTGATCTTTCCAAAGTTACCAAATTCTCCTTACCACCAAAGGAAATGTCCTCTGTTCGTCGCATCCTCCTTAATCTCACTGTTGCATTCCCTGTTAACTATCTTTCGGGATACTTTTCTCTGTCCAAGACTTTAGGACACTACTCTCACCAGTTCTCCTTCTACATATTGAACCACTCCTCTGTCTACTTTGCTGGTTCATCCATGTCATGTCCACTGCTTGTGTGTATCCCCCAAGGAACTGTCCTGATCCTCTTCTCTTTTCTCTCTACCCCTTCTCTCTTGGCAACCTCATCAGCTGCCATAGATTCATTCTCATCACAAATACAGATGACTCCCAGATAAATAGATATAGTATAAATGTTATGTTTTATTGTATGATTAAATATATATTTTGTATATGTATGTATTTATATATTATATATGTCAATATATTAATGTATGAACAAATATTTTATGTCATCTGTATTATGATATTCCAAGATAAGCTGAAATATATACATGTATGTATTTGTGCATACATATATCTGTGTACATATATGTATATATAATATGTATATAACTATTGTTCAGCCATTTCAGTCGTGTCCAACTCTTCATGACCCCATTTAAGGTTTTCTTGGCAAAGATACTAGAATAGTTTGCCATTTATTTCTCCATCTCATTTTACAAATGAGGAAACTGAGACAAACACGGTTAAATGACTTGCCCAAGGTCACACAGCTAGTAAGTGTCTGAGGACAGATTTGAACTCAGAGAGAGATGAGTTTTTTTGACTCTAGACTCCATCCAGTGTACCACCTAGCTGATGTGTGTGTGTGTGTGTGTGTGTGTGTGTGTGTGTGTATACATGTACCTGGTCTCTCTCCAGATCACTAGTCCCTCATCACCAATTTCCTATTAGATATTTCAAACTGTATTTCCTAGAAGCCTACTAAATGTAACATGTCCAAAACAAAATTTATTTTTTTCCTCCCAAACTTGCCCCTCTTCCAAACTCACCCCCATTGTTCTAATCACCCAGATTCACAATCCTATATCATCCTCCTCTTCTCAATCTCCCTCCACCCACACATCCAATCAACCACTAAAGTTTGTCATTTCTATCTCCACAACATCATCTCTCCCATCTTCCCCTTGCTCTTCACTCACATGGCCACCACCTTCAGTCAGCCCCTCCTTACCTCTTACCTCAAGACCCTTTACAGTCTCTCATTTATTCTTCTGGCCACCCAGCTGCCAAAGTGATTGTTCTAAAGCTCAAGTCTGATCGTGTTGATTCCCACCCACCCCCAACAAATCTCAGCTGCTCCCAATTGACTCAGTTAAAGTGCTTCACAATTCAACCCCTTCCAATTTCTTCAGTCTTCTTACACTTTCCTTCCTCTCACTCTGCCCTCTAAGCCCTCCACTTGGTGTGCTTTATACTAGAAACTTCTACCATCTCTATACTTCTGCAATAACTGCCTCCCAATCTGGAGACACTTACTAGCTGTATGACCCTGGGCAAGTCACTTAACCATGTTTACCTCAGAAATGAGGCAAATAAACGAGAGAAGGAAATGGCAAACCACTCCAGGATCTTCACCATTTCTTTCTCTTGTACTCTTCTCAAAATCTCCCTGATCTCCAGTATTCAGTTCAAGCACCACCTTCTTCACGAAATCCTTCCTGGTCCCTACTAGGATCTCTTCCCACACAAATTGAATTTATTTGGTATAGCTATACTTATAAATATTGCAGTCGTTTCTCTCACAGAATGTGAACTCCATGAGGTCAGGAAGCACTTCAATTTTATCTTTGCATTACCAATACTAAGCAGAGTGCTTCACATAGAGTGTGCAATAATTCTTGATTGATTGATTTTTAATACAATGACATTATTAACAAATTTGATGGTGAGAAAGGAATCCAGTGAACAGCAGAATACAAAGTATTATAAAACCATACTCCTAATCTCAATGAATTCTTTAGAATTGTCTTGTGGCATTTCCATAACATAAGGAAAATGGAAGTTCGTTTAGATTATTTCCATGTTCACAAAGCATGAAGTGAAGAGGAGAGGAAACTGGAAATGACTTGAAATCCAAATATCTATTCCGCCAATTTCAATATTGTAATCATTCAGGCTGAGTAGGAGGTTGGGAAGGAAGCCGAAAGGAGAAACAAATTCTCTAGCTCATTGCTAGCTCTCTCTTTACTTGACTTGATGAAACTGTGAAATCCTTCTTGCTTTTCAGCCCTGAATGTCCTGGGAATGCTGTATTAGGACAGTCACATAAATTTTATTTCAAATCAGTCTTAAGGTTTATAAAGGCAATATGTCTTACTGTTCACTGGACTCCTTTCTCAGCTCTCACAGACTTCCTTGTTATAATACCGTTGTGCCAACTAGAGCAAAGAACATCTCATAGCCCTCCAGGAAATAATGCCTCCTGCAGTTTATCTTATTGGCAGGTGTGAAGCTATGGTTCTTAGAATGGATTCCCCCCTCCCCATGACTTATTAGAACTAGATATCTGCACAGCCTGCATTCACCAGTAATGACCACTGTCCACTCCAGGTATGGCTGCATAAGCCCAGGCTTTAACTAATCCAAAAATCTTTAATAATAAAACTTTAAAAAAAAACATTCATTTTAGAGGATAGCAAAGAGAAGACAGACCAGCAACCTTTTTTCATTCCCTAGATGCTTGCTTTCTGTTTTGTTGCAGATTCCCACCCCCAACCACCATCCCTTTCAAATAAACAAACCCACACAAAAAGCATTGTGGGTCTAGGCTGGGAAGCAATATGGCATAGAGCAGTGAACAGAAAAAAGGACCATTGAACGATATATAAAGATCTCCATTTTCTATTTGACGTTTTGACTGTTATTGACTGTAGACTTTTCTAATTGACTTAGAAAACCACATCTGTTGTATTTTTATTTATTCTGTCAAATATTTCCCAGTTATATTTTAATCTATTTCTGGTGAAATGTTTGACGTTTCTTTGCTATAGAGGATAGAATTCTGGACCTGACATCAGGAAGAACTGAGTTTGACTCTGGCTGCAGACACAAGCTGTATAACATTAAATGGATTATATAATATTTCTAAGCCTCAGTTTCCTCATCTGTGAAATAGGGATAATAATACTCCTACCTCACAGGACTGTTGTCAGGATCAAATGGAATAATGTACATAAAGTGTTTGGTAAACCTTAAAATGTTATAATTATTCTATAACAACACATGAAATCATTCATTGCCTTAAATTCATATGGTATGGTTTGGGAAAAGAACACTTTGTTTAGAGTTGGTTAATTTCCACCTTATTGTCATCTTTTTGTACAACGAGGTGACAGAGTGAGTAGAGTACTGGTTCTAGTCAAGAAGATTCATCTTCCTGATTTCAAATCTGCCCTCAGACTCTTAATAACTGTGTTACCCTAGGCGAGTCACTTAACTCTGTTTGCCTCAGTTTCCTCATCTGTACAATAAACTGGAGAAGGAAATGGAAAACCACTCTAGCCTCTTTGCCAAGAAAACTCCAAATGGGATCACAAAAAGTTAGACATAGCTAAACAGTGACAAAAATCATCTTATGAATTTTTACAGTTCTTGGATACAGTTAGTCAAGAAATGTTTATTGACTACTAATTATTATCTGGCACTTTTAGAGATATGGAAGAGATATGTCATAGTCCCTAACCTTGAAGAGGTCATAGGTTTTCTGGGAGTCATGATGAACAGTAATTTTAGCAATAATATTTGTTATTATTTTTATTATTATGGAATATTAGGACTAGAAAAGACCTTATCAATTTCATCTCTTTCATTTTACAGATGAGGACCCTTAGAGCAGAGGGAGGGCTAGAAAGTTGCCTATAGTAACATAGTAAGTGAAAGATTCTAGATTCAAACCCAACTCCTCTGGTTTCCAATCCAGTATCCTTTCTACTACACCATGGCTCAGTTTTCTCACCTATCAACAGACACAGTTTGACCAGATACTCCCTAATGTTATTTTTAATCTGTAAAATAGTTCTATTATTTGGTAAATTCTAGGGCCCCTAGGCAACTGATCTGCAATCTGTTTACAGAAACTAAGATGAGTCAGTCAGTTAATTAATAGCCCATTAATGTCTACTATCTGCCAGGCACTGGGGAAACAAAAAAAAAGGCACTAGGGATAACAAAGAAAGGCAAAAAACAGCCCTGTGTCCCAAGAAGCTCACAGTGTATTGGAGCAGACAACATGCAAATAACTATGTATAAACATACTGTAGTATATACAGGATAAGCTGGAAATAATCAATAGAGGCAAGGCACTAGAATTCAGCAAGATTGGGAAAGTCTTCCTGCAGAAACTGGGATATTACCTGGACTTGAAGGAAGCCAGGGAATTCAGAAAGTGGAAATGAGAGAAGAGCATTCAAGACATGAGGGACAGCCAGTGAAAAGACCTGAGTTGGGAGATGGAGAGTCTTGTTGGAGGAACATCAAGGAAGTCAATGTCATTGGATCAGAGAGCACATGGCAAGGCGGGCAGGATGTAAGATTAGAAAGATATGTGTAGGCAGTAATGGGGATAGAAAGAAAGGGGTTTCCTTGGATACAGTTAGTCAAGAAATGTTTATTGACTACTAATTATTACCCAGCACTTTTAGAGATATGGAAGAGATATGTCATAGTCCTTAACCTTGAAGAGGTCATAGGTTTTCTGAGAGTCATGATGAACAGTTATTTTAGCAATAATATTTGTTATTGTTTTTATTATTATGGAATATTAGGACTAGAAAAGACCTCATCAATTTCATCTCTTTCATTTTACAGATGAGGACTCTTAGAGCAGAGGGAGGGCTAGATAATTGTGGGTTTCCTTGGCAAAGAGACTAGACTGGTTTGCCATGGCCTTCTCCAGCTCATTTCTACAGATAAGGAAACTGAGGCAAACAGGGTCACACAACTACTAAGTGTCTGAGTTCACATTTGAACCGAAGAAGATGAGTCTTTCCTTCTCCTAGCATGGCACTCGACTGCATTACCTAGCTGACCTTTTGGGAGATTGGTCAGTTTATAAAGAGCTTTGATATCCAAACAAATGATTTTATATTTGATTCAAGAGGTAACAAGGATTTTTTTAAGCAGGAGGATGACATTATGAGACGTATGCTTTAGTAGATCACTTTAGCAGCTGAGTGGAAGATGTGAAATAAGGATTGCTATCACTTAACTCTTGGATTCTCATTGATCCAAGATCTACAAATTAGAATGGGGGTAAGGATGGTAACTTTTGTAATGAAGAGAAAATGTTTAGAGAATATTAAAGAAAACAAAAAATTCATTTTTACCTACAAAAAAAAAATGTCCATTTGTCAATATGGCCTATGGAACATTGTATATAATATGAGACCTGACACTGAAGAATCAGTAAACTCTGTCTTTGCTACAAAGAATAAAAGAATATAAAAACAGAGATTAAACCAATTATATACTTAAGGCACAAAACTTCAGTGCTATCAGGGTTCACAAGACATAGAATGTTAGAAATGGAAGGCATGTTGGAACCTAAAGTATCTGACCTGGAAAGGATCTTGTCGATCTTATTCAGTCATTTTCAGTCATATCCAACTCTTTGTGTCCCCATTTGGGCTTCTCTTGACAAAGATACTGGAGTGATTTGCCATTTCCTTCTCTAGCTCACTTATACAGATGAGGAAACTGAGGCAAATAGGGTCGAGTAACTTGCCTAGGGTCACACAGCTAGCAATGTCTGAGGGTAGATTTAAACTCAGGAAGATGAGACTTCCTGACTCCAAGTCCAGTGCTCTAATCTACTGGCCCAGAAAGGGCCTCAACAAATGTCAAAGCTGAAAGAGACCTTACAAATGAACAATCTGACCTGGAAGGAATCTTGAAGACCAGGTAGTCCAAACCCTTCTCTTTTTTCTCCATTTTATAGAAGTGGAAACTAAAACACAGAAAGGGGAAGCAATTTGCCCAAGGTCAGAGGACTAGCCAGGCACAGTGCAGAAACTGGAACCCAGGTTTTCTGCCTTTTCAGACTAGCCTGCTTCCTTGTGTATCATGGTGGCTTTAGTCATCTGTGAAATCTATCAAATAATTCAAAGGAAAAAAAGCAGAATGATAAAAAACACATTGAATATAGAAAACCAATCAGATCAAAGGAAACATATTTGGAGAAAATAATTCCAAGAACTCATGAAGTTTATAAATGGTAAATGCTGTGAACAAAAGATCCAAACCTATGAGGAAAGATGGATATCTTGTTGGTGCCTTCTGATTAATAACTAGAAAAAAAAATAATCTAGTTACCATGGCAACATAAAGAAACACAAAGGAAAACATCACTTCTTTAAGAAAGTATTCTTGGTGATGAATGAGTAGAGACATTCAAAATATTAAAAAACATAAAATTGAAGGATCTGCTTTTTTTGGAGCAAATATTCCTTTGGAGGTTAATCACAGAGAATGCCTCTTAGATTTTTCAGATAACAGGACTTGTTTACACAAGCTTGAGTGAAACTAGCAATTTGGGCAAAAGTAATGACCAGCGAATGCATCTGTTTGGGAATAAATTTTGTTCTCAGCAGTTGTGTTTCTGTTTAGGCAGCAAGGGAGATAAACGCAGGTTGTGCTTTGTTTCTTTCCCCCAGTGATATACTTTAGTTAAAGAGTTTCCTAGGATGCTGAGACTGTGAAATGCATCTAGCCAGATCAAAAAATGAACGGTTGTATTTTTTTTTCTTTTGTCTGAAAGAAGTGTGTGTATGTGCGTGTGTGTGTGTGTGTGTGTGTGAGAGAGAGAGAGAGAGAGAGAGAGAGAGAGAGAGAGAGAGAGAGATTGTGTGAGAGTGTGTGGATGGATGGATGGGTGGATGGATGGATGGATGGATGGATGGATGGATGGATGGGTGGAGAGATAGCTCCATAGATCGATAGATGATAGATAGATATAATGTATATAACTATTAAAATATTTGCATCTCTTCATTATAGAGGCAATATTATATAATGGATTGAGAAATGGTTTTAGAGACAGGAAGATCCGGGTTCAAGTATCTTCTCTGATTTGTACTGGTTATATGACCCTGAACAAGTCACTTAATCTCTCAGTGCCTCAAACCAAAGGTGTTGAACACAAAGTTATTGGGCCCCATTGCAGCCACAACACTCAGAGGGCAGACCCAACCAGATGATAATGTAATTGGGAAATATTTAATAAAATCTAGAAAAATACCACAGAACATAGATAATATTAATCCATAGTTGTCTAAATTAGTACACGTACGTCAGGGATCCTTGATATAGTGAACCCATTTTTATGTGAATTAGACACCACTACTCCAGGCATCTCTTGAAGAGTATAAATCATAAAGAAGGGGCCAGTCTGCAATGGTAGAGGGAGTTGCTGCCCCTACCAATGAAACCACAGGTCTGGGTCCCATCTCTCTATACAAAGATACATGGGACATGGATCATGTCAAATGTTCATATCCCTTTGATTCTTCCCCTAAAATCCAACCTGGAACTGGTGATATTATCTTCAAAATATGAAAGGTTATTCAGTTTTGCTCTGAACATCTCTCCTCTAGCAATGCTTTCAGATTAGAGAAGAGATGATAATAACAAAAAAAAATGACGTTTACGTAGCCTTTCCAAGTTGGCAAAATGTTTTACATACATTGTCTTATTCAAGCCTCACAAGGCTTGAGCTAGGTATCACAGGTGTTATCTTTATTTGTGTGTGTTTGTCCTTTGTTGCTGAAGAAGACCATGCCATCAGAGAAATGATGACATGACTTGCACATGACTTTGTTTTGAGTGAAGGAGAGCTGTACAAGTCACCAGCCTCATTTCTCCTCTACAGCCATCTGGATCCAGTGACCAGATATTCATCGGGGTGACTGGAGATGAGCCAGGATGAGGCAATTGGGGTTAAGTGACTTGCCCAAAGTCACACAGCTAGCGAGTGTCAAGTGTCTGAGGTAAAATTTTGAACTCAGGTCCTCCTGACTCCTACACTGGTGCTCTATCCACTGCACCACCTAGCTGCCCCTATCTTTATTTAATAGAAGATAAAAAGCGGTGCAATGGATATCACGTCAGGCTTGGAGTCAGGAAGACTTGAGTTCAAATCTTGCCTCAGACCTTTGTTTTCTGTGTGACCCTGAGCAAGTCATTGAACCCTGTTTGTGTCAATTTCCTCATCTGTAAAATGAGTTGGAGAAGGAAATGGCAAATCATTCCAGTATCTTTGCCAGGAAAATCCCAAATGGGATCATAAGAGTTGAGCACGACTGAAACTACTGAACAACAACGAAACAGGGTCAGAGGGTCTATGTGCCCATAGTCATACAACTAGAAATGCTAGAGAAAGGATTCAGATCCAGTTCCTCCTAACTGCAATCTATCCACCATATCAAAGTCAGTCAATAAAGCTTGTCATGATTGTTTTCCTTCAGGATACTGTGTAATGGTGGGGCAGGGGAGGGGAGGAGAGTGCTTTGGGAAAATCATTGACCACAGATCCAAATGAACTTGTGTCATGTGTCCAGAGTGTCAAACCCCAAACCTCTTTCTGTTCCTTAGAAGGTCTAATGATTTGGGTGTTTGCATAAATGGTAATGTGGGAGCACCAGTCAATATGAGTCAGTAGTGTGATATGGAAGTCAAAAAATCTAATGTAATCTTGGGGTGCATTAAGAGAGTTATAGGGTACAAGGCTGGGGAGTTGAAAGTCTGCTGTACTTATCAAAGCACACCTGGAGCATTGGGTCTAGATGTGGATATCATATTTTTGGAAGGACATTGATAAGTTGGAGATTATCCATAGGAGAACAACCAGGAAGGGGAAGAGTCTTGAAGTCATGGCATATGAGAATTAGTTCAAGCAACTATGATGTTTATCCTGGAAAAGAGAAGACCTTTGTAGAGGAAGAAGGATGTTTGCTATCTAATATTTGTAAAAGATGCATTATGCTTGTGCTGTTTGGTTCCAGAGAGCAGAAATAGGAACAATGGCTGAAAGTAACAAAGACACAAATTTAAGATTGAAATAACGCAAAATCTCCTAGCAATCAGTTATACAAAAGTATTATGGTCTGACTTAGAAGATAATGAGGTTCCCCACGTTGGAGCTCTTTAAGCAAAGGCTAGATGGCTATTTCCCTTGTTAGGGAAGATTCTCAATGGGTATGGGTTAGACCTAAATCCCTTTGAAGTCCCTGCCAACTGTCATTGTTTTTGTTTGTCCTTTAATCTCTCTTTTTTTTGAATTTTAAATTATTTTATTTATTTTCAGTGTTTTACAGTCACTTCCATATATCTTAGATTTTTTTCCCTTCCCTCTCCCTCCTTCTCTCCTCCCTACTCACTCTCTCCCCAAGATGGCATGCAATCTTATATAGGTTATGCACATACATTCTTATTAAATACATTTTCACCTTAGTCATGTTGTATAGAAGAATTAAAATGAATGGGGAAAACCACAAAACAAAACAAAACAAAACACAAGAGAAAATGGTCTGCTTCATTTTGCGATCCAGTTCCACAGTTTTTTCTCTGAATGTGGAAAGCATTTGGCCTCAAAAGTCCATTGGGAATTTTTTTAGGTCCTTGCATTGCTATGAAGGACTAAGTCTACCAGAAAAATTCCTCACACACTGTGGTTGTTGCTGTGTACAAAATTCTCCTGGTTCTGCTCCTTTCACTCAGCATCAGTTCATATAAGTCCTTCCAGGTCTCTCTGAAGTCTTTCTGTTCATCATTTCTTATAGTACAATAGTATTCCATTACATTCACATACCACAACTTGTTCAGCCATTCCCCAGTTGATGGGCATTTCTTTGATTTCCAAATTTTGGCCACTACAAAGAGAGTTGCTATAAATATTTTTGTACATGTGGGACCCTTTCCCATTTTTATGATCTCTTTGGGATACAGCCCTAGAAGCGACATTGCTGGGTCAAAGGGTATGCACACTTTTGTAGCCCTTTGGGCATAGTTCCAAATCACTCTCCAGAATGGTTGGATCAGCTCACAGCTCCACCAACAATGAATTAGTGTTCCAACTCTCCCACATCTTCTCCAACATTTATCATCTTCCTAATTTTTCATGTTAGCCAATCTGATAGGTGTGATGTGGTACCTCAGAGTTGTTTTGATTTGCAGCTCTCTAATCCATAGTGATTTAGAGCACTTTTTCATATGATTATAGATAACTTCAATTTCTTCCTCTGAAAACTGCCTGTTCATATCCTTCGACCATTTATCAATTGGGGAATGACTTCGTCCTTTGTTCTCAGAGAGGACCAATGACCTCAGAAGGGTGATATCTTGACTTGCAAATGAGTTGGATTTTAGTGAGGCAGAATGGTGCAAAGTCATCAGCCTCCCTCTCCTCCAGAACCATTGGAGTCTGGTGGCAAGGCATAGGTCAACACAACTGATGTTGGACCCATGGAATGGAATGGGGAAGACTTGAAAAAGGGAGATCAACCAGAAGGATGATGATACTTTAGGCATATAGTGATGAGGGCCCATACGACCTCTGAGACTGAATTAGATCACTTCCTTTTTTAATGAATAATCATTCTCTTTTTATCAATTGGTAATAAACATTCAAGTCAGTCCGGTCCCCCTACCAAAAAAGGAAAAGAAAAACCCACCCTTGCCTCTTCTAACCAGGTGTTTCCTTATCTTACCTACCCTTTACTGATGAATCTCTTGAAAAAACAATTCCTCTATCAACTTTTTTATGACCCCTTGTTATGACCCACCATTTCTTTAACCCTTTGCTATATCCCCTACAGATATGGCTTTGGCAAAGGTCATCAGTGATCTTCTAATCATTAGTTCTGATGACATTTTCCCCATTTTTCATCTCTCTTGACTTTTCTACAGCTTTTAACATTTTTGACCACTCCCTCCCACTGGCTAATTTCTCCTTCCTTGGCTTCAGAGACCTCCCACACTCCTAGTTTTCAGCCTCCCTAGCCACTCATTCTGCCTTCTTTGCTGTCTCCTTAACCTCTTCTTGATTTATTAATGTGGATCTTCATAACAGTCTGTCTTTGGCTCTCTTCTCTCTGTAAACACTCCCTTGGCAATCTCTTTCAATTCCACTGCTTTAACTACCACCTCTATTCAGAAGTCTCCCAAATCTTTTCTCAGATACAGACACTTCTCTAACCACATATAAGATGATGTTATGTCAATATTCTCTTTCTATCTCAAAATCAATATATCTAAAAAGAAGCTTATCATTCCCATTAAATCTGTTTGCCCTTTTGACCTCACTATTTCTATGATACAACTCTTTAATTTTTCTCCTATTTATAACCTTGTTTTCTTTGATTTTTTTCCTTTTTCCCATAACTGTTCAGTCATTAAGTCCTGTCAATCTCCTCTCAATGGCACAACTTATTCCCCTTGCCACCATCCTCATTGCCATTTTATGACACCTTCTAATGGGTCTTCCATCACCCACTCTCCCTTTACTCTAGTCTTCCATTCATATAGCCAACAGAGGAATTTTTCTTCTGCACATGTCTAACCTCATCACTTTTCTGCTCAAAATAAATTAGTGGCTCCTCATTTGACAAATAAAAAATCAAATTCATATCTAAGGCCCTCCACAACCTTGCCCTTTCAACATTTCAATTTTTTCTCATTATTTCTTGTTAATTGGTCAGTCATTCCCCTCCAGGCAACCCATGCTTCATCCAGACTTGACAGTTGTATGCCCAACCATATCTTATGTTCTCTTGCCTCTGTGCCTTTGCTCACATTGTTTATGTGCATCCTTTTTTTTTTTTTTGAGCTTTGCAAAACACGTTTTATTTAAAACATTTCATTTAATCCTCACAACAGCCCTGGAAGGTAGGTGCTATTATCACCCACATTTTATAGATGAGGAAACTAAAGCAGACAGAGGTCTTGAATTTTCTTCTGCAGCTCATTTTACAGATGATGAAACTGAGGCAAATAGAGTTAAATGATTCTCTCAGGTTCACACAGCTAGTAAGTGTCTGAGACCAGATTTGAACTCCAGTCTCCCTGACTCCCAGTCCAGTGTGCTCTCTCTCTCTCTCTCTCTCTCTCTCTCTCTCTCTCTCTCTCTCTCTCTCTCTCTCTCTCTCTCTCCCCCACACCAGAGACACCCAGAAGCACATAGAAAGAATCAGATAAGAATGGACCAGATAAAAGTTCATTGCCTGAGAATACCAATCACAAGATATATATATATCCTTTAAAACCTAACTCTAATGTGGCATGTAGCCTTCCTTGTTCTCCATGGTCAATAAGTATCCTTTCCTTTACATGTGATATTACAGTTCATTTTTCAATGCTTAAATAACCCTACTTTGTAATTATTGTATATTATAGGAATCTGTGTTACTAGAATGTAAGTTCCACCAGGGCAGGGACCTAGTTTTGTTCAAGTGATGTGTTTCCTCAGACACCTAGTACAGGGCTATATAGGAGGCATTCAATAATAGAATGAATGTTTGAGTCAATGAGTGGCCCAGCAGAGTTCTTTGGAGAGTGAGCTCAGTCAGGCCATCCCCATAGCAACCTAATTCCCATCAGTCCCCATAACAATCCAGCTGACTCTACCTTCTACCTGTGAGTAAATTATGTATCATGCATAGGACTTAAGATAGTTGGAGGGGAAGAAAACTCACAATTTGTCTGTATTTGCATGGTAGAAATTCTATTGTTTGAGTAAGAAAAAAAATCAAGATCAATGGATGTGGTCAATACTAAAATCCAATGGTGAGTTTGGTAGAGGACCAAATCAGATAATTCCAATATATCTGCCTTCTCCAATACATATTTGACTGACATGTAGACAAAGCCTTAGATAACTTTATAAAGTCTTTTCCAGTACATGAAGTATGCTTCCCAGTTGTCAGTTTGTGTGCATTGTACTGCCAAACAATTAAAATAATATTTATTCATTGTTCTTGGACATCAATGAGGACAAGAGGAGTGAAAATTGCCAATGACTCCCCCTTCCATACACAGACACACAGACACACAGACACACACAGACACACACATACACACACACACCCCTGTCACTCTGTATCTGTGCCACCATTTCACATTTCTCTTTTTCTCTTCTGTCTTCTCTGGCCAAATTACCAAGCTGTTAGTAAGGCAGTTCTATATGTGCTTGCTAATTGTTCAAAAGGATTATAAGTTCAGCATCAGCTTGAATTATGTGTTTTGGGGGCTATGTAAGTTTTATAATTAGTTACAGCTTTTGGGCTCATAAGTCTCTCACCCAGGTCATTATCCTCAGGGTGGGGTGAAGAGTGTCAGTGACTTTCTCTCAAATCTGGATGGCATCATCTCATAACTAAGTACATATTTATTCAAGGAGAATATGCATCACTGATCTTTTTTCTTTCAGTTACCTACAAAAACACTTCTAGAAATGACTACATCTATTGTGGACTTTCCCAGACAAAGAAACTACATTTTCCTGTCTCTCCCTCTCTCTCTCCCTCTCTCTCCCCTTTTCTCCCTCTGCCTCCTCTTTATATGTCTCTATATCTCTTGTCTCTTTCCATCTATTTCAATCTCTTTGTCTTTCTCTGTCTCACTTGCTCTGTCTTGTCTCTGTTTCTCTTGTTTACACACACACATGCATACACACATACACAAAGAGTGAATATTTTACTGATATTCCATCAAAATGGCAAGAATTTATAAATAGAACAAGAATCCATTTTAAGAAAATTTAACCCTAAGCAGTTTGCTCAAGGTTATTCAGCAAGGTCATGGTAGTACCAAGAATAACCCCATTTCCTAGTCATCCATTTCCTTTTTGGGATCAAATCACCAAAAGCAAGGACAAATGAATTATTCCAAAAAGTTTCTAGAAACATCTGTCACTGTTTCAACCATACACCATGGAAAACAGTAAGGTTTTTGTTAGTGATTGGCCTTCCTAAGAAAGAAGATTGGGAAGAAGGATTTAAAAAAAAAAAAGCATCATTCAAAAGTAGATAACAAGAAAACAATGCAACCAAATAATATGCCTACCTCACCCCAATATGTCAGGTTCTATAGGAGACAAGTTTCCAAATATCTGATCCCAGTAATTTCCTGCCTGAAATGCCTCCTTCTGCATTATCTATCTTTCCTCACACAGCTAAAATCAGGATGCTCATTAACAGCTTTAATTTGAAAAATTCCTCCAGAAAAACAGAAGTATTTAACCAAAACTGAAAATCAAAGGATAGAAACTAGATTATCACATTTTGATCCTAATATTCTCATATCTCTATACACCAGTTGACTCCCAGCCAAAACATTCATTTTTTTTATTATTTTGGGAGGAACAGTTTAATTCCAAGGTTATAAATATTTTTGGTTGGCTCAGAAAGGTTATCTTAATCATGAATTTTGTTTATCTAGCATCATAAAGTGTATAAAACATTTTCCTTACAATGAGCCTATGAAATAGGTAGTTCAAATATTAACCCCACATTAGAAATTAAGAAACAGAGACTCAAAATGTTTAGCAACTTATCTAAAATCACATAGCTATTAAACGTTGTAGTCAGGTCTCATGACTCCAAATTGTACAGGGTGTCCTAAAAAATCTTTAGTGCAATTTTAAGCTTTAATAGCTGAAGTTGCTAAAAAACTTACTAAAATTTTGGTGACACCATGTATTTATACCACCTCTTGATCTCTAAATTTCAGTTTTCTTACCTGCAGAATGAGAGGGTTCATTAAATAACCTCTGAGGTCCTTGTTCTAGCTCTAGTTTTACGATCCTATCATCCTGTGCAGTACTCTTCTGGCCTTGTTCAGATATAATAGCTGTAAGGGGCGCTCTGGACCCAGGCCTCCTGAGAGGAGTGTGAGACGCCAGGAAGTCTGGACCTGCTGACGTGGCTTTGCCACGCTGGCACTGGGGCGGCTTCATACTGAGCGGGGCTCCACCCTCGGGGAGGAACTGGGAAGGAGCCTACCCGGGAAGGGAGGGCTAGGTATTAGGGATAAAAGGCACACCCAGGAAGGGCTCGGGGGATTTCCTGGCTGATCGTCATACAATAAAGCTCTGATCCACTACTCCGGTGTCCTGTCTGGTAAGACTCCCTTCGCACCCCGGGGGGGAGCCGGAGACGTCCGAAGACCCTTGGGCAGGGTAAGTAGAGGCAGTAGTTGGAAGGACCAGTAGTGGGGAGGCCCTCAACAGCTGGCGCCCACCGTGGGGCTGCCAGGAACTGCCTAACCCCGAATCCCGCAGGCGGGAAGGGAAGACCAGACAGCCCTAGAAAATTTCTAGGGACAATGGGACAGAAGGTAGTTAAAGCCCAAATTGATCCGGAGGATAAAGGCGTACTCGCCTGTAAGATTTATAAAACCTGTAAAGATCAAGGTATTAAAATCCACTTAAAAAACTGCCGCTTATGGGTGGATAAAATCTGGACGATCAGTCCGTGGATAGAGCACACGGGGATAAATCCACAAAGGTGGGCGGTGGTAGGCCAGCAGATGGCCTCTTACCACCAAAATAATCCATCTGCCCTAAACCCCTCAGATTTCGTAATATATGCGGCAGTCGGCGCGGCCCTACAACCCGAGCCGCCCGCCCTCTTGGGCGACCAAGCCACCCAAGTAGGAGAGTCCTTGATGGGCTCTGACAGTGAGGAAGAGGAAAAAGAAAGTCAAATCACAGCCCCAACAAGACCCATATATCCATGGGAAGACTTGCAGCAAAACAAGGAGGCTCCTGAACCCCCTTTTAGACTAGAAACGAAAGAACCGCAGCTAAGGAAAGAAATGGGGAACTGGGAGTGGCCACCCCCTCCGAGTGAAAAAGGGGAAGTGCTAGACGGCCCAACAGGAGCCACCGCCCCTGTGGCGCAGTTGTCTTTTCCTGCAAGTGAAAAAAGGGAAGTGTCAGACGGCCCAGCAGGAGCCACCGCCCTTATGGCGCAGTTGTCTTTAGGAGAGACAAAGGGATTTAGTTACCATTCTAGTACCCCAAAGGGCTCACCCAAGTCAGTAAGCCTCCTCACAGCTAGTTTACAACAAGCAGTACATGAGGGAGAGAACATAGATTGGAATGAGTGGTCATCAGCCTTTCCCGTCCTTGTAGAACATCCTGGAACTGAGGATGAAAGGAGGTACCATCGTCCTGTCCCCTTTAAGTTCATGCGGGATTTGAAAGAGGCTGTGACGAAATACGGTCCCGGCTCTGCTTACGTAGAGACGGCTATTAAATCCTCTACCATGACGTACCCATGGACCCCCTTTGATTTTGCTGAAGTCATGCAGGCTGTCTTTGACCCCGCCACCTATCTTGCATATCAGACACATGTTTGTCGTACAGCTAAGATCTATATCAAGGAACATAACATTGCAGATGAGAAAGATGCCCTAGATATGATAACAGGCGGAGGAGCATACACTGAATTATTAACACAGCTAGATTATGATGAAAACGTTCGGCGCGCTGTTAATGAGTGCCATATTAAAGCTTTGCAAAAATTGGGCACTATGGCTGGTACCAGTTTATCTTCCTTAAAACAAAGAAAAAATGAAAGTCCTCTGGGTTTTGTAAGCCGTGTGCAGGAAGTGGTGGAATCTACCTTTGGGAAGGAACGTGCTTCGCCCCCTCTCATAGTCCAGCTAATCAAAGAGGGCCTTAGACCTGAGTATACCTCAGCCCTCTCTTCCCTGCCACCCGCGCCTTCGGTACAACAGATAGTAGAAAAATTGATGGATATACCACAGAAAGACCCCATGGCCATGATAGCTGAGTGTATGGAAAAACAACAGAACCTCCTAGCGGCAATGGTAGGGAAAGAAAAAGGGGGAGAAAACGGGAATTGTTTTAATTGCGGAAAACCAGGGCACGTGAAGGCATTCTGCAAAGGCAGTAGATGCTACATATGTGGGAGACCAGGACATTTTGCCAAATTCTGTAGGTCTAAAGCACAGAAACAGGGAAACGGGGTGAGGGGGCCTCCCTTCAAGGGTGGCCCCCGAACAAATCCACACCGGCGACCCGTCAACAGAGCTTTCCCCGTCATGGATCCAAACCCCAATGGGCAGAATATGTAATGGCAACCACCCCTGCAGACGGAAAGCAGTTAAAAATACCCCCTTGGTCAACGGTATCTGTCTCTATACCAACCCGTGACTACCCCCGTCTTGTAGTGGGATCTGAGAACTTTCCCACTATTATTGTGCATAGTCAAGTGCTCCCTCCCAATGAAAAGGATATATGGCTTACCAATCCACACTCTCGGCCTGTAATAATAGAACCCCAAATTGAATTAGCTAAAGCCATAAGCTTGCCCTGGCTGGATGGAGATTTTAATACCTCCAAGCCTCGAAATTTAGTATACTGGTCCCAACAAATCACTTCTGGAAGGCCAGAAATTACTCTGATGGTGGATGGAAAACCCATCAAGGGCATGTTAGACACTGGTGCTGACGTCTCAGTGATCACTTCAGACGACTGGGACCCTAATTGGCCGATCCAAAAGATATCAAAAACGGTGACAGGGGTGGGAGGATTCCAATTAGCCCAAAAAGCAGAACGATTATTGAAATGGCAATACCAGGACTCGGAAGGACTTTTCAGGCCTCTCCGAGTCTCTGGCCTCCCAATTAACTTATGGGGAAGAGATGTTTTAACCTCCATGGGCGTACACTTATGTACTGACCATGAGCAGCCTTTAAATTCCTTGGGGCCACTCTTTTGGCGAGACCCATCCGCTTACGGTGGAAGAGCACCGATCCCATATGGGTGGAGCAGTGGCCCCTTTCCCAAGAGAAGCTCGCCGCCTTACAGTCAATAGTGCAGAGCCTGCTACAGCAGAAGCAAATTGAGCCTTCATTCAGTCCGTATAATTCCCCAGTATTCGTCATAAAAAAGAAAAGTGGCAAATGGTGTATGCTTATTGATTTGAGAGCTGTAAATGCCGCCCTCTGGCCCTTTGGTGCATTACAACCCGGCCTCCCAACACCCGCAGCAATTCCAAAGGACTGGAAAATGGCTATCATAGATATTAAAGATTGTTTTTATTCCATACCTGTTCACCCTGATGATCGAGAGAAATTTGCCTTTTCTGTTCCCACCACTAATCTGGCAGCCCTGTATAGAAGATATCAGTTTAAGGTCCTTCCTCAAGGAATGGTTAATAGCCCCACTCTTTGTCAATTCTATGTGGCTTCCATTCTTCAGCCACTTAGGGATCAATACCCTACTGGGATCCTCATACATTACATGGATGATATTTTGCTAGCATCATCCTTAAGTTGTGAGCTTCAGACAATGCTTCAAGATGTCATTTCGACACTAAAAGCACATGGTCTAATCGTTGCACCTGAAAAGATCCAACTTACCTATCCGTATTCCTACCTTGGTCACCAAATAGAGGGCAACAAGATTATGCGCCCCGTTCCTAAAATTGATGTAAAAAGGATAAGAACCCTTAATGATTTTCAGAAATTAATTGGCTCTATTCAATGGCTGCGTTCTGTAATTCCCATATCTGATAAGGAACTTGAGCCCTTATATCAAACATTGCGGGGCGATTCTAACCTTACCTCTCCCCGAGAATGGACGACTACAGCTCTTCAGGTTATACAGGATATACAAAAGAAAGCCTCCTCATCATTAGTTCGTTTCAATCCCGAAAGTCCTATCATGCTGGTGGTCCTACAGGAGGACCGAGGTATTGCAGCTTTGTATCAGACACATGGTGTTTTGGAATGGCTATATCGTCCAAAAGCTACCAAAGTTTTACCTGATAAATGGGACACCCTTGCACTCTTCCTACTCAAGGCGAGTGAGAGATGCGTTCAGATCTTTGGGACACAACCTATTCTCAATCTGTCCGTCACTCCTCAAGCTTTACACCTTTTAGCCCAAAATTCTATTGATTGGGCATCTTTATATGTGACCCATGTTTTCTCCAGTAGTTCCTTACCGCCACCTTTACGTGGATGGCAAACCCTACCCCTATCTACGCCCGGTTCCATTATTTCCTCAGCTCCCGTAAAAGGACCCAATGTATTTACTGATGCAACAAAAACCGGAAAGGCATCCATTTATGCTCCTCAGAGACACCTGTTAAAGGTAATTTCCACACCCTATTCCTCAGCACAAAAAAATGAATTAGCAGCCGTCATAGGCGCCCTTCAATTATTCTCAGAGGAGCCTTTTAATTTGATTACAGATAGTATGTATTGTGCTAATGTTCTTTTATTGTTAGAAAATTCTTACATTATGGAAAATCGCTCTACTATTGCTCCTTTGCTAACAACCGCTCAAAGGCTTTTGTTACTTCGTACTGACCCTCTTTATGTCCTCCACGTACGTTCTCACACATCCACAGAAGGCCCTATCTTTTGGGGCAATCACATTGCAGATAATGCCCTTAATAATGAGAGTGCCTTTCTCCTTTTTCTTTTACCTCAAGAGGCCCATTCTAAATTCCACCTATCTGCACGATCATTACGGTTACTTTATCACCTTCCTAGGGAGGAAGCTAGGCAGATTGTGAAACGCTGTACTAACTGCATTCCTTTCCGCCCTCCATTGCCAGAGAAGGCTTCTAACCCCAAAGGAGATTCACCCAATGCTCTTTGGCAAATGGATGTTACGCATTATAACACCTCTTATATACATGTATGCATAGATACCTGTTCCTCCTTTGTAATGGCTACCCTGCAATCTAGAGAATCTGTCACTGCAGTTATTTCACATTTATTACAATGTTTTTCCATAGCTGGAGCCCCCCGCGTTATTAAAACTGATAATGGCCCTGCCTATATCTCACGGGCCTTCGCCATTTTTTGCATGGAATTTGGTATACGTCATATTACCGGCATCCCATATAATCCAACAGGCCAGGCCCTTGTGGAGCGTGCTAATAGGACCCTTAAAAGCACCATCAAAAAACAAAAAGGGGGAGTTGTAAGGGGCGCTCTGGACCCAGGCCTCCTGAGAGGAGTGTGAGACGCCAGGAAGTCTGGACCTGCTGACGTGGCTTTGCCACGCTGGCACTGGGGCGGCTTCATACTGAGCGGGGCTCCACCCTCGGGGAGGAACTGGGAAGGAGCCTACCCGGGAAGGGAGGGCTAGGTATTAGGGATAAAAGGCACACCCAGGAAGGGCTCGGGGGATTTCCTGGCTGATCGTCATACAATAAAGCTCTGATCCACTACTCCGGTGTCCTGTCTGGTAAGACTCCCTTCGCACCCCGGGGGGGAGCCGGAGACGTCCGAAGACCCTTGGGCAGGGTAAGTAGAGGCAGTAGTTGGAAGGACCAGTAGTGGGGAGGCCCTCAACAAATAGCTTATTCTTTTAAATTGAGAGATGATCCATCCAAGGGTCCCCAGTTAAAAGGTAAATTGCCCTGATAAAATAGTACTTTTAATCCATGGATACTTCAGTGTATAATAATTCTCTAGATTATTGTTGTCATCTCCTTTGTTTTTGAAGAAAATCAATGATATCATGAATGATATCTTCATTTATGTGTGAATTGGATTTAAGAGAGGCGGAGTTATACGCAGTCATCAGCCTTTCTCTCTCTTCCTGTGTCAGTGTCCAGTGGCAGGACAAAAGCCAAGATGACTGGTGATGGCCCAGGTTGCAGTAGATGAACTTGGCATCTTCAATGTCTGACCAAGCTCTAAGCGCTCAATGTGCCATGATTTGGCTACCATCATGGCCACTGGAACATCATTCTTTTCTGCCCATTCCACAGGGAAAGTCTACACATGTTTGGGATAGACACCCCACAACTAACCAACAGGTTTGAGGCATGTTAATTACCTTCAGCCTGGTTTAGTGAGTCTGATGAGATAGTTTAACAGGGTGTGACTTCTGCCCTTGCTGCAGCTTCTTGGAGCCACAGGTGAGAGTTGGGTGAAGGTGGAGAGCAAAGGTGGAGGAGCAGCCCTGAGCAGGGTTCAGCAAACTCTCACAACACAGGTGTTAGTTCTCCTTGAACTCACCCCCCACTACCTCTCCTCAGATTATTAGATGCTATATGACTTACCTACCATGGCCTTGAGTAAATGAAACAAAAGAAAGTTTACTTGTTATGGACTGAGGTCAGAAAGTTCGGCCTAGAGAATGATGGGGATACATGAAGGTCCTAGAAGGACCACCATGGGAGAGCCATTGAAAGAAAGTCTAAAGACTTAGAAAGGGAACATGGAAGATTGCCAAAGATAAAAAATTTCCAGTCTTCCCTGTTATAAGTTATTCCATTGTACTACGGTTAAAAAAATTCATTCTTTTCATTCTTATGATGAGAAGGTAATGGCATACTGGATAATGTATATCTCTAAATAATCCTCTGATTACTCCAGAACACTTTAGAGTTCATGAACTCTGGAAAAGAATGATTTCTATATGAATGAGTAGCTTTAAAAGTCATGTCCTGTCTGAATAATCATTTGTCTGGTATATTATAGTAGCAATTCCATTCATGTTTAGATTGGATAGACACTGATGTCTCTTTTCAATTTCTGTGATTCTGTATTATCTGTCTCTGATTCAAAATGTACCTTTCTAGTTCATTTTACTGAGGAAGGGGATTTAAGTACTAATTTTACCATAGTGTACATTCAACAGAAATGCTCATTCAAAGAGAAGCTAAAAACACAAAATCTAATGTTTAGGCACCCAGATGGCAAATTGTCGTAACAGTAATAATCCAACAAGAAATAATTATAAAGCCTCTATTGTGTACAAAGCATTATGCTAAAGGAGATGGTGGATTACAAAGTTTAGGTAAAGTTTGGTGCCTGCTCATGATCTAGCAGGGAAATAAGATGCAAATATAGATAATTGTAATACATTGTTCTATAATAAGTGCATTACATGCATACAAGACAAAGTCTTAAGTGATGTCCAGGTCAAAGGTCATTACCAACAAGAGGAATCAGAGAAGGTTTCAGGGTGATGGGCATTGCTTTGGGATTTTAAAAATGAAGAGACATTCAGCAAGCAAAGAGTGTGAGGGAGCATATTCCAGGCAAAGAGAATAGGATGAACAAAGGCACAGAGACTGGAAAATTCAGGCCATGTGTAAGGGACAGTAAATAGCATGGTTTGGCTTCAGTGAGTAGTATAGCAATATGGCTTACAGTGCTGCCAGAATGTGAAGAGCCCTCAATGCTAAGCAAAAGATTTTTGAATTTAACTTGATAATCAACAGGGAAGCACAAAAGATTTTTGAGCACAGACAGAAGCAACAAAACCATTACTATGTATAAAAAAAAAATCCTGTAGTTGTATAAAGGAAAAGTTACTGGGGGAGGAGAGCTGATGTAGGAAAACCTACTAGAAGGTTACCGTAATAGTCTAGGAAGATCTTAATGAGGGATTGTAGTAGGATGATGGCAGTAGGATAGAGAGGAGAAAATGGATAAAGCAGTGTGGCACCATACAGGGAGATGTGTCTCTACTGTCAAAGGGGAAAAGTATAAACATTTATTAAGCACCAACTGAATGCCAGGTACTGTGCTAAGTGCTTTCAAAGGACATGGGTTCAATTTGACAGACTTAGACAAGTCATTTAACCTCCCTGGGCCTTACTTCTCTGTAAATTGAAACTCTAGCTCTATAATCTAGGTGGAATGAAGACTCACTAGTTGCTTAGACATTGGAAGTAAGCAAGAAGTATAAGAGGAGAAATCAAACTCTCCAGGCAATATCAGTCAATTTTCCATGAGATCATTGTGTATTTCTATAACTGATGCCCACAGAGTAGGAAACAGCAATTAGGAAGTAAAACATCGAATTATCAATAACTCTAAAGACTCAATGTTGCAACCCTTGGCTGCCCTCTTCTCTAACAGGACACCATAGCTGTGAGCTTTCTCAAAAGAAGAAAGATTCTATCTTCTCTAGACAAAATAATTATTTCCTCACATATTTTTTCTGCAACAGGATGTAAACAGTTAGAAATTAGCAATTGTTTCTGAAGGCTTTTCTTCCCCAAATGTTGTGAAGCCGTCTGAATTCTGATACTGTTACTCCATACATGCCCTTACCCTCTGCCCAAATTTTTATCAAAATATACTATGTCCCTTCAATAATTTGGGCTAAGGAGAGGTACCAGACCTGTGATTTCATTAATATAGTGAATTCTTGAATGAAGAAAACTCTATCTACCGATGCAGGCTGGCAAATTCCCTGCAGAGAAGTTTCCTAAAGAACACCAAGAGATTAAATGATCTGCCTGGGTCCACACAGCCAATATGTGTCAGAGCAGGACAATAATTTAACAATATTTGAAAAATATTAAGCTTTATACAGCAACCTTTAAAACAGCTAGTAATTCCAGTTTGATTAAGGGGTGTGTGTGTGTGTGTGTTTGTGTGTGTTCATCCTTGGCCTGCATATCAGGAACCAGGAAGCTTCATATTCCTTTGGTAAACACCATCCTTCATCAACCAAACTCAAATCTGTTTTACAACAAAGTTCAAGTGCCTAAGCTTGGTTTCCTACCTCTGGATCAACTCAAAGGGGCTACCTCTAACTGTGTAATCTAGCTAACATGAAGCTTATGGGTCTTCTGAGAGGGAAGACTTTTTTAAAAATAAACTAATTATTCTGTAGAGTAACTAACAATAATGAGAAATGTGAATGTGCATTCATAAAGTGTTTATGTGAAACTATTACGGTCCTATGCATTATTCATTGGTGGAAACTATTGTACCCAGTTCACCATGCAACTGAGCAGAAAAAGTCCCTGAATTGAAAACAATGTTGGTGGATGCATTTTTTAGACATAGTAATCTAATAGTTTCATCAGTGACCTGCATGAAGGAATAAAGAATAAGTTCATTAATCTGAGAGGGAGTCATGATTAGCACCTTGGAGAGCAGGATTTGATTTTTTTTGGGGGGGTATATTATCAAATTAGAAAAATGGTCAGACTTAATCACTGAATAAGCTAATGTAGTTGAATCTCCAATTTATATTAAGTAACTCTGTGAGGAGGAGGAAGAGGAGAGTGACAGTGGCGGTAGTGGTGATGATAGTTCACTTTCATATAGTTCATCTTTACACATATCAACCCTCTTGATCCCCAGAAAAAAATCTTTGAATTTGGTGCTATTGTTATTCTCATTTAACATATGAGGTTATTCAGTCTTAAAGAGACTGTGATTTGCCTGTGGTCACACAGCTGAGTTTTGAACCTACGTCTCTTCTATCAGAACTGGAATTCAAATCAAATTCTCTCCTGACTCCAAGTCCAATCCAGTCCTATTCTTAGGAAAGATAAGCTATCTCTATTACAAAAAAGGAATCAGCTAGGTATTCAGAAAAAGAACAGATAAAAATTTGCATGTTATGATGGATAAAAGATAGGTCCCTGGAGTAGCACTGCTTTTAAAAAGGTAAGCAGGAAACCAATTTGACTTAATTAGAAAAAGAGCATATAGGTACTCAACTCAATGCTGGTAGGAGCCTGATCAGTTGCTATATTTCATGTAGGTTATCTATACACTCAGTGATATTCTTCCAGTACCATTTCAACCCTAACTTTTAGGTTGAAATAGATCAACAGTTGTCTAACCAACTACATAACAGTATAGCTGGCAGAAATTTCTTCCTCACAGAGACCTACCATGAAGCTAATGAGTTTGACCAAAAGATTTAAGTCAGAGAGATGTTAGAATGGTTCTATCAAATGTGTAGAGATTGTCTCAAAGGGGAGCTCAAAGAGAAATCAAAGACGTCTAATATCCTAGGAGATGTTCTCTCTCAGCACAAGTTAAAGGAAATCTCTTTAGTAAGCCTAGAGATGAGAGAAGGGGTTGACCTGTGAATCTTAAGGTATTAGGAAGATTTTGAGAAGTGCAAAAGCTCTCCATTTAGAACAGAAAAGGCAAGATTTTTATTAAATTTAATCGTAGAAGTCAGGTTTGAAAAAGAGCCCACTTGCAATGAGATCTGTTTCCAAACCAAATGGTTTGCCAAAAGGTGTTGTAGAATTTCCTTGAGAGGTCTAAAAATAGAATTGATTCTCAGATCTCCTTGTAGACAGTGTGATGTAGAGGTAGCTGCATTGGTCTTGGAACCATAAGCCCTGAGTTCAAGTCCCAGGTCTGACACTTATCAGTCATGTAGATCCTGGGCAAGTCACTTCACATCTCTGTAACACAGTATATTTATCAGCAAAATGGGATTACAGTCCTTGCTTCACAGGGTGATATTGAGGGAAGCATTCTGTAAACTTGAATTCATTCCAGAAATATAGATTGTTGCACTCTACAAATGTAGTCTATTAGTACACAGAGGCAATGAGATGAATGGTCAGGAAATTTTTCAGGGACCCTCACTGAATCTTTCTTTCAAATTCCAAGATTTTGAAGAAAGGGATCATTTTACTCACAGCATAGATATATTTAATCATTGTGGTAAAAGAGGGTTATGAAGTACAGAATCTTCAGTGGTTACTTGAACTAAGAAAACCAAGCAGTTAGGTGGTGCAGTGGATAGAGCACCAGTGCAGGAGTCAGGAGGACCTGAAATCTCACCTCAGACACTTGACACTCACTAGCTATGTGACTTTGGGTAAATCATTTAACCCCAAATGCCTCATCCTGGGTCATCTCTGAATATCTGGTCACTGGAGTCAGATGGCTCTGATGGAGAAGTGAGGCTGGTGACCTACACAACCCTCCCTCACTCAAAACAAAGGCAAGTGCAAGTCATGTCATCATTTCTCTGATGGCATGGTCTTCTTCAGCAACAAAGGACAAACACACACATGTCTTAAGCTAGACCTCTGATAATTTAAAGCTTATATTGGAATGAAATGGAACACTTATAATTCATTCAATAGTTAATAAAAGGTGATTTATTTAGCCATAGTAGAGAAAGATATTCAACAAGAATATGCATCAAGGACACCACAAGATTATTCAGCTGAGTCAAACTTCCCTCTCTTTGAACTACTCATAGTCATTTGTTAGCCAAGTATCAGAGAGCACCTGGAGCTCCTCAGGACTGGTTTATATTCAAGCAACCAGGAATTGATATCAACACCTAGAGTCTTTAGTCACCTGAACCACTTAATTCTTAAGGATAGTTTCAGTGCCTTTTAAGGAAAAACTAGCCTAACTTGCCTGGGGGGAGGAGCTAGGATGTTGCTCCCAATAGAGAAGTCATAACTGGAAACTCATTCCTTTCTAAATGTGTGTAGAAATACTTGTCAATCCCAACACATGCCCACTGAAGTTTTCAGACCTTAGCAGAATCTGAATTTATGAATATTAAACTCATCTCCGCATTTTAAGAGTTTGAGCCTACCCTTTCCTGGCAGTCAGTGTCCAACATGGTTTCCAACATTTTTGAGAATTCTCATTTTTCTTGCCTTTCCTAAAAACAGATGGAGCTGATCCACAGTGCAGGTGGTTAGAGGGCCTGACACATTCTTGCTGTGTGACCCTGGATAAGTCCCTTAACCTCTGAACCTCCCTAAGCAACTCTTCTAAGGTTGGAGTTACAATAAAGATGAGTTGCAGGTGTGCATTGGTGGAGGGGATTTCCACAGTGGAATTCCTGGCACCAGTGAAATTACCTTCATACCAAAATTAAGAAATTAAGAAGCGAATGAAGAAAAGATGTTAAAGTGATTAGAAAGAGCCATCCTATAATGACTCAGATGGCTTCAAGTTTTGGTCCTTGACAAAGTTACTTTGTGAAGACTATCCCAGTTTCTTCCTTTGAGACAAAGCAATAAAAATAAAAGAAATGTGACTTTCTCTAAATGGTTATTTTTTTAAAGCTAGGAAACTCATTGTGCTTTTTTAAATGATTATTTTTATTATTTCAGATGATCCAGGAACCTGTACAACCTGCGCTACGGGGTATTACTTGTAAGTTCCATCATATTCTAGTGCTGTTACAAAATTTTCTGCAATTTAAGCAATGCTGACCTAATCCCATAGCCAATGATTAAAGCAAATAGGCCTAGCAGCCTGGAGCTCCTCTGCAATGTCAGGCTATTAATGAGTGATTTTTTTTTTTTTTTTTTGGATTTAGAAATAATAGCCCAGCTGTTTTCTTGACTCAGAAGGAGGCCCTTTCTTTCTTGATTCTGGAAGTCATCCAGCCTGACACTGGTGTCTAGGAATCCTTGCTGTCCATTCCCAAAATTCGGACCTCCCCTGTTTATGGACAGACACTAATATCATGCTAGTCCCCTAAATAAACTTTTCCAAAATGTTTACACGGAGTCCTGCTTCTGGCCTGAATTCACAATGATCATTCTGAGGTCAGAAGCTAGTCTACCCTCAATTGTCCTCAACAAATGAGAGATTTAAAAACACAGAGAGAAACAAATGAAGCCAACAGAAGATCCAGAAACCTGATTTTGGTTCCCAATTTCAACCTTTCCAAACACATTTTACAAGTTCTCAGGATGTCACCCTTTGCCATCACCAGGAAGTGAAGCTAATTTAAGTGCCACCTTCTTTCCTTCTGCTAGACTTTTCTCTTTCCAACGTATTTAATGAGAAAAAAAATGGCCAAAAGGTAAATGCAAAAGGAAGAAGAAAGGGACATAAGCAACCTGGGTAATCCACAGACCAGATAATCCTGCTTTGAATAACTGAAAGCTTATGACTAGATGTAATAAATAGAATATGACAGAATATAATATGATACATAAAGAGAAGTGGTGTAGCCCAATGGCTAGAAAGCCAATCATGAAAACCTGGATCTAAGTTCTGCTTCTGACCCACACGGACTTAGGACTGCACATAGTGCTAAAGCTCTCAGTGTTCTGGGCAATTCCCTAAGAGGAAAAGTTGTAGAGAAAGGACTGGCTTGCATTGGTAGAGAGAGTTTCCTTACCCAGGCATTTCCTATATGAATGAAGCTGCAGGTCCACTGCATATCCCTATAAGGAATGTAATATATCATAATACAATATGTGTGTTTATGTATACAAAAGAACATATATGTGCTCTTTTCTAAAAGTCACTAGGCACTATACTGAGAAACTGATGTTTTGGCAAACTTGTTAGAATTCATATGTCTACAAGAGCATTGGTTATTTCTAATGGAATTCATGTTTCAAGACATCAGCACAAACAGCCATTACTCTCTTTCCCTTGGTCATGTTACAAAATGCCTTTCTCCTCCACTCTAAATTCCTTTCTCCAGAATGAATGAAGTAATGAATCTTGATTTGTGCCTTCTTTATCTTTCTTTACCTGCCACACCTATTTGTCATAGGACACCATTGTCATAGGACGATGCCTTGCACCTAGTAGATATGCAATAAATGTTTACTGAATATCCATGATCTCATTTCACCCTTACCAGGATCCTATAAGGCATAATATTCCCACCATGAACAGACAAAGATACTGAGTCACAGCGAGTTTGTGAATTTCCCAAGATCACAATGGTGCCTATGATAGAGTGAGGACAGGAAACTAGGTCACCTGGTTTGCAGAAGTTTTTCTTTCTTTTTTCTTTCTTGCTTTCTTTTTTAAAGAAGTTTGATATGAGTTCTCAAGAATATTATTTGAGTCCTTGGTGAACAGCTGTTCTTTGTTTCCACTGAGAGCAAAAAATAAAATAAAATGTATTTAAAAGGGCAGCAGAAGAGTTTTAGGTTAGGCATTGGGAAGACCTTGGAATATCACCTAGTCAGGTTGCAGAAAAATTCTTCTCTAGAGCTAAGAAAAGGACCAAACGTATTCATGTTTCTATCCCCCAAGGATATTCCACAGTGTTTGAGATCCCACACAAAAGTAAGGGGAGACCTCAGGAGTTTTGAGTGGAGTCAAGCAAAGCCCCTTTTAAACAGCTGTTTCTTCTTATTGGGCTAGAATTTAAATTAGCCTCCTCAGTTGACAAGTAGCCTCTTAGTACGGTTTCAGTAAAGATAGCTTGACAAAATGGCCAGAATGCTGAGTTCAAGTCCAGCCCTAACACATATCTACTCTGTGACCCTAAACCAATCACTCAACCTCTCAGTTTCCCCGGGAAACTCTTTAAGTTCCAGAGTAGTTGCATATCTGCATGGTAGAAGGAATTTCCCCACCAGGAGGTCCAGACACCTATGAAATCACTCATCCCAATGACTAAGTAGCATATCATTCAGATGTAAGAGAGACTCAGTGATCTCTTGTGGTCAAGACAAAGCTTTGTATATTGGAAAGAACAATGGACAGGAGACCTGTGTTCGAGTCCTGCCCCTGCTACTAACTAACCCTGTGTAACCTTGAGCAAGGCCCTTTACTTTTTTGGTACCAAGTTTTCTCCTCTTTAAAATGAGAGTAACTAACCAGATATGGCTAAGGTCTCTTCCAGACCTAAAGTTTTATAATTCTATGAAAATATAGTATTGGGGGAAGGAGCCAAGATGGCGGAGTAGAAAGACTCACGTATGCTAGCTCCGAATCTAAAGCCCATAAATTTCCTGTAAAAAGAACTCCCCACAAATTCTGCAGCAGTGGAACCTGCGCAGAAACACACTGGAAGAGATTTCCATTCCAGAGAGCCCTGGAAAGCTGTCCCCAGGGGTCCGTCATGCTCCGGACGCAGAGCCCAGCCCTGCGTTGCCCTGGCCGTGCAGCCCCAGAGGAGCAGATCCGAGCAGGCTTCAGGGACAGAATCTCCGGTGGCCACGAAGGTCCCTCCACCCACAGGCACTACAGGTCAGTGAGAGAGACTTCTGGGCTGCCCAAGAGGGGAGCGGGGTGTCTCTGTGACTTGGGCCCCCTCGGGAGGCAGCGGAAGAGGCAGTGGCAGCCTGGGACTCTCGGAGCAGACAGGAGCTCCATTACCGAAGGTCTCTGCATAAACCGCCCTGAGGGAACTGAGCCTGGGAGGCGGCCCTGCCCCAACCCAAGCACCAGAACTTAAGCTCACATTGAATAGCAGCCGCTCCCACCAAGGAAAGCCCTGAGGCTGGGAAGCAGCATTTGAATCTCAGACCCCAAGCACTAGCTGGGCGGATCTAGGTGGTTCTGGAGAGAAATCTCCGAAGTCAAGTAACTGGCTGGGAAAATGCCCAGAAAAAGGAAGCAAAATAAGACCATAGAGAGCTGCTTTCTTGGGGAAGAGATGTTCCTTCCTCCTTTCATTTCTAATAAAGAAGTACAATGCTTGCCATCAGGGAAAGACATGGAGGTCGGGGCCTCTCTATCTCAGACATCCGAGGTGGATGTCCGGTGGGCTCAGGCCATGGAAGAGCTCAAAAAGGATTTTGAAAATCAAGTCAGACAGGTGGAGGAAAAACTGGGAAGAGAAATGACAGAGATGCAAGAAAAGCATGAAAAACAGGTCAATACCTTGCTAAAGGAGACCCAAAAAAATGCTGAAGAAAATAACACCTTGAAAAATAGGCTCACTCAATTGGCAAAAGAGGTTCAAAAAGCCAACGAGGAGAAGAATGCTTTCAAAAGCAAAATTAGCCAAATGGAAAAAGAGGTTCAAAAGCTCACTGAAGAAAATAGTTCTCTCAAGATTAGAATGGAACAGATGGAGTCTGGTGACTTTCTGAGAAACCAAGAAATCACCAAACAAAACCAAAAGAATGAAAAAATGGAAGAGAATGTGAAATATCTCATTGGAAAAACAACTGACCTGGAAAATAGATCCAGGAGAGACAATTTTAAAATTATGGGACTACTTGAAAGCCATGATCAAAAAAAGAGCCTAGACATCATTTTTCATGAAATTATCAAGGAAAACTGCCCTGACATTCTAGAACCAGAGGGCAAAATAAGTATTGAAGGAATCTACCAATCACCACCTGAAAGAGGTCCAAAAAGAGAAACTCCTAGGAACATTGTGGCCAAATTCCAGAATTCCCAGGTCAAGGAGAAAATCTTGTAAGCAGCTAGAAAGAAACAATTCCAGTATTGTGGAAATACAATCAGGATAATACAAGATCTAGCAGCTTCTACATTAAGGGATCGAAGGGCGTGGAATAGGATATTCCAGAAGTCAAAGGAACTAGGATTCAAACCAAGAATCACCTACCCAGCAAAACTGAATATAATACTTCAGGGGAAAATATGGTCTTTCAATGAAACAGAGGATTTCAAGCATTCTTGATGAAAAGACCAGAGCTGAAAAGAAAATTTGACTTTCAAACACAAGGATGAGAAGAAGCATGAAAAAGTAAACAGCAAAGAGAAGTCATAAGGGACTTACTGAAAGTGAACTGTTTACATTTCTACATGGAAAGACAATATTTGTAACTCTTAAAACGTTTCAGTATCTGGGTAGTTGGTGGGACCACACACAGACGTACACACACACATGCACACACACATGTACATGCATGTTCACACACATACACACATGCACGCACACACAGAGACAGAGAGCACAGAGTGAATTGAATAGGATGGGACCATATCTTAAAAGAAATTAAGGTAAATGATGAGAGAGAAATGTAGTGGGAGGAGAGAGGGTGAAATGGATTGGGGTAAATTATATCTCATTCAAGAGGCAAGCAGGAGACTTTTTAGTGGAGGGAAAAAGAAGAGAGCTGAGAAAAAACATGAAGTTTACCCTCATCACATTCGACTAAAGGAAGGAGTAAAATGCACACTCATTTTGGTATGAAAACCTATCTTACAGTACAGGAAAGTGGGGGAGAAGGAGATAAGCAGGGTGGAGGGGATGATGGAAGGGAGGGCAATGGGAGAAGGGAGCAATTTGAAGTCAACACTCTTGGGGAGGGACAGGATGAAAAGACAGAATAGAAACAATGGGGGGCAGAATAGAAGGGAGGGAAATACAGTTAGTCTTACACAACACGACTGTTATCGAAGTCATTTGCAAAACTACACAGATAGGGCCTATATTGAATTGCCTGCCTTCCCAAAGGGACTGGGTGGGGAGGGAGGGATGGGGAGAATTTGGAACTCAAAGTTTTAGGAATAACTGTTGAGTATTGTTGTTGCTACTAGGAAATAAGAAATACAGTTAATGGGGAATAGAAAGTCATTTGGCCCTACAGGACAAAAGAGAAGATGGGGACAAGAGAAGGGAGGGATGATAGAAGAGAGGGCAGATTGGTGATAGGGAAAATTAGAATGCTCGGTGTATTGGGGTGGGGGGAGGGGATAAATGGGGAGAAAATTTGGAACCCAAAATTTTGTGAAAATGAATGTAAAAAGTTAAATAAATAAATTTATATTAAAAAAAAGAAAATATAGTATTAAATTTCTTTTAAGAGAAAGGAGTGCCTCTGTAAACCACAATAAATTTCTCCTGTAGTCAACACATCTGTCCCTAAGTTCACATAATGACAACAACCCTCTACCATTCAAAAGCATCTCTTGGCTAATACTTTACTGTTCATTTGTGTATATGTGTATGCGAGAGAGACACAGATAGAGACAGAGAGAACATTTCTATGTACTTTACCTTGTGCTAATCTATCCTTCCCTCTGATGAATGTTCTCACCTGATGCACTCTTATGCTGTTGATTTAAATTGCTATTTAATTTTTAAAGAGCACGCACACACACACACACATATACACACACACATGCACTCTCACATACACTGGATTTGAAGTTTGATAATTATAAGGTGTGCCAGTTGACATTTGGTGAACAGAAATTAATTTGTCATTATGCTCATAGCTGGCATTTACATAGCAGTTGGCCTGCTAAAGGATCCTCAAATACTTTTCAAACTTCATTTACACAACTGTATTAAGGAAATATGGAAATCTCTGGATAGAAGTCATGGAGCCAATGCTTCACAAGATGCCGCTCTAAAACCAGGACTGGGGAAGGTCTCATTGGCCCTTGGAGATATGTGACCATGAATGCAAGTCCCATATCCTCTCTCTGATCTTTAGCTACCTCATCTATTTAGTAGAGCTAATTATCATGTGTCCTACCCCCGAGGGCCATTTTGAGGAATAAATAAATGAAAGAGTATTTAGTATGCACTTACCATATACCAAGTGCCAGGAATACAAAAAGCAAAGAAGCCAATACTAGTCCCTGTTCACAAAGAACTTACAGTCTAATAGGGAAGACATAAGAAGGAACCATTGCAGAAATGTGAGCTATTATTAGTTTCAGCAAAGATCCAAATCCATTTCCATTTCCAATCCTACTCGTATTTAGAACCCATAATAAATCCCCTCTCACTTCACCACCATAGTGCTCTCTATGGGGCATCTTTTTTAAAACAACTGAGGGTCTATAAAACATAAATACTAAATACAAATTTCTCCATAGAAAAGTTCCACATAGGTAGAGTCACCTACTAAAAAAAGAAGGCTTGATTTGTAATGTCTTAAGGATGTTCGAGAAGTTAAGGGAAGATCCTGAAGGTTTTGGTTTGGTGTTTCCAAGTAGTCATGCAGGATTGGCATGCTGATGGGGGAGGGAAGTATGCATGACATAATTTTGAATTTTATCGGCATTATTAGCTTTGCTCTATAACTTTCTTAAGTCTAGACCAGGGTTGGGGAACCTGCAGTCTACAGCCAAATTTGGATTCAGTCAAAAGGCTGCACTTGAGGACCTAGAGGGCCACATGAGGGCTGTGGGCTGGAGGCCATAGATTCCCCACTCCTGGTCTAGACAATCGACAAAACGGTAACTCAAGTCCTGCTTTGTGGTGTATGCTGATTCAGAAATGTAACTGCTTACTAAAAAGTTAGCAATTAGTTGTCAAGAGCTGGCTCCAGCACACCCCTTGCTCAGCTTACAATGCCAATAGCCCTGATAGAAAAGATACTCATGTAAAGATCACTTGATGGAAGACTTCAAATTCTTTCTCAACAGGTTCAAGCATCGCTGCTATGAAACCTGTCCTGAGAAGACCTACAGTGAAGACTTTGAATGTAGAGAGTGCAGCAAATATTGTGGAGACTGTGACCAGAATGAGTGCTATTGGTGTGAAGATGGTTTTTATCTTTTTGGTAAGTGAGGAGTAGTCACATAGAAAATTATTCTGAGACTTCCTGGTGTAAATCTAGAAATAGAAGATGGGTTGAAGTCTCAGTTTTCCATATGACCTTGAGCAAGTCACTTAATCCTAATGAACCTCATCTGTAGAACAAGGGGCACTGGACCAGAGGACCACTAAAGTCTAAATTTATTTATTAAAGTTCTAAATTTATGATTTGTCTCAAGCCCTGAGAACATGGAGCGTATTTTTCTCTGGTTAGGAAAAAACAGCATTTTTTTAATAGCCTTAAGCCTTCTTTTTGCCTTAAGCAGGTCATTCATTCATTTATTATTCTTAAATGTATTTATTCTGATGGGAATAATGCAGGAATTGGACCTCAGGAATGGCAATCATTCAGGGCCCATGAATTGTCTCTCAAGACTCAGTCCTGCAGCAGGAATTCTCATAAAATGGCAACAGCATCTCACTAAGTGATGGTTGCAATGGCCCATTGATTTTGATGGAAGTTGTATGGCTAAAAATACTGGTCTTTTCAGTGGATTCCTGATGGTCCAAGAGGCTCATGCTTGGGGTGGGAAAGTACACAGTGTTCTTCAATAGTGACCTCTGTGTCTAAGGGTGGATTTTGACTCTATTTTCTTAAGGCCTAAAGAAGACAAAATATCTTTTATGGCATAGCCTGCCTTTTCACCAACTGATCTAAGCTCTACCAAATTATGCCAGTGCTTCATGGCTTCCTTTTCACATTCCCAGGTGGTATTTGTGTCACAGAGTGTGGCTCTGGTTTCTACAGTGACACTGAAAATGGAGAATGCGAGCCATGTCACCGAACCTGCAAAACCTGCACAGGGCTTGGCTATGATAATTGCAGCAGCTGCAAAGGAGATTTACAGCTGGTGGACAGGAAGTGTGTGGACCCATCCAAGACTTCAGGACAGGATACATTCAGGAGCGGTATGTACCTTTCAATGATGGAACAGCAGGGGCCCATCTGCTTCTTTTAGGACCCTGCTCAGCCTCCACTCTGGACAAAATAGGACCTCAGACAGAAGAGAACTGGGCAATGAACCAAAAGTTAAATGGTGAAAATCCAGATTGGACAATTGCTGGATACAATCTGGTATTTGCCACAGGGACCTGTGGTCTGTGCTTAAGAGAGAACAACCACCACAAAAAAAAAAACAAACAAACAAACAAAAACTGATGGATGCTCTACCTGGTGATCTGATGCTATGAGAAATTAACAGATCCATTTTGCACATAAGATCATATATCAAGAGCTACAAGGGAATTTAGAGACCATCTAATCCCTCATTTTAAAGATGAGGAAACTGAGGTACATGGAGGACCCCCCAAGTCCAACTCCTTCATTTTATAGATGAGAAAATTTAGGACCAGAGAGGTTAAGTGGCTTGGCCAAAGTCACACCTATATTAATTGTCAAAGGCAGGCTTTGAAGCCCAATCTTTTGACTTCAAAATGACATTCTTTCCATTGGACCAAACATTTTATGGAAGCAGCTCAATTCTTATCTTTTTGGATATCAGTAAAGTGATGCAGACCAATGTACCCATTCCCAAATCTGATACTCCTGACATTTGCCAAATTTAGGTAGAAATTTACCTTGATAAAGTTGAACCTTCTCCCAGCCTTTCCTGTTGAGTAGGTGAGGTGTTATCTAAAGTTACTAGTAGTTCTCAGAAGTGGTAGATGGGGATCATTCAGTCCAGCATCCTCATTCTCAAAGTCCCAGAGAGTCAGATCCCACAGATGATAAGCAACAGTCAGGACTAGAACCCAAGCCTTCTGACCCCAAATCCAGCACTCTCCATTTTTCATATATGATTATGCTTGACATAGAAGAGCTACCAACAGTGGTCCTAACCTATCTCATTAGAATTTGGAGTGGTTCCTTTAAACAAAAAGTGATACAGGCCAATATAGAACTCAAGGAAGGAAGAGGAAAGGAAAGGTTAGGTTTCAGGCTTTTCATCTGAGTATTCTTTCTATTCTGCTTATGTAGAGTTGAACACCTGGCCGTAGGCAGGCTAGCTTGCAAGCCCTTCCTGTGATCTCACTGGTTAAGCCTATCACAAACAATGACCCATCCGGCTGGGAAAATCTGATTCGCATTCCACCCAGAAAGGCTTGTGAAATGAGAGATGTTCTCAGTTTGATTTTTAGGCAATGGTTCTTTAAAGGGGTCATTTCAGTCCAGGAACAGCAGCTGAGGGAACAGATGAGTTTCCTAACAGCTTGCAGGAGTGATCTATCTAGGTCAGAATTAAGATCTCTTTGTGGATTCCAGAAAGAAGGATTCCCATGTAGAGTCTTCCCTACTACCATTCCCCACATGTAAGGGAAAGGTAGAAAGGGCCTGGGACTTCTCTGATCCCATTGACCAATGGCTAAAGAGGACCTGGGGTGCTTTCTAAAGCCCATACCTATTTTGGAAACATAGCTAGGGAGAAATCAGTCTCAACTCCAGAGTAGGCTATCTTTAGTGAAGTGTAACTGGGCCCAAAATGCTGAAAATGAGTTTGTTTGGCACTCAGGCATTTAAGAGGAGGTGCAAGCCAGGGGGAAAATGGTCTGGGTCTGTGTTTGTAGCTGAGAACATCTGTATTTTATCTGGCGTACCAGATGATGAAATGAAGCAAGGAGCCAGGAGACAGAGAAGGCTCGATTCACCAAATGAGTACACATCCTTTCAACTGGACTACACGTGTTACAAGCTGGAAGCAGGTTTTGATTGTTCTTTGCTTAAGTGCCACACCCAGCCCTCTTTAATTTTCTCCCACCCAAAGCTAGGTTGGTTTTTTGTTTCTTGTTTGGTCGGGGAGAAGGGAAAAGATGAAGGGAATTAGAGCATTTGTGGGGCATGGTACTAATCAGGACTGGATGAGGCAGACAGTGTTATTTCTCATGACCTGGCAAAGAGATAAAGCTAGTGACCTGAAAGGTCTCTTTCACCTCCATAATCTTTTACATAAGACATAAAGGCTGTAAAAAAAAAAAAGAGGAAAACACTTATTCACAGAATAAGGTATGAACCTAGCTTAACCTACACTACTACACGCTTCAGACATTGAACTGGATATTGAATGGAAAATGCATTTAGTCCTGTCTTATAAAGTCATGGGAGCATGTGGGCCACAGCATCTATCTTTCCACTGTTTATTTTTTCCTACAAAATACAGTTAAAATTGCAATACAATAGCAGAAGTTATTCCAGAATAAGTCATAGTCTGTTGCCCCTTGGAGATTAGAGGCAAACCTGAGTCACCCTGGGTGAACTCAAAGGAACTGGAAATAGTTGAGAGGCAGTCCAGACAAATGGCCCAGTGAATAAGGGAGGGTATAGCTGTCTAGGTGTTATGGGCATACTCTTTGGATGGATTCGTGTGTGAAAGGTAAGAAAAAAATATCAATTCATTCCTTCACCCATGCTGCACCCCGGTGGAAATAATCAGTTCATGTCTGCATCTGGGATCATGGGCTACTGAGAGCACAATTATTTAAAATAAGGAATCTTTAGAAAAATCAACACATGTGATCAGATTCACCAATACTAAAATGAACTTTTAATCAGTTGTATAATTGATGGGAGGGAGAGTGGCAATTACAAAAAAAAAAAATACCAAAAAACCACTATTGGTTTTCTCACTAACACAGAGTAGGGGAGAATGCCTGCTCCATTTCCTGGATTGGACTATTTATGACCATGGATCATGGGTTTCTATAGCCAAGTCATTCATCACAAAGAGATCACTCTGTACTTAGCAAGGCTCCAGTCTATCTTTCCAGAATTACTGTACATTCCTCTCCTTTACCATCCTATTCTAGCCAAACTGGCCTCCTGGCTGTTCTCTAAACTCAGGTCTCCATTTATTGCCTTTGAGACTTTGCACAAAAAAATGCCTGGTATATACTTGGATGACTGTAATAAATTCCTTCTTCCCCTCTGGCTCTTAGCATTCCTGTTTGCTTTCCAATTTCAAGTCATGAGCCACTTCCTACAGGAAGACTTCCCCTCTTGTCAGTCTTCTCTCCTTCCTTTTCAAATGTTCATGTATATACTTATCTGATTGTAAGAGTGTTCCACTCCTCCCACAGAATGGAAGCCTCTTAAGGACAGGGACCATTTAATTTTTATTTTTCTGCTCCCCAATATGGGAGACAGCATGGTGAGTGGATGGAGAACTGGCCTTGGAGCATGAGTTCAAGTGTTACCTCTGACCCATGTGACCAGTCAATTGCTTAGCCTCTCAGTACTCTTAGGCAACTGTCTCATACTATAAGCTGAAGAGAAGGTGCTGATCTGAACAGATGAGGAATTCCTTTCATCCAGGAGTTCTAGAGGCAACTAGATGGCACCCTAGGCCTGCATTCAAAAAGACCTAATTTCAAATCTGGCCCCAGGGGCAGCTAGGTGGCCCAGTGAATAGAATATGAACTCAGGAAGGATCAGGACCTCAGATCAAATCTGGCCTCAGACTTACTAGGTGTGTAAACCAGGGCAAGTCACTTAACCCCTAGTTGCCTCAAAAAAAAAAAATCTGACCCCAGATAGTTATCAGCTATGTGACCCTGAGTAAGTTATTTAAACTCTGTCTGCCACAGTTTCTTAACTGTAAGACTGAGATAATTAAGAGTACCTACCACCCAAAGTTGTTATGAAGATAAAATGAGATACTTGCAAAGTGCTTAGCAGAGTGCCTAGCACCTCAGTAGGCACTTCATAAACGTTTATTTCCTTCCTCCTACAGCCAATAAAATCGCAGGTCCACTCCCTATCCTCAAGGGTCTGGACAGTGCTTTATTTACGCTTAATAAAATACTTGTTCCTTTGAATTGTTGGACTGGTCCTTCCAAAGGAGACATAGTTTGTAATCTGGACCATATGACAGATCAAGTCAGAGAAATTCTCACTGCGCCATATTACTATTAGGTACTTTAGAAAGGGCAGGATGTTTTGTTGTTTCCCTTTTTCCTATTCCTTTCTCTTTTCCTACTCTTTTCCTGTGCCCCTTCCTCCACAAACTGAAACAAAAAAGCGGAGTTGTCCAATTAACTTTGACAGTTATTAAATGCTTGCTGTACATAAAGCACTGTGCTGAGTCCTGGGAGCAGAGACAAATAGAGATGGGGAAGATTCCCAAACCCAAGTGTATAAATAGCTTCTGGCTCCTTCTGTCCTATATGAATACAAGCCTCACCAAATACACAGATCAAGGCCTGCCTGCCTAGTGACCCAAGATCAAACACAAAGAAACCAGCTGTAAAAATGCTCAGGTGTGTCCACTGGCTTTGGAAGGAGAAGGTGGCCTCAGTTCGTCTGGTTTCCTAAAGCTGGTGGTGAGAAGAGAAGTCATCTGGCTGTTAAATGATTTGTAGGCTGTTAAGTGATTTACTGGGAAGGTTAGCAGGTCCCAGACCCATGTCTTTCACATTTCCCCTACACACATCCTAAAATTCTGGGGTTTTCCAGTCTAAAACTATATTCCCAACTGGCTCTAATTGGACTCAGTAGTCATAGCATCAAGCCTGAAGAAGTTGAATTATGTTTTTGTCCTTGACTACATCCTAACAATTTACCATCAGCCTGGTCCCAGCCCTGACATCCCTGCCATAACAATGGACAGAGTTCTGAGAGCAGGGTTTTCCATGCTAAACCTGTACACTGAAGGTCAAATACCATGTTTTAAAAGTCCAGGTCATAGATTTAGAACTGGAGGGAATATAGAATATTAGAAGTCACCCTCCCATTTCACATTTTCCCAAGATGAGAAAACTGAGGCCCAGAAAGGTTAAAGGATTTGCCTAGGGTTATACAGTTAGTAAATGTCTGTCATGTTTTCATGACTCTAAATCCAATACTCTGTCCACTATACCACACTGCCTGGATGATGGGGAAAGAGAATTCATTTGTATTTGGTGACAATATCTAGAAAGATCTTTGGGGGGGTGGGGCAGAGGGAAGACTATTTGCAAGTTTAATTCTTTTCATTAAAACCTGAAACTTAAAAGCCTTAATAGCTCAAATGGCTTAAAACTAAACTAAGCATTTAAAGAACCTTCATATATAAAGTACTTTGCAAACTTTATGGATAGAGTGCTGGGCCTGGAGTCAGGAAGATTCATCTTCCTGAGTTCAAATCTATCCTCAGACACATTGTGTGACCCTCAGAAGGTCACCTAGTCTTGTTTGCCTTAGTTTCCTCATCTGTCAAAAGAGCTAGAGAAGGAAAAGTCAAGCCACTCCATTATCTTTGCCAAGAAAACTCCTAACAGGGTTACAAAGTATCGACACACCAAAAAACTGAACACCACCACCAACTGACATGACTATTCCAACTTAGAACTAAACCCAGAATTAATTTTTTTAAGTAATCATCAAATTCCTGGACCTTATATAGAGAACAAAGAATAGTCTCTATGACAATGTGCATTGTCACTAAGAAAGTTAAATTCCTTAGATTACTTGATCTTAACAAACATCATCAGAATCTAACTTTGGTGCTGAATATTTACTACAAGAGAGCCTGCTATTCTAGAAGCCCGCTTTCCGTTTTCTTCCCAATTCCTCCAGTTTAACCCAACTATATACTGTAATGGAAAGTCCTAGCCCTGAAGAAGTCTTGTCCTGGCCCAACAGATGGGTTGGATTCATTAAAATTCCTAGGCATCTCAAGAAAGCAAAGAGTAACTAGAGCCAGCCTAGGAATAAGAATTATCAAAAGTCAGGTCCAGGAAGCCACTAGCACATTGCACTCAATAAGAATGTCTCACAGAAGAGCAGGAGTTCAATTTGACTTGAGAAACCATCTTGTCTGAAAGATCATTCTTGGTCAAGAACTTGACCAGATTGTAACTAGAGCAGAATGAATGGGGCTCCATCCCTCACAGCAGATCAAAGACTGTCTCTAATTCTTGTGGTCTTCTACCACAGGTGGGATATGACCATCCCTTGTCTTGCAGGTGGTACCCATCCCCCAGAGCCTAATCTCTCTGGAGACACCCGCCCCCCTCCCCATCTCTTTGGTGATATCAACCAGTTTTCTGCCAGAATGAACTGTATATCCTGGTCAGACTGTCCCCTTCACTACCATTGTTTTATCTAAAACCCCCATACTGCTTCTCTAAGTTTAAACAAAATTCTTCCTTATAGTGCTGATAACAATAAGAGCCAAAGAAAAGGGGAGGGTGAAAAGAAAGTCTGGAGACCAACATTCAAAGTGGAGAAAAGAGGGAGGAAGGGAGGGGAAGAGAAGGACTCAAGAAAGATGAAATACAGATGGGGAAGAGGGTGTGTCAACAAAATCAATATAAATATAAAAATTTGCACACATAGACCTTAAAGAAATGCAACAGTAGAGATCTGCAGAAACCAGGAAGGAAATTTCCTGACCTTGGAGCTCTTTAAGAACAGAATCAAGAATCATCCATTTCAAATAGTTTTGATGTGATCTTGGCTGAAAGCAGGGGACTGGACCAAACAACTTCATTTCTCAGGGACCTTTCTTATTCTATGAGTCCATGAGTCAATCAGGAAAAGTGGGGACATGATGATTGAGGTCAGGAAATAAATATAAAGCAGTGAACTTGTTAAAATTAAACCCTTTTTTTTAAGTTACAAGGACAATCTTTCTTACATTTAGTGCTCTAAATGGCCAAAATCCTTCGCTAGACTAAACTGGATAAATTCCTTTGGAGCCTCAAATGTTGGTGCATATTCCCCTCTGGTGGACGTCCGGGCATATTGCAGAGTTTGAAATGAATGACTGCTGGAAAATGACAGTTTCAAGTTGTCACTGATATAGCAGATAAATAAACCAAACTGACCTGTCAATAAGTCAGCCTTTCATAATGGAAAGAAAAACAAATAAGCAAGAAGGAATGAATTCAGGACTCAGTTCATTGAAATTAACCAGCCCTTGGAGTAATTCACAGGCCAGTCAGGCAAGGGTCCCCTGGGACCATTCCAGACCAATTCTTCATGCCTTGTCAGCCCCTCAGCCAGTCTCAACTTGAAAGCATTTGAATGGTTTCTATATTTATTTTTCCTTCTTCCAGTCTTTTGGTGAATAGTGGCTTATACTGATACTTTCTACCTGAAAACCCTACTTGCCATTTAATTTCTCAGTTCAATTCAACCAGCATTTATTAAATGTCAACTGTGTACAGAATAGTGAAGAAAGTTTAGATAAGACATAGTGAAATATTTATTCCTTGGAGATAGGGACCTTCATTCTTGTCTGTAGGCACTTAATAAACAAAGGACAAACACACAACAATAAATATCTATGGAACTGAATTGAATCTAATTGTCAAAATCAATTCAATTCTGTCCGATTCAACAAACACAAATATCCTGTAGAGCTTCCATTCCAGTAGAAAGACAAGAAACAAGCATGGATAATTATAATACACAACAGCTTGTAAAAAGCATTCAATTAGAAAGGTTTAAAAAGAAAAAAAGGCATGTGCTTCCTGAGCAGAATTAGACAAGTTTTCCTGGATGAAACAGCAACTGGACTGGGATTTAATAAAGAAGTAGGAATTTCCCAGGTAAGAAGAAGGGGAAGAAGAGCAGAAGGAGCAGTGTGAGAAAAGGCATAGAAGTGGCTATTTGCAGTATTAGGAGATAGACAGGAGACCAATTGATTGAATTGTACAATATATGGAGGAGAGTAAATGAGCTAAGGCTATAAAGGTAGGGCAGGTTATATGTGGAGCAATACTTTGTCATTTAAAAAAAATTAAATATAACTTTTTAAAGAATCAGTACAAAGAAGAACTTTCTAATGTGGGTAATCCAGAAATAGAGTGGCTTAATTTTCTGAGGAAATGAGCTCCCTATTGCTGAATTGTTCAAGCAAATGCTGAATTCAGAGATACTATAAAAGGTTTGGAGATTGGACTAAATGACCCCTTGGATCCCTTTCAATTTTAAGTCCTTGTCAATCTCAGTCTGTCAGCACCAATCCAGATAGCCCAGCAGTCTTGTGGAAGGGACCTACAGTTGACTTTGATCTTGGGACCACTTATTCCCATGTGGAATCCTTTCAAAATGGCAAAGCAAAGATCATGCTAATAACCAAGAAAACAGGACCACCCCTTGCTAGCTACATTGCCTTCACTAGCAGAAAAAACTGGCTGAAGATGTAAAAAAATCAAGTTGTAATAAATCCCCAAAATGGTTTTTGATGCCAAGCATCTTAAAGGTCACACATTTGATGATGTGATAGACATGAAGCAATGGCTTTTCATGATGCTCAGTGACACAGGGAGACCAAAGGTTCAAGTGGTGTACAAAGAACAGACTAATAGTTTCCAACCAGAAAGAGTACTTTCTATAATCTTGACAAAAGATAAAAGAAATTGCTGAAACTCATGATCATAGTAATAGCCTATTTTAGTGACTCCTAATATCAAACCACCCCAAAGTGCTGGCAAGGCCACTGGCCTCTTGCTACTTCATATCTGCTGCTATTACTTTGGGTTTAGATGAGAGGGTTGGTACCACACTTTGACTTGGGAGGTGGTACTTGCCATATTACCATCATAACTGATAGAAGACAAGTCCATAGCTGGAGATTCTCACTTGGATGGAGAGGATTTTGAATGAATGAATGAAATGTATTTATTAAGAACTTAACTATGTGCCAAGCAGTAACTGGGCTAAGCATTGGAGACACAAATACAAAAGTGAGAAAATTCCTGTTCAAGGACATTATACTGAATGAGAAAGACAACACATATAGAGAACGGGAAGGAGCTATGTTCCACCATTTCTGCAGAACCCAAACTCAAGCACAATTAGGATATCATCCTCTACCTCTGTACTGCTTGTGGACTTGTGAAGCACACCTTTCCTTCCAATACCCAGGTTAATGTTGAGATTCACTCTGACTAAACTTTTAGCCCTATGCCTGTATTGAGCAGGTGAATGCAGTCACTTTTGAAACATTGAGAGATGTCAGGATGGATAAGTCCTAGATCTATGACATCATTGTGGTGGGTGGCTCCATTCTATTCCTAAGAAACTTTTTCAAGACTTCTTTAATTGAAAGGAGCTGAACAAGAACATTTAGTCAATGAACATTTAAGTGTCTCCTATGTGCCAGGCACAATGCTAAGAGCTGAAGATACAAAGAAAGACAAGACAGATCCTGCCCTCAAGGAGCTCACAGCCTAACAGGGGAAACATTGTGCCAACAGCTATATACAAACAAGTCATATACAGGATAAAAAGGAAATAATCAACAGAAGCAAGGCATCAGTAATGAGGGAGATTAGAGACTTGAAGGAAGCCAGGGGACTCAGGAAGCAGAGATGAGGAGAGAGGGCATTCCAGGCCTGGGTGGCAGGCAGAGGACATGCCCAGAGCTGACAGATGGAGTGTCTTATTTGAGGAACAACCAGGAGACCAGTGTCACTGAATTTTAGTTGGTATGTGTGTAGGAGTTAGGAGCAAAGGGGTAAGGTATAAGAAGAATGGAAAGGTAGGAAGGACCTAAGTTATGAAAGGCTTTGAAAGTCAGACAGAATTGGGAGAGCTGGAATTTATTGAACAGGGGGATGTCAAGGTAGGACCTGTGTTTGTCCTTCACTTTCCAAGAGGACCATGACCTCAGGGAATGATGGCATGACTTATAGTTGACTTGGATTTAAGTGAGGGAAGGCTGTACAAGGATACCAGCCTCACTTTCTCCTCCAGGATCATCTGGGTCCAGTGGCCAGATATTCATCAGGAAGACTGGAGATGACCCAGGATGCAATGGGAGACTGGCTGTTTTAAGCTAAGGTCTTTTCAGGTATTCACTTAGAGTGAGGTAATGCCCATTCAGTGAATAGACCTCTTTAAAAAGAGAGTCAAGGGATGGCCGCTTTAATCAAAAAAAAAAAAAAAATCAAACTGGAAGGGGAAGTCCTTCAGGGTTGCTGGCCAGAAGAGAAATAGTTATTATTTACTATTTACTATTTACATTCATTCTGTGCTAGGAGGGTAGGGACCTATTGTCCAATCTATGAGCTCCAGAGTGAATTGGGTTTAAGGCTTGGTCTTTGAGAAAGAAATCTAGCCAGTAAAGACCAAGTTAATGGGGTAACTTTTAGTCAAGAAAATGTACCTTCTTTTGGGCAGAGGACTTTTAGGTGAAGAGGGAGAAGGAGAGAGAGGGAGAGAAAGAGAAAGAGAGAGAGAGAGAGAGAGAGAGGACTACTCACAGGTTGTGTTTGTCCTTCATTCTCAAAGAGGACCATGACATCAGGGAGATGATGTCATGCCTTGTAGATGACTTGGATTTGAGCAAGGAAGGGCTGTGCAAGGTCACCAGTCTCACTTTCTCCTCAAGAGTCATCTGGTAGGACTTGAAGATCAAATTGACAGTTGATTGGGTTATGGACTGGAATGGGGAGAACTCATCATAACTAAAGGACCCAAATTTGGAATAAAAACTGGGTACCAGGGAAATTTGAAAATCACATGAGAGCTACTATGTAATTTCTGGCTTTATGGATACCTGTGAGACAGAATGAAATAGAAGGTAAGTAATGACAATTTCGACAGCAACAATCTCTACCATTTATAAAATCCTTTAATGTTCACAAAGCTTTATACATATATTACCTCACAACAACCTTGTGAGATAAGTGCTATTATTATATTCCCAATTTACAGATGCAGAAACAGGCTCTAAGAGGTTAAGCAACTTGTCCAGGGTTCCACAGCTAAGTGTTTGAGGCAAGATTTGAACATAGGACTATCCTGACTCACTTTTCACTGCTCTATCTAACTGCCTTAGAGAAAAGACAAACTGGATTCAAGTCCTACCTTTGGCATATACTGCTTCTGTGACCCTGGGCAAGTCTCTTAATGGGTCAGTGCTCAATCACAGGCAACCGTCCAAGACTATAAGTTAAAGAGAAGGTACTAAGTTGCGTTGGTACAGGGTTTTCTTATCTGAAGTTTGCCTATTCCACTGAAATCTCTGTTCAACACAATGACCAGATATCTTTCCAAAAGATCAAAAGAAGTCATCAACTCCATACATAAAAATTTTTATATATACATATATGCATATATTATTTTATATCAATAGGTTATATAGAAATAATATAAATATTGGATATAATCGATATGAGAATTTGTTTTGCTTGACCAGGCAACTCTGTTATAAAGGGTTTGCTTTTTTTAATTTGAAGGGAGATGAAATTTAAAAGTTTTGGACCGAGAGAAAATAAATGCTGTTAATTTTTTTAAAAATTGAAGAAAATGACAGATTTAGTTCCTATTTCCACTACTGTCCTGAATACTAGAAGGTGTGCACAGGGAGAGAAGTGAACACTGCCCTTTATCAGTATTGCAAACAGATAGAAATGTGATTCTTTTTCTCCCTGGAGAATAAAAACCCACTTAAAATTGCCATAATGGAAAAAAATTTATGATTTACACATAAAAGGTTAATTTATATTTTCCCCTTTCCCATCTTATAGGTAACTGGAGAAAACATCAACTTTGTGATCCTTCTTGTAAGACCTGTAATGGATCAGCCACTCTGTGTACTTCCTGTCATAAAGGTTAGTGATGTACTTGGAAAGAGTTAGACAGCAGAGGGCCACTCCTATGCTTGTATTCCTCTGGGAGGTCAAAATCATTTATGATAAAACTTCAGACATTTGACTTAAAAATATTTATTTAGGTTTTGTTTTCATTATTCTTGAAGCAGATCCCTAAAAACTTAAAATGATCTTAAGTACTTTAAATCAAAAAAGGGACCTTAGAAAGTATTGACTACAATCCAGTAAGTCTTAGTTAAGCTACTTGCTGGTTATTGCTAAGAGTCAGGAATCAAACCTAGATCTTTCAATTCCAAGTCTATTGCACAAAGCTGTTTTCCTGAATAGGTACCTCTTAAATAATCCATTTTCCTCCTCATCTACTTAAATGATTCCATGACTGACTCAGTGAGCCCCTGAGCTGCCAACTACGGAGTTAGTAGAATCGTAGGCTGTGCCACTCTTTGATGTGACCTTGGAAAAGTCATTCTATGTGTCTAGTCTGTTTCTTCCTTTGTAAAATTAAAGACTAATAGTTTGTTCCTCTGAGCATAGCTTGTTTCTCTCAGTATTCCTATTATCTGAGTGAAAATATAAATACTTCTTTCATACTTCTGGTCATACTTCTTTCAGTTTGTCCATTTAGAAGTCATCTCTCATAGTCTAATACGTTTGCAGATGTGGCAGATACCAACTGTCCCTTCTCTCCTCATTCCCCTGGAGAGTCCCAAAATTCCCAAGTAACCTGGCATGAAACCTCTGCCCCCTCAGGGGTTATTAGAACTATATTCAGGGGTTGTTAGAACTGTATGGATTAATTTGTGATTCCAGGGACTAGAAAGGTGCAAAAAGTTTAGGGGCCGGGATGGTACTATGTGCTGATAGAAAGAAGATATTGGAGAATAAGGGAAGAAAACGAAAAAGCAAGAACGTACTATATGCTAAGCACTTTACAAATATTAACTCTTTTGATTCTCACAACAATCCTGAAAGGTAGGTACAAATATCACAACCATTTTACAGACAAGGAAACCGAGACAAAAAGAAGTTAAGTGACTTGCTTAGAGTCCCACAGCTAGTAAATGCTCAAGTTGGGATTTGAACTCCGGTCTTCTTGATTACAGGTCTAGCATGCTCTCCACTGAACAAAAGTGAGGGTGTAGAGGGAAACCAGCCCCACCACCATCCACACTAACAGGAATTTTCAGGATTAAGTCTTTAAACTTAACCCTTGGTCTCTGGTTTGGAAAATATGTCTGTGTCAGGGGAGTTGGCAAGGGGATGCCTAGGGTGTTGAATAAGCAGATATTGTTTTGTAAACTGTCTATTTGTGTTTTTCCCTCCCTCAGCTTTTGCCATGGTAGCTCTTGGAATACTTCCCCATGGCTTGATAAATGCATGAACTTAAACACTGATGAAAGCACCATTCTGGTCTTCACATACCTGGTCAAATTTATTTGACCAATAAGGGTAAAAGTCAAAAAGGGAATTCATCTGAAGTTTGAGCACAGAGCTAGTCTTAAGTAAATTATAAAATAGGAACAGTTTGTTTTTGAGTGTCTGGGTCTCCCCATTTAGCTGCTTTTCCCACCTTTTTTTCATATGTTCTTTCCACTCCCACAATCTAATTGCCCCTGTGAAAGAACAGGATGGGGCAGATAAACTTATTTCTCCAAGCTCAGACCAGTTAGTGGCATCTGTTAGAACTCTTCTGGCAAAGCCTTCCAGCAGATCTGGCCAATTTGGAAGAAATGATCATCCTTGTTAAATATTTTGGTGTGTCCAAGAGAGTACCAGATGCCATGAGAATTTATAGAAAGTTGAAAGACAAGGCTCTGCTCCCACTTTCTTTGTATAGATTAATACATCATTTAGAGCATCCTGTACAACCTGCAGACCACCAAAAGATTTTGGGTGGCCTGTGAATAATGTAGAGGAAAACGTCCTCAACATTTTTATAAGTCCCCCCCAAAATCCTTTGGTGTGCCCATGGGTCGTAAGTGGCTTACAGGCTGCAGTTTATGCTGGCCTGATTTAGAGTCAGTGTTCTTCACCCTTTGGCAGTCTCTAATGAAGCCTATGAAGAGCTTCTCAGAATAATGTTTTAAATGCATAAAATAAAACACAAGATTGCAAAGAAAATCAACATAGCAAAATACACTTTTCAAAAAGAAAAGTTTAAATTCCTGGATCCTAGTTTAAGAACACCTGCTTTAGAGGGAGACATAGATGACTACTTTGATTCAAATGTTCTTACATTTGATTCAAATGTTTTCCCTTTTCTGTGTTTCTAGGAACCTATCTTTTCTCTCAGTCCTGCATCCCTTCCTGTCCCCAAGGAACCTGGCCCTCAGAGAACAATGGCAGATGTGAGAAATGCACAGAGGATTGTGAGTCCTGCTCTACAATGAACAATTGTGTGAGGTGTCTGTCTCGGTCAGACCACCCACTCTACCTGCACCAGGGCAGATGCTACACACGGTGCCCTGAGTAAGTACAACTCTCTCTCTGTCTCTCTCTCTACGTCTCTGTCTCTCTTCCTCTACCTCTCTCTCTGCCTGTCTGTCTCTGTCTCTCTCTCTCTGTCTCTCTCTGTGTATCTCTCAGTCTTTCTGTCTGTTTCTCTCTCTCTCTCTGCCTTTGTCTTTCTGTCTCTGTGTCTGTCTCTGTCTCATTCTCAGTTTGAATGTCTGTCTCTGTGTCTTTGTCTGTCTGTCTTTGGCTCCCTTTGGCTCCCCACATCTCCCTTTTAAAATTCATTTAAGCTTCTTCCCGGGAAATGCCTTCTTCCAAATTTCTGTCTCCCTTGGAAAGGCCACCCACATCATCCCTGTTGGATTGTTGTCATACAGAGTCACACACATACATCATAAACAGTATGCCATTGTATTTCTTAAAAACTTGGGCTCTTTCCACTTTAAACTAAAGTTTCATTCAAGCATCTTCAGCATTTTTTCTCCATTGCCAACCAGAGTTATGCAGTTGTCAGGAAAGGGCCACCCTTGGACCAGCACTGTATAAACCCTAGAGTACAATATCGCTATGAATTATTATTGTTATTAACTGAGGAAGAACCCCTGGAGGAGTTCAGCATGGTGAGTATAAGTGATGACTATAGCTGGAGGGGTAGGAATTTGCTTTTTTTTTTTAGCAGATTTGTGATTTCATCCATGCAGAGAGCTCTCAGGAAGGGACTCCCTCCACAAATGTATATTAACAACTGCTCTCCAATTTACAGCCTTGGGGAATTGCCTAGAGTGGAGGTATCGAACATGCACCTAATGCTACCCAGCAGTCCCCAATCAGATTAAAATATAATTGGGAAATATTTAACAAAATAAATAAAAATACTGTATCACAGAGATAATGCTAATATGTGGTTTTCTAAGTCTATATGCAGTCTGCAGGGATCCTTATGTTGTACAGTTTAGTGGCCCCCATTTCTATTTGACTTTGATACCACTGGCCTAGAACACTGAGAAGTTAAATGACTTACCCAAGGGCATGAAGCCTGTATATATCTCTGGCAAGACTTAAAGGTCAGTCTTCCTCTGCAATTGCGAGTTGGTACCTGCTCTACGATTTATGGCCTTAGGGAATAACCTTGAGCACTGAAAAATTAAGCAACTTGCCTGGGTCACACAACCACTTATAATGCTGTTGGTCCATGTATTATTATCTCCACCTTCCAGATGGGGAAACTGAGACTTTGAAAAATGTAGTGACTTACCCATAGTCACATAGCTAGTATCTGAAGCAGGATTTGAACCCAATTTTCCTGGACCCATGTGTGGCACTTATTCCACTGCACCATTCTGCTAATATCCTGAATAATACAGTTCATTCTAGGCCCCAGAAAAAGTAGACACTTTTAAAGATCATCAAATGTTCCTACATTTGTAATTAAACTCATAGAGAGACATTCCTTTCGGCTTTTATCTCTTTCAGTGATACCCCTTCATCCTTTAACCTCATCACTGTCTGCACTGTTTATGACTTAGAAAGCCCACTTCCTGTTAATATAGCGTTCCTCTTTGGAATGAGATCCTGCCATTTTGACCCCAAGCCCTCCCACATCGTTGATTCACTCACTGCCCTAGAAATAAAGCCAAGCAATCCCTCAGAGTCTTAAGGTCCCACATGAACTGTGGGAGTCATGTAACTTCTGACCCTACTCAGAGGCGTTTCTGAGGTTCAGATTAACTTTCACCTGAACCCTCAGGCTTTCCTGATGTTTCCCTTTTGGTCAATATTGCAACCCTCTCTTCAACTTGTGTTACTCAACTCTAGACTTGGTGCAGGAGTACAGACAGGATTCCCACTTTTCTCCTACCCTCATTTCTAGGAAACAAATATAAGACTTGTCTTTAGAGTTTCAATTTTTTAAAAAATGGCAAGGAAGTAGATTTCTGTTGTTAGTCCTGTTTAACACTCTATGACCTCATTTTGGAGTTTTCTCAGCAAAGATTCTGAAATAGTTTATTACTTCCTTCTTTAGCTCATTGTATAGATGAGGAACAGGATTCAGTGACTTACAGCTAGTAAGAAGGGGAAACTGATTTGAACTCACAAATATGAGTCATCCTGATTCCAAGCCCAGGCCTGAATACACTGTGGACACACTGGATCACCTCGCTGCCCTGAGGAAATAGTAGTTCTTAAAAGGTGTGATCTGGGGTCTGTGCTCTTGCTTCATTTTTGAAGAAGACCATGACATCAGAGAAATGATGATATGGGGGTAGAAAAAGAGATAAAGTTGTAAGAAACTTTAAAAATTCCACTCTTTAAAGAAATCTAAGCAGGAGGCTAGTTAAGCTTTATCTTTCTTAGCATCTCCCCTCTTTCATTTGCTAATCCTGTATTTCTTGTCCTGGGAGTTATATTCTCCCCAGTCATGTTTGGGTTGGATGCTGGAAGATCTCAGACTCCCAACCCAAAGAGCAAAGAACATTCAGGTAGGCGTGAACTGCTAAGATTCTCAGCAACTTCTAGAATCTACCTTCTACTCTTGCTTTTTGGAATGGATTCTCTGGTATAGGGTGTAATTTCTCTATTTAGACTCAAGAGTCTTTCCCTGAGCTTCAGGATATCCCACACGGATACTGAAATCAACTGATTCTTCCTTCCTCTAGATCTTAGGGGATCCATCCCTTGAATATTCTAATTCTTTCTTCCTCATTAATAAAAAATTGCATGCATAACTTTTGTTTTTATATCACCTAAATTTCTTTCTGTATCCTTCCCTCAACCCCATTCCAGAGAGCCATCCCTCATAATAAAGAATTTTTTTTTAAAAGGTAAAAAAAAGTGAAAAAATTCAGCAAAATCAATCATCAAAAATACGAAATTTTATGTAATGTTTCAAACAAGTGGATCCCTCCCCTCTACAAAGAAGTGGGAGGGAAGCGTCTTCTCATATCTTTTTTTAGGGGAAGGAGGTCAAGCTTATTCTTCAAAATGTTTACACCATTCATTTTGGATTGGTGGGGGCGGGGCTGCTTGGACATAATGTTTCCCAGACTCTGGTTAACTTCACTTCAAATCATTTCGTGTAAGTCTTGTCTTCTTTCTCTGTATTTCTCATATCCATTGCATCTTGCAGCACAGTAATGTCTTATTATATTCATGTCTCCCACTTTGTTCAGTTATTCCCCCACTGATGGACATCTACTTTGTTTCCAATCCTTGGATACTACAAAAAGTGCTCCCATAAATGTCTGACCTACTGCCCAAAGACCTCAGACCTTGCCATCCACCTCACTAATGATCACAAAGGATTCTTGTATGTGTGATCTTCTCCAATTAGAGTGGGAGATTTGAGAACAGAAACTGTTTCACTTTTTCTATTATTTGTATTTCTAGCAATTAACATAGTATCATACACTAGAAAGGACTTAATTAATGACTTTATTTTTCATTCATTCACCTGGGGTCAGTTCTTCTGTCTGTCACCATTGTTCAGGGACCCCATCAGCCCTCTAATACCATTCTCCAGAAGCCAGAATCAGCTTGCTTCTCTTCCTGTTACCAAACTCTCAAATAAATCTTCCTTTGTTGCTATAAAGCCTTTCACTGGCAATTAGTTCAAGAGATTAAACATTCCAAAGGCTCTTTGAGCTCATTGAATAAATAAATTCAGTACATCAGCCTCCTCATGTCCCAAATTTGACTTGATGACTCATGATGACTTGAGTTCCCCAGAGTCTTCCAGATTCTTGTTAATTTCAACTTTTTCCCTAGAAAAGAAAGTCAATAATAATTGCAGGTGATTCCACAGACAGCAACAAAGCAGATCATTTCCATCAGCCTTCAGATGAAGGTGTTTTCCTGATACTATCTATTATTCATATCATCGTGGTTCTCCTTGGTGGCCCAGGTAGAGCTCTGTTCCTTTAATCATATTTTTCATCAGGTGTGCTTAGAACCAGTTACTGCTGCTACTAAGGCCAATTCAGTCAGTTAATAAATAGACTTGTATTAAGTGACTAAGTGCTAGGCACAGCACTATGCTTCCATTTTTAGGTGAAGGGGCTGGCCTTCCATTTTCCAAATGGGTAGATAGGGAACTGAGGCTTAAAAATAGAATGGAATCACATAACTGCAGAGTTAGAAGAACCTCAGGTGCCATCTTGTCCAACCTATCCTCACCAAGAACCCCCTCTATGATATCACTGACAAATGGTCTTCCACCCTTTGCTTAATAATCACCAGCGAGAGGAAATCTGCCCAGGTCCTGAAGGAGAGTGTTCCACTATAAAAGACTCAAGTATTCTTTACCTACAGTGACCCACCCCATTACTCTTAACTGTCCTCTGGTGACAAGCAGAACTTGTCTTATCTAACTTCCATGTGATCTTCTAGTCTTCCCTCAACATTCTCTTTTCCAAGTCAATATCCCCATTTCCTTCAATTGATCCTTCTATGACACCATCACCAACCCAATCACATTCCTCTGAATATGCTGAAGCTTATCTAATACCAGTCCTAAAATCTGATGTCCAGTACTGAATATAGCATTCCAGACGCGGTTGAATAGGGCCAAATACAATAGAACTATCACTTCTCTCCTTTTGTTTATTCTACAAGAGACAGAGTTCTGTGTCTGGGAACAGGAAGTTGAACCTGGGTTCAAATCTGCCCTCAAACACTTTCTAGCAATGTGACCCAGGGAGTCACTTAACCTCTATCTACCTCAGTTCCTCAGTTATAAAATAAGATTAATACTGATACCTCCCAAGATTGTTATAAAAATCAAATGACAAATTTATAAAGCATTTAGCACAGTACTCAGCTGGCATGTAGTAGACACTTGGTAAATGCTTGTTTCCTTCCTTTTAATGCAGAGGGAAGCATTAGATGGTTTTGTTTTGTTTTTTTTACTATCATGTAATAGCTATAGTCATAAAATCATAGAACGTAGGAGTTACAAAGTATCTTGGAAATTTTATAATTCAGCTCTTTCATTTTACAAAGGATCATAAGGGGAGGCAGAGAAAATAGAACTTACTTATTAAACTGAATAAATATTTACTGGGAATCTACTATATGTCAATTCCTAGCAGAGATATAAGAAAGAAAACCAGTAAATCTCGTCCTCACTCTCAGAGTTCATAATTCAGTTGGAGGAAAAGAAGACCAAAACAAAAGTATCAACGAAGATACAAAACTAAATAGCAAAACTGAATTGCTAATTAATTTATGAAATTATAAGATGAGGCAGGCACTCCTGATTCTTTGGGTACCTAGGAAAGACCACATTGGCAACAGGAAGTGAGGCTGCAATCACACTTTAATAAGACCCAAAAGGTGAAGGGGAAAATGACAGACAAAAAGCACAGAGACAAACAGAGAAAAGGGAGATGGGGAGGAACAAAGAAGCAGCTAATGTGGGGATGGGAATAGAGTGATGAGGGAAGGTAGGTGACAAGGAAGGGAATGGGAAGGGGAAAGTCATAGAGAAGTAATTAATGTAATCAGGGACTCAGATGAAGATGGAAGAGTGCTGGGAGCTGTACAGGGCAAGAGTCTGAGGTCTCATTTTTATAGGCTTTTTGTGGGGAGGAAGGACTCTTATCCATGCCACTTTGGCATTAGTTCAATAACAAGCGTTAAAGTTAATGAATCCATATCACCTCAAAATGATCACTACCATTTGGTTCTTTGCTAGTTTGCTGCAGATGTCTGAAGCTCATCTGAAACTTATACATCACAAGATCAAAAGACTCAGACATATATGACTTTACTTGATTTAGCACATATTAGCAGGATGTGATTTTTGGTTAATATATGTTACAATTTGATCTTTGAAACAGGCTGTACTTAACTTCCAGGTTCCACTTTACAATTTTACTTCCTGCTATTGTTACTTTATACTAGCTACTTATAAATTTACTTCACTGACTGGAAGGAGGCAGTGGTGGTAAAGGGAACCAGAACAAGATACTATTGTAACCTCCAAAAATATCTGGGATATAAACAACAGAGAAGGACAGGAAAGAGAAGGAACTGTGTGGAACCTCAGTCTCCCTCTCATTTCCTGCCTTTGGTTTTGCCAGCCTTCGTGATAACTTTTATCAATGCCTAACTGTTCACTTTTATCACTTACTAACTAACATTTGGAATGTTGCTTAGCCTTGTGGTGCTTCATCTAATCATTACCTCCTCTTCCAGTCTTGCTTTCCCTTTATGCCTTTGATACATTATCTAAACAGTCATATTGAAGGAGAAAGGCAAAGTGGAAAGAAGGTAAAAAGGGATAAGAAGATGAAGAGAGGAATAGTGAGTGTCCAGAATGAGGAGGGAGATAAATCGACTCTCCTAGTCAGACCATATCTTCAGTATCCACTTCAGCTCTGAGTGTCATATATTAGGAAAGACCTTGATCACCTGGAGGAGGTTCTAAGGTGGACACTGTTGAGCATCTAGTACTTCATTAAATGTTCATTTATTATGATTGGCTGAGATCATACCTTGGAAGAAATCATTAAAAAACTGGCAGTGTTCAGCCTGGATAAGAGAAGACTTGCCTAGGGAAGTGGGTAAGCTGAAATGTTGCTGAGTCTTGTCCAACTTGTCATGACCCCATTTGAAGTTTTCTTGGCAAAGACACTAGAGTGGTTTGCCACTTCCTTCTCCAGCCCATTTGACAGATGAGAAAACTGAGGCAAACAGGGTTAAGTGACTTGCCCAGGGTCACACAAGTGGTGAAAATGTTTGAGGTTTCATTTGAATTCACGTCTTCTTGACTCCACATCTGGTGTTCTAGCCAGTGTACCATCTAACTGTCCCAAGAGACAAAACAGCTATCTTCATTTGCTGGAAGGATTGCTGGCAGAAGAAAGATAAGATTAATTCTGCTTGGTCTCAAAGGGCTGAACTAAGGTTATGTAAAGAAGTTACAGAGAAAGGAAGATTTGGGCTTGATATGAGGAAGCACTTCCTAATAACTAGAAGTATTCTCAGAAAATAGTGGTCCCTCCTCACTTGAACACTTTAAGTAAAGGTTGGATGAAGACTTTTGGGACTGTTATGTATGGGACTCTTTTCCAGGTGTGGTTAAGATGGCTTTCGAGGTCCCTTCTAACTTGGAATTTCTTTACTTCTTAAAGCTTTTTTGTATTTCCTTCATTCCATGACCAATTATAGGATCGTAGATTTAGAGCTGGAAGGGATTTTGAAGGCTATAAATTTCAATTCCCTCATTTTACTAATGAGGAAAATGAACCTGAGAGAAATCGTATGGCTTAGCCTAGGATCCACAACTTAGTGAGTATTAGAGGCAAGGTTTGAACTTGGATCTTACTGATTCTGAGGCCAGTGCTCTACCTACTGTACCACCTACCTTTCCTAGAATCCTTTCTTGTTTCATCAGAATCAGAATAACCCTATGAGGTAATTAGTCACCCAAGCAATGAATGCCTAGTGGCCTTTGGAGTAACCAACTATACTTGATGTGCTTCCAGAGCTATGTGAAAGAGGACAAAATAGTTTGATGACCCTGCAAACTCTGGGATGAGAAGGGAATAGAAGTCTGTGGGTGGTTTACATATTAGCTCTGTCGCTTACCGCTTTTAACTATTTTCTCCCCTAAATCATGGCAACCATGGTTTGGGTATTCATCTAATAATAACTTCAAGTTGAGGAATAACTTGCTTGTTTAAAGCACAGCTCTCAATGTTGTGAAATTGGTTTGAAGTTAGGAAAATAGGCAGGTTCCAGGTCATAATTCCTTTTCCCTAGTTAATTGTGAGATTTTTTCCCAATGTGGGGGAAAGTGACTTTGTAAATGATTATTGCCTCTTGTTTTTCTAACCCATTTCCCTCTGAGGAAAAGAAAGTAAATTCCTTAGACTCAAGTAGAAAATAGGAGGAGAATACATCCCTGGATCAGTGTTATGTATAAATGCTTCTGTTATCCTGTATGCCATTATGAACAACACTTTTCTGACCTTACTTTCTGGGTGGGTTCCTTCCTCAACTTCAGTTGCTGAATCTTTATGTTTGAATTAGCTGTGATCACAAACAGGGTTTTGGCAAGAACACACACTTTTCACTGCAGTTTCTTCCAGAATCAGCCAGATCTCTCATTTCAGCTCCCCTCCTGTCCTCCCTTGCTGAGATGGATGGCTTGCCCTGACTATGATTTCTTCATCTTAGAAGTGGCCTCATCCTCCCCTTTTCTATCTCCACCCTGTTCTTCCAGCAGAAGTGACCTCACTTCTCAGGGACTGTTCACCTGATGTCAAGATCAAGCCCATCCTTCAAAACCAATCTGATTAAATGAATCCTTAGGGTAATAATCCTTTCTGATTTGAGTAAAGCCAATCTATTGTAAAGGCAATCTGGTACAAAGAATTCAAAATAACTTTTGGAAAACCTCAATAGATTGGGTAACACATACAGCAAATCTGAAACGAAATAAAATGGCTTCCTGCCTCTTCATAGAATTGGAATAAAGACTCTAATATCTTAATAGAAAAACTAGATAAGAGTAAATTTTTGAGGGGCAGCTAGGTAGTGCAGTGGCTAGAGAGCCAGACCTGGAGTTAGGAAGGCATAAGTTCAAATCCAGCCTCAGACACTTACTAGCTTTGTGACCTTGGGCAAGTCATTTTGCCTTGTTTGCCTCAGTTTCCTCATCTGTAAAATGGGCTGGAGAAGGAAATGATGAACTACTCCAAATGGAGTCACAGAGAGTTAGACTCTATGGAAACAATTGAACAGCAGCATAGGTGATTAGTAAAATTACTTGAGAACAGGGACTCATTTCCTTTTGTCTTTTTATCCTTAAAACCGTGCACACTGACTTACACACAGACATGACTGAAATGACTCAACAGCACCAAAATATTTGGGAGATCGCCTTCTCGTATTTTTTAATTTTAAAATGTATTCTAATCTTCACAAACACCAAACCAAGCAACCCTTTCACACATATCGCAGAATACGAGAGAATTGTCCATGAACCGGTGAATCACTGTTACGTGAACCTTGCATTTCTTTTCAAGTTTGTAATTAATTCAACATGTAACTTTCACAACTGTCTTTCTTGTCTGTTTCTCTCTGACTGACTTGGTTTTTTCTTCTCATTTCCTTGTTTTCTTTTTCCCAAGCTTTTTATGCAAATCAGCCCTAACCAGCAAGGGCCCTACAAAAACTGGCACCAATGTATTTGCTGTCCCCCGTGTTTCAACTATAATGTTAAATTCAGTTAGGAAAAACAAACTTCACTCCGCAGTTCAGCAATGGCTTTGTTCATCTAGTTCCATCGGAAAGATTTTCTTGCTAAACTGTAACTAGGAATATTTTCACCAAAGTAAAAATCAGGGAGGTTCCGAGGACACAAGGACAGCAGCCGTAATGGAAGGGGCGGCTGCTCCATCCCAGAGAGCTTCTTCCTCTTGCCTGAATAGGCTTGGGAAAGATGGAGGCCACGGCAGCAAGACCCCAGGAAGGGTGACTCAGGACCACCATGGCATGGATCAGCAGAAGGCCTCAAGGCACTGAGGATAGCATTGGACTTTGGGAGGAACTCCATCCTGCTGGGGAGGACATACTGTTAAAAAAAAAAAAAAAGCTTTGCTTAGTGCTGCATACTAGTGAATAAGGCAAATGCAGGAAAATTTACAAAGGAGTTTATTGTAGCACCCAAGGCCCGATGCTGTGTGTGCAGCAAGACAGTTTCAAACCCGTCACTGCTTTTGTGGACAACTTTTGTAATAAGAGCAAAATAGTCCTAATAAGTGTTGTTACTCAGTCCCTTCAGACTCTTTGTGACCTCATTTGGGGTTTTCTTAGCAAAGATACTGGAGTGGCTTGCCATTCTCCGGCTCATTTTACAGAGGAGGAAACTGAGGCAAACAGGGCTAAATGACTTGCCCAGGCTCACACAGCTTATAAGGCCAGATAGAATCAAGTGTTAGGTCTTTCTCCAGGCCCAGCACTATCTACTACACTACCTAGCTGCTACTGATAGGAACACATTTCTCAAAGGGGAAGAGCTAGAGCTATCTCAGCCCCTCCCTTATTATATCATCAGACAGTTGCCCTTTCCTATGGACTGCCTGGTCCATACTCAAACTTTTAAACTAAGTTTTAAAATGGAGTCACCAGACTGACTCAGCTGGGTCAAAACTCAGAGTAGTTACAGATCCATTCTATCAAGAAAGTATTTTTCTCTATGTCTATATATGCATTTAATTCCAACTTTTCTCCCTAATCTCTTTCTTTCCTTGCTTTCTGATTCATGAATGAATATCCCTTCTTCCTATTCTATTATTCCTTCTTATTCCCTACCAGTGTGGGAAATCCTGAAAGAACTTTGTTACTTTGGAGATGGAACTACATCTGAGTCAGGTTCAGAAAAGTACATAAATGAAAAATAGTAGGAAGATGACATGACTTGCAGTTGACTTTGATTTGAGTGAGGGAGGGCTGTGCAAAGTCACCAACTTCACTTTCTTCTCCTGAGCCATCTGGGTCCAGTGGCCTAATATTCATCAGAATAACTGGAGATGGCCCAGGATGCAATGGGAGACCTTGGTCCTTTTAAGCTAATTCTTATCAGATTCCTACCTTGGGTGAGCTATACCCATTAAGTGAATAGGCCTCTTGAAGTTGTTACTCAAGGGATGGCCTCTTTTAATAAAGAAAAAAAAAAAAACATCACACTGGGAGAGGAAGACCCTCAGGGTTCCTAGGTAAAAGAGAAACAGTTATTATTTAGTATTTACATTTCAAAAAGTAGATTCTCCATGAATGTTCATAGAATTGAATACTATTTCAGAAATGAACACTGCTACAGATTGTTTCCTGTCCTAATCCTCCTTCCTAATCCTCCTTCATTTTGCAATCAACTGCAATGATTGCAATTTCAACAAGAAAGAGGCATACCACCACCTCTCACCCCTCACCTCCCTATTCCTCTGAGAGCTCTATTCACAACAGAATCCCCAAAATTTGACTACAACAGAGTGAGATGACTCTAGTAGAACTATATATTCAACTGGATATTAACCTCTGCCTTGGGGAGTATTTGTCCTCAATCAATATATTCTCTTTATCCTCTTAGAGAAGGAAGGACAAACCACAACAAAATTATTACAAAATTTGTAATTCCAAATACAAAAGTTTGTTGTCATTTTCAGGCATATCCAAATCTTCATAACTCTATTTGGGATTTTCTTGGCAAAGATACTAGAGTGGTTTGCCATTCCCTCCTCTAGCTCATTTTACAGATGAGGAAACTGAAGCAAACAGGGTTAAGTGACTTGCCCAAGGTCACACAGCTAGTAAGTGTCTGAGCCTGGATTTGAACTCAGGAAGAGGAGTCTTCCTGACTCCAGGCATGTCACTCTATCCATTGTGCTGTCTGGGTACCCCCAAGTTCTAGAGACATAAGTAACAAAATGAAAGACAGTTGATTCCCCTCAAGGAGCTTAGGGAGATAACACACAAAAGGAAGAGGGGAAGGAAGGATGGAACCATCCAATTTCTGTCCTCTACAAAAGCAATGGGAGGAGTTTGCCAAGCCTCCAGTCTGAAGAAAGAAGAGACTGAGGGAGGTGGTGTCACTCAAGGCTTGAGTTTGCATTGATGAGATTGGAGGTGATGAACTTAATCTGGAAGGAGTAACTTGCTCCACAGTGTTGAAACTAAGAGGAGCTGCAAGTGCATAGTGGAGAGCTGTGTCTCATAACTTCTCTGGATCTATTTCCTCATATGTAAAATGAGAGAGTTATATTACATGTGCTCTAAATACCCTACTAGTTCTGAATCTATGATCCTCTAATTATAGAAGAAAATTTATTAGACTGAATTATTTTTTAAAAAAGAAATACATGAGTAGGACTCAGAGAAAGATTCCCACTTTCTAACTCATTAACCATATACAAGGCCAAGTTATTTGTGTATGAAATTTGTATTTTGATAAATTATTTAATTATGCTAAATATAGGTGATACCAAAGAGTTGGAAGAGGAAATATATACTATAGATACAAATAAATACCACTTATCTTCCAGGAAATTAAATCTGATTATTAAAAAAACATGGTCTTTGTTCTACCCTCTACATCTGTCCTTTTCACTAGACTATGTTTTAAATATTTAATCAATCAGCAAGTATTTATAAGGTGCCTTTGATGTGCCTGGCATTGTACTGGGCACCAGACATGTAAAAAATAAATTTAAGATAAAAAAGGAAATAGTTCTCTTCTCCCAAGGAATTTTTATAGTCTCTCAAATATTCACTTCAATTTTGATTTTCAGTATATTTTTTTTTTCATTTTTAGTGCTAATTATATTTACCACACCTCCACTATGGACCTACTCTATTGTGTCATTATGCAGGGGAGGTTATGCTAACTGAATGTGAGTTCTGGTGAAGCAGGAAAGATTTCAGGTGTGGCCCCAGTGGAAGGTTATACATTTAGAGAGGATTGTTGCTAGGTGGATTGGCACAGAGTGATGGATTGCTCTGGTCATAATCATTCATTACACTGTCTACTAAAGCACAGCAGGAGCTGGGGCAGAAAAGGCTCTGTCCCAGGAAAACAGCTGAAATTTAGAGATCTCTAACAACCTCCTATACTTGCATCTGGTTAGCAAGAAGAAATAGTGAAAATAGGATGCTATCTTCATGGCATAATGGGTGCAGAGCAGGCCTAGATTGCAGAGGAAGACCCAGATTCAGATTCTGCTTGTGACTTTTACTTAATGAATGACTTGAGCTAGTCACTTAACCTCTGAGTGCCCCAGAAAAGTCTCTACAAGTCACAGAAGACTTGCAGATCTGCATTGGTAAAGGGATTTTCCTACACCATAAAATCACAGGTCTACACCCCAAAAATGGGGTGGAGGGGTAAAAGTTAGCAAATGGCACACTGATGGCTTCACCCCAAGGAGGGCTCTTTCCTGAGCTGCTGCTGCCTCATCCAGCCCCACCTCATCAATAGCATTCATGGACAAATTTAATGTCATTTGCCCTACATGCAAAAATTGCCAGCTAATGCTCTCTTCCAAATTATGGAAAGTTGCCATTTACATGAGTGTAGCAACAGCCTGTATTCTGACAAAAATATGGATCTTTTGAAGTACTGAAATATCTCTACTCCCACAAGGCACAAAGTATGGGCAAAATCCCTAAATTCATTCACTTCTTTTCTTCCCTTTTTAGGGGGTTCTATGCAGAAAACGGCACTTGCAAAGCCTGTGACTTAGTTTGCAAAACATGTGAAAGAAATGCCACCAACTGCCGCTCATGTAAAAGGGACCTGGTTCTGGCCCATGGCACATGCCAGGAATCCTGCCCTGAGAGGCACATAGCCGTGGACGGAATATGCAGACATTGCCCAGAGATGTGTCAAAGGTGCATACATGAGAAAACATGTCAAGGTATGCTGGAGAGAGGGAAGGAGGAGTTGACCCTCTGGCCATTCACCTAAAGAGGAGCAAGGGAACAGTAGATTCATGTGTCCAGAAAGAGCTGTGGGTGTCAGTTTCCCAATGATGAGTGAAATGACTTGGCTAATTCAATGTGTATCAGTCAGCTGATACACATTGTTCCTTCCCTAATGCAGAATTAAACAAACCTGTCTAGAAGATCCTGTCTAGAAGATCCCCAGCTAGTGAGTAAACATTTTATTATTCAAGGTTCCCAAGGTATATAGTTAAATTCAATTCAAGAAGTGTGTATTAGGTGCCTGCTCTGTGCCAGACACCATGCTAGGGACTGAGGATAGAAAGGGAGAAAAAATGTAGTCTTGCCTTTATGGAGATTATTCTCTATTTGAGAGAAAGAATATATCTCTGGAAAGTTAATATATTCCCTATTTCTTGAGGAGGGTAACCTGTTGTTCTCTTTTCTGATTTAGAATGCATGTCTCCTTTCCTCTTACATGATGAAATGTGCCTTCGGGACTGCCCCCCTGGCTTTTATGAGGATTTCTCCAAGTGTTCCCCTTGCAGTGAGAGCTGTAAGGAGTGCAATGGCCCTGATGATGACGACTGTAAAGTCTGCCCTGATTCCTTGGTCCTTTATAACGGACGGTGTCTGGATACATGCCCAGATGGAACTTACAATGAAAAGTCTTCCAAAAACTGTAAAGGTAAAGACTATAGGAGACTTGATGGATTGTACTTTGGTGATGTATTAAGGAAAAGGAGTGGAAACAGCATTTTTAGCTAGGTTAACTCTCTAAGACTGTAAATTATAGATGAGTCAGAATGAGTTTGGTGGGGAGCATTTGCACACCCATGAAACACAGGTCCTTAACATATTAAATTTGGCTGGTCCTAGGTAATATTAGGAAGGCAATCAAGTTTTTCAGTGCTATCACTCTTCCTTAAGCCTTTCCCCCCCGTGACGCCTTTGAAATTTACTCCCTGCAGATGCCTTGTCTTCCCCTGCTGTTTATTCCCTATACAGCTAGGTGGTACACTGGACAGAGTACTGGGCCTGGGGTTAGGAAAACCTGAGTTCAAATTCAACCTCACACACTTACTAACTCTGTGACCCTGGGCAAGTCACTTAACCTCTGTTTGCCTCAGTTTCCTCAACTGTAAAATAGGGATAATTACAGCACAGATCTTCCAAAGTTGTTAGGAAGATCAAATGAGAGAATAGCATAGTGCCTGGCATATACTAGGCACTATAAAAATGCTTATTCCCTTCCCCCAGTGAAAAAGACATTGAATTTAGAGTCACAAGACCTGAGTTCAAATCCCAGTTCTGCTGTCATTTACTATCTATGTGACCTTGGGCAAGAAATAAGCTCTCTAGGCTTCAGTTTTGTCACCTGGAAATTGAAAGGTGTTGAATTAGGTTACTTCCAAGTCTAGATTTATAGGGAGAAAAACGATCCCTCCTACTCTCAGGAAAAGGTCTGATATCAGTTATTTATACATCAGAGTGAACTTAATTCTAGGTATTACCTCTTCCTGGGCCATTGCATTTTAAATCTAATCTCTAATTATGGGATAAAATTTTGTGCCTTGGTATAGGAACCTCAGACGTTCTGCAAAACAGAAAGGAATTTGGGGAAAGGGTGTGTGAGCATAGGTGGGGATCCTCTTGTCACTGCTCTCCCTATGACAAACTTCTTCTGTCTCTGTAGCAACCAAGCAGAGCTTCATAAGCCCCCTAAAGTTAAACAGACATCTCTGGCTTTGTCCCCCGCCCCCTCCTTTTCTCTTGTATGAGTGGGCTCTGTGGCATACAACATCCTTAATCTATCTGTGGGAAGGATGCCACTGCCATTTCAGGTGGGACGCTACCAAAGTGCCCCTCCAAAGCCTTACCAAAATATGGAAGAGACGCTAAGTGATGAGCAAAGTCTCCACCATCCCAATTTTGCTGGCAGAAGAAGAAATAGATTCTTTCCTCCTTCCTTGCCCTATCTTGTGAAAACAGCACATATCCTTGGCAAGAGCATTGGATTTGGAGTCAAAGGACCTGGTTTCAAATCCAGATTCTATCCCTTGCAACAATGTGACTTCATGCAAATTGTTTCACTTCCCTAAGCCTCAGTTTCCTCATTTGTAAAATAAGGGAATTAGACAAATTGACCACTGGAGTTCTTTCTAGCTCTAGAGCTGTGAGTTTATAATTCCTAAGAATCATAGAATTTGAATTGGAAGAGACTTAAGAAATCACCTAATCCAATCCTCTCATTTTGCAGAGGAAACAGGCCCAGAGAAGCAACAGCTATTATGAAATATGTGATTGCTAAGCTCTGGTTTGTCCTTACTAACCTAGAAAGCTTGTAAGTACAGAAGCAGATATTGCCTCCATGAGAACTAACCTCACTAAGCTCAAAGTAGCTCTTTGCCAGAAACTTGGCCATAAGGACATTATTAATATTATTATCATTATTTTTACCAAAAGTGACTTCTCCTATACTTCAAATGTGCAAAGGAGGAAGGAAGGAAGGAAGGAAGGAAGGAAGGAAGGAAGGAAGGAAGGAAGGAAGGAAGGAAGGAAGGAAGGAAGGAAGGAAGGAAGGAAGGAAGGAAGGAAGAAAGGAAGGAAGGAAGGAAGGAAGGAAGGAAGGAAGGAAGGAAGGAAGGAAGGAAGGAAGGGAGGGAGGAAGGAAGGGAGGGAGGAAGGAAGGACACATTTATTAAGTACCTAATATGTATCAGGCACTGTGCTGATTATTTTTCAAATATTATCTTATTTGGTACCCTCAATAACCCTGGAAGATAGGAACTATCTTTCTTTTTGTTTGTTTTTTCATCTTTAGTCCTTGGCATAATGCCTGCAATATAGCAAGTGATTAACAAATGTTTATTGTTTGCCTGCCTACTTTTCATCATGCAGATAATAATTGATAGAGCTGGGATTTGAACCCAGGTCTTCTGACTTCACACGTACCACATTCTGCTGGCCCACATTTCTTTCCAGTGTGAAGGTGACTAAATATAGAAGCAAATTACCTGAAGAAGACTTGGTCTCTAAGATGAACAAAACTGGGTTCTACATCTACTTTTTTTTTTCACAATTATTGTGCACTAATTTATAGCTCATATCTTCATAAATTCTCCCCTGTTGTTAATCAATCATTGTCAGTCATGTCAGACTCTTGATGACCCTGTTGTGGATTTTCCTGGGAAAGATCCTGGAGTAGTTTACCATTTCCCTCTCCAGTTCATATTACAGATAAGGAAACTGAGGCAAACAGGATGAAGTGACTTGCCCAGGGTCAAACGGTCAGTTAATATCTAAGGCCACATTTGAACTCAGGAAGAGGCATTTTCCTAACTCCAGGCCTGGTGCTGTATCCACTGTACCGCCTGTCTGTCTAAATCCTCACCCACCCCATGGTAAAATCATTTTGTTTGGAATCACAATGATTATCCCTGAGACTACAACACTTTACTATTGATCAAATTGGCGATAATATTGATCAAATTGGAAATGCTTCAAGATTTACAAAGCACACATGATCATGACAGCCCTGCATAATACAGGATTAAAAATGATGCTCAGAGACTTAACCAAAAGCACCCAGGTAGTTAGTGGCAGAGCCAAGATGGAACTGACCCAGCTCCCCTGAGTTGTTTCCATTTCTTCAAAACTGACTAGAGAAAGGTCATATTTCTAAGACTCTTATCCTAAGAAGAACCCATACGTGATAAACAAGAAAAGTAATAGCAAAGACATTTTTTTCCCTTTTATCCCAGGAGACTTATACTCTCCTCCAGAGCCTTAGAACTCGTCAGAAATGTCCCAGCCTAAGCTGGAGAACTCTTGGAACTGAGCTGCAGAATCTTTTTTAGGGAATATGGTATTAGAATGGATGAAAAGATGGTAGATTTAGAGTTGAAAGAGACCTTTGAGACCATCTAGTGCAATTCCCCATTTTAAAGATAAGGAAACTGAGGCCAAGAAAAGTTAAACGAATTGCTCAAGGACAAGATAGTGAGAAAGGCAGAATTTGAGTTAGGGCCTCTGACTCAAAAGCCAATGATCTTCCTACTATACTAGAAGAGAATTTCTTAGGTATTGTCATAAGGAATGAAGTCCAAGGTTTACTCTCTGTTCTGCTGCAGGTTGCCATGAGACCTGTAAGACTTGTTCCTCTTCTTGGATGTGTGACTCTTGTAAAGAAGGCATGACATCCTCTTGGCTGGGGTTCTGTAAGATTCATGAGAACTGCAGCCCTTCTGAGTACAAGAATGAGAAGACTCAGATATGTGAACCTTGTCACCTGAAATGCTATCAATGCACGGGACCTGCTGAAGATGAATGCCTCAGCTGCCCCGAAAAGGGCCTTCTTCTCAGTGAGTATCTATGCCTTCCCTGAGGAAAGGCAAGTGGGTCTCCGTATCTGAGACAACTACCAGATCTGGTGTGGTTTACCCTGAGTGACCGTACCAAAGCTAAGCAGTGTCTGGGGGTGTCATGAGCAGGTTTAAGACATAGGAAAGGGGGAAAGAGAGGAGAGAATAAGGGAGGGAGGGGGGAAGGAAGGAAGGAAGGAAGGAAGGAAGAAAGGAAGGAAGGAAGGAAGGAAGGAAGGAAGGAAGGAAGGAAGGGAGGGAGGGAGGGAGGGAGGGAGGGAGGGAGGGAGGGAGGAGGAAGGAAGGAAGGAAGGAAGGAAGGAAGGAAGGAAGGAAGGAAGGAAGGAAGGAAGGAAGGAAGGAAGGAAGGAAGGAAGGAAGGAAGACAGTGCTCAGTCAGATTGACCCACCAGTCCTTTAATGCATCCACTGCTGACACGCAGCCATTTCATAGAGGTGGTACCTGTTAGATGATCAGGCCAGTGGCGCTCTGTTCTAACAGATATTAAGGGCATATCTTTGTCTCACTGATTAGTATTTGCCACTATCTCAATCAACAGGCACTTAAGAAGTGCTCACCATGTCCTAATCACAATGTCCTGGCTGAAAAGTAGACCATAATCAGCATTCTCAAAGTATAACAATTGAGTTCATTCTGTTTCCATCACAAACACAGAGAGCTGGGTTTAGAAGGCACCAAGAGTAGCAGTAATCACAATATCAAACTCACCTGGTGGTGTGTATACAGTCCCTTGGATACCAATATTGTCACTGCTTCAAATTAACATTTGAATTGTAGATCACATTTATGATTATTCAAGTAGAGTCTTACTTTCAGCCTATGGATAAAGCTTGTAGAAAAATCTGGTATCCAGAATTATAATTAAATTTCTATAAACCAGAAAGAGAAGAAGAAAATCTTTACACTCTCCCACACCACATTCTATCATATGTGCAACTATGAAATAGAAATGTTCCTGAATTATTGTAGACAAAGCAGATCATGCAGAAGAATCTGTCAAGGTCTGAAAGAATCTGCTCAATTTATAGTTTTTCCCATTGCCTATTGGGAGTGGGGGTGGGAGGGAAGGAATGGAGAGAGAATGTTCCATGTCAATATCTTTGACCAAAGGAGAAAAAATAGATTTCGAGCAGGAAGGGACTGTAGAGGTCATTCAATCCAAACCCTTTATTTTATAGACAAGGAAACAGATTCAGAGAGGTCAAGTGATTTGCCCACAGCTAATAGATGACTTTGAGTCCAAGTTCAGTGATCTCTCCATTATGTCTTGGAAAATGCCACAAAGTTTGGCCATACTCATGTTCTTTTTTTACCTTCAGATCTTTTGCTCATGAAATCCTGCTATCATGGAAATTTGCTCATCTTTCCACTCAAATCCTAACCATCCTTCAAGGACCACCACAAGTCCAACTTCTGCACGGAGCCTCCTTTGTCCACTATCACCTACATTAATCCCTTCCATCTCTAAATCCTGACTGCACTTAGTATCAAACAATTTCATTCCTTATTATAAACTTGCTCTCTACTGTTTCATGCATAAAGATATCATCACAAGCAATACATGAACAATAGGAAGCATGTCTCCTAAATAAAGCTTGAGAAGACTCAAAGGGTTGTGTATATAGTAGGTAATGTGTAGATATCAGAGAATATTGCTAACTCTTTTTTCCCCTTTTCAGATACAACTTGTGTAGATAAGTGTCCTGATGGCTACTATACTGATGCAGAGAATCGTCAGTGTTCTCCCTGCCATAGCTCTTGTGAAACATGTGACGGGAAACATAGCACCCAGTGTCAATCCTGCCACCCAGGCTGGTTCAAGCTAGAAAACAAATGTCTGCTAGAATGTGAGGAAGGGTAAGATTGTCTTACAAATCCAGGTTTGGCATTCAAGATTGTCTGGCTTCAGCCTTCCTCTTCAGGTTTATCTGATTCAAAGAATGCCTTATAAACTCCTGAGCCTAGAATTCAAGGGGATAGGGACTGGACCTGGGATTTCATGAGTATAAGGAACCCCCTCTACCAATGTGCCTTCTCTGGAACTATAGTCTTAAGAGAATTTCCCAGAAAGAGGAATCAAATTAATTGAGAGGTTAGGTGATTTATGCAAGGCCAAATAGTCATTGAGTCAGAAATGGATAGTGAATACAGGTCTTCCTGTATTCATGGTTCAGGTCATGATTCCAAGGCCTCCTCTTCGTTAAGTATGCCACACTGTTTCTCCCTAGAATTCAAGTGTATCGAGAAAGAAGGAAACAGGCATTTACTAAGTGCCTACTATGTAGCAGGCTAAGCACATTACAAATATTGGATCATTTGTTCCTTAAAACAATCGTGAGAGGTAAGTGCTATAATTATCCCCATTTTACAGTTGAGGAAACTGAAGCAGAGATAAAGTGACTTCCCCAGGATCATGCAGCTAATAAGTTTCTAAGGCCAGATTTGAATTCAAGTCTTCCTTATTCCAAGTCCAGAGCTCTATCCCTTGTACCACCTAGTTGTCAAACTCCCTTTCCAGCTTTATTTGATTCTAACAATGTTCCACCAACTCTTGAGCCTGGCATTCAAGGCCATCCATGATTGGGCTCCAACCTTCTTTTGCTTCATTCTCCTCCCCTAAATACCCTCTTTGTTGCAGCCAGAAGAGGCTCTTCATCGTTTCCCCCATCTCATCCTGCTTTACCACTTATACATCATCACAAAGGCCACTCCTATTCCTGGAATGAAGTAGTTACATGGCTCATTGGACAGAGAGCTGGACCTGAAGTCAGGAAGACCTGAGTTCAAATCCATTCTCAGACACCTACCAGTTACGTGAACCTGTAGAAGTAACTTCATCTCTATGTGTCTTAATCCATGGGATAAGGAAATGACAAACTACTTGAGTCTTTGCTAAAAACCCCAAAAGGGGTCACCAAGAGTTGGACGTGACTGAGCAACTGAACAACAGTTCTTGGAATGCATTCCCTTCCCACATGCACACACTTAAATCTTTTCTACCTTTCATAGCCCAATTCAATTGACATCTTGTCCATGAAGCCTTCCCCGATGGCACCCACCTTCCCTCTCATGTTTTACTTGAACACTTTAGATCTCCTACATTATCATATTTTACTTTGCATTGCACTTATCTATGGAATGTCATATCTACCACTAACCTTACATTTTATGTTCCTAGAGGACAGGGGGCTAGCCTGTTTTAATCTTTCCCTTCTCAGTACATATTGTTGTCATTTTTAGTTATGTCCAACTCTTTGTAACCCCATTTGGGGTTTTCTTGGAAAAGATACTTGGAGTGGTTTTCCATTTTCTTCTCCGGTTCATTTTACAGATGAGGAAATTGAGGCAAATAGATTTAAGTGACTTGCCTAGGGTCACACAACTAATAAGTATCTGAGGCCAGATTTGAACTCAGGAAGATGATTCCAGGCCCTGTACTTTATCCACTTCACCATCTAGCTGCCCCAACTCATTATAAAACACAGTACTTTCCATGTAGCATCAGAATAGGATGCATATGTGAAATTACATTATTATAGGGAAGTAATGCATGAGAAAATTCCCTCTAACAATGCAACTTGGCATCTTCTCTGCAACTTGTAGTTACCTAGAGTACTAAGAGGCTAAGTGTCTTACCCAAAGTCATACAGGATCAGAGGAAGGATTTGCACTCGTTTTCCTAGCTCTAAAGGCAGCTTTATAGGAAGGGTTTGATAAATGTTCATGGAGTTGTGTTGAAATGAGTTGGAGACAAATTTAAAAGAAAGTTTTATTGACCAAAGAGATTAAGTCCCTTAATAAATGAAGCAACAAACAAATATTTGTTAAGCATCCCTTCTGTGCAGCTAAGTGATAGCATGGGGACCCCGAGCCAGGAAAACTGGAGGTCAAATCTAGTCTGAGACACTCACTTAGCTGTGAGAACCTGGGCAAGTCATTTAACCTCTGTCTGCCTCAATTTCCTCAACTGTGAACAGTTGTTGTAGGGATTAAATGAGATCCTATTAGTAAAGTACTTTGCAAATCTTAAATCTCTACATAAATGCCAGCTGTAATTATTATGTGTCAGCCATTGTGCTAAGTGCTGGTGTAACAAAGATAGAGATAAAGTAGTCCCTATTTTGGGGACAGGTTGAGGTGAAGGAAGTGGAGCAAACAGTAGAAGTGGGCAACATGTACATAGAAGTGTAGAGAAAATGGAAGAATAAGGACTGAATCCATGATCTCATTGCTCTAGGGGGCTATCAATAAGGATGCTGCTTCTACCAATACTGATTAGCACCTTTGCTATAACTTAATCTCTCAGAGTTGCCTACAGAGATTTAGTGACTTGCCTGGGCTCACACAACCAGGATATGTCAGAGGCAGGAGTTGAACATAGGTCCACTAGAATGAGAGAGTTACAATCCTTGAAAGACTCTTTCTTTCGTCATTCCTACCATGCCTTTGGCCATTCTTTTTCATCTCTGTACTTTTCAGACATATTATGGATTTCGTAATTGACCTGTCTTGATTAATTGACTAAAGAGAGCCATCAACCACCTATGCAGAATGACAATGATGATTCCAATTGTCTAAATAGTCCTCTAGGATCTTAATGTTACTGCCTAAGTGGCATTGGTAGGGTCTGAGTGGAGCAGCTTATGCAATATATCTATGTAATAAATGGAGAAATACCTAGACACAGACTTGGGTTGTAAGAATATTCCTTTTCATCTTGACTATTAACAAGGGAATGCTAAACTGAAAATTGACCTGAGCTGGTATTTTTGTTATAGTTGAAATCTAGCATGAAATCTTCTCTTTCCAAGATGTTTTAAGTGCACATTCCTGCCAGATAGAGGAAGAACTAAGAAAGAGCAACTAGGACATTGTCTGGGGCACTGAAATTCAAGATTGTAACAACATAATATGCACTCTGCTTCACAAGTGAGAAACCACTAGATAAATAACTTCCCCTCCCAGTCAGTTGAATTAACTTGTGACCTATTAATCTCATATAATTAGTTAAGTTGATTTGAGGGGGATTTGCCCATGTTTTGCCCTGTAGCTGGAGACTTTTTTCAAGTTGTTGGTTCAAAAGTGGCCTTTGTGCCCTATGTGCCAACATTATTAGTTACAGCTCTGCCCTAGACACTAAGAGACAAACTAGATGATCTCTTTAGGCCCCTTCTACTCATAATCTCCCCCCTCTCATGTTAACTAGAAAAACTACATTGGCACCCCATCAAAAAATATAGGCATTTCCAAGTTCAGATGGTGGGTTCGCATTAGACTAAATTTGCAGTTGTTTATGAGTCTTAAAAATATATTTTTGTTGCTCTTTCATCAAAACTCATCTGTTAATGTTGAAATCTTCATTTTCTATAATGTCCCCACCCATTTTAAAAGGATTTGATTGTGTAATAATTAGAAAAATAACTCAGAGGCCCATTCACAATTTTCTCCATTTCCTTTTCCACTTTTTCTGTGGCTCAAGGCCAGAGTCTGAAATGGAGAATCTGTTGGTCGGATTAAACTCTGTTAGGAGAATAAAAAAATGAAATTTAAAGAACCAGCTACCATAGAATTCACAAGGGAGAAAACTTCTGAATCAGGAAATGGAAAAATCCAGTCTTTTAGGTGAAAAACTGGACTACTCCCTGCCACCGGGAAAACAACAACAAAGATATGAAAATAGAGCTGATTAAATTGTGACAAAGAAGAAAGAAATGGATGTTCCTTTGAGCCAGGGAGTTTCTCTGAAACTCACTGTTTTCTCCTTCATTTCAGATATTATGCAGATAATTCCAGCGGACTATGTGAAAAATGTAACCAGGACTGCAAAGGGTGTCAGGGCCCTGGTGCCACAGACTGCCTGTCTTGTCACAAGTACTTCTTCCTGATCCGCTCTAAAGGAGAATGTCATCGAACCTGCCCTGAGCACTACTATATAGAAAACAGGACACATACTTGTGAAAGATGTCATCCGACCTGTAACCAGTGCAAAGGTGAGGACGATGGTCTCTGAATGGAATTTATTATATGGCCATGCAAGAGGTAAACAAGACTTCTTGTCACCTCTTGGGTCAGATCCAAACATCTATAGCCAGTCAGTCAACTAGTTTTTATTAAGCTAGAATATGTTCCAGGTACTCTACTAAATGCAGGAGATAGAAAAGCAAAGGGCAGTTCCTCCTCTTAAGGAACTCTCTGTCTAATGGGGGAGACACCATGCAAACGACTATATACAAACAAGAACGTTGTTTGTCCTTGTTTCTCAAAGAGGACCATGACATCAGGGAGGTGATGTCATGCCTTGCAAGTGAATTGGATTTAAGTGACAGACGGCTGTGCAAACTCACCAGCCTTACTTTCTCCTCCAGAGCCATCTGGTTCCAGGGCAAGATAAAGACCAGAATGACTGGAGATGGCCCCAGATGCAGTTGTCAGCCTCAGCCTTTTTAAGCTGAGATCGTTCTCAGGTCTCAGATACAAACAAGATAAATACAGGTTGAATTGGTAATAATCAAGAGGGGGAAGGCATGCACATTAAGGGGTCTTAGGAAGGCTTGACTTAAGCTGAGACTGGAAGGAAGCAAGCAGAGCCTGGAGGCAGAGATGAAGAGGGAGGGCATTACAGGCATGGAGGATAGCCAGCAAAAACTGACCAGGGGACAGAATGTCATATTACCAGACAAGGGACAGCAAAGAGACCAATGTCGTTGGGTCTCAGAGTACAGAGTGGAGTTTAAGGTATGAAAAGACTGGAAAGGTAGGAGAGAGGCCAAGTTATAAAGGGATTTGAAAGTCTGACAGAGGATTTTATAATATAATATAATACTGCTGGTAATAGGGAGCTGCCAGAGTTTATTGAATTGGGGTCATAAGGTGACTAAGTAGTAGAAAGAAGTTCTGACTAAATCAGAAGACCTGGGTTCTAGCTCTAGTTCCCTCTCTGCTACTAACTCATCAAGTGACTCTTGATCAAGTCACAGAGCCCCTGTTCAGGATTCAATTTCTTTATCCATAAAGTGAAGGTGTTGTACTGAACCACCTCTGAGGTGACTTCCAACATTCTAGCAATGCTTTTTAGCTCCCAGCTTTTGAAAGCCCTTCATCATCAAACCTGCCCACCCTCACTTCTCATTCCTCTCATCATGACAGGAGATATGGTCTTGGGAAAAATGTGCTAGATTCGGAGTCAGGAATCCCTCTCTTTGATTCCTGCTTCTAAGATATTTACTAGTTGGGGGAGAATCTTCATCCCACTGTCCCTTAAATTTGCTATGAAAGTTACCAGACTTGGACTTAAGAGACCTGGGTTCAAATCCTGCTTCTGATACTTACTAGGTGTGTGGTCATTGGCAGGTCACTTAAACTCTGAGCCTCAGTTTCTGTATCTGTAAAATCATCAAAATAATACTTATGCTGCCAACTTCAAAGGTTTATATCAGGAAAAGTACTTTGCAAAACTTAAAGCACCATGTAAATGGGAGTTATTATTAACAATAGTCATAGCTATTTTACATTTAAATAGCACTTTGAATCACCCATTTAATATTTAATTTCCTGCTGCCATGTTCTTATACTACTGATTCTCCCACTTTAGAATATCCTCTTCTCTCTTTGGTTTTTCATATTCAGCCCATCTTTCAAGGCTCTCTGAAGCCCTCCACTTCCAGAGAGTCTTCTTCAATTGTTCTTTTATTTATTTTTAGTATACATTTGTCCTTCCCTCCCTTTCTCCTCTGAATGTTTATTAAACCAGTTAACATAATGAAATTTAGCCATTGCTCATTCTCCAGTTGTTTCACATGTATTCATTTGCCTCCCTGGTTAGTTAGAACTCCTTGAGGACAAGCATTACATCTTAAACAGCTTCTCTGTCCTTTATAGAATGCCACACAATGCCTTCCACATAGCAGTTGATTCTCATGGGCAACAAATCACAATTGAACACTTACTAGGCTTCCAATTCTAGGAACTCCAATGGGTGCTAAACATGCATGGTCTCTGCTCTCAACAAATTTCTAATCTATACTACCAAGCAAGCCTTCCCTCTGAGATTACCTTCAGTTTACTTTGTCTATATCCTATATGCAAATAGTTGTTTATATGTTACCTTATTCATAAGGTGAGATCTTTGAGGGCCTGGGACCATTTTTTACCTTTCTTTGTATCCTCATCCCTTAGCACAGTGCCTGTTACATAATGAGAGCTTATTGAATGATTATTGGCTTGCATTGAGTTGATAAAATAAATGAATAATACAAAGCAACAAACATATATCCATACCTGGATGGAATTCCACCAAGACCCCATCAATTTACTAATTCAAGGCCAATGTAGTCAACTATCCCCTGTTCCCTGCAAAAAAAGATACTTAGCAGGTGCAAAATGTGCGAATCTAGAGAAGCCACTCCAAATGTTCACATGGGTTATTTGTGCACGACCTGTGGTAACACATTCTGAGCTCATATTATTCTGATCAGCCACAGTCAGATACACTGAAACTTGGTTATAATGCAGTAATGTCATTTTGGTCCTCTTTGAGAATGAAGGAAAACCACCACCACCGAGCAGGTATAGCAATAGTTTCTTACCTTGTCACATCCTTCAATTGTTCCTACTGAGTATTCATAGGCAACAAATCACCTGGCTTCTGCCTTCTAATTTCTTAGGATTTTGTGATGTGAATATGTATTTCCAGCATTCAGTTAGATCTGGCAAGAGTGTTAGATCTTGATCATCTGAAATTACATCCCAGTCCCTCTTCACTAATCCCAAGGCTTTACTAGACACCTGAAACTTTGAAATGAAATGGGATAAGAAATCTTTCAAAAGATTTCTTTTGAGGAATTCATTTTTCATCTTTCTTCAAACTCCCCATGGAATTCTCCCCATAATACACACACACACAATAAGTTTTGGTATTTAGACTTTGCTTAAATGTCTCCTATGAGAAGGAACCCACTCATCCCATTTTTTAAAAGCTCTAATGGATAGGAAGCCTTCCCTGACATCGAGTACATGTTTCCACTCACTGCTCCTAGTTTCACTTTCTGGAGCCAAACAGATCTAATCCCTCTTCCATGTAATTTACCCTTGAAATACTTTTCTGATAGCAGGCCTGGCTCCTAAATTCTTCTTTTCTCCAGGGTAAGCATGAATGGACTATGCCCCAATACCTTTTGACAAGTTAGCAATTTGAAACAGCATAGAAACAATACTATAAACTGGAGTTAGATTCCCAGGTAAACCTACAGAAATCTATTTAATCAGACTAAGAGAACTATATTACCTGCAATCAGACTGTTGTGACTATGAGAAAAGGCATTTTGAGTTCTAAACACAAGATGTCAAGAATACGTTCCCCCAGCATTTCTGGCAGAGATTCTCACATCAAAGGAAGGGGTGGGGTGTTCTGTTTGGTGAGGGCGGAGTAAACACACCCAGGGAACAATAACTCTGCATACTTATTTTAGTCCTTTGACATTTTAAAGATCCATAATTTGATTTATATGGATAATTTCTCCACTGATTTAAATCTATGTCTCTCCATAACATTGTATGTGCTCAATGAATGACTGACCATGAATTCTATAGCCAAAAAACTCTGCCTATTCAAAAAAAAGCAAAGGAGGCATCTTCATGCTTTATCATAGATTCACAGACATAGAGATCATCTATCCAAAACCCTATGCTTTACAGAGTAGGAAACTGAGGCCCAGAGATTAAGATTTACCTAATATTACACAGGTAGAGGCAAAAGAAACCTCTGAACTCAGGTCTTCTGTGTCAATATACAGAGCTCTTTAAAGAAAAATATTAAGCCTTCATAAGACAACCAAAGAATGAGAAATCCAAAAGAGGACTTAGATGAATAGTCCAATGCCTTCATTTTCAGTAAGAAATCTAAGATCCAGAGAAATTAAGTAATTTGTCCAAAGTGAAAGAAGGAGTTAATGACAGAACTAAGGCTAGAACTCAGATGTACAGTTGGATCATCTCCAGATGGCAACTCTCTGCATGTATGTAAAAGAAGGTACAGTTTGAAAAAAACATTCTTTTTTTCTTTTAATGTTAAATCCTTTTTGTAATCTGAACTGACACTAAGTCCTTTTCCACTTTTGTAGTTCATTAATTACTAACGAGGAATTCTTTAGGTAAATGACTCTCCAGGTATTCTAAATTGGGGATGGGAAAGATCACTGGTGCTAATTGTTGTGCTGGGGTAAGGACAGCAAATGGGAACCCCAAATCCACAACATTTGCAAGAAAATAAGAAGTCGGTTAGGTGAGTAAAGGGTACTCACTTCTAATAGTGCCATGTGGTTTAGCATGACATCTCCCCTCCTAACATCAGGCAGACTCAATATCAAATAGATGCCCAGCTGAGAGTTATGTCCTTATTTCCATCATGAGTACACACACACACACACACACACACACACACACACACACACACACATGCATATTTATTTAATTTTTTCCCCTTTAACTAGAATCTAATAATCTTGGCTCCCCAAAGCCTGAATTTCCCATTTTGGTGGTCTATATGGATTGCCTTTATTTCAAAATCTCCATTTTATTTGGATCATGTAGACAGACACTAAATGTGTTCCTCCATTATGCTCAATTTTACTTGACACAGTACCTCAAAGATTGCTGGATTTGGAGTCAGAGGACCTAGGTGACCTTGGGCATTTAACCACTCTAGTTCTCAGTTTCTTCCTCTATAAAATAAAGAATTTGGACAAGATGATCTCTGAGGTTCTGTCCTGCTCTATATTCTATGATTCTCAAAGTCTGATAGTTTTTTATAACCAAAGATACAAATGGATATATTATTGACAAGTATGTCTTTTTTTTCCTTTTTCTTTTTCTTTTTTTTTTTTTTTAGGAAAGGGGCCCTTGAACTGCTTATCCTGCATGTGGAGCTACCATCTCTTAGGGGGAATCTGCACCTCAGATTGCCTTATAGGAGAATACAGAGTAGGCGAGGTATGTCATATTCTGAGTTGTTTGGTTGTTTCCATACTCTGTGGTAAGAAGCAAGAGATCCTTCAGGGGGAGCTAGGTGGCACAATGGATAGAGCACCAGCCCGGGGTCAGGAGGGCATGAGTTCAAATGTGACTTCAGATACTTGCTAGCTGTGTGACCCAGGGCAAGTCATTTCACCCAGATTGCCTCCAAAAAAAAACAAAAACAAAAAAACAGAGAGACCTTGCTAGGTCCTACGCCACTACAGTATTTTGACTGTGCTATGATTTCATTACTTTAGGAAACTTTCAGAAAGGAAACTGCATTTGGAGCAGGATCTTGTCTGGGGCAATGCAAGTTTAAGTAACTTGTGCAGGATCACAAAGACAGTATGTGTCAGAGCAGTGATGGGGAACACCATGGCCTAGAGACCACATGTGACCCTCCAGGTCTTCAAGTGCTGCCCTTTGACTGGATCCGAACTTCACAGAACAGATCCCCTTAACAAAAGGATTTGTTCTGTAAAACTTGAGACTCAGTCAAAATGTCACACTCAAGGACCTAGAAGGTCACATGTGTCCTCAGAGGCTGCAGGGTCTCCACCCTGTGTCAGGGGAAGGACATAAATCCAGTTATTCCTGACTCCAAGACTTTGAAAAGTGACTCTTCACTTTACTGCCTTATCTCAGAAGAAAGTCAAGAAAATTATTACATTGGACAAGAAGAATGGTTGTGATAACATCATTTGTCAGGTTTCCTTGCCCCCTGACTGAAAATGATGCTGCTTGAGGTTACTGGGAACCCCAAAATGTCAGGGTATAGGGCAGAGTCTGCCTGAAATGAATTCACACACTCAAACCATCTTCCAGTCAGTAACTCCCAGTCAAGTTTATTTTAATGCCAATATAAGCAGTTAGGGTTGCTGGTGAGCCTGCAGCTTGATGGGAGTGAGACTGATGCTTATGTACAGAAATGACAGTGAAAGAATCTGGGTGGGATTAAGGAGTGGTAAGTAGTCTGGGGTAGGCCAGGAGCAACAGGGAAAGGATGTCTGATAAGCTAATTAGGTGACCTAACTGTACTGATGTAGGCCCTTTGCCTTGGGCTGAGGCAACAGTGATCTAGACTGCTGAAATTTCAGGGACCAGGTGGGTTTCAAAAACATGGTCTTTCCTTTTAGAAAGCTAGGTCCCATCACCCCATCAAAAAAGTCCCACAGTCTCAGATCAAGACCAAGGGAAAGACTTGGGAAATATTTTCAAGGACAATACTGCAATCCTTGTAGATCTTGTGATACACATTTATAAACACCCCAAACCTTCGATGTCTGTCTCTGTGTATAACCACCTTGAACAGCTCTCAGCATTGCCTAAAATTTCTCTAGGAGTACACAGAATAAAAACACAGAAATACCTGAAAAAAAAAACAATTTAAGAATAATAGATAATTCCTGATCTGCCAGAGTTCACTGGGTCTCCCTCTCTGTTTTCCTTCCATGAAAGATAGCTCTGAAATATCAGATTAACAAACACAGCCAAAATTTCTGGTTCTCCTAGCTTTTATCTGCTGCTTGAAGAAAAGAGATTTGCAAAATTAAAAGAAAACTGAACTGGAAGAAACCAGAGAGTGAGAAAGAAGTCAATTGATGTCATTTTCTGGGCTGTTGTATACATTGCTACCTTCTTGTCCCTCTAGCTCAGTTGCCTTGACTTCCTAGTTGTGATAACTGGCCCAGTACTGCCGTCCCACTCTTCAGATTGTCATAATGTTGAGATTCAGGGTGCTCAGGACTCCAAAATATCAACACACCAGGTCCTGCCCAAATCAATTCAACCTAAGCCTTTTTTCAGCCAAGAAAAGCAAAGTTTATTAAAGATTCACCATACTGGCCAGATTCTTAAGGAGCCAAAGCATTTGTGATACTTTTGTTCACAAACAGGCCAGATTGAAAGTGACGTAGATTAAATTTGAGCACCTTTAGGGATACAAGAAGGATCTTATATACAGAAAGATTGTGGGAGGGATCCAGGATTAGCCAAGTAGAGGAGAGGTTTGGGAAGGTCTTGATGGGAGTGGTCTGTAGACTGGGGTAACTAGAGGTTGGACTCCAGAAACCCAGAGAACGGGATAGGGTGGGAAGTAGCTGACGGCTGTCTGAAGATAACAGACCAGGGAGGGCTAAGGATAACAGAAATGCAACGGAAGGCTTATAGACTCAGTCAAACGCAAGATCAAGTGGGAAGATTCAGGGAGACTTCAAGAGGGCTCCCAGAGCCTATACCTCATTAATGAGCTGTTACAGAGTTACTAAATGATGAGGGGACTCAGGCTCCACCATTCATCATCTGGCACACTATGTGAGCTCAGGAAAGTCAGTTAACCTCTTTGGGTATATTCTTCCCTTTGAACATGAGGAATTGTATTATCTGATCTTTCAGGCCCCTTCCAGCTCAACTTTGTATGATTTTATACATTAACAAGTCTCAGTCCTCCAGTAAGTGCCCTTCAGTGAATTCCTCCTCACTCCCCACCTCTGGCCCCATACCTTTAAAAAACTAATAATGAATTTCTTGGTGGTTATTTTCAGGAAGAAACATTTAAATGTGATAAATGCCATGAGAGCTGTATTGAATGCAAGGGCCCTGGCCCCCAAAACTGCACCATGTGCCCAGCTAATATGATGCTATATGAAGAGGATGGTCGCTGCATCCACTGTTGCAACAGCTCAAGTTCCACAGAGGTTCAGGATTGCTGTGACTGCCACGAGAGCACAGGTAAGTATAGGAGAACACACAGTGTGGGTAGGTACAGAAGAGTTCACTGCTCAGGATGAGGAAGAGGGATAGACAGGGAAGAGATGGTAACGATTTCCTTGACTAAAGATTTCATTTTATGTCTCATTTGTTGCCGTCATTGTTTTGTTATCTTCAGGGGGTGATGTCAACATAGTCTTAATAGTTGGGATGTTGTTTAATAGTTTTCAATCATGCATAACTCTTCATGACCCTTTTTGGGGTTTTCTTGGCAAAGATCCTGGAATGGTTTGCAATTTCCTTCTCTAGCCCATTTTGCAGAGGAGGAAACTGAGGCAAACAGAGTGAAATGACTTGCACAGGGTCACACAGCTAGTAAGTATCTGAGACCATATTTGAACTCAGGTCTTGCTGACTCCAGAGCCTCTAAGCTGCTTAGCTGCCATTACTGGTATAGGTCTACATAATGAGAAGCCCTGCTTCTCAGTACTTAACCCTTCATCCCCACCCCACCCTCGTTCCTCATATTTAGTATGGCCTACATTGCCCTGATCAATATTGTTTCTTAATAAAATGCCTAACCAAAACCAAACCCCATAATGTCCCAAAGCCTACCGTGAAGTCATCTGCTGATTTCCTGAGGCATCGTTCCTATGTGATAAATCGAGTTGTTTTACCTGGTCATGTTTTAAATGAAACTAATTAATGATGTCAATGGATGATGTCTGTAAGAGCCCAGGGAGAAAAAGCTAACCTTGAAGTCAGAAAGACCTGTGTTAATTGATTGATAGATACATACTAGCTACGTGACCCTGGACAAGTCACCTAACTTCTCAGTACCCTTAAGCAATTCAGACCATAGATTACAGGAAAACTGCAGATCTTCATCGGCAGAAGAAATTTCAACACTGCAAATTCCTTCCTCTCTTGAAATTACAACCATTTGTGGTTTGTTTGTGATGTATGCCTGTATATATGCTAAAAACCTCCAAACTCCACAACCAACCCACCAGAACCTGTATCTTTGGTCTCCATAATCGTATCAACTAAGCATTCAAGAAGACTTCAAATGGCATTTCTCCTATAAATAGATTTCAGGCAAACTTCTTCTTGCCAAGCATAGCCCTACTGGGCTTCTGGTTTACCAAATGGTGAGTGGAATCTGCTTTGCAGATATTTTTGTATATTTCAGAGTGGGGTCATGGTAATGAGGCCAGGGCTGGGTAAGCAGACAATTTTTAGGGCACCTTTCCTAACCCCATCCTCACACCAGGAGGCCATTTTACAACCAAAATTTTGTTAAATTTATGCCATTGGAACACAAGGAAAATTCAAAATTAGGCTTATAGTAATTTTCCTTTCATGTACAAAATAGCCTAGGTCTTATATCCCTATCTTTGCCCAGGCTGCCCCAGTGTCTGGAACGCATTCCCTCCTTAGAATACCTTCATTCAGAGCCAAAACTCATGTGCCACTTCTTATGGTGGGGGCAGGGAAGGGAGGAGAGCTTCCTGACTCCCCCAATCATCAGAGCTCTCTCTCACTCAAAGTTACATTTATCCTTTTTCTATTTATTTGTGACCCTGGAGAAGTCTCTGATCCTTTCAGCATTCTAAGCAGAGGAGGTGCTGACTTACATCCACAAAGGGAGTTTCCCTCCTATTACATTGAAATCTCATCATGTCCCTTTCCCCATCTCTTCTGGTCCCTATCCTATCTCTTGCATTTGCTTCTCTGTTTTCGTCTTGAATTCCTGCCCCACCCCAAAGGAGAGGGTAATCTCTTGGAGGGCTTGGAATGTTTTTGTTTTGTATTGTATTTGTTTTGTATCTCTACAATTTAGAATAAAACCTTACTCATTGAGGGATTTTTATTAAAAAATGTTGAATTGAATGGGATACAATAACCAGCTTTGGCAACAACACCCATATGCATTTACAAACGCTAATCATTCCTTCTTCTCCTTTCACATCTCCAACTCCCGGCCAACCTCCTCCTCCCAATAACAGATGGTTTCCTCAGCTCCTCATACACATATATCCACCTCGAGACCTGACTGAACTTAACGTCTTTGGTGTGTCAATTAAGAATAATTGCCCTTATAATATCAATGCCCCTGATGAACCAGGAACCAAGACCTTTTATTGCCATATGCCAGTGAACACATGCCTGATAAGAGTTTCACTTTTATTACTAGCATCATGGGGCTGCTCTATGGGATCCTAATGAATTTCTATTAACCACTAGTACCTACTTTACCTAGACACTCACCCCTGAGACAGTGTACTCTGGGATGAATTTCAAGGCATTAGGAATTTCATTCCTAAAGTTTAGTAGTCCCCTAAGAGAACTGAACTAACAAGGGATAGAAAAAAAAATCATGAAAACACATGGGAAGCACAAATCTCTGAAGCTTTAAGAGCAATGAAAAATAATGACCAGATGCCTCCTTGGTATCACAGTAACTAGCATATTTAATGACTGACATAGTCAATAAAAAGCTACTGCTGCTGAAAAATATGATTATTATTGTAAGGAGACAATGGGAGGTAGCTGTGATGTTGCAGTCTTGTATTTTGAAGATTGAGATTTAAGTCCTGGCTTGAGAGAGCTAGATCTTCAAAAACCAAATGAGTTAAATGGGTAACACACTTTGCAAACCTACAATGCTATATAAATATTAGAATTATTATTCTTTTAAAATGGTCAGATCTTAGCTGCAGTGAAAAGAGAAGGGGACAAAGGAGGTTTTTGCTAGAAAACAATTCATGTAAAATAAATATTTTTAATTTAAATTTTATTAAATTTAATAATATAAATATTATTAAGTACCTACTATGTGTCAAGCTGGGGCAACTAAATGGCTCAGTGGATAGAACACTGAGCATGGAGTCAGGAAGATCTGAGTTCAAATCCAACCTTAGACATTTAAACAAGTCACTTAACTTCTGTTTGTCTGGGAAGCAGTTAGATGGCTTAGTGGATAAAGTGTTGGGACTAGTTTAAAGGCAATCTAAGTTCAATTCTAGTCTCAGGCATACTACCTGTGTGACCCTAAGCATTTCACTTAACCTCTATTTGCTTTAATTCATTGGAGAAGGAAATGGAAAACCAATCCACTATCTTTGACAAGAAACCTCTATGGACGTTATGGTTCATTGGATGATGAAGAGTCAGATACAACCCAACAACAAATGTCTCATTGTACTAATATTTATTAATATCATCTTATTGGATCCTTACAGTAGCCCTGGGAAGTAGACACTATTGGTATCCCCGTTTTACAGATGGGGAAACCAAGAGACATAGAGGTTAAACTTGCCTAGGAACACACAACTGTCTCAGGTCAAATTTGAACTCAGATTTTCAGTCCAGTCCAGAGTTCTACATACTGTACCACCTAACTTTAGGAATATTAGGTAAGTGACTTCAAGCTCATTGTATCAACTGAATGACCTAGCAGACAAAATCTACCTGACATATTAGATAGCATGATTAAAATTATAAATGAGCTTGTTTTTGATGTCTTTCTTAAAAAAAAAAATCAACATAATTTCCCCAAGTATCCCTCCTTCTCTCCTTCCCAGAGAATAACTCTTTTCTCCATCCCATATCAGTCTACTTCCCTTAGGTTACAATTTCCATTTTAGGAATAAAGATGAGGTCACCACAAATCCCCTGGCAACTGACTCCAAATTACAACCTCTCAGGTGATGGAAAAACAAAGATCCCTCTTTTATTGTCTCCTATTCTCCCCTTAATTACCTGTGATAGTTTACATTTATTTGGAAATGAGGAATAAAAAAACAATCCTTTGTTGACTAACTAGCCCCTTTCTGAAAATTATGAGTACAGATGGCCGAAACATTTTTTTAAAATATAGCTCTTATCCCCAACCTCAATCATGATTTAAGTCTTTCTTACTTGAACAGAATTCGAAAGAAGACAAGAAAGGTAGGTAGGAACTAGATTGTCGATGGCTTTATATGCCAAGAGAGCAGAATTGGGAACGTGAGTAGACTTTTCCCAATATTTCCCATGGGGGAAGGGTAATTTGGTAGAAGGATACAGGGGACCATTTGGAAGTCATTTGGAGTTGATCCCACATGGTATGAGGTTGGGAGGATCCTCGGCCCCTGTGTCCTAGAAATCCTTGTCCAGATATATAAGATTCATCCAGAGGTGTTTCCTTTATGGGAACTAGAGTAACATTCAGAGCTTCTAGCAGTTAGGATACAATTTCCAAACAGCTAACCTTCAAAACTTATTCTCCCCAACCCCACCCCTTTCTTCCTTTCTTTTGGTTCTATCTTCCTCCAGAGGAGTGCAGCTTTCGACGTGGTATGACTATACCCCAGACTGAAACGTCAAAGCGGACAGGTCTACTCATCACTTCCTCCATCATGCTGGTCCTCCTCTTTGGAGTCACCATCTATGTCTGGAAGAGGTCCCAGGCCAAATCCCAAAAGGCTCACAAGGCTGGATATGAGAAGCTGTCATACCAAAACAAAACTTCTTCTTCCTATAAAAGCAGCTATCGAGAGAGTACCAATTTCCAGGAGGACCAAGTTTTTGAATACAGAGACCGGGACTATGATGAAGATGAAGATGATGACATTGTCTACATGGGTCAAGATGGAACAGTGTATCGGAAATTTAAGTATGGTCTGCTGGATGATGATGATGAAGATGAGTTGGAATATGATGATGAAAGCTACTCATTTAAGTAAATTCAAATATATTGATAGGATTATTTTTCCACTCCTAATTATTAACTTTGGGGAGTATTTTATTGCTGGCAAACCCAGCTCAGGCTTTGTGGACACCCTTAAATGTTTTTTTTTTTCCTATTCCTCTGGGTATTTAAACTCAGGCATCATTTCATATTCATTTAAAATCCAAGAGAAAGGCAAAGATTAGTATGTCTTTCCCCTAGGTAAAACATCAAGGCACCACTACCATCACTTCAGTAGCAGCCCAGAGTGAAAATAAAGTGAGTTTTCTACTAATTGCATATGATCAAGCATTCCCCACAGGCCTCCCCTTCCCACACTTGGGATTGACTTCTGGGAATTTCTAAAATTTCCTAGGGTAGTGTTAATTTTTTTCCTGACTTTTTTTTAACTGTTTACTCTTAGTTTTGTCCCAAAGTCAAACTGTGAGAATTAACAAAAAAATTCACCCCTTCTTATTTATCCAGACTCCCAAAACTTACTCTCTCTCTGTCTCTCTGTCTCTTTCTCTCTCATACACACACACACACACACACACACACACATTGACATTTGGCACATGTCACAGTGGAGTAGATCTGCTGCTGAAGTTGTCAGCTATTACTTATGTTCTCCCAAGATGTAGAGCAGTAGTGTCAAGGGAAAACAACAGAGGATTTCCTAGGATTAATAGCAATTTGAAATGCCATAGGCTGGCAATAATGCTTAGGCACCAAAGGACCACAAAAGGCAGGGTGGAGAGGCAGGCAGTAATGAGCTCAAGTAGGAGAAAACTGTAAGTTTTCCAAAGAGCATATCTATCTCTCTTTTATTGGTGTGATTGTTTTCTCCAAGAGCCCAAGACTGACTATTCTGGAGAACCAGCTAAAAACATCAAGAAATGGAAGATAATTGGCAATGCTAACCCCCAAACAGATGTGATTAAAAAAAAAAGATATCTTCTTCTTTAAAACAGTCTTAGCTACAAAATCAGGGATGCTTTCAAAACAGGCTTTCAGATATTCTGACTCTTGGTAGAGCATTTGGAAATAGAGTCTAAGGCTAAAGGAAAGATCCAACATTTGATTTCATACACCACAAATTGTCTCCTCCTGTGTGTGCGTGTGTGTGTGTGTGTGTATCTGTATGTGTCTCTCTGCCTTTCTCTCAATACCTTCTTGCAAGACTTATTTCTATAGCATTCCACACTATTGTAAAATGTATTTGACTCCAAATTTTAGAATTCTTTCAAAAAGGAGGAAGGGAGAAGGCTTTCCTGAAATAAACAATGACGTGAGAAGAATTCTTATTGTACAAAATAATTAAAGCAAAGCCCATTTTATTCATTGGGTTGTTTTTGAAAAGAGCCTCCCACCAAACTAGAAGTCTACATGGAGACTTTGAGTGGGGATAACTCTCAGCTTCAGAAATATCAATAGTGATCACATCTAGCCTTCCCATCAAAGTGTTCCCCTAAGAAAAACTACATCCCAAACATGGCAGCCAGAAGTAGATGGTGCAGCTGTTCTGCCCATTAGAACAAGTAAAAAAGAAAAGAAGAAAATCCTGGAGGCAGAGACAGGGATAAGAATGTCAGGAAGTAGATGAACCATTTTTGGACAATCTGCAAATTATATAAAGTGGAGTGGAGGTGGGAAGGGGAGGAAAAGTATGTTGTGAAAATATGTCTCTGCATGGTTTTTTTTTCCCTTACCCTTCTGACTTTTTTAAAAATATCATCAGTATTTTTGTAATACTTGAATTATCTTCCTTTAAAGCAATCATCTTCTTAATGGAAAGTGTAACTACCTATATTCATGGTAAAGAATTTTTTCTTGGAACATCTGTGTGGCTTTAATAGAACCCTCTTTTAAAAAGCTAACTTTAAAGTCTGTATCAGAGGTTTTTCTCTTTTCATGTGTGCTTCAGTGAAACCTATGGGCCCCTTTTCAGAATAATATTTTTAAGTGTATAAAATAAAATGCATAGTATTACAAAAGAAATAAATTATGTTAAAATGTGGTTGTCAAAATATCTTTTACAAAAGAAGTTCATGGATCCAAGGTTAAAAACCCCTCAGCGATTTACACACATACACACACACCATATATATACATATACACATATATACATATACATGTATAGTGTGCATATATATGTAATACATATATATATATATAATGCATAAATATATACACACATAGGCATATACCTACCATCATGCATCAGCTAAAATTGTCTCCACCATTGTGGGGGGGACTAGTGTCACAGCTGCAATTTCACGTGTAAGGAATACAAATGAGCAATTATTGCCACACTGCCTCCTCAGCTACAAGAATCTTTTTAAAAGTGTGCGGCTTCTCTTCCAATCCAATATTGAAATATAAGAGAATATAAACAAATCAGCCACCTTGCCAAGGTGGATCATGTCCCCTTTATTGTAGACTTCTCTGAGATCATACAACACTGTTGATATTGTTGATACAGTGTCTCTCGTTTTTGGTATTTTCAAAGCACTTTCAGGGACCCTGACACTCTTCTCGGACACCTAGAAGTTGTTTCCCATGTGGAAAGGACTGGTGTTTATGATACATTGTTTAAAATTTAAAAAGTCCTTGAAATCTGGTTGTTGCTGTAACTTAAAATGAGAAAGTCTGCTGATTGTATTTGCTGTTAAAACTTAATGTTCCTCTTCCTTGTTGGAAATGTCACGTTATATCCAGGTTGCTTTGCAACAATGTGCAAACGTGTTTAATAGATACAAGCACGTTGGGGGAAAATAAACTTTTTGATTTGTTTTGTTTTCTGTTTGCAAAAGCCTTGGTAATTTTCTGATGAATCAGTGAGCCCTGGAACACACCAAGAGAATGGGTAATATGTTGGGATGTTCAAGATAATAAAAATAATTCTGAGGGTAGGAAGGAAATAAATGCTGGACCACAAAGGGACATTGCTCTGCATTGGAGATGCAATTGATAGAACTAAAAGCAGCTATTGAGCACCTACTGTGTTCCTAGCTCTCTTTAAATTATGGGTAAAGAAGGATACACCTGAAATATAAGGCATGATCCCCATGCTGCAGGATCTTTTAGTTTATTTGGACAGGTAAAACTTACAGGTATAAATACATATTATATAGTAATTATGGGATGACACAAGACTACAATAAGGAGCAGCATGCGCTGGCCTTGGAATCAGGAAGTTCTGGGTTCAAGTTTTGCCTCTAATGCATACTAGCTCTGGGATGATGGATAAATCATTTCATCTTCCAATGCCACAGGCAGCTCTTTAAGGCCATCAATTAAAGATAAGGTGCAATCTGCATCAGTACCAAGAGTTTCTATATCAGGAAGCTCCTTAATGGATGACATCACAACTATGACCGAAAAAAAGTTCAAATTAGACAATCTAGACTTAAGTGAATCATTAAATTGCATGGTCATGAGTAGGCATTTTAGGAAGGGGGTAGCAAAAGGCACTAGGATGGGGAAGGAGGGCTAGCAGTTTTAGAAATAAGGAAACTGAGGCCAAAAGAGGTGAAATGCCTTGCCAAAGATTGCACAAGTGCTGTGCCAGTAGCAGAAGCAGGATATGAGCTCACTTCCCTGCTAGGCTAGAAATAAGACTGCCTTTGGAGTCAGAGGACCTGAGTTCAAATCCTGCTTCTGCCATACACTTAACTATCTGATTTGCAATATAACATGTCACCTCAATTTCCTGATCTATGAAATGAGGCATTTTCCAGCTCTAAATCTATAATCCTATCCCAGATCCAGTAGATTACAATGTCTCTCAATGTTACATCTTGAAGACATGGGACTGGAGATGGGATTTAAAGGATAGGTATGATTTGGGAAAAAAGAGAGGGGTGGGCAAGCAGGCACTAGATGAGAACTGGAGAGAATCACATTGAGTGAGAAAATACTGGCCCTGCCTTTGTTGTGATGGAAAAATAACTTTCACCCGAAAGTGACTGGGAATGATGCTGTAATCTTACATTTTTCATTGATAACCTTCCTCTTTAAGAGTAAGATTTGGAGAGGGGGTACAGGTGGTGGTGCAGTGAACAGAGCACTGGCCCTGGAGTCAGGAGGACCTGAGTTCAAATGTACTTTCAGACATTTGACACTTTCTAGCTGTGTGAGCCTGGGCAAATCCCCTAACCCTGACTATTTCACCCCTGCCCCCCAAAAAAGAGTAAGATGGGGATAAGATGTTCTACAAACAAGCAGTTTCCCTCAGAAAAAGTGAAAGGGTAAACAATATTTCTCAGATTTCACATCAAGCAAGGTCAAGGATAAAAGTAAATCTGAAAACTCATCTAGTCTCTTTTCCCACCATGAAGAAAGGCCTCACTGTTGCCATGAATGACCCAGACTCTTGTACTTGCTTTCATTTCTACTTCACCATTACAATTAATTATGATTCTCAAAGATCTCAAAATATAGATCTTAGAGCAAAAGTAACATGTAACTCCTTAATCACGTCACCCGTCACTGTTATAGAACCCCTAATTAGGAAGATGAACACATAGAAATAAGATATTTTCTGTACCAAAGGGGAAAACCAGGAAGTCATTTTAAAGAGCAGTTACCCTTTCCTTATCCCCCAACCACTTCCCTACATTCACATACATCCGTTGATGTCATGTAGATTTTAAAATCTGTAACATCCTCCACATCTGCAGTCCTTCTGAAACCTTGAACAGCTCTAAAGAATAGCTATCAATAAATCTCATTGAGATACATGTTTTATAAATGGTCTTTCTCAGTTTCCTTGTCTTAGAATTAAAATTGCTTTACCTTAAAAATTACTCACTTGGAGAGACATTGCCACCAAATATAAGAATTAAAATTGGTAGGGGAACTTGCTCAATTCTTGCTTTCATTTTATGAGGAAACAACATTCTCTGGTCCTTGAGAAACAGTATTAATTCACCTGCCCCCCTCATACGTCAGGTGAACACTTTAAAGCCAAGAGATGGGAAGACATTTTCCCAAGGAGACACAGCGAATAAGTAGCAAAGCATGACAACTTGTATCGATAATAATAATAGCTAATATTATATTTGTATGTATCACATATGTATATGTGTGCACTTAATTTGATCCTTACAATAACCTTGTGAGTTGTATTGTGATCTCCATTTTTGCAGATAAGGAAACTGAGAATGAAAGAGGCAGAATTGAAATTCTGGTCCTCTGACTTCAAGGACTGTATACTCTAGCTAGTGTAACACCTCTTTTTGTTGTTGTTTTAGTTATTTTTCAGATATGTCTGACTCTCTGTGACCCCTTTTGGGGTTTTTTGGCAAAGATATTGGAGAAGCTAAAGGGTTAAATGACTTGTCCAGCATCACATAACTTAGTAAGTGTCTGAGGTCACATTTGAACTCAGCCCCCATATTCTATCCACTATCACAAAACTTCAAACAATTTTGGAGGAAATCTATCCAGTCCTTTTAGCTTCTGATCCAAACAGTATCAGTCAAAGCTGAGGCCCTTTCCCTTTTGCTTTCCAAAAGCATCCACAAAATCTGAGTGAATATCTCCTTGCTACTTTCCAAATACAAACCAAAGAAACCAAGACTTTTATCTATAGGGAGAAAGCAGTGACAACTTCACCCTCTCAGTGATGTAACTTCAACCAAATTCTTTTCATCCTAGGTTGGAATGGTCACAATCAAGTACAATATCAGAATTTGTTCTTGTCACTGAATCTTTGACCTTTAACAAATGCTTTAAGTTGTAGAAAACTGAAAACAAATAAAATAGTTTAAAAAAATAAAATAAAAACAATTACTTTGAACTCCTAGAACTGAGTCAGGGCCTGATACATTCCAATTGTCCTGGGCAGGGGAGGGTGACTATGGAAGAGAAAGGAACTTGCATTTATTAATGACCTACTATCTTTCAGAAATTATGCTAAACTGTTTATAATTAAATTCTGAAACTTCAGAGAATTTCAGTTTATATGCATTTAGCCTGTTTGCCTTTTTTAACCTAACTTTCAGGTCGACACTTCTCATCTTCACAACAACCCTAGGCTCTGGCAAGTAGGGTTAGGGTCAGATACCAATCTGGATAGGGTGTTTCCCAGTGCTTGGGATACATCAGTTTTCAGGTCTTTGGGAATAGCCTAAAGAAGAAAGACTGATTCAGAAGTGAGGATCCCTGGGGAGCAGGGGAGGTAGAATGAGCTGTCTTAAAGTATTTAAGAGTCCATCTTTTGGAAGAGGAATTATACTAGGTTTTCTTTGCCCCTGAGGGAGAATTAGAAACTGAGGCTAGAAGCTGAACAAAAGGCAAATTTAGGTTTGTTATAAGGAAAAACTTCCCCAAAGAGAGGTCTCCTAGTCAAACCCCTTTATTTTACAGAACTGAGAACAAAAAAGATAAAGATGGAATTCAAAACACAGTTCTTCTGTCTCTAAATGCAGTATTTTTTCCACTGTACCAGGATAAAGTCCACCTGGAGGAAATATTTCTTAAAGATGGCCAAAGTTTTCCTAATAATCCTATTTGTGAACAATTGTTCTGATTTCATTGGGCCCTGGAGCAATGCAAAGTCACCTAAATGAGATCCATATTCATTCAAAGGAATTCAATCTAATGAGAAAACAAAATGACTATAGAACATCTATCAAACAGATTCTCCAATGATTACATAGATTCAGCAATACCTACTAGATCTAAGACCAGAAGAATGGGGAGAAAACAGATTGGATTACCTTCCAAAAACTATTAGTCCTTTCAGTGACCCCAAGCCACCTTTCTAAAAAATAAATTAATTTATTTATTTTTAATTTTCAACATTCACTTCCACAAGTTTTAAATTTTCTCTGCCTTCCTCCCCTCTCCCTTCCTCAAGGCAGTGTACAATCCAATATTGGTTCTGCATTACATTCTTATTAAACATATTTTCACATGAGTCTTACTGTATAGAAGAATTAGAATGAATGAGAGGAGCCATGAGGAAGAAATAACCAAAAAAAAAAAAAAGAGCAAATAAATATACTTCCATATGTATTCAGACTCCATATTTCTTTCTCTGGATATGGATGGCATTTTCCATCATGAGCTTTTTGCGTTGCTAAGAAGAGCGAGACCTATTAAAGTCAGCCTATAAGAAATGATGAGCAGGTGGATTTTAGAAAAACCTGGAAAGACTTATATGAACTGATACTGAGTGAAGTGAACAGAACCCCTCCCCCAGTAAAAACTTATCATTTCTTATAGCACAATAGGATTCCATCACAAATGTATACCACAGTTTGTTCAGCCATTCCCCTATTGACAGGCATCCCCTCAATTTCCAGTTCTTGACCACCACAAAGAGAGCTACTATAAATATTTTTGTACATATGGGTCCTTTTTCCATTTTTATGATGTCTTTGGGATATAGTCCTAGAAGCAATATTGCTAGATCAGTGACCCCAAGCCACCTTCCTAAAAAATAAATTAATTTATTTATTTTTAATTTTCAACATTCACTTCCATAAGTTTTAAACAAAAAATAGAACATTACACCCTGATTTCATAGGTCCACAGACTAAAGAAATAAGCAATAGACTAAAAATTATTGGAGTAAAACAACATTTCCTCAACATATTAAAAAGTATTTATTTGAAAGCAAGAGCTAGCATTATATGTAGTGGTGAAATATTTAAGTCTTTCCCACTAACAAGTATAAAGCATTTCCAAACTCGCCATTGATACCTGACACATTTTTAGAAACATTCATTATTGCAATTTCCAGAAAAAGAAGTTAAGTGGCTAATCTAAGGCAAAGAAATGTAAAGTAGTTTTATTGGCAGACAGTGAAATGACAGAATACTCAAGACATTTAATAAAACAACAAAGATGATTAAAGATAAGTAAACACTTTGGGACAACTGTAGAATAGAAAAAAAATCTTCATGATCCCTATCATGTCAATGTTTCATTAATAAAAAGCAGAAGAAACTGAGAAAAATGCAATTTACAATAATGACAAAATGTATCAAGTACTTGGACATTAGCATACATAGATGTGTATTGAATATCTATAAATATAACTAAAAACTATTTAAACGGAAATGAAAGAGGAATGAAACAATGGGAAAGACAGCCAACATGCTTGGCTACGTCAAGTCTGTTAGTCAGCCAACCAATTTTTTATTAAGTACCTACTATGTGTCAAGCATGGTGCTAAGCCCTGAGGATAGAAAGGCAAAGCACAGACCCTGCTCTCAAGGAGTTCACAATCCAATGGAGGAGACAGTAAACAGACAAACAAGGTATAAAAAGGATAAATTGGAGAGGATCAGTAGAGAGAAGGCACTAAAATGAAGAAGGTTTGGGAAAGTCTTCCTGTGGAAAGTGAGTGGGACTTGAAGGAGGGCAGGAAATGTGCTAGGTGAAAATGAAGAAGGAAACCATTCTAGGCATGAGGGACAGCCAGTGAAAATTCCATGAGCTAGGGAGATGGAGTGTTTTGTCCAAGGAATAAGTAACGAGGCCTATGTCACTGGATCCAATAAGGATGGGGGTAGGGAGGTGGAATAAAATCTAAGAAGACTAGAATGGGGAGGAGGGGGCAGTGTGGGGGACAAGTTGTGATTGCTTTGATTCCTAAAGAAATTGCTAAACAAAGGATTTTATATTTGATCCTGGAGATGATAGGGAATGATGGGAGTGTACTAAATGGGAGTAGGGAACATGGTCAAACCTGCACTTTAGAAAGATCCCTTTGACAGTTAGTGGAGAATGAATTGGAGAGGAGAAAGACTTTTGGCAGGTCTATTATAATAGTCTAGGCATAAGAGCCTGCACCAGGGTGGTAGCTGTGTCAGAGGAGAGGAGGTGTATACAAGAGATATTATGAAAATAAAATCTATAGCACTTGACAACAGATTGGATATGTGGGAAAAGGGAAAATGAAGAAATCATGAATGACACCCAGGACTTGGGCAACTGAGAAGATGGTAGTGGCTCTGACAGTAATAGAAGTTTGTTCAAAGAGCTCAGATTATAGAGGGAAAGACAATGAGTTCAGTTCTGGACATGCCAAATTTAAAATGTCTACAGAACATCTAGTTTGAGATGTCAACGAAACACTCCAACATGTAAACTAACTCAAGAGAGAGATTAGGGCTGGATATATAGATCTGGGGCAACTAGGTGGCTCAGTTAATAGAATGTGAATCTGCCTGAAATCAAGAAGACTTCTCTTCATGAGTTCAAATCAAGCCTCAGATACTTACTAACTATGTGACCCTGGGCAAGTCACTTGACCCTGTTTGCCTCAGTTCCTTATTTGTAAAATGAGCTGGAGAAGGAAATGGCAGACTCTACTCTAGTATCTTTGCCAAGAAAATCCTAAATGGTTCACAAAGAGTCAGACAGGACTGAAATGATTAAACAACAACATATACATCTGAAAAAATCCTCAACATAGAAATGATAATTGAAACTGATGGGATGACTAAATTCAATAGAATAGGGGAAGAAGAAAAGAGGGCCCAGGACAGGGCCCAGGGGGAAGGTAAAGATGGCAGTACCTTCCAAGTATGCATTCAGTGCTATTGCAACTATAACATCGATATGCTATTTCATAGAATTCAATATAAAAAATGAAGAGACAAGAATACGGGGGTTGATTTTCTTAAGGAAGAGAAAGGGGAACTTGTACTGCCAGATCTCACATTATACTGCAAAGTGGTAAGTTTCAAAACTCCCTGGTATTGGATTAAAATATAAAAAAAAGAGATAAAGGAAATAGAATCAACAATCTAAAATTAGAATTAAAGTTAAACATTGGACTACTGTTTGATGAATACAAATTGATATAATAGAAGAGAAGTGAATCTTTATTTAATTAAAGCCATTAGAAATTAGAAAGCAGAAGTGTAGCTTAAAAATGGAATTAGAACAATGTTTCATACCATATACCATAACATATTCCAAATGGATCAATCAATTAGATGTTAAAATTATGTCAGAAAAATAAGAAAAAATGGAATTTGGTATATTTTCCTAATTATTTATTTCCTTTTTAATCTTAGCTTTATTAGATTTATTTTTGCAAAACCTTTTAAATTTCATACAATTAAAATTATTCAGATATCTTCTCTGTTCCTCTCTATCCCTTATTGGGTCATAAATTTTTCTTCTATCCCTAGATTTAATAGGTTATTTTTTCCATGTTTCTCAATTTGTTTATGACATTAGTTTTTCAATCTAATTTAAATATCCATCTGGAGCTTGTTTTGGCATAAGGTAGAAGTTGCTGGTTTAAATCTAATTTCTTTCACACTGTTGTCCAATTTTCCCAGCAGTTTTTTTTTTATCATATAGCAAATCCTTAGCCCAATAGTGGCATTTCTCTCCTAAAGGTCTCATATCCAAGATATATAAGGAACAGAGTCAAATTTATAAGAACAAGAGCCATTCTCCAATTGATAAATGGTCTAACGATGTGAGCAGGAAGTTTAAAAGGGAAGAAACCTAGGTTTACCTATAGCCATATGAAAAAAAAGTAGTCCAAATTACTACTAATTAAAGAAATGCAAATTAAAGCAAATCTCAGATTCTACTTCACACTCATCAGATTGACAAAAGTGAAAACAAAAAGGAATGTTGTGGAAATGTGGACTTGTTGATACACTGTGGGTGGCTATGTGAATGGGTGTAACCATTTTTGGAAAGTAATTTAGACAAAAAAATTACAGAACAGAGCATGCCATTTTGCCCAGTTATCCCACTGCTAGGCCTATACCCAAAAGAGATCAAAGAAAGCAGAAAAGATCTTAAAGGTCCTTTGTGTAAAAAGTATTTATAGTAGCTCTTTATTTGGTGGTTTAAAAAAAAAAATACAATCACTTGAAAACTAATAGAATGACCATGAGGAATGGTTGAATAAGTAATGGTATAGGAATGTGATGGAATACTATTGGGCTATAAGAACTGAGGAAACAGATGACTTCAGAGAATAGAAAAACTTATTTGAACTGTTCCAGACTGAAGTAAGTAGACCCAGAAGAATATTTAGTTCTATAACATAAATATCATAAAAAACAATTTTGAAGACTTCTTTAAAATTGATGAAGAACTAAATGAGTGGAACCAGCAGAAAAAATTACACAATAACAACATTATAAAGACAAACAACTTGGAAAGCTTGTAAGAACTATGATCAGTTCAATGAGTATTCACGATTGTAACAGACTTATGATGAAACATAATGCCAATCTCCTGACAGAGAGGTGATGGAGTTAGGGTGCAGAATATGACATCAGTTTGTTTTGCTTCACTATGAATATTGTTACTAGGAATGTTTTCCTTCCTTCCTTCTTCTTTCCTTCCTTCTTTCCTTCCTTTCTTATTTCCTTTCTCCTTCCTTCATTCCTTCCTCCTTCCTACTTTCCTTCCTTCCTTTTAATGAGGTAGGGATAGCAAGGAGATAAAAACAGATTTCTGTTAATTAAGGTAAAAAAAACACAGTACCTCTTTTATTAAATTATTGATAAAAAAAAACATAGGTTTTTAGAACATGTCACGGAAAACAAGCAAAATACCAGAATGTGTCATTGATTAAGGTAAAAGCAAGGTTAATATTCTATTTATTAATTAACATTTTCTTTCTTCTTGTTCCAAAAGAAATATAAGCAGGACATGCCTGCTTGAAAACTGCCCTGGTTTTTCAGTACGTGGAACTTGACCTCTCACATTTTGTTTCCCTTACCTCCCACCACCTGTGTGTTGGACTTAGGAACCAAAGGCTTTGGAATGACCAGTTTTCAGAGAAGACTAAAACTTTATTGAAGTCAGGAGGAAGATTTTAAGCCTCTTGTTCTAACTAAGCACCAAATCAAATAATCACATGTCTTCTTTGCTTTCACGTGAATATGACATGGCCATCTTAAGGGGTACTATAGTATTGCTTCATGGTCATAAACTGGGGCACCTTCTTCCTTGCACTGGTTGACTCAGCTCCTTTTTGTCAGCAGAAGATATCATTTGCTCTCTTTCCCATTTCTGTATTATGAATCACCTAAGTAATCTTTTTCATGAAAAATGCTGTGACAATTTGGGGTATACTAGTAACTTAATCATTTCCTCCAGCTAACAGATTTACTGGGATGGTTTTATGGGACAAAATCATATTACAAAAACAGAACTGGACTTAACCTATGGGGTCAGGCTAGATTCATAGTTTTCTGAAACTAGAAAGGATCTCAGAGATTATCTAGTCCAATGTCTTCATTATAGAGACAAGGAAATAACAGCAGCATGGAAACTGATGCACACAGAGGAAAAGTGACTCTACTGAGATTGATCATCAAGGGTGACTAAGGGACCACCCCCCCCCAACAAATTCAAGGTCTTTTCTCATCTCTCATTCTCATGACCTCTCTAACATTTCACATTATTGCTACTACTCCTTTTGGGAAAAATGTCATAATTTGTTAGAAACCTAACATTCTAATGATTAATTAAATCTGGTAATTTAAGAGAAAAATCTATTTTTATTATTTAAGTTTAATTTTATTCAATAAATAAGATTTTATTTTCAGGCCCCATCATTCTTCCCCTTGAAAAAATAAAAACAAAATCTTGTAATAAATATTCATAGTCAAGCAAAATGAATTCCTGCACTTGGCAGATCCAAAAAATATATCTTGTTCTATATCCTAATAACAATGAACAGCTAACTTGATTTATAGTTCTTTAGATTTAAGTTGATGGATTTCAGTGCACAAAATGTCATGGCGCTTTAATCTAAATCTCCATCAGAAATTATTTGCCTATTAATTCCCATTCATTTTTCCTCTTTTGTGGACATAGTTAAAATGTATTCTTTTCTTCTGGTTCTGCTTTTTCATTTTAAATCATTTCATTTTCTTTGTGTTTCTTATACGTGTCCATCCTGATTTTATTAAAATATTCATTAACATTGATCTAGACCAGTTGTATCCGCAGTATAGGAAACTCCTATTGTTCAATCTCCTTCCACAAATGCTGATCAGCAGCTTATCTGTAAATAAACAAAAATAATAATAACTACAATTTGTATAGTACTCTAAGGTTTGCCGAGTGTTTGACAAGTATACATCATTTTATCTTCAGAACCTGAGAAGTAGATGTGATTTTTATCCCCATTTTACAGTTGAGGAAACTGAGGCAGACAGAGATGAAGTGACTTGCCCAGGATCACATAGCAAGTGTGTATCTGAAACCAGACCTGATGTCAGGTCTCATTAACTCTAGGTCCAGTGTTCTAACCACTGAATGGCTTAACTGGCATCAAAGTAAATTGCACAGAATTACCTGGAAAAATGGAGAGGCTCAGTGATTTGCCAATGTTCCTAAGCCAGGTCCTCCCAATTCTCGGGCTGGTACTCTATCTGCCATGCCACGCTGCCTCACATATGCCACATTTACTGAATCATTCACCTATTTTTGGACACGTTACTTCAAATAGCTTGTTCCCCATTGTAAATGATGTTGCTATGAAAATCTTTGAACAGATAGCTATCTTTTTTGGTTATTTTTGATAACACTTTCAAGGTATATCCCCAGCAATAGAAATATTGGATCAAAATGAGGGAGCTTGTAGCTTTATTGTATACTTTAATATTGCATTCTAAAAAAAAGGTGACACTAATTTGCAATTCCACACTCTCTTTCTTGAATCTGTCTCTGTTTCTCTCTCTTGTAATATTATCCTATCCTCATTCTTTCTTTCCGTGTCTTCTCTATCATCTTCACTAGTTTCTCCTTCTTCCATCAGATAGTTCCATCTGTTTTGCAGGCTATATTCATTTATTCTTCAGCCTGTCTTAAGGCTATTGATTCCCAATCAACTTCTCTTACCTCAAATTGTCACCCCCCAAAAAATAATTCACCATTATAAATTTTGTTGGATTGAGTCCCTCCCAGATGAGCTTCCTTTCAAACGTTTTGCTGTTATTGTTGTTAAAGACGTCATTCCCCAAGGCTCTAAACCAGAGTGGGGAACCTGCCCTGCCACATGTGGCCTCAAATCCAGATCCAGTCAAAAGACTGTACTTGAGGACCCAGAGGGCCACATCTGGCCTCAAGGCTTCAGGTTCCCCACCCCTACAAATCATGTAGTTGTAACCGGAATGGTTAAAAAATGGATAAATCCTCCAAGGTTCTGAGAACACATCATGTCTGGAATACTTCTATCATTTCTAGGCTGGTGTTTACACCCTATTGAAATACTTTATGACCATCAATATAAACAGTTAGTTCTCAAAGGAAGAAATGCAAGCTATCAACAGACAAATTTTTAAAATACTTCAAATTACCAATAATAAGAGAAATATAAATTATAACAACTCAGATTTTGTTTCACACCAAAATGACAAAGATTGCAAAAAGGAAAAGGAAAATTGTTGGATGGTCTACAGGAAAACAGGCACACGAATACACTATTGATAGAGTAGCGAATAGGTCCAGTCATTCCAGAAAACAATTTGGAATAATACCCCCAAAGTCAATAAACTATGCATATTGACCTACTTAGTCTTATACCCAAAAGATATCAAAGAAAGAGGAAAAGGATCTAAAATGTAAAAAATATTTTTAGTTTGTTTTGTTTTGTTTTGGTAGGGTCAACGAAATAGAAACTAAAGGAATACACATCAACTATGGCTGATGTGGTTGAACCTAATTATGATATAATAATTAATATAGTAATATAATGCAATATTGCATTATAGAAAATTATGGGAAAAAAAGATGGTTTCAGAGAAACTTGGGAAGAGTTATATGATTTGATGTAGATAGAAGGGTGTAGAATTAGGAAAACAATTCATATAGTAACAACATTGTAAAGACAAATAACTTTGATAAAGGAACCATAATGAATAATCAATGTACATTTTGGGCATCCCTTGGGAATCCTTGAGATGTCAAGAAGATATAATATTGCTGTCAAGAGTATATGTTAGTAAAACAAAAAATGGCAAGGGACCCACATGCAAAAAAAAAAAAATTATAGTAGTTCTTTTGGTGGTAGCAGGAAATTGAGGAAATGCTCATTAATTGGAGGACAACTGGACAAGCTGTGGTATATGAATGCAATGAAATACTATTATGCTATAAGAAATGATGAGCAGGCAGACTTCAGAAAAACCTGGAAAGACTTGCATGAACTGATACAGAGTGAAGTGACCAAAACCAAGAGAATATTGTACATAGTAACAGCAACATTACATGACGATCAACTATGATGGACTTAGTTCTTCTTAGCAATGCAATGATCCAAGATGATTCCAAAGACTTGTGGTGGAAAATGGTATCTACATCCAGAGAAAAAACTGTGTAGTCTGAATGCAGATCAAAGCAGACTATTTTCACTTTTTGTTTTTTCATTCTTGTGGTTTCCCTTTTGCTCTGATTCTTCTTTCACAACATGGCTAATGCTGAAATATGTTTAACATGATTGTACATGTATAACCTATATTACTGCTTGCTGTCTTGGGGAATGGGGAGAGAAAGGAGGAGAAAAATTTGAAACTCAAAATCTTACAAAAATGAATGTTGAAAGCTATAGTTACATGTAATTGGAAAAAAGTACTATTAAGTGAAAAATAAAGAGTCTCTGTCTAGCCTATAGTCGGAGTGTGCTAGAACCTACTGGAACTCACTCCCAGAGCTTAAAACTTCCGTATAAGCCCTTACACGAAGGAAATCGGCAAATGCTACAAATGTTTTGTTTATCGTCTAGACTTAAGAAAGTCATGGAGAAAATAGTAACATTGAACACTAAACTTAAACGTGTTCAAACTAGAGAGTCAGTGTGTAAACATTTCTCAACATATGACCAGCCTATGATAAATCAATGGAAAGAGATAGATAAAAATAACAGAATATGCTGTCATAGATGAATTGTGAGTTGCACCACTGAAGGGAATGTTAACAGCAGTGAGATCAGAGATCCATTTCTGCATCATTCCTACCAACACTACTGGAGGTCCTTCAGTTCAGCACAAAAAGATACTATCCATAAACACTGACAAGGCTGTCCTTTTCTCCCTCCACTGTGTAGCAAATATTCTCTCTGTACTGCATTGTCTCCTTTGATTGCTCAGCTTAGTGTATGCAGAAATCAGATACTTTTTAAGAAAGTGGCATAATAATATTAATATATTTTTCTGAAATAGTGAAGAGAAAATAAGAGCTACTTTTACTTGAATGAAGAAAAATCTCTAGTTCCAGGGAATGGGTTAGAAATTTATTACTACATACACTTAGACAATATTAGCTTTTAAAAGTGAAATCTCACTCTAAATTACTAATAATTAGAGAAATGCACATTAAAACAACTCTGAGGTATCACATCATACCTAACAGATTGACTTATATGACAGAAAAGAGAAGTGACAAATGTTGGAAGGGATATGGGAAAATTGGGACATTAATTCACTGTTGGTGGAGTTCTGAACTGATCCAACCTTTCTGGAGAGCAATTTGGAACTATGCCCAAAGGTCTATAGAACTGTGCATACCCTTTGATCCAGCAATACCACTTCTAGGGCTGTATCTCAAAGAGATCATAAGATAGAGAAAAGGGCCCACAAGTACAAAAATATTTGTAGCAGCTCTTATTGTGGAGGCAAAGAATTGGAAATTGAAGAGATGCCCTTCAATTTGGGAATGACTGAACAAGCTGGGGATATAAATGCAATGGAATACTATTGTGCTGTAAGAAATGATGAGCAGGTAGATTTCAGAAAAATTTGGAAAGACTTAGATGAACTGATACTGAGTGAAGTGAGCAGGACCAAACATTGTACACAGAAACTACAAATGATGTAGCTGTTCTCAGCAATATAATGATCCAAGACAATCCCAAAAGATTCATAATGAAAAATGCTATCCACATCCAGAGAAAGAACTGATGAATGCAGATCAAAGCATACTATTTTTATTATTTTTTCTTGACTTTTTCCCTTGTGTTCTATTTCTTTGTTCAAAGAATGATTAATATGGAAATATGCTTTACATGAATGCACATATATAATCTATATCAAATTGCTTACTGTCAGGGAAGTGGAGGGGAATGGAAGCGAGGGAGAAAATTTGAAACTCAAAATTTTATAAAACATGAACATTAAAAATTGCCTTTACATTTAATTGAAAACTGGGAGGAGTCAGAAAAATTTCTCAAGCCAAATATCTGGGTCTAGTTTCCTTGAAGACTAACTTATAGCAATGTGGGAAATGTGTCAAATGCATCAATGGTATCCACAGATCCAGCACTCTTCTCCTTATATAGTAAGTCAAAAGAAGAATATAGATTCCTAAGGTTCTGATGGTGTGGATCTATTAAAGCTAATGCTTTAATCAAGTACTTTAATCAAGCATAAGAGATGTTGTTTTTCTAAGTAAAACAGTGGAAAGCAAATCAATAGCTCCTTTTTTTCCCCTGGAGGCATGATTTCCCCAGGGTCACACAGCTTACATGTATTTGAGGCCAGATTTGAATTCAGGTCCTCCTGACTCCAGGGTTGTTGCTCTACCACTGTGCCATTCTAGCTGCCCCACATTTCCTTTTGGGGGAAACCTCCCCGACTCCACCTTTATTTAACATTTCATTTTATTTTAACATTTAATTTTAAGATTTCATGTTTTTTCAAAGGATATGGAAGGGATTTTTAAGTGTCTTCCCATCAGTTTTGATTTTCCAGATTCTAGTTCCTTTACATGAATAAATCATGTCCATTTAACACAGGAAACATTGTGAGCTGATGAAAAAAACACTGGACTTGGAGTTAGAAGACCTGGTTTCAAATATTAACTCTATTATTTGTCCTATATGACCTTGAGTCGGTCCCTTCTCCTCTTTGGGACTCAGTTTCCCCATATGCAAAATGAAGGGTTTGGATAGATCAACTCAGCAGTGTCCAGATGAATTTTTAGCAACAGCCTTTATAGGTGAAAAAATGTAGACAGGAAGCACTTTTAGATTTAATATGCATTATAACATTTTCTCCATCCCTTTCTTAAGTCTAAAATCAAGTCCTAATCTGTAACATTTGCCAATTTTCAAGGTATAAATGCTCACACTAAAAATTTAACAATTAGCTCTGCTGCACCTAGCTGGCTCAAGAACACCAGTGATTATTAAAATCCAAGGCCACTGCCAACTCCTGCCACTCTATGTACAAATAGTCATCTGTCCAGGTGTATAGGGAATCCAAACTCTTATCATTGTTTACCTGACTCAACCTCTTATTGTGACATCAGAGTTAAAGGAATGGATATGTTGGAATTCTATGAGAAGGACAACATACGAAGGATCAGACTTAGAAAAGAAACCTTAGAGGTCAGGCCTTTCATTCTATGGAGGGGAGTGGGTACAGCAAGGGGAAAAGTCTAGAATCATATAGCCTGGGTTCAAATCCCACATCTAACACATGTGAATTTGGACAAGTGATTTAAATTCACTGAGTCTCAGTTTCCTCATCTGTAAAATGAGGAATTTGGACGAGGTGACTTTGAAGGACCTTTCCAAGGCTAGATCTATGATCCTGTGAAACTGAGGCCGAGAAAGAAAGGAAATTTGTCCAATTACCCAGGCAACAAATTACAGAACAGATGAGTAGATTCAAACCCAGACCCTCAAAATGACTCCAAATTCATTTCAAACATGCCAGCTTGTCTTCATGGCTTCTGATGAATTTTCTGATACCAAGGCAACAATGGAAAAGGAAAGCAGATGGGGCTTGTTGGACTGTATCTTTGGGCACCAGTGGGTTCCTTATCCATGTTTTGTGTGGAAATGAGACTTTCTACCAAACCCACCCAGTCAAAGAACTACTTAGTAGTGAACTGAACTGTCACCAAATGAGCTCTCTTCACATCCAAAGCTTTGATTGCTGTAGAAAAACTGTGATATAGTCTCATAGCTCATAGATGAAGACATTTAGTGTAGAGAGGCTAAATAATTTACACAAAGCCACACACTTGGGAAGCATCAGATATGAGATTTGAACCCCAGTTTTCTGACTCTAGAGAAGTTCTTAAATTGGAATTGCAATGTGGTCCACTAACATGGATGGGTTAAAAAAATATAAATTCAGCTTTTATTTCAGTAGTGCTGGGCCTAGAATTGGGAAGGCTTGAGTTCAAATCTGACCTTAGACACCTGCTAGCTGTGTGACTCTGGGAAAATCATTTGTCTCTGCCTGCCTCAGTTTCCTCATCTGTAAAATGGGGCTCTCCCTCACAAGATTGTTGGGAGAATCAAATGATAAAATATTTGTAAAGTGCTTAGTACAGTACTTGGCCCATAGTAGGTGCTTAATAAATGCTTATTCTTGTTGAGTCATGTCCAAGTCTTCCTGACCCCATTTGGGGTTCTCTTGGCAAAGGTACTAGTGTGGTTTGCCATTTCCTTCTCCAGATCATTTTACAGATGAGGAAACTGAGGCAAACAGGGTTAAGTGACTTGCCCATGGTCACACAGCTAGTGCCAGAGACCAAATATGGACTTAAGAAGATGAATCTTCCTGACTTCAAACCCACTTACCTACCTACTTGCCAAATGCTTATTCTATACCCTTCAATATAATTGGTTTTCTTGCCAATCCAAGGATTTTTATTTTATTTTATGTGCAACAGTCTACCCTGACTCACACTGCTAAAGGCCTCATAAATTAAATTTTACTCTTCCCCTAGGGTTCTCCAATACCCTTAAAAAGACTAAGGGGGGCACAGTGCTCTCTTCTAGGCCCCACCAATGTTGTAGCCCAAATGTCTTTTTCCCCCCGTTCATATGGTGATCAAAAGAAGCAGTACAAGGATCCTCCCAAGGTCTCTCTTAAGAACTTGGGAATTGATTGTGTAACATGGGAGACACTGGACCACTCAACATGGGGTGCCCACATCGGAGAAGGTGCTGTGCTCTTTGAGCAAAGCAGAATTGAAAGAGCCCAAAGGAACCACAGGATGTGCAAATTTAGAGAATCCACCCCACATATTCACACAGACTATTATTATCAGTGATCAGCCTGTGGTAGAACATTTAAATCTCATATTGGTCTGATCAGCCACAGTCCCACACATTGAAACTTGACTTTAACATAGCGATACCAGTTTGGTCCTCTTCAAGAACAAAGGACAATCAACCCCAAATGTAGGGGGTGGGTCCACTGCTACCAGTTCATTTAGCCTCTAACTGTCAAATTAGCTTTGATACTGAAACATTTCCAAGGGGATAATCACAAATATACAGAATTACTCTCCTAGCACTTGGGAGGCATAATCCTCTTCTCCCATGGCACCACCTCAGTCTCTGGGGAGGAGAAGAGGATTAGGTTCATGCTTAGCTCAGATCCAAGTCCAAACCCCCACCCTGGTGCTCAAATTCCACCCGCTCAGCCTCTCAGGGCTTCTGCATCATCCCTCCTGCAACCGTGGTTCCAAGGTCTGGAACTCTTGGTCTGTGAAGATCATCTGCAAGCACCTGACGCTGAGGACAAACTTCACAAAATGGAAATAATCACTCTTAGACCCATTGCCTTAGAGAGCTGGTAAAAGAGGAAGCAGGAGAAGGAGAGTCTTTCCAGGCTTCTGGGAGCCACAGATAAGAGCTGCTGAAAAGAACATGCCCCAAAACTCTAATAGACTCAGTCTCATTAGAGATTAGATAATTTTAAAGATTCGATAATTAGCCAATCAAAGGAGGTTGCCCCTACCCACACAGTGGAGGACTCAGGCCTGAAGTGGGCATGCTCATACCAACCTAGGTTAAATATGCATTTAAAAACATTATTCTAAGAAGGGGTCCATAGGTTACACCAGGCTTCCAAAGGGCTCTGTCTCACACACACACACACACACACACACACACACTCTCCTCTGTACCATTTCTCTCTTAAAGTTGCCTCCTTTTATTACTGAAGTGATAAGAGGAAAGCCAATTCATCATAATACTAAATACTCATTAAATACTGAGTTTGTGTGTGGAAAAATATAGCTTACGATTCTTCCACAGAAATTACTGAGCTTCTTCAGCAATTCAACATTGGCCTTGATGCCATGGGGATCTGTATACAGAGTCAATGTCAGAATTTTCCATAGCTTTATGGCTACAAATAAATCTTTTTTAATAAGAAAAAAAGAACATTCTCTCTATGGTCATTTGTCACATTCTTTATCTTAGGCTGAACTCTTTAGTGAAAGTTAGCCTTTCAAACTATGATGTACAGAACTCTAGAGGAGTAAGTAGAAACGTGAAAACAAAATATAAGTATATGTTTTTTGTTTCTTTGTTTTCTTTTAACGTGACTGGTTCTCCCCAACCAATCCAGGTTGGTCTTGCCACCCGGAAGACCAATCCCACTATCAATGGGCACAGGAGCTCATCTGTTCCATGTCTAATCTGAGCTGGTTCACCCAGACATCCTTCCTTAGGCAACCTGGTGGCCCCCTCCCTGCCCACACACCCTTATCTCAGAGGCTCACCATATTGGTGCCAAACTTACTAACACTGGCTGCACCCAATAGGACTTCCTTAACCAGAGCTTCAGTTCAGCACTCCTGAGCTTAAGGGATCCACCAGCCTCATGTAGGGATTACAAGTATGTGTCACCATGCCTGATTTATGCTTTTCAAATGAAAACTCATTCATTCACTGAATTGTAGTGCTTTATGGACTGAATTATAGGATTGCCTTAGTCCTGAGTCCCAGAAACAAACAAACATGAAATCCCAAAGCTAAGAAGTTTTCTTCATTTCAACCTAGAAGATGTAAACTCCTTAAAGATAGGGATTATTTTTGTCTTCCTTTTATATCTCCAGGATCAGCCAGTCAATAACATTTTTAAGTGCCTATGTATATGGCAGACACGTGAATGCTGAAGACACAAATTTTTAAAAAGACAATCCCTGCTTTCAAGAATCTTACAGCCTAGTAGGGGGATACCAGAAGGAACCTGAAAGGGGTGGGGAAGGGAAGAATGATTTGTATGGCCAGAAGAGCACAATCAGCAAGAAATGAAGAGACAGCTGGTCAGGACACCCTTCTTAAATGAAGGTTCTGGGAAGGGCTTTCCACCTTCTAACAGAGATCTGATGAGGTGTGAGCTCCAAGGCTGACATGATCTTTTGGGAATAAGAGTTTCTGTACTTGATGAAGTCCAGAGAAATACAGCTGGTAGGAAATTAGTATTGTGCTTTGAATTCTGTCGGTGTTTAATAAATATTTATTGAATTGTTTTGAATTGACTCCACGTTTCAACATGATGCCCCTCTACAATATTCCCATATCTCTATGTCCCTTTGTGGCACTGTTATTTATTTTTTCTATATCATGGTGATTTTTTTGGAACTCTAAGTAAGCCATAGGGGAGTCAGGTGATTCAGTGGATAGAGCAATTGGACCTGGGGTTAGGAAGATCTGAGTTCAAATCCAGCCTCAGTTGTGTGACCCTGGGAAAGTTACTTAACCCCTATTTGCCTCTGTTCCTCATCTGTAAAAAGGTGACACACTGGAGGAGGAAATGACAAGCCACTCCTGTATCTCTGCCAAGAAAAAGACAAAGTCCATGGGGATCACATAAGGGTTGGGCATGACTAAACAGCAACAAAGCAAGCCATACCACATCTCTTTGTTCCTTATTTCCTCTTTGCAGCTTTTGTTTCATCCTGATTCCTTTGAACTTCCTGTCCTTGCCTTGACGCTCAGTTGTTTCCCAATTTGACAGTTTGGTCCAGAACATGCTTGACACAGACCTTGAAAACTCAGCTCTTAGAGCATGGGACAATTATTGCTACATGAAATAATGTTCAGATCCCAGGACTCCCATGTGTTTGCAATTTGGTGTTGGAGGTGGGCTGGGAAGGGAAAGAAGAGTAGTACACCTGGGGTATAGCCACTAGAAGAGAAAGGAGTCCATTACCATCTATCATTATATAGCTTATTATTTTAACAAATTCTTCTTGCTAATTATGTGGGAACTCCCTTGTTTCTACGCTGCCTTTGGGGGAGGGTGTTCAGCTCAGTGGTAATACCCAAGTTATGCCAATTGTTTGATGCTTGATGAAACTCTAGGCTTGTCAACTCAGAAAACTCTATAATTATGCAAAGTTTCAGGCTTTACAACTCTAGCTGTTCTTTTAGGTACTCATCTATCAAAGAAAATATTAAGATTCAGCCTTTCAAGTTGAATTTATATATCCATCCATTCAGAAGTCAAATGAATGTAAGTGATTAATACACTATTTTCATTTATAATGCTTGAGAGAATCTGCTTTCCTTAATTAACTTGTGTCACTAATGAAGAAGATTTATCATTGCCTTGAAATCTAATCAGCATTTCCACTGGGCTCCAGAATATGTGCTCTCTCATTAAGAGAAAAGGTGGAGATTAAAGAGAGAGGTAATTATATTTAAGCACTGGATTTAGTAAAATAAAGTTTTCCTCTTTAGAAGCTGAGTCAAAGCTTAAAGTTGAAATTGTTCCTCCTGGGTCAATAGCTACCCTGAAATGGGATTAATTTGTCACTTGCAAACCAACCATTCTTCCCATAGCATGATTTCCAAGCCCCTCACCATTGTGGAAATTTCTCTTTGAACTTGCTTTACCATGTCATCACCAGGAACCTTGACTTTTGTCTTGCCACTAGACTCCAGTGACTGTGAAAGAGAAAGTGAGGCTCACTTCAAGCCACTCTACCTCACTTAAATCCAATTTATGTGCAAGTCAAAAGATATCACCCATATCATTTTACTACTTTTACCTACCTCAAAGTCTTGTGGCAACAGGCAAGTGACCAAGCAGCAGGTGCAGATACACTGGGAACTGTAGCTACAATCCTGCACATAGGCAGGTCAGGCCATAGGGTCATCTTGTCACTGAACTGGAACAGCAGTGGGATTTGGCAGCCCACTTGGTGTCTGAGCAGTCTTTTTTGGGGCGGGGGGGAGACTAAGAATTATTTAATAGTCATATATGAAAATGAACATTTTTAAAATGAGACAAATATAGTCTTTTTAAAACATTTTTAAAAAGTTATGAATAACAAAATCTCTCCTTCCTTTACTCCCTTTAGATGGTAAGCAATCCCATATAGGTTAAACACATGCAGTCATGTAAAACATTTTCATATGAGTCATTTGGTACAAGAAGATTTGATTGAATAAGAAAAGGAAGGAGGGAAGGAAGGAGGGAAGGAAGGAAGGAAGGAAGGAAGTGAAAATAGCATTTCAGATTGTATTCATACAGTAATCAATTTTGTCTCTGGAGGTGGATAACATGCTTCATCATGAGTCCTTTAGGATTGTCTTGGATCATTGTATTGCTGAGAATAGTTAAGTCATTCACAATTCTTTATTACACAATATTGCTTTTACTGTGTACATCATTTCCCTGGGTCTGGTCACTTTACTTTGCATCAGTTCAGTAAGTCTTTCTAAGTTTTTCTGAAATCATCTTTGCTTTTCACAATAATATTCCGTTACAATCACATACCACAGTTTGTTTAACCATTCTCCAGTTGATGGGCATCCCTTTGATTTCCAAATCTTAGCTCCCACAAAAAGAGTTAGTATAAATATTTTTGTAGAAGTAATTCCCTTTTTTTGTATGTCTTTGGGAAATAGATCTAGCAGTGGTATTGCTGGGTCAAAGGGTATGCACAATTTTATAGTCCTTTGGGTGTAGTTCCAAATTCTGAGCAGCTTCTTTTTAAAGACCATACTGCTCCCTTTCTGGTGTGAGGAAGAGGCCAGGAAAGGTACCCTAAAAATTATCTACTTATCCAACGCTGGCATGCTTGGTTCAGCAAGCAGGGATCCCACCCTGAGATCAAAACACAAAAAAAGTACAAATACATTTGAGGAGACAATTCCACTTACCATCAATACATAGAATGTGTGCACACTTATGGACAACAGGAAACTCAGTAGATCTGAAAGACAAACAGCCCTTGTTGAGGGAGTAGTCAGTAGCTATTATATGCAAATAGTAGTCTTGAGTGAAACAAGGCTAGCAAATTAAGGAGGACTTACCAAAGTTGGAGCTGGATATACATTCTTTCTGGAGTGATGGGTGTGATGAACAGCACAGTGAGGTTGGCATATGTTTTACCATGAAAACTAATATAGTCAACTAGCTACAACTACTTTGTAGGCCCCCCAAAAGGAGTGAATGACAGGCTCATGACAATGTGATTGTCACTTGCAAGAAAGCACCATGCCACCATCATCAGTGCATCTGCTCCCATCATGAAAAACCTTGATGAGGTCAAAGAAAAATTTTATAAAAACCTGGAGATCCTCATCATCAATGTGCCTAAAGAGAACAAGCTTCTAATTCTGGGTGACTTTAACAGCAGAGCAGGCACAGACTGTTAGACATAGCAGGGAGTCCTTGGTTGGAATGGTGTCAACAACAGTAACAGTCACTTACTGCTGAAGACTTGTATGCCTAGTGACTTTCTCATCACCACCAGTTTTCTGTTTACCTAAATGCAATAAAACTTCATGGATGCAGCCTTGCGGCAAGCAGGGGCATTTAATAGACTATGTCATTGCAAGGAGAAGAGACAGACAGTATGTGAGAGTGACAAAGGCAATGTGTGGCACAGAGTATTAAACAGACTATAGACTTATACTTTGCAAGCTAAACATTTGCATTCAACAAAAGCAGCAACCCTGAGGCAAAAGGACTAGGAGGAGATTTAGGGTCAACACATTAGAGCACTTCCCTGTGTTTGAACAATTTTTTGTTTACTTGGAGGGAATACTGAACCAACACAACGCAACTGCAACAGTGGAGCAGAAAAGAAGCCAGCAGCTTTCAGATATTTGACATGCAGCTTTGCATTTACTCAATTTGGACAAAAACACTCGCTGTTTATCAAGACTGGTTTGGCAAAAATGGTGGGGAAATTCAGAAGCTTCTAAATGAAAAAACAGAACTTCACAGGATTTACCAGCAGGATGGTTCAGTGTTTAATCCCATCAGAAATAAAAGGCAAATAAAGCTTAGAGAGATGCAGCATTCTTGGTTCAGTAAGAAGGCAGATGAAATTCAGTTTTATGCTGATAGCAACAATCCAAAGCATTTTTATGATACTCCAAAGGCCGTTTATGGGCCAAAAACCTATGTTACATTTCAACTACTCAGTGCTGATGGAGCCACATTGATTAGTGATATGAACATGATCCTGGAGAGATGGACTGAACACTTTCATAGTGTTCTCAACAGACCATCATCAATCAATGCTGGAGTCACTGGCCATATACCTCAGATTGAAATCAATCCCTCTTAGCCAAATTTCCAAAAGAAGAAGAGATTTTGAACGCCATTGGGCTTCTCTCATGTGGCAAAGCACTTGGTGATGATTCTATTTCAGCTGAGATTTACAAGGCAGGGGGTCCACTGCTCAAACAAAAGCTTACAGAAATTTTCTGGGTTATCTGTCAAGAGGAGGTTATCCCCAGGAGTTCAAGGATGCCTCCATTGTCCATCTCTATAAAGGAAAGGGAAATAGGTTGTCCTGTCACAACCACAGAGGGGTTCTCCCTCTTACTAATGATTCTTCACCTAGAAGATGGTCATCTACCAGAGAATCAGTGTGGCTTCAGACAGGGCTGAGGAATGGTTGACATGGTATTTGATACTCAACAATTCCAGGAGAATATGCCAGAAGCAGAACAGAGGTCTATATGCAACATTCATCAATCTGACAATGGCTTTTGTTATTGTTAATCATGAAGACTTGTGGAAAATTATGGTAAAATTTGGTTGCTTGGAGAAGTTTATCAATATTGTATGTCAGTTTCTTGAAAGCATGCTTGCATGGGTTCTGGACAGTGCTCTTTCCCAGTTATCAACGGAGTGAAGCAAAGGTGTGTGCTTACCTCCATGCTTTTCAGCATGATGTTTTCAGTAACGTTGCCAGATGCCTTCAATAGGACAAAAATGGCAACAAGGTCAGTATTGAACTGAAGGTAAATTATTCAACTTGAGAAGACTGAAATCAAGGGAGGATTGATGTGTGACTTTTTGTTCACAGATGATAGTGTACTTATGGCAGGCTCTGAGGCTGAGATGCAGCAGTATGTGGATTTATTCTCTACTGCTGGCACTAATTTTGGCCTAACAATTATTACCGAGAAACCAGAGGCTCTCTACCAACCATAACCACATGCAACCATTGGTTACAACAAATGGAGAAATTTTGAATGTTGTGGATAAGTTCACTTACCCTGACAGTATACTTTCCAAGGAGGTCCACATAGATGATGAGGCTGACACATGCATTGCCACAGCTATCTCAGTGTTTGGGAGGCTCTGAATGAAAGTGTGGGAGAGAAGTATTAGACTGCTTATCAAGCTGAAGGTCTCTACAACAGTTGTACTGATCTCATTGTTATATGCCTCTGTAACCTGACAGTCTACCAGGGACGTACCAGGAAACTGAATCATTTCCATTTTAATTGTATTAGAAAGAGTCTGAAGATTTCCTGGCAAGATAAGGTACCAGATATTAAGGTCCTTTCTTGAGCTAAATTGCCAAGCATTCAAACTCTACTGAAGATAGTGCAACTCTGATAGGCTGGCCTCATTGTTCAAATGCCAAAAATAGTCTAAAAGACTATCATACAGTGAACTCACACAAGGCAAGTGCTCACATAAAGCTCAGAAAAAGTAGTACAAGGGCACTCAAGGTCTCTCTGAAGAACTTTGGAATCAATCGTGAGACATGGAAGACACTGGCACAGAACACCCAACATGGTACGGCTGCATCAAAAGAAGGTGCTGTGCTCTATGAGCAAAGCAAAATTGCAGTAGTTCAAAATAAATGTGAGATGCACAACTTTTGAGACATCTCCACTCCAAATGTTCATGTGGACTCTTTGTATGCAACCTGTGGAGTCTTCCAAGCTTGTATTGGCTTGATCAGACAATCAGAACACTGTTCCTCAACCCCAACATAGTGATATCATTATCACTCCTCAAGCACAAAGGACAACAACCAACTATATCAATGTCCTTTTAAGAATGCTTTCCTCCAAATGACCTGACCCAGGAGAACTTAATCAGGGCAGAGGAAAAAGGAATTTATCATCTCTATCATATTGTACTTGTATTAATGAGGGTTAAGATCACATTCATCCTTTGTTGTTGTTATATCGCAGTATTGGCTGATACTGAATCAATTGAAGGTTTTTTTCAAATGCTTTTCCATAATTCCATCAGAGCTCTAATAGTAATAGAGAACATTTATATTATATGGCACTTCCTTGGGTGTTATCCTTCCTCCCTCTCCCCTCTTTAGAATGTGAACTTCCTTTTTTTTAATTACCTTTTTTCTCCACTTATTTCCACATTAATTATCTCATAAAAGAAGAATCAGAACAAAAGGGAAAAACCACAAGAAAGAAAAATGAAAAGAAAAAATAGTCTGCTTTGATCTGCATTTGGACTACATAATTCTTTCTCTGGATGTGGTTAGCATTTTTCATCATGAGTCTTTTGAAATTGTCTTGGATCATTGTATTGCTGAGAAGAGTTAAGTCTATCAAGGTTAGTCATCAGACAATGTTACTATATACAATATTCTCCTGGTTCTGCTCACTTCGCTCTGCATCCGTTCATGTAAGTCTTTACAGGTTTTTCTGAAGTTCGCTTGCTCATCACTTCTTACAGGACAATAGTATTCCATTGTATTCATATATCACAGCTTGTTCAGCCATTCCCCAATTTATGGACCTCCCTTTCAGTAGAATGTGAGCTTCTTGGGAGAAAGTTTAACCTTTCTATTTGTATTCCCAGTGCTTAGCACATAATAAGCATTTAATATTTTATCCCCTCATTCACTTTCAAGTTTGCAAAGCTCTTTACAAATACTGTTTCATGTTACTTTCGTAACATTACTGGTGCTGATATTAATTCCATTTTCCAGATGAGGAAAACTGAGGTAGACAGCCATTTAGTGACTTTTCCAGAGTCACTCAGTTAGATTTGAACTCAGGTCTTCCTGATTCTGCTCTATTCACTTTGCCTCGCTATGGTCATTTTTTCACCTAGGACAAGTGCTACAAATCATGCCTAGGGTATTTTCATGCAAGATACCTTTACTGTGATGAGAGGCAGATATTAGCTCATGGTGAAACACAAACACTGTGAAACACCATGAAGCTTCTGGGGAGGCTGTCTGAGGAAGAAGAAATAGGAGACTTGGTGAACTTCCTATTTTATTTAATTATTCTTGATAAGTAGATGTGAAAGAGGCTGCTGGCATGGTGGAGAGAGTTGGTCTAGCAGTCATGAAAATCAAAGGTCACAGTTTACCTCTGTCACACTGACTATGTGAGCCTGGACAAGTCACAACTATTTGTCATCCTACACAACTCTTAAGACTATAAATTGTAGAGATATAGATCTTCATTGGTAGAGAAAGGTCGGTTGATAGCATACATTCTTATATTAAATAAATTATGGATGTTTGACACAGATGTAGACATGTAATATACATGCACACATAGCTACATCAATGTCAACCACCTATAGTTTATATATTAGGTTTCTTGAAGCCAGCTATGAAGAAACATGTCACCTTAGCATATACATACATGCACACACACACTAATATGATATATGATGCATATCTTACATATCTTAGAACACACACATAAAGTGATATATGATGTGATATGATATATGACATGAAGAAGTAACTCACCTTAGCATGTGTGTACATGTACACATACTATAATATAGTATAATTAATATAATATAGTATGACAGGATGTGATGATATGATATGATACATAATATCTTAATACACACACATAATATGATATATGATGTGATACAATATGATATGATATATACTATGAAGAAACAAATCACTTTAACATGTGTATACATGCACACATACAATAATATAATATGATATGATATATGATATGAGGAAACAACTCACCTTAGTATACATGTACATATGTAAATATATTGTATATTATAATGTATACATATACATATATATTCATACACATATGTGTGTGCTAAGGAGAGTTGCTTCTTTATACTTGGCTTCCAAAAACTCTAATCGCTAGTACATGTGAGTATAAACAAATCTACACCAAATAATAAATAAATAATTTAATTTAAAAAAACAGATGCTTTTGGGAAAGAGGCTAAAAGAGGGCTTGAGCTAACCCACATCAAAATTCTCACATTCCAAAAGTGGTTGTGCACAAACTGGAAGGGACCTTCCCTATCTTAGTTATTTGCTATTTATCTTGTGTATAGGTTGTTTGCACACATTGGTTTGTCTGTGATCTCCCCCAATAGACTGTGAGCACCTTGAGGGCAGACATTGTCTAAATTCTTTTTGTATTCCCAGGTGCTTAGTACTGTACCTGGCACAGACTAGGTACTTAATAAATGTTTATTGGTTGACTCACTGACCTTACCTAGCAGAGGGGGTTCACACCTTCTTTATGTAGAGGACAAAATTGAGGTGTGAGTGAGACTTGTTTTTTAACTGAGATCAGCCAGCTAGTTCAACCATAGAAATGGAAATTTTACAGATAAGAGACCTAAGATCCTAGAATGAGAAAATGGCTTGCCCAATAGCTTCTCCCAAGGAGGGAGAGGCTCATTCATCATATTGAAACTGAAACTGAGCAGAGGCAGAGTAGAAGGGGTTCAAATCTCTTAGACTTGGACTGTTAGAGTGGGAAGAGACTTTGGAACCATTTCACCCAAATGTTCATTTTACAGTTCAGAGCCTCTGTCAGAGGACGAACTAGACCCCAGCTCTCCTGGTCCTTCCCAAGCACTGTCTGTCCCCTAGTCTCAGAATGATAATGAGTAGGTAAACTGAAAGGGAATCTTCTGGGAGGGTCCCTTCTCAAGTTCACTCTTTCCCCAAGTTTGGGAACCACCTAGAGAGAGAAGCCTAACATCTTCATTCATGGGTAGGCTGTTAGTGTGCAATTGTCTCAGAGACCCTACCTCCACTCACGTTTCTCTATCTTGTAATCTGGAATTTGTACTGCTGGACACTAAGTTGTGCTTGGGAGGTTGGGATGGGGGAAGGTAGGAGGGGTCCAGAGAGGGGCCTCTCCTGATATGTGGTCATCCTTCAGCTCTCCCTGGGATTCCTGTGAGACAGATCCCTTGACTGAATTCTGTCCAGAAACAGATTCACCCCAAAATAGAGCTGTGAGGGATAGCGTGGAGGGTTTCGGGGAGAGTCTTCTCCCTCACAGGAGTACCCTCCAAATTTCTCTCCCTGAGGCAAATTCCTTGCACAGAGCAAAGCCTGGTCACTCTATCCAGCTCTGTCTCCCAATCATACAGGAGATTTTTTTTAATCCCAAAGTGTAGGATGTGACATTTATAAAGATTTAAAAGAGCATAGACATCTAAGATGAGAGCTAGAAAGGACCTCAAAGCTCATCTAGTCCAATCTTTCATCTTACAAATGAGAACACTGAACTGACAGCAGAAAGTATTTATATCTATTTGTTATTGTTCCATCATTTCAGTTTTTCATGACCCCATTTGGAGTTTTCTTGGCAAAGATACTGGAATGGTTTGCCATTTCCTTCTCCACTTCATTTTACAGATGAGGAAACTGAGGCAAACAGGGTTGAATGACTTGCCCAGGGTCACACACTTAGTAAGTGTCCGAGGCAGAATTTTAAGTCACATCTTCTAGAGTAACCAATATTCTATCCATTCCACCACCTAGCTGCCTCTATTTATTCCTATTAAGCTTTATCTGAATAGATTTCTCTCTGTCTCTGTCTCTGTCTGTCTGTCTCTCTCCTCTTTTCTTTTTAGAAAAGAAACAAACATCTCTACTCTTAACAGAAAACACCAGAAACCAAATCAAGAAGTGAGGACATTGGTTGGCTGGGTAGAAAGGAAAGTGAGAATGGAAAGAGTAGCAGAAGTGGAGTGGATTAGTGAGCCATGTTGTTCAACAACTCCCATTTCTCCTCTCTCATTGCATTACTGACTTATTACTTAGATTATTGGCATAACAGTCCTTCTCTGCTTTGGGAAATTATAACAATGGATCTATAATTTTTTTTTAAGTTGTGTGCTCCCACCCAGAAACTTTGGAAAGTAAGATCTCTCTCCTTTGCTATCAATGGCCTCCAGCCATACATATCCCCACTCAAGACAGATGGTTAAGACTTTATAAAAAAAAAAAGTAAGCATTTAAAATAAAGGTGCAAAACCCTCCCTAAGCCTTGAGGGAAAGGCTCTAGTTTCCTAGAAGATAAATCAAGGGGAGAAAGACTCAGGTTATTGCCTTGGAGTTTATAGTTGGGTTAGGAGGAACATGTACTTTCATCTACACATCATCTGTCCCAATAGTCCTTATGCTTTTATCCAGATAGCTTCCCCGCTGGCCCTGATCTCTGTGGTGGCTGCCTCTCTCTAAGCTTTCTCCCTCCCAACTCCACATATTTCTCCATGTTCTCTATTTCTCCAGATCCACATTTCTCTTGTCTCAAAAGGAAGTAGGTTACTTCTCAAGTCTGATTCCTACCTGGACTGACTTTTAACAGTGGCTAGAATGGTATTATTCATCCTATAACTTTGCTAGCATTATTCATTCAAAGAGCCTGTTGGTACCTCTAACTGAGATCATCTGGTATGGTGACATCTTCACAATTAGTTATACCTTTCATTATCACGACCTTTGCTGTCAAGTCATGGGCTTTCAAGGGAGATGACTTGAAATGGCAAGAGAGAATGAATAGACAGGGGAACTTGGAGTCCAGAAGACCTCAGTCCTAATTCTGATTCAGACATTTACTAACGGTATGACTGGGCAAATCATGGAATAACTTTCAGCTGTAATTCCTTATTTGTAAAATGGGAATCATAGTAGTATACTTACAGGAGTAGTGTGAGGATCAAATGAGTTAATATATGTAAAGAGCTTTGTAAATCTTGAAGATCCAAATTAATGCTATCTATTAAGGATTATTGGTTTACAAAAGAATTTAAGTGGGGAAACAAGCAGCTCCAGGATGACCAGGATCCTCTAAAAACTAAGGATCAGAATTTTCCTCTCTATCAAAGAAACTAGTATCTCTGTCTTGGTTGCCACAAAAACTAGGAGGTATTTTGGAAGACGATAATTCCCCAAATGTATTTCTTGATTTGAAATGGGAATTAAGATGATTGACCTTGGAATAACATTCTATATCTTCATGGTATAAAGGAAAAATTGATGGATTTCAGCTGGATTTTAATCTCAGTTCTACTTATTACCTATGTATGACTTTAGGCAAACTGCTTACCCTCTCTGGGAATCCTATTGTTCATTTGTAAAATGAAGGAGTGAGACTCAGTGCTTTCTGAGGTTCTTATCAGCTCTAAACATACAATCCTAAAATCCTAAAACAAAGGAAAAAATGAGAAGATATGGCCTGAAACTGAAGCTTGTCCAATCTTACCTACTTAAAGCAAACTCTTACTACTTAAAATAGGAAATGGATAAAAGAACAGACATCAACACAGACTTTCACCATTTTTATGTATGTATGTATTATGTCAGGTAAAAGATGAAATGATTGAGGAAATCAATCTTGGATTCAAACTTCCAAGAATATTGATTTATTAAAAAATGCATGCTAATTGCATAACAAATCAGGACCAATTCTTCCTCAGTTTTGTTACTGGATCCTGAATACAAGGGGAGACAGATTTTTATTCATTAAAAACAATCAAATAAGACTGATTAATTAAAAGAAAAATAATTAATCAGGATATGAAATTAGGTGATCTGATTTCTAATTAGAGGAAAGAGTAGGGATTTTACAAGTTGGGAAGGAGAGTGAACAGGTAAAATTCCCTGAAATCAGAAAAAGAAGTGTCCCACTCTGCCCATGTGTCTGTGTTCAATCAAAGGAACATAGAACCGATAAGTGATTAACCAGTATGAGGCCAGTTTTCAGATAAGAAATATAGATTGCTTGAGATGTATAATTATGAGAAAATTTGTTGTATCAATCTTTGGATCTAGCCAGGTTTCTAGTCGTTATAACCTAGGTCCTTAGTTAAGGGTCTCTCAAATAGCAGACAGAGGTGGTCCAGTCTTCCAGCCTTGAAGGGCTAGGTTCAAACAATGCAATAAAGCCTTCTCACAATTCCCACAAGTGAATAAAGTTTTTACACAAGACAGAAATTAGAGTAGACCCATAACTGAATAGAAAGGGATCTGAGTTTGCTCCAGAATCAAGTCCCAAAATGGAGTTAGTGTGGTTCACTCAATTCCCACTACCACTTGCTGTTCTAATCCCCTTAGCATGTTCACACACACATACACACACACAGTAATAGCCATGACAAGGAGACCAGAGACCAAAGAAACAACCTGCTCAGTTTATACCAGCTTTTTCTTTATCAGTGGTAATATAATTGATCATTTGAAAATATAGCTTTGCTTATTAGAGTTGAATGTCTGGTTGATTTCCAGAATGTCAAATAGTTATTGGTAATAAATTAATGATGTTCACAAACTATTGCTTTTCACTGTTCTGATGTTTATAGTTAGGGCTAAAAGAGGAGTAAGGGAGTTGGAGCTGTGCTTAAATACTGAATCATCCTGATGAACCAGATAAATAAAGTTCTGGAAGTGATCATGGGAAACACATATAGTTAACAAGGTTAGAGGTATTTATTGAAGAATACAAAGAATCAAGAGGAAATCAGAAGATTGACATTTCAATCCTACTAATCCTGAAGTGACAAACTCATTAACCATAGTCATCTCCAAGTCTTAATGTACTTTACTCTGAAGTGTATTGACTTCAAATGTGTGTCATGGTGTATAAACCTTACCCTAAGTGAAGATGACTTCCTTCTTTTAATTACTCACTCCTGTTATCCCTGGGGCAAGAAATGTTCACAAAGGCAGCATCATCCTTCATTACAGTGATGATTGGTCAGTCTCCAGAAAGCTCTTTTTCTGAACTACATGCTCCATTGATGACTCTGATAGGTTTGTGTCTGGCACATGTAGGTGAGCAGAATGGGTTCCTTCCCCACTTTTTTCTAGTGACTATACAGGTATGTAAACCATTTAACTTTATTGTCACTAATTAATAAGATATGAGCTCTCAATCAGGAAGCATTTATTTAGTCATTATTCAATCATATTTTTCAGTCATGTCTAAATCTTCATGATCCCATTTGGGGTTTTCTTTGTAAAGATTCTGGAGTAGTTTGCCATTTCTTTCTCTGGCTCCTTTTACAGATGAGGAAACTGAGGCAAACAGGGTTAAGTGATTTGCCCATGGTCCCACAACCAGTAAGTATCTGAGGTCAAATTTGAACTCATGATAATGAGTCTTCTTGACTCCAGGTCCAGCACTAGATCCATTCTCTGCCTAGCTGCCCCAAGTATTTGTTAAGTGACTACTATTTGCCTGACACTGTGCTAAGGACTGAGGATACAAAGAAAGGCAAAAGACAGGCCCTGTCCTTGAGGAGTTTATAGTCTAATGGAGGAAATGACATGCAAACAACTATGTACAAACAAATTAAATACAAGATAAACAGGAAATAATACACAGAGGGAAGGCACCAGAATTAAGACTAGGAAAGGCTTCCTATAGAAGATGGGATTTTAGTTGGGATATGAAGGAAGCCAAGACACCAGGAGGTAGAAATGAGGAGGGAGAGTATTCCCAGTACAGAGACAGAGAAATGGCCAGAGTCAAGAGGTACAGTGCCTTGTTCATAGAACAGCCGGAAAGTTAGTGTCAGTAACAGTGGTAGGATGGGGGGAGGGTGCCCGGGGAGAAGGGTAAGGTGTAAGAAGACTGGAAAGGTGTAGGGTAAAGGGGAGAGGGAGGCAGTTAGGTTATAAGGGGCTTTGAACATCAAACAGAGGATTTTGTATTTGTTCAATGGAGTTTATTAAGTGAGGGTGATATTTCTTATCTTGTGCTCTAAGATAGAAGCAAAGTAGATCACATAATCCATCAACAAAAACAGGGATTCATTAGTAACTTCATTACTGGGCATAGATGCCAATAAATCTGTGCCAAATTTGTTACATGACTTATTATGACCCATCTTAAAGGGAAAAGTGATGAGAACTGAAGTGGGGGACAGGAAGTAGATCCTGATTGCTTTCTTTCAAAAGTAGATTGAGGGTAAATGCTGAGCACGACTGATTCCTGAGAAAGACAAACACATAAAACATAAACATAAAAACAAAGCTTAAGAAATGCAGTCTATACCCACCACCTAGAAGACAGATAGTCAGTCCAGGGTCTTCATTTTTCACAAGCCAACAATACAATTGCTGACTACTCAGGTGGTCCTGAGGTACCAGTTGTTTGTTATGCAAGCAAAATTTTTTCGGTAAACTGGTGATCCCCAAATTGTCAAATGGACCATAAGTTTCATGAATTTTCACAATCACTTGTATGGCCATGCAGTCAATAATTAGCTTTGATAGCAAGCAAGCACTTTTTTTAAAGTGAATCCTATGCTACCCATCATATCACCATGAATGCATTGCTGGAGCCTTTTGGTTCATGCTTATGGCTTTACATCTGTTTCCAAGTCTAGATGAACAGTATCTTGAATTCCAATAATTTGAGCCATCTGCCACCATGCCTGGTTGTATCATTTAAACAGTGTAACACCAGAAGGAGGAAAGTAGGGATGGATAGGGAATGTTCATTTTCCAAAGATTTCAAAATAAAAATTTCAAAAAAACACAGGTCTTTAGTATATGTGAGAAAACCAAATGATCATCACTTTATTAATTACCTGCTAACCATAATTAGTGAGATGGATTATTAATTATCTAGAAAAAAAATTAAACACAGAAGATAGATCATGAAACTGTAAAATTTAGAGTATGCCTCTGTACTCCAGGAAAAGAGATGTCACAATTTCTGTGAAATACTTTGGAAAAGTCTCATTTTCCTTGATTTTTCATTCAAAATTCAAAAGAGAGCTCTCATAAGCCTTAAGATGTGAAATCATTATCATAATAATAGCTAACATTATATAGCATTTTAAAGTTTGCAAAATACTTTACATATTGTATCATCTGATTCTCACAAGAGCCCTGTGAGGTAGGTGGTACTATTATCCCAATCTGTATGAAGAAACTGAGAGCCAGAGATGTTAAATAACTTGTCCAGGGTTACAATACTAGTGCCTGAGGCAAAATTCTAACTCAAGTCTTCCTGGACTGACACTCTACATACTTTGCCACCTACCTGCCTCTGAAAGTTATTTCTATTTTAGTTTAAGTTCTCATCAATTCCATGGTGTGGTCTGTTGTATCTGGGTGTACTTTATCTGAGAGGCCTTTCTTGTCTTGGTTTCACATGTCTCCTTTGCTTCAGTAACCACTGGTCCTTGGAAATACCTGTCCTTAGTGGAAGGTCCTTGTTTGTGCTATAGTATCCAGCAATTATTTAGTTTCCTTCAGGTAGTCACTTTATCTCCTGGTACCTTTTTATGCATATCCTCACCTGTTCTTGACCTCACTGGTGCAGAGAGTTCTGAATTAACGGCCATGATCTAAGAGCTTTTGTACCTTCTCAGGAGTAATCGAAGGGTTTATTTCTGATTTAACATAACATGTAACATGTTGCATGTCAGAACACATGTGCCTATCTCAAAGATCTGCCTATCTCAAGGAAGCAAACTCAAAGACCCTATAGTAGTGTAACCAAGAAAGGATGTAACATACAGTAATCTCAAAGTTCTTCATATAAAAAATATTGACAGACAGGTCTAGCCCAAGACTGGGAAGACTTCACCTGATGGAATGAGAAGGAGGGGATGAAAGCAATTTGTTTCAGTGTTCATGACAGCTGAAACAAGTTCTGTTTAGTGCTAAGACATCCACTGCGTCCTGGGCCATAGTCAGTCTTCCTGACTGTTGTCACAGTTAATGACTGGAAGAGAAAATGAGGCTGATAACTTGGTGCAACTCTGCCTCACTTAAATACAATTCATGAGCAAGTCAGGACAACCCTGTGATATCACTGATCTTCTAAAATGGATGAACAATAACAAATGGCTTTAGTTTCTAAGTGTATATTCTTAGAACGAGCTGTTTTGGCTTCTTATTTATCACTCTACTTCCCTACTAACAAATGCAACTTGAGGCCTTAGTTTCTAAGCTTCTATGGTACTTTTTTTTTTTAAGATTAATAGGATCATAGAACTTAGGGCTGGAAGATAACTCAGGAATTTATCAAGTCCAATCTCTTCGTTTTACAAATGAAAAAACTGAGTTCCAGAGAGATTGACTTGACCAGGATCACACAACTAGGAAGAATCTAAAGTGTGATTTGAACGCAAGGCTTCCTGACTCCAAGTCCGTTGCCCTCTTCACTACTTTATGCTGCTTCTCATAACAACCCTCTGGGAACTAAAGTATTAGAGTCCAAATACCATGATTCCATTGTCATTGGGGATAAAATAGATTGATATAGAAACACTGACAAATTTGTTTCACTTGCCATCTATTTGTCTTCCTACCCATTCCATGAATATTCTTGGGATTATGTGGCTCAAGCTTTCTATAGACTTGCTTTTTGTTGATTTCTGCAATTTTATCATGTGATTTTATCCCTAAATCTTCAGTAATCCTCTCCTATAGTTTTTTGGTTTTGATTTTGTTTTAACAAGTTTGCGTTCTAATAGAATATTGTCCTTGGTTGCACTGTCTCTCAGTTGGTGGGAAGATCAATTGTTTGCTGACCAAAGCTTTTTCTGGGCTATTTTGGCTTTTTTAGTGTCTACTTGACATGGTGTAATGTTAATGGAATAGGAAGATCTTCCCCATCCATTAATAGGTCTTTGTGATCTGCTTTCAGCCCTGACCCAGCTCACAGCTGTGATACAGTCTGAGTTACATAGAGCCCATTGTGGGAGGAGTTTGCCAAATGGAGTTTTAACCGAAATAGAATGTTGGAGATAGGGGACACAGTGAACGGGCGGAGAGAGGAATTTTGCCTCGGAGAACTTGTTTGTGAGGAGGCCTAACAGGGAATGCTTAAGATGTTGGCACTCTCTGGATTGGTGATGAGTACTTTGTGAAAACTTACCTTCTGGTGTCCTAGTAGTGATGTTCTAAATAAATATTTTGGTTTTGCCTTTAAGGAAGAAAGTTTATTATATTTTGCAAATCAAACCTGGAAATATGTATGCATATTCATAGAAGTGACTATGGGTATCGCATTGGCATTACATGTGGATTAAGCTCTTCTAGGAACTCATGATAATTAAGATCAATTTCATTTTACACTTTTTCAGCATTGACAACTCATTTAAATATATCAGGCTGAAAGTGTTGAAATTGTTGGTGGTACTTTCATTTCCTGTTCCTTCTCCCATACAGAGAAACATGACTTATAACAAAGAATAAACCAGGAGGCAGGAAAGCAGTTTCACAATTCTACCACATCTCCAAGTCAGACAGCACACCTTATGTATGCTCCACCTACCTTGTTTCCATCTGCAGATGGAAGGAAGAACATAAGTCTCTCCTCTTTTAGCATAGGGCAATCAATGTGTACCAACACAGCATTCAGGGGGTTTTTTTGGGGGGGAGGGTAATTGATTTTTTTGTTTCCATTTACATTGTTGCAGTCATTACGTATATAATTTTCCTCTTTCCTTTTATTTCAACTTTGCATCAGTTCATTAAAGTCTTTCAATTGAAAGTCAATAAATAAGCATTTATTAAGTGCCCACTGTATGCTGGGCACTGTGCTGAGTTTTTCCATTCTTCTTGATAATGTTCATATTCAACATATCTGAAGGCTCAGTAACATTCCGTTCCATCTGTTGATTACATAATTCATTCCATTATGTGTACCATAATTTATTTACTTAGCCCTCAGTCACTGGATATACAGTTTGTTTTGATTTATTTTGCTTCTGCAATAAATACTACTATTAATATTTGACTGTATAGGGGTTCTTTCTTTAATCTTCCTGGAGGTGGGATCTGTGGAACAAAAGACAGATATAGACACCCTTTCTTTACATAATTACAAATTACTTTTCAGAATGTCTCCATTTATTTCCACCTCTATCAACTCTTCCCACTTTCTCCTTTCCCAGTCTGCTGGATGTGACATGAAATCTCTGAGATGGTTTGATATGCATTTGCTTCAAGTTCTTTTCTTAAAATGATTTCTGTAGATTGCTGACCAAAGATTGCCAAATAATGACGTGACAGAGGGTAGCACTACTTTCATATTACAGGTGAGATCCAAAGGGTTAATAAGTTTCTTCTTTAATTTTTTTTAAATTTACTTAATTATTTTTAATTTTCAACATTCATTTCCACAAAATTTTGAGTTCCAAATTTTCTCCCTATCTCTCCCTTTCCGCTATCCCAAAACACCGTGCATTCTGATTACCCCTTCCTCCAAACTGCCCTCCCTTCTATCACACCCCTCCCTTCCCTTATCCCCACTTTCTTACATTTCTTGTAGGGCAAAATAGATTTCTATATCCCATTACTGTAGTTTCATGCAAAATACAACATTTGTTCCTAAAACTTTGAGTTCTAACTTCTTTCCCTTCCTCTATCCCCACCCATCCCCTCTGAGAAGTTATGGAATTCAATATAGCCTACATATGTGTAGTTTTGCTAAAGGCTTCTGTAATAGTCATGTTGTGAAAGACTATATTTCCCCTCCATCCTATCCTGTCCCCTATTTATCCTATTCTCTTTTTAGACCTTATCCCTCCCCTAAAGTGTTTACTTCTGATTACTCCCTCCTCCCATTTGCCCTCCCTTCTTTCATCCCCCCATACCACTTATCTTCTTCTCCCCTACTTTCCTGTAGTGTAAGATATATTTTCATACCAAATTGAGTGTGCATGTTATTGCCTCCTTAAGTCAAATCTTACGAGAGAAAGCTTCACTTTTCCCCATCACCTAACCACTTTTCTCCTCCATTGAAAAAGCTTTCCTTCCCTCTTTTGATAATTTGCCCCATTCCATTTCTCCCTTTTCTCCTCTCAATATATTCCTCTCACCCCTTAATGTTATTTTTTTAGATATCCCTTCCTATTCAGCTCACCCTGTGCACTCTATCTACCTACCTACCTATCTATCTATCTATCTATCTATCTATCTATCTATCTATCTATGTATATGTGTGTGTGTGTGTGTGTGTGTGTGTGTGTGTGTGTGTTCCCTGCAACTACCCAAGTACTGAGAAAAGTTTCAAGCGTTAAAAATATTATCTTTCCATGTAGGAATGTAAATGGTTCGACTTTAGTAAATCCCTTATGATTTTTCTTTCCTGTTTACCTTTTCATGCTTTTCTTGATTCTTGTATTTAAAAGTAAAATTTTCTATTCATCTTTACTCTTTTCATCAAGAATGCTTGAAAGTCCTCCATTTCATTGAATGACCATTTTTTCCCCTGAAGTAGTATACTCAGTTTTACTGGGTAGGTGATTCTTGGTTTTAGTCCTAGTTCCTTTGACTTCTGGAATATCACATTCCAAGCCCTGCAATCCCTTAGTGTAGAAGTTGCTAGATCTTGTGTTATCCTGATTGTATTTCTACAATACTTGAATTGTTTTTTTGGCTGCTGGCAATATTTTCTCCTTGACCTGGGACCTCTGGAATCTGACTACAATATTCCTAGGAGTTTTCCTTTGGGGATCTCTTTCAAGAGGTGATCTATGGATTCTTTCAATATTTATTTTACCCTCTGGTTCTAGAATATCAGGGCAGGTTTCCTTGATAATTTCTTGAAAGATGATGGCTAGGCTCTTCTTTTAATCATAGCTGTCAGGTAGAGCAATAATTTTTAAATTGTCTCTCCTGGATCTATTTTCTAGGTCAATTGTTTTTCCAATGATATATTTCACATTATCTTCTATTTTTTCATTCTTTTGGTTTTGTTTTGTAATTTCTTGGTTTCTCATAAAGATATTAGCTTCCATCCTCTCCATTCTAATTTTTAAAGAACTGTTTTCTTCAGTGAACTTTTGAACCTCCTTTTCCATTTGGCTAGGTAAAGCATTCTTCTCCTCATTGGCTTTTTGACCTCTTTTGCCATTGAGTTAGTCTCTATTTTTAAAGGTGTTATTTTCTTCATCATTTTTGGGGATCTCCTTCAGCAAGCTGCTGACCTGCTTTTCATGATTTTCTTGCATCACTCTCATTTCTCTTCCCAATTTTTCCTCCACCTCTCTTACTTGATTTTCAAAATTCTTTTTGAGCACTTCCATGGCCTGTGAGCATTGCATATTTATTTTGGAGGTTTTGGATATGGAAGCCTTCACTTTTATGTCTTTCTCTGATGGTATGCATTATTCTTTCTCACCCAAAAGGATGGAAGAAAATACTTATTCACCACAAAAATAACTTCTATAGTCTTATTCCCCCCCCCTTTTGGGGGCATTTTCCCAGCCAGTTACTTGTCTTCTGAATCCTCTGTCAAGAGGAGGGTATACTCTGGAAACCTGTAAGTTCTCAGTTCCTCCAAGGTGGCACAAACAAGGGAGAGTTTACTCCTCTTCTGGTCTGCACTCTGGTCTGGGAGCAATCACAAGCTTTTCTGCCCAGGATCCTCTCCAAAGCATTCAGCAGTTCCACCAGCCAGTACTCCTCCTCACCCCAGGGCTGCCATTCAGGGCTGAGATCCAGATCAGTGGCTGAATTCCCCCAGTGTCTTTAGGTCAAGGGCTCTAAAAATGGATGCTGCTGCCACCTGAGACCGGGTCTAGGGGAAGACCCTGCTCCCATCTCACCCAGGTGAAAGAGCTTTCTCACTGACCTTTGAAGCTATCTTTGGCATTTATGGGTTGAATAATCTGGGAACTGCAGTTACTATCCTTGATTCCATGCCCTGAAGCCTGCTCAGGTCCTGTCCATGACCTGTGCCACCAAGGTTGGGCTGTGCTCTGCTCTGAGACCAGTAAAATAGACCTTTCCTGTTGGCCTTCCAGGCTGCCTTGGACTGGAAATCTCTTTCACTCTGTTGTTTTGTGGCTTCTGCTGCTCTAGAATTTGTTTAGAGTCACTTTTTACAGGTATTTTATGGGCTGTGGGGGTAGATCTTCTACAGATCCATCTATCTACTCCACCATCATGGCTCTTCCCTGGGTTAATAAGTTTCTTGCTCAAAACCACATAGTGAGTGAATAACTGACAAGGTTGAGGGGTGATCGTGGACCCCAAAATACCGACAGTCCAGGTCATGCTTGAATGAATTTGACTCAAGCCTTCTTAAAGCCAAAGAAAACAAAGTTTATTAAAGATTCGCCAAATTGGGTTGCCTCTTAAGGAACCTAAGCATTTGTGACACTTGTATTCACAAGCAGGTCAGAGAGAATCCCAGATAGACAGAATCTGAGCTGGATTGAATCTGAGTGCCTTCATGGAGGCAAGATGGAACTTAAATACAGAAAGGAGTATAGGAGGGATCTGGGGGTGGTGGTCTGGTAGGGTTTAGGAAGGATCTTGAGGAGAAGTCCAAGGAGGGAATCCAAGGAGGGTCAAAGGCTGGAAATAGTTGGAGGCTATCAGGAGATATCAGACAGTGGAGGGTTTGGGTGGGAAGCAGGTGGGGCAATCCAGAGATCTTGATAGGGGCAGCATGGGAACGAATACAGATCTTGATACAAGTGGTCAGCAGCCTGGGGAATGGGGTTTTGCTGGAATCAAGGGTGAGGGGGTACAACAAAGACCTGAGTAGAATGATAATGAAAAGCCCATGGACTTCCAGAGACTGCTGGAACAAATGGGAAGATTAGATTTGAGTAAGAAAGGCCAGATAAAGTGGGAAGATTCAAGGGGAGCTCAAGGAGGCTCCCAGAGTCTGAACTCCATCATAACTAAGATTTAAAATCCAACTCTCCTGCTTACTCCAATGTGCTCTCCCATTCTGGTGTCTTGTGGTCTTATACTCTGCCTCATGAAAAATTTCTTGATTATATCCCTGGTGTAAAATACCCCTGGAGAGAACAGACTCCATTTTACATTATGTTGGTCTAAACCATGAATTCAACACTAGATTGTTCTTGTTTATTCATTTCAGTCATGTCTAAATCTTCATGACCCCATTAGGGGTTTTCTTGGTCATGGTAGTTTGCCATTTCTTTTTCTAGTTCATTTTACAGATGAGGAAACTGAGGCAAACAAGGTTAAGTGATTTGCCCAGGAACACACAACTAGTGAGTGTCTGAGGCATCATTCAAGGTCTGACACTCTATCCACTGTGCCTTAAACTTTGCCTGGTCTATTCCTTTCCTTTACTATTCCTGCAGTCAGATCCATTTCTCCCTTCAATCTTTCTTCTCCAGGCAGTTGCACTGGTTATCCCATGTCTGAAATGTTGCTCCTCTTTGTTTCTTAATTAAAATGCCACCTTCTACAGGAAGTCTTTCCTAATCCTTAATTCTGATGTTCTCATGTTATTCTCTATCATGCATATAGCTTATTTATAGTTTTCATGTTGCCTCCACCATTAAATCATAAATTTCTCTGAGGCAGGCATTCCCTGTTTGTTTTTTTTTTAATCTCCATTTATAGGGGCATACAATAGGCACTTAAATGTTTGACAGATTCCATCCACATGTGCTTACTTTAAAATGGCTGGAAAAATATCCAATTCTATCATATTGAATGAAGATTGGAAGTAGCTAATTGGCCAAAGTTAATGTCTTTTGAAGCGGCATTTATTTTAAAGATGCAGCCACAATTTGTCCTTAATTTAATTTTCAAAAAGCACAGTGCCAGACTATCAAACATTGTGAAGAGTTTGACAAGGGGACAAAATTAGCCCATTTTCTTTTTGGACATTAAGATTAGTATGAATGCTGTCCATTTCATAGCTAGCATGGCAAACATCCCAACAATTTGCCTCCACCCTCTCCCCACAACATACAAATTTATGGAAATAAATTTTTTTAATCCTATTTCAAAAGATGTGGGATTACATTTGTGGAATTACTCCCTCTATAATATTGATCTTCACCCCTCAGCATCTGAGGAGGTGCCTTCCTATTGTGCTAGAATCAAAAGCATAAAGTTCAGTGAAGAAACTTTTGCTGGACTTTTTCCAGACTTCTTCATATCTTGGTCATTTGTATATACTTTCCCAATTAAACTGTCAGCAGCCCCCCAAAAACTCAAAGGCTGTCACATCTATCCCAATTCAATAAGAACTTAAGTGCCCACTATGTGCCAGGGAACTGGACTATTTACTAGATGACAAAAATTTTTTAACTATCCATGCTCTCATAAAACTTCTATTGGTCTACTTTTAAAGTAGCCTATTTAGAGATAATATACTTTAACCAAGTAACCAATACAAAGTAACATTTTGGTTGTAGTGAGAGAATCAAAAAAGGCCCATTGCAGGAGGTGCCACTTGAGATAACCCTTGATGAAAAGCTAGGCTTTCTAACATATAAAAGGGAGAGACTTTGAGGCACCGGTCACAGCCTATGCAATGGCCTGAAGACGGGAGAAGAAACCTGAAGAGAGGATGTAGGCTAGAGCAGAGCATTCAAGGGTAATAAGTTATAATCAATCCAGATGGTCAAAAACAATACAGTGTCACAGCTTTAAATGCCAAATAGGAGTTCGTGGTTTACCTTCATGAGCAGGAAAGTAATATGGTCAGATCTTTATTGATTATTAACTTGAAAGCTCTATGTAGAATGGACTGGATAATCTAGATGAACAACTAGAGGCTATTTCAACAGAAGGGTGCAAAGTCATGAGGTCTAAAATAACATAGTTTGGGCATGAAGTAGGAAGGACTGAAAAAAAAAAAAAAACTTCTCTGAAACTTTTTATAACCCTCATCTGACAGGAAAGAATCTAGAACAGATCAGAATTCTAAGAAGTGGCTTCAGGTTAATGCAGTTACATGTGGAGAGTCCCTTTTTTCTGAGACTATGGTAAATCCAGACTCATTTCCCCTAACATTCAGCTAGTGCCTCAATCCTAAAATGGCTGGCTGCCAAAGCTACTTTGCAATTAAATAAAATTAAATAGTTTCAATTAAAGGAAAAAGAAACCACAATAACTAGCTGAAGCTAAAAACTTCAAATTAGGTCAGGAGGGAAAAAAGGACAACACTGAATCAAGATTTATTTTAATCTCTGAAAACAATGTTTAATTAATTTTAATCAAACAAATAACATTTCTTTCACTACATTAAATTGACAATGTTTTTATAATTAATCCCTAGTTAAGTCCAAACATTAAACATCCAATCAAAAAGTAATGGCTGACACCTAACAAAATGCTAATCACCAGTAAAATACAAAAAAGCTTTCAGAGTTCACAGATGCTGTGACAGCAAGATAAGTGATTCAAGTATAGTGCTATTTTAAAGTTATTTCAACAATAAGCATGGGTGCATGTTGTACTTTATTAACTGTTTGCGTTGAATCTTTACTTTGTCAAAAAAAACTAACATTTTATCATTAGACAATAAATTATAGGGTTGCTGATTAAATGGCACTTAAATATTAAAACAAGGAAAATAAAAGCAATAATCCCATGACTGCTTTGTTTTGTCAAAACAAGTCCTTTACAAAGTAATCTAAAACACTTAATTTAAGTGAGTGATCCACTCATCATCCTCCATCAGTTTTTGCAGTTTAAAAAAACCGTCGTTTTCCTCAAGGGATATCATTGTTTATAAGCCTGAATTTTTGTTTTTCTTTTAACATTCTTAGAATGTCTACTCCTGAACATTTTGATCTTTTAAGGCACTACACAATGAAGTTCCCTTTAAAACAAATTAACAGAAGTGGTTTAGGGATGGCTAAAATCTCTTCTAGATTCTCTCTTCTATTTTGGTTTATAAAGTAGAGGTGATTTGTTATTTAAGGGCCTACAGCAAATTACATCCAAGTACATTTTCTTAAAAATCCAATGTTTTAATAGCATTTCTTAAAAAAAAACCTAAACGTTAATCAAAAATTCAGGTATTTTAAAAAGAGGAAAAGCACGTAAGATTAAAAGGGGAAGATTTAAAGAAAATTTTAACCTATAAACCTTCTAAATCCTTTTTCAGGTTGTAAGGACAGGCATTAACATTGTAATTACACAATTACAGCAGAGCTTACACATGCTTAACATACATAACTTACATTTAAAGTAAGTTAAATAACTTTAAAAATAAAGTCTCTAATTTAATTGGTTTAAGTGTTTTCCCTCTGGGAAACATTAGGTGAACTTTGGCTTTTTCTATCCAACTGGTTAATTCTGACTATTCCCCTGCCTACTTTAAATGAGTTACTTTAAAAATTGGGGTTGTTGCAATATTTAAAGTTTTTTTTTTTTTTTTTATGAAGTAGAGGGAAAGGACTAGATACACCATACATAAAGATCACAAATTGGAAAAAATATTATGAACAGAAAGAAATCAAAGTTTAAGGAGTAAAAGAAGGTTCAAATAATAACATCTACAATAAAAGGCCAAAAAACCCATGGAAAATTGAGAGCTATAGTTCTGAACTATTTTTAAAAATTCAAAAACCCTTAGAATTCAGGGCATGAAAATAAATATAAAATGACAAACAGTGCAATAATGACCCTAATAAGAAACTTCTTTTTAATAAATAATCCCAAATAAAACAATGTTTCACAAAATCTCATCTTAAAATATATTACACCAGACATAAACACAAATCCAACCATTTCTTCCTTTCGAGGCATTAGACTGCAAAGCTTCACACAATGCACATTTTACTTCTCCGTGGCATGGAAGTCTAGTAGCATTAGTTTGAAGTCAGAAATAGAGAATCTGTAGCCACTAGAATGATCTCTGTTCTCATCTGCAGCAAATGACTTACAGCTAACGCAGTCAGTTTTTACTTATATACATATATTTCCATCATAAAAAACTTAAGATACTGCTATGCTCTCTACTTTTACTGTCGTCTGTTTCACGAAGCTTCTATATAGCTCAGCTTCTATATAGCTCAACACATTAAAAAAATCTTGATTTTTAAATGAATCTTTTTGGTACTGCTGCATGATGTGTTTAATGTAACTACATTGTATTGTATAAACTAATTCACAGCTATTGGGAAAATGTTCTTAAGTTAATCAAATAAAAGGCTGCAGCAATGATAAGAGTACTGGAATACAAGGAAAAAGTAAACAAGTAAATAAAATGGCTTGATCAGTGGTCATTGATTATCTTGCTTTCTGGCATATGGAAGAAATTATCTTCTTTGAGTTTCAAATGTTCTGGTAAATCTAGTTGTCTCTTAGCTTCTTCAATATCATCTTGAATTGCTGAAATAAGGTCATCTGTGAGGGGAGGAGATAAAAGTGAATATAAGCCATACACTTGAAATAATCCCATCACAGAATGAAAAATTTGAGGAAATGATCATGATTTTATTACTAAATTTGTACTCCATGATTTGTCAATAATATTTTCAAATTTTTACCTTAAAAAGAAATTCAAGAATATACATTTGAGATGATCCTACTGTTGCTACCACCCCAATACAAGTCCTAACCACACCATAGCTGGACTAATGTATTTATCTTTCATGTAGTGAAAAAAGTTCAGAAAGCATTCTGAATTAGAGATGATTAGATTTAGGATGATTTTTGACCAGGAGCTTTACTTCCAACTTTACCACTTACTAGTGACATGTACTTGGGGAAATTAACCTCTAAAAAGTACTTACCTCAAACACAGAAATCAAATATGTAATAAATGTAAAATACTTTGAAACCATAATACGTAATGTTAGCTTTTTGTATTACTGTAATTGTCTTCTAACTGTTCTCCTAAGTCTTGATTCATATTGTGTAGAAAAAGGACTCAATCTCTCCCCCACAAGATATATCTATATCTATATATATATCAAACAGCTATTTTCTTCTTCAGCATCAACTGTGGCTCAGGCACAAAGGTCAAAGACCCACTGGAGTAGGGTTTTTGTTATGGAATTAAAGAGATATAAAATAAACTAAATGGTTATTCTCTTAAAGTACCAAATATTGTTAAAGTATTAACTACTAGGTAGTAAACTATCTCTAACTTGTTAATTTATGAAAAGAAATCTTAACAGTAAGATATCATACTCCACATTCTCCTCTTATGTGGAAAAAATAGAATGAACTATTAAATATTCTTAAAAGAACTTACCAATAGAACTAAAGTTCTTCTCTGGTCTGATGTAGCCAGTAATGACTATACTAAGGATTTCCCCATAGAAGTCCTCTTTGAATGTATGTATAATGTGAGTTTCCTATGAAGTAAAAAAAAAAAATTTAAGAGATCATTAATCCTAAATGGGAAATAGAATCTATTTTGTGAACAGAATTTTTCAAAGTAAGTTGATTTTTCTCGTCCTCCCACTACATACCACACACACACACACACAACATCCAACACACACACACACACACACACACAACATCCAAGAAACAAATATTTATAGTTAAAAAAACTCTGCTTTGGCCATATCCAAAATTGTTCCATTCTGAGCCATTAGTTCATAATTTCTTTGTCAGGAGATTGGTCCTATGGAATGATGGGTTGGCATTTGCATTGATCAGTAGGTAAGTCTTTTAAAGTTGTTTGGTTTGGGGAAAAAATGAAAAATACTTAATTTCCCCGAAATCCTTTATATTTTCCTCAGCAAAAGACTTAGTTCCTTAACAATATTAGAAACATGAAACCTTAGGAAAATATTAGAGTAAGGAAACTGTATTTCCTCCTATTTTGTACACAAAGATGTTCAGAATTATATAGTGTTAATAAACCAAAAATAAAATCCTTACCACAGATTTTTTGGTGTTCTTGTAGTACGGGTTCCATCCTACGCTTAAAACCATCTTATGGACATCTCCATTTCCAACAGAGGCCCAACCATAGTAAATTCCAGTAGAAAAATCACTTGGAAGATTATCTACTACATGGTCTGGAAAATTAGCTGAATAATAAAAGCATGAGTTGAATGGTAGTTTGACAAAAGTTCTACATTAAATATTCACACCAGCCTTACAAATACAAAAAAGGAAGCCCAATCAATATGACCTAACAGTTTATATATACATTAATCACCAAGACCCATCCCTTCAAAGTTCTGGCTCTAGGGTGGTTCAGCCAGTCTCTGGAGCAGGAAGTAAATCACAATGTGAACTTCTCAATGAAATAATGTTATGTGAAATCATTTAGCACAGTGCCTGCAACAGAGTAGCAGGCGCCGTGGTCAATGCCAATGCTTATTCCCTCCCCTCTTGCTTCCTTGAGTGGTTAATTACTGCAGACAGATAGATGCCAAGTACTTCCCACAAGCACGTCTGAGATGCAGGCTGCGATAGAAGCATGAAGAGAACAGGTCCATCCTACTACCTGCTTCTGACACACTCTCTGCAGCCCCATGGCCTTCCATACACTAAAGTAGCGGCGCTCAGTATTTTTTCATTTCTCTTTTCCCTTGGCAAAAATGTACTATATCTTACCCAGTCATGAATTTTCTTCTTCCAGAAATAGTTATTTCCAAAATTATGAGGTATCATTTCTACCAGATCTTAACCTAGACCTTAGGGAAGAGTTAGCTTCCCTTCCAAATCAATGTTAGTTCTCCCCCACATTCCAAACCTCAGGGTTCCTCCTAACTTGATGTGTCAGTTGTATTCAACCTCAACCACCCAGTTATATTAACAATCTAAAACTGGTCCTCTTAGTTCTCCTCTACTATATTCCTTATAATCTTTTAAAGAAGACTATCTTTCATTTACAATATTGTTATGACACTAACTCTAACAATCAACAGATCTGTATATTTTCAGGAATTAATCAATAATGGAATTTCAACTAGCAAGATTTTAAGCTCTCACAGAAAGCTTATGTTCCACGTTTAATAATGTTGCTCTTCCAGCTGCTCTTAGCTCCCCGCAAATCCTGTTCCAACTCAAGTCAATTTTTCAACCTGATGATGAACCTGTGTCCAGGGTCACTTTTACAACATATGAACATAAGTTACTTGACAGTCAGGCCTATTTATTCTTATCTTTGTATACCTAGGTACCTCAAACACCCTTAATAAATATTTACTAAGAAAGGACTTTAGCGGACTGCTGAAGATTAGCTTTAAAACCATGCTTTACTTAATGATTAAGTGAATGATGGGAGTTATGCAGGAGGATTTGTAAGTATTTTGGGTTGTTAAGAAAAGCTGTGGCTGAATGTACCATGTGTAATGATTAACTCCAGCTAATAATTTAAAATGTAATTGTGGTAGTTTTGATATTTAAAAATGCAAGGTTCTGAATTATGCAGAAAGAGACTAAGAGTTTAACTATTCTGTCTTCTCATTTGCATTATCAAGCTAAAAACTAAAAATTCTATGAAGCTTACTCTGTTCTGAGCAAATTACTTTGTTGTTTTTCCTTGTTTCATAAATATTAATGAACAAGATACGTTACTGTCTCAATTGGATCTCCAGTTATTAATGTTTATATTCATAATAAAAGTCTTGTTTTATTTGATGCGAAACTTCAAGCGCTAATTTTGTTCCCATGAAGAAATAAATTCTACATTATAGATTTAGGTATTCTACTTCAAAAGTTATATTTACTTAACCTACAAAGTTTCACAGCTGGCATGATGCAATTTAATGACAAAGTTAGATGACTTTTAAATTACTCTATCAATCAGACCAAAGGTGATTTCTGGTAAACTATAAATGTTTTCTGACTTCTTATTCATCTTTGACTTAGTGTTCACTAAATGAACCATTACAGACCAAAATTTCTTGCAGTTCTGGATTTAAAAGCTGTAAGGTAAACTGGTAGAGTAACCTTCCATGAGGGTAATTTGCTACTACTCCTAGAAAACAAATAACTGGAGATTGCCCGCCCCACCTCCCAAGAAAAGGGGAGGTACTACGGCTATACTACTCAATAGGGGAGCAGGCAAGTAAGTTATGGGTCTCCCCACCTCTCCTCCATTCCCTATTAAAACAGAAACTAGCTGATTAACAGTATAGCTATTACTTGTGGGGTTATCTTTTCTCCCCCCATCCCTTTCTCTAATGACTCACTTTCCTTGAGAAAAAGAGACGTCTAAGGATAGAGCATTAATTTGAAATCTGAAAGACTTGGGTTCACACAGTGCCCCAACTTATTTCTTGTGTAACCATGGCCACATCACCTAAACTGTTTCCTCAGTTAAACGGGAATAAATTATTTCCTTCCTCACCGCGTTGTCAGGAGACTCTTAAAGGAGACAATGTATGTAAAGACCTCTAAAGCTCTTCAAGTGCTCTATGAATGTCAGTTATTATTCCTGGTCCTGCCTACCCAAAGCTCGCCATAATACCAAATTTAAATATTTAAAACACTAGACTACAATTACTGAACGGTCTCAACGACATAGTATTAAGTCAATGGCCCTTAAGAAAATAATAATCCAAGCAAGCATAAATTGGCCAAGGGTTCTCAGCTCCCTCGGGCGCTAAGCGCTCACCCAGGTGAGGCTGGGCTTCACCCTCCAAGTGTGTTGGGCGTTCGCGAGGGTGCGGGGTGGGGGAGGGCAGTTACAAGGACCAAAGGTTAGCGCACTGGCTCAGAGGCCGGCCCCACGCGCTCCTCTGATCCACTGAAGCCCACCCGGCAGCCCGGCCCAGGCGGCAGGCAGGCGCGGGCTCGGCTGGGCCAGCGGGAAAGCAAGCCCAGGAGTCCGGGACTCCGCGGATTCACCGGGTCGGGCCGGGCCCATGGACCTCCCAGCCCCGACGGCTTGGGCAAGCCCACGCTTCTACCGCCTGACTCCCGGGCTCCGTCTCCCCGAAGTGTGATGGGATGGAGGGAGGGCGGGTGATATCATCGCTAGGGTTCGGACAAGGCAGCCCGGGATCCCCCAAATCGGGAGCCCGGGATGCGGCTCGGGGCCGCCCGCGGGGGGACACTCACCTGTGGGGATGCCGAGCTGCTTGGAGCCGCGTCCGAAGCCCCGCACCACTTTGCCCCGGCAGAAATAAGGCAGGTGCTTCATCCCGCCGCTGGCTCCGGGCTCCGGGGACGGCCCGAGCGAGGAGTCCGGGGGGGCCGCCGTCGAACTCAAGACAACGGGCCCCCGCGACCAGCCGGGAGCGGGGGGAGGGAGCTTCCGAAGGGCGCGGGGCAGGCGGGCGTTTAGAGCGCGGGACTCGCGGCCGACGGGCCGGGCCGGACCGCCGCAGGCGAAGGGCGCGCGACAGAACCGCCTCACGCCGCTGACCCAAGACAAGCCGCAGAAGCTCATCGAAGCCGGCTAGAGCGGAAATCTAGGAGAGAGCAGGGCGGGGAAGACACGGAGGGCGGGGAGAGGAGGAAGGGTTAAGGCGCGTTCCCATTGGGCAGGAGGCGAGTCCGTCTGTTTCTCCCGCCCCGTCTCCGCTCGCTCTTTTTCTGCCTAACCCTCTCCTCTTTTCCAATGGGCTAGCACCGCCGGGGCTGCGCATGCGTGAGAGCCCGTCCTCGCGCGACCGCGCCTGGGTCTGTTAGGAAGCTGACCGACAAGCAGTTGGTTCTAAAACCGCCGTTCTCGGCTTCGTTTATGTTCGTCGGTGACTCATTCAAATTCGAGCCTTGGAAACTGGTCCGAACGGCCGGTTCGCCCAGCGTGGCCTCCGGAGGCGGCTGCCCTCTGCTGACGTTGGCCTAACCTCGCTTCTTTTGGGATGGCCCACTCTTTGGCCTGAGCCGATCCCCAGGGCTGCGGGCACCGCGGGGTCCCTTCCCCACCCCCACCCCACGCCCAAGGCTCATCAGAGGCCAGCCCGTCCATCAGCGCGGCTGCAGGTCACTCCGGGCAGACGGGAGTGGGCGCGGAAAAGTGGGTTTGAACTGGGGCTGGTCCAGGTTTTGGAGAACTGTGAGGTTAGAGTTAGAGACATTTGTATCCAAACTGTATCGAACATAGAAATGTAAACATTCGTGAAGGGCATTGTGCTAGGTGACAGAGAAGATGAGACAAGAACTTAGCAACGTACAAGAAAGGCTAGGACACAAAATTTCAGATTAGTGTGTTAGAGAGCTACGCAGAGTTCCCTAGGAGTCGACTCAGGTAGAGCCTAACACACGGAAAACACAACTACACGTTATCTAGTTAGTACTGGAGCAAAGGGAAAGAAGCCTGAGAATGAATGAAATGTGTGGTTCACGTAGGGGGAGAGTAAAGTAACTTGAGATAAAGACTGGAAAAGTAGGATCCTGCCAGGTTAGGGGAGGAGGGGACCTTAAGTACCATGCAAAGGAGTCTAAATTATGCACTAGAGCCACTGGATGTTATTCTGTTAGATCCTGTTGGCAGAAAAAGCAAAAGTGGGAAGAATTTAATTGTTAGGTTATTACCATGTAGTTTAGGTGGGTGGACTATACATAGTGATATATGGTGATCTTATCGTATAATGAGACCATGTATTAAGGGAGTGGCAGGGAGAATAGAAAGGAGAGCATGGATTTGAGAGATTGTAGATAGAAGTGAAAGGATAAAGAAATATAAAGGTAAGGGACAGGTCATAGCCAAAAATAACCCGAAGCTAAAATTATGGGAGACCAGTAAATGGTGGTGTCCCAGACAGAAATTCTGAAGTCCAGAGCTGGAGAGGAAAAAACATGAGCTCCATTTTTAACGTAGAATTTCAGTTGCCAGTAGGGATGTCCATGCAGAAGTGAGATCAAGGCTGGAGATAACAGATTTAACTGATTATTTGCATAGACTTAGACACTGAAGTTATGTTTTAAGGGGAAAAAATGCTTTAAGAAAAGCAGGAAAGATCTAAAGGCAGATCTTTGAAGAGTACCCTGTGGTAAGAATTTTCAGGTAGACTGCAGTTTGTCCATTCAGGAGTGTGACACTCTAGATAATGGATATGTGTCTGGAAGTTCCACAGATGACAAGTATATACTCTCTCCTCCTGAGCTATATGACCCAGAGTTTAGGTAAGATCAAGTAAGGCCCTTTTTTATTGTTCAGTCATGTACAGCTCTTTATGACCCCATGAACTTGCCATGCCATGCCCTTCTATCCTCCAAGGACAAGCAAACAAAAAGCAGTTTTGGAAAAGATCTGCTAAATAAAGGGAGAATTTAAAAGATATATTTTTAAAGAAGGACAAAAGCTTTTAGCAGAAACTTTGACAACAAGATTCACACCAGACCAAAGAAAACTCTCTTCTTTATCTGTCAATTAACATTTAGTAACCTCCTACTTAGTGCTTTATTAGGACAAAGAGAAGTAGGTGAGTTCCTGGAAATTTTTTTATCAATCAATTAACATTTAGTAAGCTCCTACTTAGTTCTTGATAATGAAGAGAAATAGATGAGTTCCTGGAAATTTCTATGAATTTACTTTTTAAATATAGTGTTTAGGGTATGAAATAAAAATAGAAATCAAACTAGAATTGTTCAAAGTCCTAGTGGTTTTGGTTTTTTCTTTTGGTAGGTGTAAAGTGACTGAGGGAAGGAAGGTATGGACATTTGATATATTTATATAATATCAAATTTATCACAAAATAGGGTCACTTTCTCCCCAAAATCTGCTTTTCAACAATTCTCCCTTTGGCCCTGGATTAAAAAATTATTTTGTTAAATCACTGGGCCAGCTAGAGATTTACAGAACTAGAAGACAATTATTGATTAGTGACTCATGATTGGTTTGACAAGGAATAAAAATAGTTAAGAACAATCTGAATACAAAACTTAAGAAGATTGGAGTGTCATAATCATTTCCAAAACTCTTATCATATCCTATACAATTTCCAGAGCTATTGATTTTAACATTTGTACAGACATCTAAAGTGCTCACAGTCACAGATTGAGATACAATTAAGAATAATTTTGCAAGGAACTAACAGAGAACTTGAATTTAAACTTTGATTTGTGTTCCAAATCTAACACGATAGCCTCCATAACAAATAATGGACAAAACATAACTATGTTCGGAAAGACAAAAAAGAAAAAAGAGGGAACAGGAATGCATCTTAATGTCCATTAGACTTCTTGATCATTATCTTGGGATTTAGTTTTCTACTATGTAAAGATTTCTACTTCTAGGAAACATTTTCCCTTGGAATTTCTATGTCAAAGGGGTCTATCCTAAACTATTGTAGACACATAAATTGTCTGGCTTGATCTACTCAAACTCAGAGATATACAGCTCTGAATCAACATCTTGGGTCTACAAGTGTCAGTTGTAAACAGTACCTGGAATAAACTTTCCACCTTGTTTATACAGATTTTGTAGAAGCATTTGTTCCAGTAGATTGAATTTCCAGGTTTCAAGTCACATGTGAAGGTTTCCTAGGTAATGTTGTTTAAACTTGCTAGTAATAAGACTTAGAAAAAGTAATCACAATGTCCTTCCAGTGAATAGTTCATGTACTGAAAGCCAGTAGAAATCTTAAAAACATCAGGGCTACAGGAAGAACATCAAATTAAGTCACCTATAATATATCTGGAAATTTGAAGAGTTTCAGTTTTCACATAAGATTTGTTCTTGAGATCTTACTTTGGGACCTGTTGTTGTTGAAGAGGACCATGACATCAGGAAGATGATGCCATGATTTGCAAGTGAATTGAATTTAAGTGAGAGGGGGCTTTGCAAGGTCACTTCACTTTCTCCTCCAGAGACATCTAGGTCCAGTGGTCAGATATAGATGACTGGAGATGGCCCCAGGATGCAGTGGGAGACTTTGGCCCTTTTTCCATCTTGGGATCTATACACTGCAAGGACCACAATACTATCTCTAAGCTAGAGAAAGGATCTTAAAAAGTCATAATTCAAAAGTTTCTTCACAGTTGATTAAAGTACTTCTATATATGAGAGTCTCAATCAAATTTGAGACCTTAATCAACTTAAACCATAGCCAAAGCCTGTGAAGCATTTGTATTGCTAAATATCTGTGGGTATTCAAGTGGACTTTACCTTTTTCAGTCATGTTCTTTCTCTTATTTAGGATCATCATTTTTACTTAGCCTTTTGTTTTTGTTTTCACTGGCACAGTTTTTAAGACTACTAAAAGAATTATGGTTATCAGGAATCCATCAAATTTACCTAATAGTAAACATTTACCTAATTCATTTACCTAATGGAAAATGTTGGTTAGCCAATCACGTATATAAACAGTCACATCTTACTATTTTTCCCAAAACTGGAGTTTACTAAACCACTAAAAGTAAAACTTTTATATTTTTATTACATCATATCTTTATTATATTACTCCTTTTAAGGATATATTTTATCCTTGAGTGAGATGAGGAGATTGTGAAGACTTTTCATAATAAAAATATGGGGAATATTGGATTTTCTAAATAAAATTTCTCTTCCATAAGGCCTCTCTCCCTGGATACCTGAGTTTCAGGTATCCAGGGCTTGTGGATGGTCAGTTGCCCCCTCTCCCTGCCCTTACCAGCTACCAGCTTCCCTTGTTGAAGTGCTGTGGGCTGTAACTGAAACTTGGAAGTTACTCAAATCTCCCCATTGTTTGTTGTACTGTTGCCACATCAACACTACCAGCTCCTGCTTCTCCCCCTCCCCTCTTTTCTAAAGTCACATCAGCAGTTAAGTTAGATATTAGATAAGGTAATTATGTTGGGATAGGTGAAGATTTCCCAGGGTTTGTCTAGTTTTTCGTTCTTAGATTGTGAGCCTGCCTCCCAGCCAATGGAGAGGTGGGATAATGGTGAGGTGGGATAGTGGGGAGGTGGGATTCTCTGCGTTAGTGTATAAAAATTGTGCTTCAATTTCTGTAAGGGGCCTCCCTCCACCAGTTTCCCTGACCTACTTCTAGGAAACATTTCCCTTTCTCAAGAATTGTAATAAATCTTTTTCTTTTTGTTCTTATTGAGAAGCCTCTTCATTTATTTAAGATTTTGAGTAAGGGTCTTTTTATCCCACACATCCTCATGCCATTCAGATAAGATATAATGTTGTATGTATATAATCTTATACATGAATATATAACTAACCATTAAACAATGGGATGTCAAGTCTGAACTAATTTTCTTTAGTTGCCTAGATTAGGAAGTTGAAATAATAGAAATTCAGAACATTAAAAATCAAAGCAATAGAGTCTTATATACTTGCATCTCATCATAGAAACTTGATGATTGTAGCAATAAGATTCACTTATAAGATGGGGAGAAAATTCAGTCTTATGGAAGTGAATATTGAAAACTAAAATAAATTTTTTAAAAAAGATTTACTCATAAAACATTCAGAATTCTGCCATGGTCAGAGAAATCAGCTCTGAGGGGAAATATGGTTGTAAAAATATTAAGACTATTGAAGAGTTTCAGTTTTCACATAAGATTTGTTCTTGGGATTTTACCTTGGGACCTGTTGTTGTTGAAGAGGACCATGACATCAGGAAGATGATGGCATGATTTGCAAGTGAATTGAAGTGAGGGAGGGTTTTGCAAGGTCACCTCACTTTCTTCTCCAGAGTCATGTGTAGTAGGTATATCAAGAGAAAACTCCATTAGCTCTATTTGATTTCAGGTATAAAACATAAATACTTCATCTGAAATAGCCAATGATATAATAGAGTTCCACATTATTTACAAGGTGTCATAGCTAGGCTCAGAATCAACCAGGTGGGAAACTTCCCTGTTCAGAAAGTACATAACAAAACAGTGGGAAAACTGAATTAACATTTTCATCATCTTACTGTTTTTTAAAACACCCTGATATAAAAATCAATTAAGCAGTTTGTGTTTGTCCTTCATTGCCGAAGAAGACTATGCCATCAGAGAAATGATGACATGACTTGCATTTGACTTTGTTTTTAGTGAGGGAGGGTGCAAGGTCACCAGCCTCACTTCTCCTCCAAAGCCATCTGAATTCCAGTGACCTGAGATGGCCCAGGATGCACTGGAAGACCTTGAGCCCTCAGGCCAAGGTCTTTGCAGGTACTCAATAGGGTGAAGCTGCGCCCATTCATGGAATAGGCCTGTTTAAGCAGTAGTCAGGGGATGGCCCCTTTAATGAGGTGAAGAAAAAGAAAGTCATCAGGCTGGGTGGGAAACAGCAACAGTTACTATTGATAATCACTGTAAAGGTAAGGGGATCCAGGAGCCCTTGGCAGGGGACCACTGCAGTCCCAGTTTCAGAGTGTAGTATGTTAAAGTTTTTGGGAAAAGAGAGGAGAGAGGAGGGGAGGGGAGGAGAGGAGAGGTGCAAGTATATAAGATTCTATTGCTCTATTTCTCATCTGTAATATGAGCTAAAGAAGGAAATGGCAAACCACTCCCCTCTTTGTCAAGAAAACCCCAAATGGGGTCAGAAAGAGTCAGATGTGACTTAAAACTACAGAACAACAACAATGATCAAGAAAATATTCACATTCTGGTGTTTATACATGAAATTAATGTGTAATAACAAAACAAAACAAAAATGACTACTCGTATATTAACCCTTAAATTAGAAAATGTTTTAATCTCAGTTTTTGTCAATACTAAGTTTGCCCAAAGATGTAACTTCAATACATATTATTCCAGGTGCAATTTCATAATTTTTATAATCAGAACTCAGACAATTCATGTAAATCACCTCTATGTTATAAGCAGACTTAAAATAATTTCTTTTGGCTCTGAGCATATTAGGAGACTGGCTTAGTACTTCTACAATTATCTCTAATTTTATAGTAGAATTCACAAAAGACTGTTTACTTACCCTTTTTAAATAGTTCTCCCTTTCTTCTCTTTCCCACCCCTCACCCCTCCATCAGACATGAACTCAGACAATAAGACTTCCCAAGGTAAAGAAGTTTTGCTGTAACAAACCAAAGCATACCCACTTATATATAAAAGACAGCCTTTAATTAGCAGAGCACTCTGCAATTACTCCAAAGAGTAACAGTTCAAAGTTATAAAATAACATAATTTCTTAGACAATGGTTTCCTAAAATTACCGTCCAAGGAATTAGCATAATACACAAAATAGTATTATAGATTCAAAGTATAGATCCAAAATAAAATTTATTGCTAGTCAGATATCATCAGTCCAATTGAATGTGTCTCTTAATTTACGTGGATGAAACATTTACCAGTTTTGAATTCCATTCTACTTGCATTCAATGATACTATAGAGAAATTAAAATCAAAATTAACTTTTGGAGGAGGGAACAAGCATGTCAAATAAAGTTCACAAACTTTAAGGAATAGAAATCTTATCCTCCAATTATCAAAATGAACTAAAATTCCCTTAAACTTTTCTGCATTTCTACTAAATCCTAGACTTTTATTTTTGATGCATACTAGATATTTTGATAGCTGACAAAAATGAGAATTTTCTAGAGTTTCATTTTGAGTGAAAATCACTAGTTCTATATTCTTCCCTTGACCAAAATTGAAAATTTCAAGGTGATAAAATTTTAATTCATAGCCTATTCTACTTCCTATTAGTTTTGGTGATTTTATTACCTTAGAGCCACATCTTTGTCTTTCTTCTGCCTCTCCATAACAACAAATGTTTATTGAGCTGCAGTTGGTAAAGTTTTGTGCCAGTTGCTTGAATGATATAAAGGTAAAGGTCTTGTAAAACAGTCTCAGTACATAGAATTGCATTCTATTTTTGAGAAACACAATATATCCAGATGATATATGCTTCATTGCACAGATAAGTAATGTCAGGTATCATACAATTAAATGGTAAAATGAATGAAAAACCATGAACTACTTACTATGTACAAAGCACATGAGTAACACCAATTATATACTATCATAAGAGTTCAGTAAAGAGAGATCAATGTGAGCTAAGGAGGGAAGGATAGGCTCCTTAAAGGATCAAAGGATACCTCTGTTTTTAGGTAAAGAACACCTCTTCCATGTTCAGAGAATATTCATGGCAGAGAATAAAAAAATATTATCAAAAGTAATAGAGGTAGTGATGAATACAACATGTTCTTTAAAAAAGTGAGACAGATACAGATTAATAGGATGGTTAGAGAGCAGTGAGAAATTAAATTGCCAGATTACACAGGCCTGAAAAGCCAGTCTGTGTCATTTGAATCTTTTCCTGAAGGCAATAAGGATCCCCTAAAAGTCTGAGGGCAAAGGAATGGCAATTTTTTTTTAAAATGCTACAACAATATTCCTGTTATAACATAGTACAAAATAGATTACAATATATAGAATGGAGACTATTGCAATAATATAGGTATAAGATGAAGAGTGCACTTGGACAGTGGCTTTAGGGGTGTAAAGACATTTAGAAACAAAACATGACAGAATTTAGTGACAAGTTCAATAAAGGGCATGAAGGACAGATAGAGAAGAGCTCAAAATTCATCCAACGTTCCAAGACTAGGTGAATAGGAAAAGCTTACAGATATCCAGGAAGCAAAGAAGCTAAGACTGCAATAAAGAATAACTGACCCAGCGAAACTGAAGATATATTCCTTTAAGGGAAAAAAATGAACATTCAATAAAACAGAAGATTTTTTCAAGAATTTCCAAAGAAAAGGCAAGAACATAGTGGTAATACTTAAGAATTCTTGATGCGTCTGAGAGGGGTAGGAAGAGGGTGTGATAAAAACACATAATGGGAGTCAATAATAGCTCAAGGCACAAATGTAGAAAAATATGAAAACATCTACAAGCAAAGTCTTAAAGAAAAATGCAGGTTGGACACAAGCCCAATAAGGATTCCTGAAAGTATTATAGAAAACTAAGAGTAAAAGATGATTTTAAAATCAAATGGGTAGTAAAGGAAAAATTGGGAAAAGAAAAGGAGAAGGTGGTGTAATAGCACGTAATGAGAGCTAATAGTAGCAAAAATCAGCAATGAGAAACAGTTTGAGATAGTTTTTTTTTTCTTCAGGTGTTTCCTTTCCCCACCCCAACCCAATTAATTTGAATAAGCCCCTTTCCTTTGATAAGAATGCTCTCTAAACTATGTAACTCTTGGCCAAACAAAAGAGAATTGTCAGAAAAAGTAATTTACACAGGGGCAATTAGAGAGTAACCACCGTTTGATTTTTTTTAAACCTGAGTTTTAGTCATTAGCTTTTAACTAACAAAAACATTAATTGGGAATTGATTTTTAATATTAGACGTTCTAAAGTCAGGTTGAATTAACTCCCAAAATCAAGGTTTGTAGATTACGCTCAACTTGAGTCTGGGAAACTGTATGACTTCTCAGCCACCTAACAGACTTTTAAATGCTATCTCATGGAAAAGAGAAAAGTTTGTGTGAATTAGGGACCCATCAAAAGGTAACTAGGATTTGATTAGAAAATCTAATTGGATACTTGGGAGTTTTACAAATTAAAATGACAGTAGAAATGAGGAATAACTTTTGGATTGGCATGTGTTTAAATTTAGAAATTTTGCTGTAATTTATATGAAACTCCTACCTATTTTTAATAATAGATCATGTATTTAAATTTTTGAGAACTGTTTTGCTTCTTGCACACACACACACACACACACACACACACACAACACACACACACACACAGTGCCGCTAGGCGGCAGAGTAGATAACAGCTGGGTGTGGAATCAGGAAGACTCATCTTCATCAGTGCCAAGCTGGCCTCCCATCCTAGCTTCCCTGTTTGCTTCTGTTCCTCATCTGTAAAATGACTGAGAGAAGGAAATGGCAAACCTCCCCAGCATCTTTGCCAAGAAAACTCCAAACGGGGTCATAAAGAGTTGGACATAACTGAAAAATGACTGAACAATAAGCACACACAAAAAGGAAGAAGCTTATTTTAAAAAGCAACTTGAAATGTGAATATTTATTTAAATATTTATTTAGAGAAATGCTTCATGATACTTCTGTGAATAATGTACCAGAGCTTGATCCCGGCTTTTGTGAGCTGCTGCTGAGAACCTCTTCATGGGGAATAACAGAAATGCAGCTGAGTGATGATCATTCAATAGTTTAATTGATATGTGTATACTGATAGTCAATATTACACCTTAGAGTAAACAGTTTTTAATGTCTTTAGTTTTATTTAACAACAGTTGTACTAAAATTATAAAGCCAATATTAAACTTTTATTTATAGAATATTTAACATCAGGTCTTCACCCTTTTATCCTATCAAGTGCTATGTGAATATTGGCTATTGTGACATTCAGGGCTCCATTCAATGTATTCATTCTCATTGTGAAAACTCTCAGGGTCTTGAGAAGGGTTATGCTCTTCCAGCATTGGGCCAATCTCAGTGGAGTTTTAGCCTGGGCCAAAAATCAGCCCTCCACCTAGAATAATTCTAATAGTGTTGGTGTGTAATACTTGGCCTGTCATGCCTTGAATTAACCTGATAATGTAATGGAACTAAATTGATAAAGCTTTATATGTATTTTTTAGTATCATTAATGCAAAGATTAATTACATGCAAAAATCTCTCCATTGTTTTATCAGGTAAGATGTGTAAGACATGCTATTGACATGGTCATAAATTTGTTTCAGCTCTGTTGGTGACATGCTCTAAGTTTTGTAATGCTCAAACTTGAGGACTGCGAGACATCTTTCAATTGGCTCTTCCTATCAATAGGAAGCAGAATTCTCCAAACATTGGCTTGTTCACCCATTAATCTTGGCACTTTAAGCAGGAGATGTCGGAAAAGTCATCACAGGGATAACTACCCTTTCATATGAGATTGAATTTTAAGCTGTACTTGAGAAAGGAGAGTATTTTAGGAAAAGAATGTTATGCAAAATCTTTCATATAATTTTTTTGAAGACCTAATAACTTTTTATTTGCAACTGCTTGATGGTGTTAATAACAATTGTATCAAATCCCACTGAGATTAGTGAGAATTTGCTATCTAAGGCAAAAACTTTTGGGACTAAATTTTCTTTTTGAGCTTTATTTTCAGGTTTGTTGTGTTCCTGAGCCAGTGTTTCACCACTTCATTAATATTATTTTGTTTCATTGCCTGGTTTACAAACTTTGGTAACCTGTGTTCTACTTTTAGCTTTTGTATTTCTACTTTTTAAATGTTACCTTATGTCACTATTGTATTTTTAGGAAAGCTGCATTTTCATACCGTTTAACTTCCATCAGATCCAACCTTAATGAGGTACCTTCTATCTTTACTTTTTCTTTCCTTTCTGAAAGATAATTAAGTACTTCTAAGTGTACCCCAATATTGAAATACTTATAAATAGTCCTGGTAGTGTGCCTATCTGCTCAAAAAAATTCTGATGATTACTGTTACAATTAATTTCTAATGAAAATGTAAGAAGATGCTGATAAGAGTATATTGCACATTTAATTAAATCAAGATGGCTAATGAGATTAACTTTCACTGTTGGGGGCCAGGGTGGAGTGCAGTCGACAAGATCAGGATAGACCTTCGGAGAAACTGTTCTTTGAGACTGAGCTCATTATCATCCGGAATGGCTCTCCATGCCTCCCAGAAGTTGCTGTCTCAGTGAGACAAACAAGAGAACTACACAAAACAAGGGATATGTAAAATAGATGCCCTCAAGGCTCACAGTCTTTAAGATAAGACTGATTAAATTTCTAGGGCAGGAGAACAAGCAGAATGTCTCCTAAGCTTGCAGTTTCTGTCTATAAATACCTTGACCCTCAAATCAATAAAGGGAGTTGGTCTATCTTTTCCTGCCTCCTGTGTTGTCTTCTTCACCACATCACCAAGCTGTGTAAGGATGCAGGCTGTCTGCTACATTCACCACTGCAAATGCTCTATGTACCAGTGGCAAATGATTTAAAGGTCACCAAGACATTTCAGTCAATCCAGTAATGCTGCATGCCTATTTGTGGGGATTAAAATTGCCTAATCTACAAGAAAAATCACTAGAGCAGAGCTCTGAGCCCATGGCACTTTATTAAAGGATCTCCGTGGTCCTCTAAGTGGACCTCAGATCTTCCTCATGATTTGAGATGCCTCCTTCCAGGGCCTTATTTTTATAGGTTTGATACCTGAACATTCTAAAGAGGCTATAACAACTTTTATAGGCCAAAAAAATGATGCATTATCTAGAAGTGGGTTGGGTGAAGCACGGGGCATCCCCATTGGTTAAGTTGTCATAAGATGGTCGCTTGCTCATACTGGACAAAAGAGAATGGTCGAGAGGTCCAAAAATAAGTTAGGGGACTTTCTATGTCATTGAGTCAACTCTGCCATGCTGGACTTGGTCACCATAACAAGGAAAAATAACTAAGGAGGGCTTCTAGTTAGCTTCCTATGATGAACTTACAATCTGCAGCTCACAACTCTGGGGCCTAATATATACAAGTTATAATCATCACCCCCATGAAATCATATCAGGTGGATTAATAGCGATTGGAATAAAGAAGGGGTAAGAATGAATTATTTCTCACAATTGGTGCTGACTGTGGATCAGTGAGTTCTTAATTGAATGCCTTGCAATAATTTAAAATCAAGCACATGTAAGGTACTGTGTTAGACAGTAGGATTCAAAGAGTCATCTGTTCCTTTTGAGAATTTAGTTGATTTGCCATCCTGAGAAATTACATTCATATTCATATATACATGTATGTATATATGTGTATACATATGTATATGCAGAGAGAGAGAGAGGTGTAATGGCAAGCAAAATAGGATCTTTTGCTGTTTTTTGTTTTAGTATAATCAAGTGCCTCTGATTAAATCTTGCCTTCATCAATCAAGAGTCTTTACTAGGAGTAAAGTACAGAAACAAGAACTTCTTTAACTAGAAACTGTATATGTATTTGTATTGTTAATTATTTTGATGTGATTAAAGATCTTCTGTACCCATTAATGGGCCTGTCCATTAAGGGGAGTTTGATTAGGGAAGATTTGTGGGAAGGCCCAAGCCTTTTAATTAGTGAGGCATTGGTTCTCAAGGGTTCTGATGCCTTGTGGCTCTGAAAAAGGTATAAATACTCTGAACTGAGGTTTTACCTTGGGCTTACTAAAGTGTTTGTTTGGCCAGACTAGGCCTCTGGACTGCAAAGAGTTAATTAGTTAAAAATTAAAATGGTTTAAGCACAAGGAAAAAGAGAATGAAAGAATAAGGTAGAGTGGGTGAAGCCAGTTCAGGACTTCTTGACTGCCTCTGAAGCGAATCATAGAACTTTTTATTCACCTTGGAATTAGCCTGCAAAAATCACGCTCCATAGTTTCTCCAAGGAGCTTCCCTACTCTCTATGCTCAAGGAAAAGCCTTTCTAGCCTCTCCATGGGGGCAGATGATGTCAGAGGCACTCAGGAAAGTCTTGCGAGACTAATGCGGACAGTTGTCCTTTGTTCTTGGGGAGGACCAAAACGACATCACCATGATAAGGTGATCAGAACAATGCAAGCTCTGAAGGCTCTACCTCAGATTGGACACAGATAGTCCAGGTGAATATTTAGGGTGGTTACTCCACATTTGCACATCCTGCATTTCCTTTGTGCTGTCTCAATTCTGTTTTGCTCGTAGAGCATGGTGCCCTTTCTGATGTGGGCACACCACACTGAGTGGTCCTGCTCCAGTGTCTCCCATGTCTCACAATCAAATCCAAAGTTCTCTAGAGAGACCTTGAGAGTTTCCTTGTATTGCTTCTTCTCACCACCATGTGGCCCATGTGAGTTCTCCATAAAATCTTTTTGGCAAGCGTACATTTTGTATTCAAACTACGTGGCCAGTCCATCAGAGTTGTGCTCTCTGAAGCATAGTTTGAATACTTGGCGGTTCAGTTTGAGCAAGGACTTCAGTGTCTGGTACCTTATCCTGCCAGGTAATCCTCAGAATCTTCCTGAGATAATTCAAATGGAAGCTATTCAGTTTCCTGGCATGGAGCTGGCATACTGTCCATGTTTCACAAGCATGTAACAATGAGGTCAGCACAACAGCTCTATAGACCTTCCGTTTGGTAGTCAGCCTAATACCTCTTCTCTCCCAAACTTTTCTTTGGAGCCTCCCAAACTCTGGCAATGCATGTGTCAACCTCAATGTTAGTGTGTACATCCCTGGAAAGTACACCACCTGAGTGAACATATCCACAGCACTCAAAACTTCTCCATTTGCTGTAACTCTATGGTTCCACATATGGAACCTAGCCTAATTACAATATGGGAACCTAGGCTCCCATTAGGTGTGGTGATGGCTGATGGAGCACCTGTGTTTGTGTTAATTATTGGGCCAAAATTAGCACAGGCAGTAGAGAATTGATCCATATTTTGTTGCATCTCAGCTTCAGATGCTGCATTGAGTGCACACTCCTTCTAGTTTGGCCTTGGCTTGTAGCCTTTTCAAATTGAAGACCTTACCATCGGTATAGTAGTTGACCTTGAAGGCATGTTCATCTTCATTGAAAGCATTTGACAACGTGGATGAAAGCATCATGCTAGCCGTTCCATCTTTTACTCTCAAAAGATATCGTGAAAATTCAATAGGCATTAAGTGTCTACTTTGTGCCAGGCACTGTGCTAAGGCTGGGGATACAAATAAGAAATGGTTGTTGTCCTTTGTTCTTGGAGAAGACCAAAATGACATCACTATGGAAAAGTGAAGTTTCTGTGTGTACAACTGTGGCTGATAAGACCAATACAAGCTCGGAATGCTCTACCCGAGACTGGGCACAGATAGGCTGTGTGAATATTTGGGGTGGTTACTCCAAATTTGTGCATCCTACATTTCCTTTGTTTGTCTCTGTGTATGTAATGAGAATATAAAGTCCTTGGGGCCAAAATCATGTCTAGTACCACCTTGTAAAATGTCCATTGTCTAACAGAGTCATGTAGTAGGCACTCAATGTTTACTGATGCTGAGAGAACAGGAGAGTTGTCTATATGTTCCTTTAAAACTGAACAGAATGGTGAGATGATATGAGACAGAAACCTACGGGAGCTTGTGTGGTATACCCTGGATGTTTTCTCTACTTTTCATGTGCAGCTCTGCTTGATTTCATCTCTACAGAATAAGATACCCCTCCTAAAATAAGCTCATTACTTCTAATTTCGTCATCAAGCTGCTAATTCAAGTCTTGATTGACACCACCCTGCCCCAGCCTCCCTACCCCTCTGTTGTAAGTTGGAATACCAAACTTTTCCCAATCCCTTCCTTTATTGTAGGGATTCCCTCCTTCTAGTATCCTCTTTTTCACTTTCCTGCCTCCTTTTGTGTATTGTCTCTCCTCCCTCCCATTAGGCTGTACACTCCTTAAGGATAGGTACTATCTTTTCATTAATGTGCCCATGACCTGGCATATAGTAGGCACTTAAGTATTAATTGGATTAGATTGGATTTTGCAGCTCCACCATCCTCAGTTTTTCCTGGTCTCAACTAATGGAACCAGAGGCCCTCGGGTGCCCTGGTGGTCCCTTCCATTTCATATTGTCTTCCCTTATTAGATAGTAAGCTCCTTGAAGGCAGGACTATTACAGTATCCATACATGGAACTATTGGTAAAGTTATGAAGGCTGTGGATAAGTTCACTTACCTTGGTAGTATACTTTGCAGGGATGTACACATTGACAATGAGGTTGATGCATGTATTGCCAGGGCTTGCTCAGTGTTTGAGAGGCTCTGAAGAAAAAATCAGAGAGAAGAGGTATTAGACTGACTACCAAATTGAAGGTCTATAGAGCTGTTGTGCTGACCTTATTGTTATACGCATGTGAAACATAAACAGTCTACCAGCACCATGCCAGGAAACTGAATCGCTTCCATCTGAACTGTCTTAGGAAGATTCTGAGGATCACCTGGCAGGATAAGGTACCAGACACTGAAGTTCTTGCTCAAGCTGAACTGCCAAGCATTCAAACTATGCTTCAGAGAGCGCAACTGATGAGTAAGGCATATTTTTCCAATGCAAAATGTACACTTGCCAAAAAGACTTTTATGGAGAATTCTCATGGGGAAGGCAATCACATGGTGGTCAGAAGTGATACAACAACACTCTCAAGGTCTCAAGAACTTTGGATTTGACTGTGTGACATGGGAGACACTGGCGTAGGACCACTCAGCATGGCATGGCCACATCAGAAAAGGTGCTGTGCTCTATGGGCAAAGCAGAATTGAGACAGCACAAAAGAAACGTACAATGCACAAATTTGGAGTAACCACCCCAAATATTCACACAGACTATCTGTGCCCAGTCTCGGGTAGAGCATTCCGAACTTGTATTGGTCTGATCAGCCACTGTACACATAGAAACTTCACTTTTCCATAGTGATGTTATTTTGGTCTTCTCCAAGAACAAAGGACAACAACCATTTCTTATTTGTATCCCCAGCCTTAGCACAGTGCCTGGCACATAGTAGACACTTAATGCCTATTGAATTTTCAAGTAAGGACAAGACACGATATCTCCTGAGAATAAAAGATGGAATGGCTTGGGGAAACTTGAGAAAGAAGATCCAAAAGAACCACTGTGGTGAGTGAGAAGAAAACCAAAAAGAAGCAATAAAAGAGTTGCCAGGTACAAGGCTACCTTCAAAGTTAGCAAGGGAAATGTTGTGTAAATCAGTCACTATTCCAGAGTCGTGGCTTGACTTTGGCTGCTTATCTCCTTAGGGCTAATCCTGTCTCCTCCTGAGTATGTGGCAGAAGTTGCCAGGCTTGCTCACTACTCCCTTCTCCTCTTTGAAGAATGGGGTCAATCAAAATACTTAGGGAGTAACTGAGGAGGCAGTAATCCCTCCTCAAGATTATGTGATCCAAATAGGATACCTTTGCCCTTAGGGGAAGACACTCCTGTTTATAAAAGCAGTGCTCAGTTTGAATCCTGGGTTGGCCCAGAGCAGAAGGGCAGCCTTGATGTGTTAATGAACTCCTTTTTAACCTTTTCTTCCTGAGTTTTTATTCTTTAATCAGGGTGATGACCTGAACACAGAATTTTAATCTTAATAGTGTACTATATATGGAAGAGCGTGAGAGAAGACTTGTGTTCTTCTGTTCCAGATTCTGACACTAATCTGTGACTGTGAGCAAAGTCTACTTACTATTTCCTCATTTTTATGAGTACTCAGGCAGAAGAAATGATCATTTCACTGTGCTTTTAGATCATATCTGTAATCTTATGTTAAGTTCTGAGTGCCTAGTAAAAGAGAAACTATACTCTATCCTTTTGACTGTCTCTAGAGCTAGCCTCACCCAAGACCCCAACATTTTTTTATTTACGTTGAATTTTGTTTTATTTTCAAAGATTTACCTTCTCTTCCGTCATTACACACACACACACACACACACACACACACACACACACACACACACACACACACACAGCCCTCTACTGCTGAGAAAACAAACAAAAGAAAACCCCAGTTTTCTGGGAAAGAAAAAAAGCATGCTTCAATCTGCTAAATCCATACTCTGTCAGAAGGCAGGCAGCATGCTTCATCATGCATCTTTTGTTATGCTTAATCATTGTGTTGATCAGTGATCCCAAGTTTTCAAAGTTGTCTTTACAATATTGTTATTTTATAAATTGTTCTCCAGGTTCTGCTCACCTCACTCTGCATCAGTTAAAACAAATTTTGGATTTCTCTGAAACCTCCCCTTTGGCATTTCTTATAGCACAATAGTATTCCATCACATTCATATCCTACAACTTGTTCAGCCATTCCCTAATGACAGGCTCCCCCTCAGATTCCAATTCTTTGCTACTACAAAAAGAGATATTATAATTGTTTTTGTATATATGTGTATGTATCCTTTTTCTCTTTCCTTGATGTCTTTGCAAGTATAGACCTAGTAGTATTGAAGGATATGTGTTAGAGGATTTGCATAGCTTATAGTTTTGGGCATAGTTCCAAATTGCTTTCCATAATGGTTGGACTGGTTTGCAGTCCATCAACCATGGATTAATGTGCCTCTCACTATTATTTTCAACTGAAAGTTTACATAACAAGCTTCATTCAGAGGATATATCAACTAAGTATTATTTACTTTGAATGTGCAAGATGTGGGACAATGAGTGCTTGGCAAGGGTTTCTAAGACTGTTGCTTCAATGTCTGCTCCTTAGTTTATAAATCACAAGTCAGAAGTTCACAGAGTTAAACCAAGAAAGAATATTGCTTCCTTGTTGGCCCTGGTTTGGGAGAATAGGGAGAATATTCATTTGTCCTTTCATAGTCTTTCATTTGGGTCATACATAATAATGCAGCACGAATGAAGAAAACAATCCCTACATTCATTTTTTGACAGGCAATCACGAATGGGTGCCCCTAATACAGTAGTAATATTATTAATCCACTTTCAAGCGTTACCGATGAAGCATCAAAATCAGTGTGTTAGATCTAAGTAGTCTTGCTTAAGTGCTTTTCAGTAAGTTGTTTTATTTGGTCTGAGATATCCACATCCTTGAGATACCACTATCTGTCTTTTTGCTGATTACTAGAATAAGCATTTTTCTGTAAAAAAAAAAAAAAAAAAAAAAAAATTACCTTTGAAATCGATATTTCATCGTGCAAGTTCCCCTGCTGTCCACAAGGTGGTGCATTACCACTTATTTCTAGAACTCCAAAATTCACTCTCAGAAGGAAGAACAGATCCTGTAATTACAGAAATGAATAGATAATCACTTATACTGATGATGTTTCAAGTGTCTCTAGTTCTGAAAAAGATAATAGAAAGAAGTCACTGAAGTAAAGTGACTGGGGGAAAATAAGGTTTCTCAGAATGATGGACTTCATAGAATACAGATATTTTACCACCTTTCTCCATCTAAATTTTACGTCAAAATTCTCCAGAATAATATTGGACAACTTTGCATTCTTCACAACTTCTACAGCATTGTGAGAAAAACCATTTTGCTAAATATGTTAACCCAAGGCACCAATTTATCAGTCATTGGGATGATTACAAAGTGCTGGAAGTAACATATGAGAATTGCTTCCCAGGATTATGACTGAGGCATAAAACAAATAAGTTTTTAAACAAATAGGTTTGGTGGGGGTGGGAGAAGTGTGCATGTGTGTGGATGCATGTGTGCACATGTGTGCATGCATGTGCATGTATGTGTGCTGGTGTGCATGTGTGTGCACATGTACAGACCTAGTAGTATTGAAGAATATGTGTTGAAGGATTTGCATGGCTTATAGTTTTGGGCATAGTTCCAAATTGCTTCCCATAATGGTTAGGCTGGTTTGCAGTTCATCAACCATGGATTAATGTGCCTCCCACTATTATTTTCAACTGAAAGGTTACATAGCAAACTTCATGGGGGACATGTGGGACATGCGTGTGTGCGCATGTGTGCATGCATGTGTGTGTGTCTGTGTCTTCATTCCTCAGGATGACTGGAGATGACCTAAGATAAGGCAATTGGGGTTAAGTGACTTGCCCAAGGTCACACAGCTAGTGAGTATCAAGTGTCTAAGGTAAGATTTGAACTCAGGTCCTCCTGACTCCTGCACTGGTGCTTTAACCACGGCACCTGCCCCATATTCAGTGTAGGCAACTGGAGAATCAGCTTCTTGAATTCCTAAAGTATGCCATTTATTTCACTAGGCAAAAATGCAGGACACTGACTTAGTCCTGAGTTAGCTAAAAGCGCTTCCCTCTACTCTCCTTCCCCCCAATTAGGAGAAAAGTCGCCAAAGGATAGCTAGATAGAAAAATACTGGTAATATCTTCCCAACATAATCTTGTTCAAGGAACCTCAAGGTGATCTGCAGGATGGGGGGAAAAAAGTAACATGTGGGAAATAACATCTTCATCTTTGAGAGAGTGCAGAATTTGAAGATGAAGGGTAGTTCACATGATGGGATAAGGCTTTTTGTAGCAATCCATAGACCAATAGTCTTTCTCAGACCTGTACACTAAATTATTTCCTCTTTTCCATTTAATGACTAAGAACAATGTTAATCAAATACACGTATATGAGTTCTTCTTCTTAAGATCTAAATACTATTAGTTGCCTATTTAAGCATTATATAAGGCTATAAATTTACCAGGCAAAAGTACCTGGAAGAGAAAATATCCTTGGAACAATGGTAACTTAGAAATTTTACATGTACATTTGCATAAATATGTATATATGTGTGTATTTGTAATTTCTTAGTGAACTTCTTTAATGAATAAATTATGAATATAAATGTATAGCCCCTTATTATAAATAACATATATATATATATATATATATATATATATATATATACACATGTATGTATGATTCCTTCATTGTCTTCTGATGCTTCAATATAGCTGAAGTTGCTTTAGGTTTTAAAAGATTACACTAGCGAAATAAGAACTTAGTGCCTATCAAGTTATAAAGGCAGAACCAGACTGTATGTCTGTCAACAAAGGAATAGTCTAGGTAAATTCGGGAAGGTTCATCACTCCATGGTTGACCACAGATAAATTTTCTGGTTCACAACAACATAGGAAACCTTAAAGAATGGTGAGCATTGGTCCAATGAAATAATGAAGTTGAAGTCTGTAATGTGAATTCATGTAAGAATATATATTCACTACAAAATTAAACTTCTTTATTCATATTTAATTCAATATTTTCATAAAGTCTAGACAGAACGACCAACTGGATAATGGGGATAGAGGGTGCGGTATGTATGGTGTACAAGTTAAGAGATTCCTTCTCAGGGGCTGCTTTTTGATCTAGAGTTGACTCCTTCCTAGACCAATTCTCAAGGTCAGGAAGCTCAACATTTTAAGGACAATCAAGGAAGTTGCCAGTATTCACCCCACCAACATCCAGACTTCCTCCCCAAGTCAATCAAGAACAACTCCTTCAGACTTCATAATAGGCTAACAGGACATTTTCAATCAGCTGTTCATCTAATCCTAGCCATCTCACTTTATAAAAAAGATACACTATGTTTTAACATTCCTCAAAATTGTCCCTTTATTCCTGTGATGTATTCTGGGTGTTGTGAGCTAGGGTGGTCTCTGACCAACTCCTTTCAACTTACAATTCACCTTCAAAATTTCTAACTGAGTATATTTTCTCATATATTTCTAAACAAATCATCACCAAAGCATGATTTTATTACTTTCTTAATCTATTATTCAGAATGTCATACAACTTATAAATTACTCTGATTAATTTTCATTGTTTTCAAAACAAGTTTTTTTTTAATGAATGAAACATTTATTAAGCAATTACTACATGTACTGCACTGTAGTAAAATCCAGGGATATAAATAAGAAAGCAATATAGTCCCTGCTCTCATGAAGGCCACATTCTAATTGAGAGACCCAAAATATAATGAAGATTTCATTGGCAAAACAGATGGTAAAATCCATTGATCCTTCTCAAAGCAGACATTCAGTCTTCTTTAATGTCAGCTTGACTGGTAAAATTACATCAGTTTTTTATATTGAAACATTGACACCTCCAAGAACTGAGGGCAAGAACTTTCCTTTAGGATCTTCACTAGGGTGGATGTAGTACCTGCAGGAGAAGTTGGCAGGATGCATCTCCATGAGAATTGCTTCCCAGGATGATAACTGAGGAATAAAACAAGTAATTTTTTAAACAAATAGGTTTGGTGGGGGTGAGAGATGCATGCGTGTGCATATACGTGTGTGTGTGTGTGTGTAATGCAGATACACCATGGCAGTAGACATTTTCAAAAAAGCAACACATGGATCTGTGTTAATGTGGTGCAGAAAAAATAAAACATAAAAATAGGCACTTGATGCAGGATCCAACTATTCTCTTCTGCCTCTGTATCCCTTTGAAAAAATGTACAAGATAATGGCATATTTCTGTGAGGGCAGTGGAATAATTTTCCCATTCTTTTTACCTGTGCATGTGAAAGCTGATCAAGTTAGAACAGTTTAATTAGGTGGATCAGGGCATCAGGGTTCCATGATCTCTGACAATAAGGCAACTCACTAGGAAAATATTTTGGGGTCCTGAAACTCTGGAAATGGAATCATGGTGGCTTAGCTTACATCCAGAAGGGAGGTATCTCAGACTTCAGTCTAGGAAATAAAGGAAGTAGCCAGCTTCACAGAAAAGTGAAAAAAACATCCATGAACCTAACAGGATGAGTAAAAGATGAAAGGGAGAGATTCAAAGTCTAGAGGCATTGAGCCCTCCTCTTTGAAGGTCTTCTGGCAGAGGCTAAATGATTACTTGGTGAATATATTATAGTGGGCCTGCCTTCTGTGTTTGGGTGAGACTAGATGGTCATGGAAGGCCCTTTCTCTCAGATTACATGGTTTTGATTCTTTCTATGAAGCCTCAAGGATAAAATGATTAACAGAGGTAGTTCAGGAAGCCTGAAACCCAAGATTTCTTTGTTGTTGGAGACCAGATAGGGAAAACTTTCTTAACCAGGAAACCAAGGATCAAGGACAGGGCTACTGCAAAACCATGGCTAGCATATGGGGTGAAGGAGGTGACTTTTAAGCTAGAAGCTTAGAAGAATGCAGTTGGCGGGGCATGTGGATGGAGCAAAGAAAAGGTGCCTGTCCCAAAGCCAGTTTTTGATATCTTAACTTAAAGGTTAGGAGGAAGCAACTTCTACAAAGATACCTTATGATTTTGTCAATCCAATTCATCAGTTGGCAACCTAGAATTTAATCTATCTCAAATCTAGCCTGGCTAACATTGAATTGACTGACTGCATTGTGTTGACTGAAGGCAAGATTTAGGAGAAACAAAAAGGGTGGAGTCAATCAAATAGGAGAGTATTTAACAAAGTAACAGACTTACTTCCCAGCAGTACATATGAGAAAAATTTAAGGCTTGAGTAACTTTGTACCATCTTTGGTATGACTGTAACTTCTGGGGGTGTTAGTAAGAAAATTCAAGTTAAGTGTCAAACGCCTGCTATGTACCAGGTACAGAGAATACAAATAAAAAATGAAACAGTACCTGTCCTCCAGGGGAAAGGTGTGGGTTCAGGTATATATACACAAACACATATAAATGTGTATATACTTATACACACATGTGCATAATACACATATTTGTATGCACATACATGAATACACATACATGCTATATACATATAACATACATAGTAAATATAAAGTAATATGTATGAAGAAGCAACAATAACTTGAAGGATAAGGAAAGGCATCCTGTATGAAGTGGCAGTTGAGTTCTACTTCAAAGGAATTTAGGGTTTCTCCTAAGTAAAGGAGAGGGGATAGACGAAAACCTATGCAAAGACAGAATTTTGTGTATGGGGAATGCCCAAATAAACTTGGAACAGCCAGGCTATGATGTGAAGTGACTGAGGGGAATAGAGTTAAGAGAGGGTGGATAAAGTTAGATGGAAAGATATGTTGAAGCCAAATTGTGAAGGACTTAAATGTTAGATGAGGAATTGTTATTTTATCCAAAGGAAATAGGGAGCCACTGAGCAAAGGAAATGACATGATAAAATCTGTGTTTTAGGAACATCCACTTGGAGGCTTGGCAAAAGATGGATAGGTGATGGGAAGTACAGTTGTCAAGGAGACCAATTAAGAAGCTATAATAGACCAGGAAAGAGCTAATGAGTGTCCTTGAACTAGGGAAGTGGCTGTGTGAGCAGAAAGGAGATAAATACCAAAGATATCAAGGAATATTTTTGAACTGATAGAACTTAGCAACTGACTGAATATGGAGAAATGGGAAAAGTAAAAAGGTTATAAGCCTGGGTGACCAGAAAAACGATGAAGGCCTATACAGAAATAAGAAAGTTTAGAGGAAGGGTAGGTTTTGAGATGAAGAATACTCTGAATTTAAGGTGTTTGTAGTATATGTAGGGGGCTAATAATATGGGCTTGGAACTCAAGGGAAAGATGACTGGATATATAGGTTTAGGAATCATCTACCTATGGGCAATATTTGAACCCATGAGAGCTGAGATCACTATAATGAGGGCTTCTTACCCTGGGGTCCATAGCCAAGGTTTCTGTCTATGGACAGATTTCAAGCAATTGGTAAATTCAGATGGAAAAAAGTTACAGTTTTATTTTGATTAACTTCTAAGTGAAATCTCACATTTTCCTAAAGCATAATTTGTAAGAGAAAATTATTATGCTGAGGAGTGTTTGGGCTTGACTATATTGTCATAGGGATCCATGATACAAGCAAAAAGGTAAAGCACCCTTGGCAATATAGAGAAAAGAAGAAGGCACAGAACAGAAACCCTACTATACCTAAATATAATGGATGAGATATGGTTGATGATCCAGAAAAGGAGACTGAGAAGGGATGATTAGTGTTAGGAAAGCCCAGGGAAGAGAATATTCAAGGAGGAGAAAGGAGACAACAGTATCAAAAGACTCAGAGAAGTCTAAAAGAATAAAAACTGATAAAAATAGTGTTGAATTTAGCAGGTTTAGTTATTGATAACCTTGGAGAGAATAGTTTCAGTGGAGTGGTGGGATCAGAAGTAATATTTCAACAGCTTGAAAAATCAAAGAAAATATTTCAATGACTATAATGAAACTCTCTCCCACCATGACAGTGAATGAAAAATTATTCAGAGCCAATATATTCTGATACATCTTAGATAGGAAACTCTTATCAAAGAAACTTGCTACAAAGGTCTTTTCCCCCAGTTCCCTGCTTCTCTTATAATTTTAGCTAAATTGTTGTGGTTCATACAGAAACTTTTAAATTACGTCTAATCAAAATTGTCCGTTTTGCCCTCTCTATCCCTTATATCATGATCTCTTCCCTTTTCCATAGACTCTGCCAGGATTATTTCAATGACTTCCAGAGAGATGGTTGGGGGAGGAGTATCTTACCCTATCCTCAACTATGAGTATATGGCATCTAAAGTATATTCTCTACCTAGGCAAGACTAAGCCTGAGTTTAAGATTCCTGTCTGTGTGTGTTTGTACTTTCCTGATCTCAGACAAATTTGTATCTATCTCAAGATATACCTGTTCAGAAGTGACCTTATACATTCGCAAGATCCAAAAGTCATCCTCCATTGGACTGAGGCTGAATGGTAGTATGAGAAGAAGTCCAAGGATGACCACCAACAAGAGGATTGGCCCAGCACTCATGTACTGGTGGTTATGTGGTTAGTGTAGAGTCCAGTTGAAATGTAAAATGCCTTACTGGAACTTCTACAAACTGCTTTACATTCAGCCTCTTGGTTAATTATAACTGTTGCTCTAAGTTAGGTTATTGAATTTTGTTTTAAGTTTATGTTTTCTGTCAAATGTGAGTTAGCTAATGAATGTTCTGTGCTTACCTTTCTTTTTGTGAGTAGAAAGTAAATACTGTCTCATAACTGATTTATATTATATATTCAGTAACTCTCTATTCTTTCTTTTGGAGAAACTTTAGACATGAAACATTACCCAAGTGTTAAGTAAATTTCTCCCAGGGTGTTGGGATGGAAATTTAATTAGCCAAAGAGTGTGAGAAAAGGGAAGCCTAAATCTTGTCATTAGATGCCATCTTCTCTAGGACCAAACCTGTTCCAAATTACATGTGCGGGTACATAGCAAAGGAGCCTTCTTAGCAGAGAAGAGAGCGGCATAGCACCCCAGCCACTTTGGGTTCACTATCACGATGTCAGAATGAATAAGTGTAATATTCCCTGTGTCTTCAGCAGATATTGCTATTATAAACCTTCAGCAAGGTTAGAACTATTCATCCTAGCCTTATAGGGCACCCTGTTGCTGACCCTATGCTCTCCCCATCTTATTCTAGAATATTCTATTTTTCCTATAGTGGTCATTTGTGCCGCCTACTGCATCTAAACCCTTGGTAGTAATAAAAATTTACAAACTGTACTATGACATGGTAAGCACGGTCCATTTGGTTCCCCGGCGAACGTCATTTTGATTGCTATATGGATTGCTACATAGTCAATAACGTTTCTGAAGTCTATGTCCATCACCATACTTTCCACACCATACTTGACCTCTCTTCCTCTCATATGGTAACATAACTTAAAACAAACTTTAATGAATAACATCAGCTTCACTATAAAAGAAATGACTGCTTAGAACAAAAAGATTGCAGTCTATGTCTCTGCTCTATGTCTCATGCTCTATGAAGCATGTCTGCTCTATGAAAAAAGATATTTTCTTTTATGATTTGCCTTACTAATGCCTCTATGCCAAATAGTTCTAAAGATAAAATAACTTGGAGATACTTGACTGAAATTCAAAAAGACACAATACCATGAACATGAAATCAAAGTCTGGCAACAGAGACCTTGCATTGTACCTCCCCCATCCCTTCTGTTTGCTTTGATGGAACTATGAGAACTGTCTGCAGCTTGCATCTCATAGGGAAACTCTCTTAACCTGTCCATTATTCAAGGGACAGGGAGACAAATACATGTACCTGACAGCAAGATCAGCATGCCTAATAGGGCCCTAATATTTAATACTTAATCTGTGCTGACTTCAGAAGAGATGCTCCCTTTCCCCCCAGCAGGGTGCTCAGTTGACTGCACTGTATTAATGTGGCACTGATCCTGCTGTTCTGAGAGAGGTGTCAGGAATTTGTCAGATACCCTAGTGTGCTCTCTCTTTATATGTTGTCTTTCCCAATAGAGCGCAAGCCCCTTGAGGGGAGGGATTATTTCAGTGTTGTCTTTATATCCCTAGCACCTAGCATAGTTGTTGCACATAGTAGATACTTGTTGGTTGACATTTTACCTAAAATGTTAATATTCATTGAATTCCAATGAATGATCTGCCTATATTCTTTGAGCCTAAATTGAAACCATAAGATGATAGATTCAGAGCTGAAGGGGATCTTACAGAATATTTAGTTCAACACCCTCTTTTAAAAGTTGAGGAAACATACTCAGAAAAGTTAAGCAATATATCTAGGATCATATAACTAATATATACCAGCAGCAGGATGTGAATGAAATGAAATGTGAAGGTGAGAAAAGAGAAAGAAAATGGATCTTTAAATGAATATTGAGTTGGTGGATAGCCAGAGTGGAATATTATGCAATGAATGTAAGAAAGGGAGGACATCTAAGTGTGCATCCTGGGAGCTGATTCTGTATTCAGAATCAGTGAGTCTTGAGTTATGGGTGTTTGGGAAAAGGAGGTTTTAGAGCAGGCAAAGACAGATGTTGCCCGCCACTATGCTTTTCCTGGGGCACCAGTCATTAGGATTTGTTCTTTAGTTTCCTTTTTATCCATGGCTCTAAGAAAATATTCAAAACGAGATGGAGGAAATATATTTTTTCTCTCTAGGCCTATCTTCCCAGCTTCTAGTTGCCCTTCACCCTTGTGGAAGGTTTTTTTATTATGTGCCAAGTATTATGTTAAGTGCTGGGAACAGAAATAAAAATAAGCAAGGATTTGTCCTCAAAGAGCTTACATTTTGTTGGGGAAAAGTTAACCCTTAAAGGGAAGCAGGAAAGTGAAGGGCATATGTGAATATCACTGATAGTGACAACCATTGAAGCTAAAACACCTATCATAGCACTTCCACTATGGTCATCCTTTGGGACACTGAGGCCTCTGACTCTCCTTTTGCCAGCCTGTCTTCCTAGGACACCCTTCTGTGTCCTCACCCATGACTCATTGACACTGGTAAGCAAGATGATCAGGGGTGCCATACTGGATTCACAAGCCAGGAATCTGACATCTCTAGTTGAATTTTAATTGGTTGCCCCAGTGACTTCATGTAGTCTTCCCAGGCCCAAGATCACAATCTTTTCTTAGCCCCTGTGTGATTCAACTGAATGGTCATGTCATCTAACACCACCAAATCCTCAGGTAGAGGATGATCTTCTAAGTGGTTCTTTGAGTAAGTGCATATTCAAACATATCTGTGACATTTCCGTCAGCTCCACCTACCTCCAGTCCATGGTAGTTCTGATGGGGCAGAATGCACTTATGTAGGCTTATCATCTTATAATCCAGCATGGTAGTTGCTGTCTCGTGCTTGCACTGATGTTCTTCCAAATGGCTAGAGACCATGCCTTAAACTACTGAGAGCTCCACAACAGAGGGGGAGGGGTAGAATGCCTATATTAATGAGAAATATAAAGGCCAAGAGGGAACACATATCAGATTTACAGAGGACACAAAGTTGAGAATGATGACTGTCTCCTTGAATGAGTCTGGATCTAAACAGATCTTGACAGGTTAGAATGTTGGAGCAAATCAAATAATGTGAAATTTCATAGGAATAAATCTCTAAATTGCAATACATGTGAAAGATGAGAGCTGTAGTGGACTGAAAGCCCACTTTGAGTCAACAGTTATTTGGTATTTAAAAAACTACTATTTTCTTAGGTTCCATTTAGGGAAGTAGTGCGCATAATGAGGGAAGTGACAGTGCCATTGTACTCTTTCCCAGACAGAAAATATCTGTATTATTATATTTAGTCCTGAGTGCTTCATTTTAGGAAGGACATTAATAAGATGGAAAGCATCTAAAAATCAGTACAGTGAAGGACTTTGAAATCATGACATATGAGCATCAATTAAAAGAATTGGGGATGTTTAGATTGAAAATGAGAAGACTGAGAGAGGATATGACAACTGTCTTCAAATATTTCAAGGGCTATCATGTGGTTTCAACTTATTTTGCTTGGCTTTAGAGTAGAAATAGGAGTAAGGGTAGAAGGTACAGTAAGGTTTTTACTTAATATAAGAAAAAAATGTTCTAACAGTTATCCAAAAGTGGTATGGGCTGCCTCTAAGTGTGGTGAGTTTTCTTTCACTACAGTGTTCAAGTAAAGGCCAACTGACCTTTGGTTGCATATGTTATAAAACGGACTTTTCCTTTTTTTCAGAACCAAATTGGACCATAGGACTTTTGAGTTCCCTTTCACTTCTGAGATTCTGTAATTCTATGTTTCCATTAGAGAATTCTCTAATTTTCCTGCAATGAAAACCACTCTTACTGGAAGGGTTGAAAAAGATCCTCTCTGGATTGTACATATCAGCTCACAGCAGCCCCTATGTAAGGCCTGGGTGGGGAAGCAGTAGCAAGTCTAGACAGCAGTGACGTCACCAGTCCTAAGGGTGCTGATGAAGTTGCCATGGTCACTTACACGGGATGCTTCTGCTCCATCAGAAGCAGAGTGATCATCCCTTGCAATTCCTATAGCTGTTCACTTAGCCTATGGATGACCTCTATTAGACCTTCTAAGATAATGGGAGGGAAACAAATTTCTTGTATTCTGTCATGAAAGTCACACAGGATGGGAAGGCAGGGTAATTAGATCATAGATTCAGGTACATTTCTATGTAAGCAATATATATATATATATTTTAATGATATAAAATCTTTAAAATAAAGGGTTTGAATTTCATGAGGCAAGAAATGGTGAATGACTAATCCATAATATGTTATCCGAAGTGAGCAATTACCACCTTTCACTCATTAAATTGGCAAAGTTAGCTAAAAACAAATTTCAATATTGGCTAGGCAATAAAGAAACAGGCCCACTATTTTACTGCTGATGGAGCTATGGATTGGTGCAATCTTTTTAGAAAACATAGTATGGCAGTACATAATGATAGCTAAAAAACTATTCATCTCTTTTCACTGAATGCTCCTATTCCTAACTCTATACTTTAAATATGCTATTGACAGAAAAAGATATTTATATATAAAAAACATTCATAGCTCCACTGCTCACAATAGCAGAAAACAGGAAACAATCCACGTGTTCAGTATTTGGTAAATGATTAAAGAAATTGTGCTATATGAATAAATATAATATTATTACATCATGAAAGTGGTAACTAGAGATAACAGAGAAAGATTAGAAGTCAGGAAGTGACATATGGCAAAGAAAATAGAAAAATAACAATTATATATTTATGTAATAATATATAGTTATGATTATTATATATTTATATAATAATAATATACATACTAACAAAGAATCAATTCAGGTCAGTTGTTTTTCAGTAGTGTTTGACTCTTCGTGACCCCATTTGGGGCTTTCTTAGCAGATACTGGAGTGGTTTGCCATTTCCTTCTCCAGGTCATTTTACAGATGAGGAAACTGAGGCAAATAGGGGTAAGTGATTTGTACAGGGTCACCCAACTAGTAAGTGTCTGAGGCAAGATTTGAACTCGGGAAGATGAGTCTTCCTAACTTCCAGGCACTCTGTCCAATCTGTATCACGTAGTTGCCCCCTAACAAATGATAACAGTAAAATACAGAAGAACCCAGGAAGAAAATATTCAGAAGAGATCAAAAAGGAAAGTGGAAGATTTTTGTTACTGCACTATACTACTGAGGCAGTATGACCTAATGCATTGAGAGTCAACCTTAAAGCCAGAAAGACCTGCGTTCATGAACTATCTCTGGCATGCGCTGGCTGTTTGATCCTGGACGAGTTACACTTTCTCAGAGGTCAGGCAGATTCTCCTGACTACGATAAAGAGAAGGTGCCGATGTGCATCGGTAGAACAAAGCTTCCTGTTCCAGTGAAATCAAAGGTCCAGTCTCTATCCCTACTATGTTGTTAAATATAAAGATAAAAAATTAAGTAACTGAAAGAATTAAATGGTTTCATGGTTAGTTTTCTTTTGTTTTTGTTTGTGTGCATTCTTTTTATTGATAGTACATGTAGGATAATTGTTTTTAAGAAGTGAGTCAAATGTCCTCATTCAGTTTGTGGCAAACATGATTCATTCAACTAACATAACAGACAGCAAAATACAAATAGTCTGCCCACAGCTTGAATGGATAAAGCCAAAACGGCCCTTTTCCAGCTTTTCCACGTTTGCTCCAAACCATTCAGCCTAGTCCACTGGAAGACACAGTCATCCATTATTCAAAATGTTTTCCAAATATAGAAACAATATAATTTCTTTAGAAGTAATTATTTTCTATCCACAAAGTATTTCCTGTAGCATACTGCACTAAATACTTTCCAGCCTCATACAATACTTCAGTTGTCTGACCGGGGCAAAGGCCAATGATACCATCACCCTCCTGATGCTTTTCTACATGTAGCCTAAGATCCCATTGTTTTGTTGACTGTCAGGTCACATCACTGGCATGTACTTTCTTGTATTCCACTAAAACACACCTCCCAGGTCTTTGCCACCTGAATTCTTGCCTAGTCATGTCTACCTTTGTCTATTACTTGTATAGTTGTGCGTGTGAATCCACATGCAGAATTTCACATTTACTCACAATGAATTTCATCATACTGGAATTAAATTCTTCTCATCTGTGGAGGTCTTCATAGCTTGATAAGAAAAGACTGACTATTTTCACTGACTATTTCTCATTCCACTGTCTCATCTTCAAGTCCTGGCTGAAGTCCCACTTCCTGCAAAAAGCCTTTTCTAGTCTTCCTTAGTCTTAGTGCCTTCCCTCTGAGACTACTCCCAAAGTTGTCTCCTCATCAGACAAAGAATTCCTTGAGAGCAGGGACTATTTTGTCTTTTATTTATTTATGTATCTTGCCTTTCTTTGTATCCATGGTGCTTCACATAGTGCCAGGCATATGTAGGCACTTAATGCTACTTGATTGACTGGTCTTGGAAATGATCAATTCCAAATCCTTCATTTTGCAAATGATCAACTGAGTCTCAGAGAAGCTGAATGATTTGGCCAGGATCACAGCTAGTATGTACGTAAGACAGGATTCAAGCCCAGGTCTGCCTGACTCCAAGTCCAGTGTTTTGTTCATTATGCCACACTACCATCTTCTGGAATCCTGGTTCTGTCCTTGAACATCAGCTGCATCACCTAGTTTTGTGCCACTCACAAGTTAAATTAGTGTTCCATTTCATCCTTCATCCAAGGAAATCATCAATAAAAATGCTGCACAAAAGCTGAAGGAATGATGCATTTCATGCCAATCCAGCCTAAAAGCAGGGAACCAACTCAACCATAAAAAAAGTTTGACTCCAAGATGAGATTTAAATGAATTACAAAGGAGCTGTCTAACAAAAAGCTTTTGTATAAAGTTAGAGTTAGAATAAAATAATAAGAAAAAAATTGGGGATATATGCAAGACATATTGATTTGTGACTATAGGCATTTATTTACAGATTGCTTCATGGATACCATACAGTATGTTACATATTATTTAGAAACATCTGTTTAATAAAGTACTATCATTTTTCCAAGTTTATTAATACATTTGTTTTCAGTTTTCAACAATCACTTCCATAAATTCCAAATTTCTCCCCCTCCTTCCCCAAGAAGACATGCAATCTTATATAGGTTCTACACATACATTCCTATTAAACACATTTTCACATTAGTCATGTTGCATAGAAGAATAAAACAAATGGAGAAAACATGAGAAAAACAAAATATAACAAAGGAGAAATAATCACTTCATTTTGCGTTCCAACTCCATAGTTCTTTCTCTGGATGTGAGCACTATAATTTTTTTTAATAAGGAGAGAAAGCACTTTGGGAGTAGCTGAATAAATTGTGACACATGAACTTTATGGAATGTGGTTTCACCATGAAGAATGATGAAGGTGAGGAATTCAGAGAAATATGAAAAGATTTGTATGATCTGAGGAGAACAGAACCAGGAGAAGAGTAGAGGCAATGACTACAGCATGTAATAGAAAGCACTGTTAAAAAATGATAGAATTTAGATGACGTGCAATGATGGATATTGGTTACAGGTGCCTAATGTTGGAACATGCCTCCTTCATCTTCCTCCGAGATGCGGAAGACCACAGGTATAGAATGTTATATGCTTTGTCAGCCATAGACACTGTATTGGATGCTTTTACTTTGATACGTTGTCATTTCAATTGTCACTGTTATTATAAAGGTGGTATTTTGGAGGGGAGTGTTGAGAAGTACTTGAGGCTTAAAAACTATGAAAGTGAACTAATACTTCAGTGCATCCGTGGGTACCCTCTCCAACAATACAGGTCACAATCTAGCCATGCTTGCTCATCCATTGTGATCCTTGGTGACTTTTTCCATGTCCTCCCACTAGCCTTTGCAGGGGGTGAGGGTAGGGAAGGGAAGGTGGTACTCAATGTTCTGGGAGTCTTTCTCTAGATTTTTTGGCATTGCTTGGAAAATGGTGGAGCATTTTTCTAGTCACACATCTCTAATATATTAATAAAGCATTAAAAAAAACAGAAGAGAAAGACTGGTTATTTCTATCAGAGAAAGAAAAAGAAATATATTTCTGGCGTCAGCCTTACTGTTGGAGCCGGGTGACAATAACCAAACTTACTACAACCAGATAACAAAGGATACTGACTGAACAAAAGAAGAAAGAACTGCCTCAGAAGCTGACAATCCCACACATAAGTTTTGCTGTGATAGCAAAAGTCAAAGGAATTCTGTAGTTTTATCATGAAGTCAATATCCTCCAGGGTGGCAGCAGCTTTTGCCCTCAGAACCCTCATGTGAGTTTGTTCAAATTTATTTAATGCATTTATCAGGTAGTACTGTGCATTCAGAATAACAGTGTGTGGTTATCCCTTCCACAGCAGTGGGGTTGGAGGCATAGAGACCCCACAATCTGGAAAACCTGCATGAAATTTTTTTACCCTCCCTTTGTACCAGAGAAGCATTCTGAATTATTATTGTATTAAAAGGTAAATATGTTGATATTATACAATACTATACATATATTTTATGCATTTCTGAGTTTCTAAACTTTTTCTGTGTTGTCTGCTAGCCTTTGTGGGTATTCTGCCACTTCTGCAAAACTCTGCTCAAATTACCACCTAATTACTTATGCTGACCTGAGAGATAACGAAACTGCAATGGGGAAGGTTGCTATGTGGAAGCAATAATTGTATAAGACTTACCCCCTTGCAGAGTGTAAGTTTCATGAAATCAATGACTGCATCCTGTCTTAATTTTGTACTTCCCCCAGTAGCTAGCATCGTATTCTGTACACAGCAGATTCTTGATGAATAGTTGTTGCTTTTATATAAAGCAAATAAACATATGTGTGCATACATATATATGTATGTATATATATACATGCATATATATATAGCAAGTAACTTATCTGAATTTCAATTTCTTAATTATAAAATTAGAATAATAATCTTTCCATTGCCTTGCAGATTTGTTGTGAGGAAAGTGTTTTGCAAATCTTAAGTCATATGCTATTTGGTCATTTCAGTCATGTCCAATTCTCCATGACCTCATTTGGAATTTCCTTGGCAAATATACTAGAGTGGTTTGTAATTTCCTTCTCCAGTTCATTTTTACAGATGAGGAAACTGAGGTAAACAGGGTTAAGTGACTTTTCTCCTCAGACATTTCCATATGGTCTCAGACCCTTATTGGGGGGATCTTTTAAATCACTATCTAGATCCAAGATAAGTACAGAGGACTCATGAAGGAAAATACTATCCATATCCAAATAAAGATCTGATGAACTCTGTATACAGTTTGAAGCATTTTTTCCACTTACTTTATCCTTTCTTGTTTTTTAAAAATCTGTGACTAATATGGAAATATTTCTTACATGATCGTGTATATGTAAACTGTATCAAACTGCCTACCATTTTCAGAAGAGGGGAGGGAGGAAGGCAAAAAAAATTGAAACTCAAAATCTTGTAAAAATGAACACAAAAAAAATCTTTTACATGTAACTAGGGATAAAATATTATTGAAAACAAAATAAACCTCTATTTATCCAGCTTTCTATCACTCTCATGACTCAATCACCCTGAGCCAGGCTCATGATTCCATAGAAAGTGAAGTCTCATTAGCTTAAATCAGGTCAATTATTGATGCCAAGAGCCTCAGAGGAGATGTAATCTTCTTCCTATATAAAAGTATATGAAGGATTCTCATGTAGAACATTGCCTAGATGTATTCTTCTTGGCTCCAGGACACAGAACTAGACCAGATGAGTAAAAGTTGAAGAGTAGTTTCAGTTGAATATGAGTTAAAACTTGATGCCCTCTAAAGTCCCAATGCTGTGCCCTCCACATCCCCAGGAATTTTCATTTTCCTTACCAATGTTAAGCCTGCTTCTCATGTGCTCTCCCCCATCACCACAGGTAGAAGTGGGGCCAGCATCTCCAGAAGACTAAGAAATCTAATCCCCCAAACCGATTGTTGTTAATGGCCAACAGGGGCTATAGCAGGTCTGCACAACCTGTGACCCATCAAGGGATTTCCTCTATACATGAAGGATGCTTTCCTCTACACTTTTTGCAGGCTGCCTGAAATCTTTTGGCATGCTGCACACAGCTGAGGGTCATAAGCTGGTTGCAGGTTGTGCAAGCCTGGGCTATGACATGGGCAACTCAGGAGTCCAACAAATTCCTAGAGTCAGTAGTCACTCAGTGCCCCTGTCTCAGCACTCCAGTCTCTTGCTTTCCAAGAAATCTTCAAGGGTAAAGGAAAGGGAAATGGGGGAACCCTAAGAAACTCTATGGCTGAGTCCAGATTCTGCAAAGTCCAACGGTCTCACCAATTTCTTTTCTTATGAGGGAGGAGGGAAGAACAAATTGAATTATCCCTTCATTCTCTTTTAATAATCATTATCACCACCCCTCAGCCCTGGGGGAAAAGAATTTTAATTTCACTAGATAACCTGACGTTGTGTATTTGGGCACTGGTTACATCTGGTTTCTAGGGCCTTTATCATCCTCATCACCTTCCTCCACTCACAGACCAGTATATTTGTCACCTAAAATAAGGCACTAAGAGTCTCTGCTTCCAACTTTTCTATACCCCCTCTTCAAATGATTTAGTGGCCATTTTTAGTGTTTTTTAAATCATTCTCCTATTGGGCCTTTGAGAACTTTCCAATTTTTCATCAGCATAGATAGCACTATTGTGATTTACAAAAACAAGTTTTCTTTTTCTTCTTATGTATTTCCTTAAGACTTTAATCTCCAAAATACAATGTGTAGGTTGGAGGGTATGGGTAATTTTATAGGGGAAAAGAAAGAGGAAGGGAATAAGCACTCACATATTGCCTACCACTAGCTAAGAACTATTACACATATTACCTCATCTGAACTTCACAACAACCCTGTGCTGTTACTGTCCTCATTTTACACTGTGCTACCCAGCTGCCTCATATATAAAAGCCCTTATTATAAGCTGTCAAATTATGTTTCAGACAGATTGAACAAAATTGCAATGCTACTAGGAAAGTACAAGTGTGCCTATTTTGACACAGCACCACTAACATTATGTCCTATCACTTATTGAAAAATATGTGCAAGCTTAATATACATAAACAATATTTTATCATATTAATTTGCATTACAAAATTGTCAGTAAATTTGTATTTTTCCATGAAATATTTTACTCTCTTTGTGTATAAAGTGGATGCTTACCTTTTGACTACTTACTTGAGTGGAAATCAAATATTGACGTTATATGTTTAATATCAGTTCTTTATCTTTGATATTATACTTTTATCACATTTCTTACAGTTTTTTTCCTGTTCTGTTGCTTCCCTTGTGATTTATAAATTATATTGTGAGGCACCAAAGTTTGTCTTTTATGTGTTTGAACACAATCATCTCACTTTGGATGATATTCTCCGTTTCTTCAATAGAAGTTTGTCTCTGCTCCACAGCTAGTATGAAAATATTATTGAAGTGCAGGCATATAATGCAAAATTTGAAACAAACTTTACCAAGGTCTTTTTGAACTTAGATTAGAAGAAGTTCTGTGTCAACTTAAACCAAAAGTGCCCAAATTTAAAGTAAAAACCACAGTAGTTCTAACTATAATACATATTGAATAGTGTAAGATAAGATGAAATGTTTGCCTGCTCGAAAATAAATGATTTAGAAGATTTTGCTTCGAGATTCGTAAGACATTATTTTGTTTGTCACCTAAACAACCGGATGACATAAACATGACTTTTTTTTTCTTTTGCAAGGAGAAGAAAAAGGTTGCGATCGGGATTGTAGTCTACATACCTACTGCGATGTGGCTGTTTCTACTGATTTGGCTACCAGTGTCTTAGGTGTGTCATGGCCTCTGATTTGAACACAATTGCTCAAACAAATTCGGCTAACTTGAAGTTAGGAGTCATACTTTCACATGGACATATGAACATCTTATTGGGAACTTTGTTACCTTAGCTACCAATGCATACACACATATACATAAATATGTGTGCATGTAGGTAGATTATCTATTTATATTTATCTGTCTATCTATCTATCTATCTCTCTATCTATCTATCTATCTATCTATCTATCTATCTATCTATCTTCTAATCTGTCTATCTCAGCATGATGCAAAGAGGACTGGATTTATTGTTACAGAACCCAAGTTCAAATCCTGGCTTTGAGACTTATTTGTGTGATCTTGGGCAAATCATTTTGTTGACCTATTTCCTCTTCTATAAAATGAAGGTTTGGTCCAGGGGTGGGAAACTTGTGGGCTCAAGGCTATGTGTAGCCTTCTAGGTCCTTGGGTATGGCTTTTTGATTGAGTGCAAATTTTACAGAGCAAATCCTTTTATTAAGGGCATTTGTTCTATGAAGTTTAGATTGTTCAAAGGGCTGCACTTGAGGACCTAGAAGGCCACATGTGAACTTGAAGCTGCAGGTTACCTACCCCTGATTTGGTCCCATAAGGTCCCTTGCAGTTCTAAATCGATGATGATGATGATGATGTATGGTTCTTTTCAGGAAGATTCAAATTTCTGAGTTCAAATCCAGCCTTAGACACTTACTATCTGGTTGACTCTGAGCAAGTGACTTAACCCTGTTCGTCTCAGTTTCCTCATTTGTAAAACGAGCTAGAGAAGGAAATGGCAAACAACTCCAGTATCTTTGCCAAGAAAAACCCAAAGGGAGTCACAAAGAGCTGGGCGTGATTGAAACAACTGAACTATAACAACAGGTGCGTGTGTGTGTGTGTGTGTGTGTGTGAAAACAAGAGAGATCTACCCCTGGCATATATTTCTCATTTACCCTCCAAACTCCTGTTATAGTTTTCCCCTTTAGATCTCCATATTTAAAAAAAAAACTTCTCCACTTCTTAAATGTTCAACAGTGGCACCACTTATTCTTCAAACCTTTCTTGAATCCTAAATAGCTGAACGTTCTCTTCCCTTCTTCACGATTCTTGTAGCACTTTGTCTGGATCTCTGGATTTGCCCACATCGTTAACTGGTGTCATCATTAGTCATGTATGCGTCTTATCTCCTCATTTGATTACATCCTCACCCTTGTTCTCTACTCCTACTGTTTCCAGTTGTCTTCACCAGAATTCTCATCCCGCTTACCTCCAAGCTGTGGGTAAATGTTTAACATTTGTGTCCATGACGCACTTTTAAGTTTCATCTGTGTTATTATTGTTTTCTCTATAACTTTCTTAAGAACAGAAATTAACGAAACAAGAAATCAAACCAAGATTTGTAGTATTTTGTTGATTTCCAAGGTATTAATGTTCACACTGAACATTTAACAATTGCCTTTCCTGAACTTGTTGAAGCTGGCTCCAGGGCACCCTTGCCTCTTGTTGCTTCTACCCTAGGCCTTCCACAGTGCCCTGAAGAATTCTATTCTATTGTGGGCAAACTCCAAATCCTATTCACTGGGCAATGTCTCCTACCACCCCACCTCCCAAGAGTAATAAGAGAGGAAAGAGGGCTGTGGAAGGGAAGAAGGAAAAGGAAGACCTAGAGAGGAGAACGGGGAAGCTTCCTGAAATTTACATTTGGATCTGTTGTTGCTCGACATAATAAGAGATTCACCCTGTATTGGAAATGAAGATCCCATTGTCTCTGCTTCTATATTTGTCCAACTAGTTGAACCATTGGTTCACCATGCTGCTTATATATCTTCTAAAAATACTGTCCCCATCATGTCACATCACTCAAAAACTGTCAACGGCTCCTGTTTGCTGGCCAAATAGAATGTAAAATCTTCAGCTTGATGCTCATGATCTATTTTCCAGTTAGCAACATTCTAATCAAACTAGACTATCATTCATCTCTTCACGACCTGCCTTCTCCTATCTCTGTGTCTTTGTTGGTTACTGGTTTCTTATGTATGGAATAGATTCTTCCCCCTCCCACTATGGTCCTTACATTTAAAAACCCTAATTTTCCTAAATGTTCAATTCTGGTACCATTCCCTCCAGGAAACCTCTCCTGATATCCTCAGATGAAAGTTCTCTTGCCCTCTTTAAATTTCTCACAGCTCTTTGTCTCTTTGGCCTATATCATCATTTGCTTATACACTCAATATTTAATTGAAACTACTTAGAGAGCAAAGACCATCTTCTTTTAATGTTGTTTTCTCAGTGCCTAGAAGATTGCCCTTTAATCAGTCAATCAAACCAATAAACCTTTATTAGACGCCTCCTATGTGCCAAGCTTGTGCTAAGGGCTGAGGATACCATTGTTGTTTAGTCATTTTTCTGTCATGTCCAACTCTTTGTGACCTCATTTGGGGTTTTCCTGTCAAAGATACTGGAGTGATTTTCTATTTTCTTCTCTTGCTCATTTTACAGATGATGAGACTGAGGCAAACAGAGTAAAGGGACTTGCCCAGGGTCATACAAACTAGTAAGTGTCTGAGGCTAGATTTGAACAGGAGGTTTTCCTGACACTCTGCTCCTACTGGAAATACAAAGAAAAGCAAAAGATAGTCTCTGTTCTCAAGAAGCTCACAGCTTAAACCAGATTTGTTTACTTGGATCACGTGTTGGGTCTCCCGGCCCCATGTGTGGTCCTACTTAAAATCCTGCAGCAATATAGCAATTATGTTGCATTGGGCAAGTGACTTAACCTCTCAGTCTCAGTTTACTCATCTGTAAAAGGAAGATAAATACGAGTGCCTTCCTCAGTTGTAGTGAAAATCAAATAAAATACCATATGGAAATGCTTTGTAAAACTCAAAATATTCTAATGATAATATTGATATTATATTTATTGTGTAATTTGTATAGAAATATAAATAAAGATGGATATATTTCTATATGCAAACATTATTAACAGAAGCAGTAGTACAGGTTTCAGTCTGTTAGCTAAACAATCCTTTGTTGCCTCCTTGTTACAGAAAGAACTCTTCTCTTCACACAACAGGCTGATTCTGATGCACTTAACACCTTCTGCAGAGGCACTCACTTATCATGCTATGCCACAGAGGTGCCTGACATGCTGTTTTGTACACCACATGCTGGGTGACTTGCATGCTTTTTGTTCCGTTATGGACCAGCATTCTAATGTGTAGATCACTGCAGGCAGCATTTTGAATTCTACCCTGATCAGTCAACATTGTACCTGTGTAGGTGAAACTAATAGAAACAGCTCTGCAATGTCTGATCTATTCAAATTCCATGCTATTTATTTTCTTGTTGATGCCAGTGCCTAAGATACTTACATTCTGTCACCTTGGTGGTGCTCTCCTCAGCAATCTATGTATACTATATCTTTTGGGTACCATTCATTTTGAAGCTGCTTTTTTCTTTGTTTTTTTTTGATCAACAATTACCTTGAAATCAAGCTTGCAAGAGTACTTTCTGTAGTTACTACAGCTTTTCTTCAAGCCCTGGGATCATGTTTGCAAACAGGTCGCAATCAATAGAGGAGGGTAAATTCAAGAGAGGTTCTAGAGAGAAATGGGATATTTAATTATGTTAAAAGTGTACTATTTGAATGACTAAAGAAATAGACAGTCTATGAGAAAGGCATTAGATCATGCACAAGGGGAGGAAATCAGATATGGGCTTATCCAACAAGTCCTTGTAATCTATATTAATTTTTTAAAATAGAATTTCTGATATCTTCCAATAGAAGGAACTCCCACCAATGAAACTGCCTCCAAAGATGTAGATCAGCACCTGGTCTGCAAATTAGAGGTCATAGCCTACTATGAATATGAATTATGAATAGTTGAAGACCAGGATTATGTCACATATATCTCCAAATCCTCCACAGTGCCTTTTATGTAGCAGGCAATTGAATGAATATTTAGTGAGCAAATAAATGATTCTTTGTCTATTGTGTGGGAGCCCAAAGCAGGGATGAGAAAATTTGGTAGAAGTAGAAAGAGCAACCAAAAAAATTGCTAAAAAGTTTGTGAGTTTGGGGTTAATGCATTATTCCTTAATTTAAAAGGTTCTTGCTATACATTCTCAATAAATATTGGGCAGTTAGGTGGTATAGTCAGTGGATAGAGCTTTGGGCCTTGAGTTAGAAAGACCTGAATTCAAATCCAGTTTCAGACACTCACTAACTGTGTGTTCTTGTTTAAATCATTTAACTTCTTTTGCCTATTATCCTTTTAATTAAAACTTTCCTTTTATGACTCTTTAGAGGACCATTTTGAAACAAAAAAAAACACGCAATTGTTAAAAATCAAGCACTGGCACAGAAGAAAATATATCAAAACACATCGATTCAAACAAATAAGATCCTTGATCTCATCTCCCTATGAATCCTTTTAATTTCAAATAGAAACTTCTGGTCCTTTTATTTTTCCTGGCTACCAGTTGTTTCATTCCATTTCATTCCACTTTGGTACTTAGAGTATTTTTCTCTCTTTCCCATGACTGTACCCCCTTCTCAATACAGAGTCATGTGCAACTCAATTTTTTTCTTAAGCACCTATTATGTGCCAGGCACTGAAAAGACAGTGTTGATCCTTAAAGAGTCTACAATTTAATGGGGCAAAGGTAATACACAAAAAGGAAGTTGAAAAGGTGTGAGGGTGGGGCTTGAAGGAGTATTTGGTGTAGAAGGAATAATGTTCCATGGAGTCAAACCAAGTAGAACTGCTAATGGAAAATGAAGTTACCTGAAAAGTTCTGAGTCCTCTATAAAAGAAGGCTTTGGGAGGAGGTTTACTGCTCTGCCCTTCAGCTCTCTCCTCAAAGGGGAGAGGCAACAGAGGGAATTGAGGAGGTGGTGAGTATCAAAAGCTGAGTCAACCTGTAGGGTCTTCACCTTCCCACTTTCTCCCATTTCCTAGCTTGGACATCTCTCGGGTGGCTTGGTACTTTTTTTTTTTAAGTTTTGCGTATGTAGAGATCAAGTGAGAAATGAGGACAGAAGAAAGTTGGAGGGTGAATGAGAAAAATGTATTAAGGGCAGAATCCTCTCTCTCATCTCTCTTAGATGGAAAAAAAAACAAAGAAAATAAAATTCATAGAATAAACAACCATTACCCATAAGTCTTAGGTTGTGATCTGGAAGGGTCCTCAGTGGCCATTCAGTTCAACTTCTACATTTGATATATGAGGAAACTGAGGCTCAGTGAAGGGTCTTAGTGATTTACCTATGAACACATAGGTAGTAAGCATCAAAGTAGGGGTAGAAGGAAATTTAAACCCAGGTTTGCTGCCTTAAACTGTAGGTGTCTTTCAGAGTTCTTTCCTGGGCCCTCTTCTGTTCTCCTCTATTATTTCACTTGGGGATCTCATCAGCTCCCCTGGATTTAATTAGCATTTTTATGCTGATTATTCTCAAATCTACCTATCCTGCCCCAGTCTCTCTACTGACCTCAAAATCTCACATCTCCAACTACCTTTCAGACATCTCAGAATGGGTGTCCAGTAGATATCTTAAGCTTATCATGTTCAAAACAGAACCCATTATCTTTTCACCTAAAGTCTTTCCCCTTTCTACCTACTCTTGTATTGTGGAGAGCAATACCATCCTCCCAGTGTCCTCAAGCTTGCAACCTAAGAGTTATGCTCATTTCCTTACTATCACTCACTCTCCCCTGCCCATAACCAATCTGTTGCCAAGGACTACAGATTTCACCTTTGCAACATTTCTTGAAAGAGGCCCCCTTCTCTCCTCTTACATGGTCACCACTCTGATAGAGGTTGTTATCACCTCATACCTGGACTGTTGTGATAGCCTGCTGGTGGGTCTGCCCTCCTCAAGTCTCCCCCTACTCCACCCTATCCTCCATTCAGCCACCAAAATGATTTTCCTAAAGCAGAGATCCAACCATGTCACCTTTCTACTCAGTAAACTCCAGTAGCTTCCTGTCGCTCTCAGAATCAAATATAAAATGCTCTTTTTGGTATTCAAAGTCCCTCATAATCTAGTCCCCTCCTACCTTTCCAACCTTCTGATATTTTACATCCTTACACTTTTTGGTTCAGTGACACTGGCCTTCCTGATTGTCCTTGAACAAGACACTCCCTCTCAGCTCCTGGCATTCTCTCTGACTGTCCCCAGTGTCTGGAATACTATCCCTCTACTCTGACTACTGACCTCCCTGGCTTCCTTTAAGTCTCAACCAAAATCCCATCTTCTACAGGAAGCCCTCCTCGACTCTTCACATTCTAGTGTTTCTTCTTTATGCTTTTCCTATTTATCCTTTATGTTTTGTAGGTATTTGCTTGAATGTTGTCTGGATCTTAAGCTCCTTGAGGGCAGGGACTATCTTTTACCTCTTGTTGTATCCCCAGCAATTAACACAGTGTCTGGCACATAACGGTCATGTAAAAAATATTAATTGCTTGATTGACTGTGGAGCCAGTGAGCTTTCATTACACCATACTGATGATATATAAGTCAATCCTTTGGTTTTAGTTTCCTCTAGGACATGCAGTTGGAAATCCCTAATTGGTAGTTGATGTAGAACTAAAAGCTTCTCGGATGGAATTCTTCCCCATACATAAGGCCTGTCTTGGCCTTCTGCTCTCAGTAACTCAGTTTCCTCATCTGTAGAGTAGGAGTGGGGATGGCCTAGATGACCTCTAAAATCCCTTTCTATTCCAGATATGTGATCCTATGCCCTCTCATATATACATATATATATAGCTATACTTACATATCTATATATCTATATCTATATATCTATCTATATCTATCTATCTATCTATCTATCTATCTATATATATATATATATATGTTTTGTACAGAGAAGACTCTCTGTGATTGAATACACATGAAATGACAATCCTTTCTGGAGTAATGGGAAATAAGCACTAAGCATAGCCAACCATTATGCCCAAGCATATTTTGGGGTGACAGGTGAGTTTCCTTTCTCACCCACTAGATGCCATCTGGGGATCCTTGGTATCCTAGATCAACTATTCTATGATTGCCAGCATCACCCTGGTCAAACATTAATGGCCAAGGTGGATGGCTTTCATATTTCTCTTGATTCTTAAAAATACTTGTTTCTCCAATCCTCTCCTGTTTCTTCTCCAGATCTACCTGCTCTCCGTAGCCCCCCTCAAATCCTTCCTTCCTTCTCTTGCCCAAGTAACACTATTTTTTGGTCTTTTTTTATCTAAAGTTATATTCTGTGGGTATCTGGAGTAAAGCAAATATTAATATATATATTTGCAGAGTGAATTACCAAAAGAATGACATTCCCTGATATACTTTTAATGCCACTTTCTGGATAATACTCCTTGGACCTCTTGTTTTATTCATTCAAATAGCATTTGTTAGATTCCCATATAGATTTATATGGGAATCCCATATTCCCATATAGATTTATATGCAAGACACTTTGCTAGTACTGTGGGGGATAGAAAGATAAGTAAGTCATGTTCCTTACCCTCATGGAACATAAGCCTAAGAAGGATGATAAAAACACAGATAACTTTGAATGCTACATGATAAAATGCAGGAAACGTATAAACAATATACTATGTGGTTGTAAGAGTGAGCCAGTTCAGCTGACGGGAATCAGGAAAGACTTCCTAGAGAAGGTGGCATCTAAGCTGGATAGGAAAAGAGCAGGTGGAGAGGTTCTAGGCAGAGAGGTTCCAGGTTGAGAAGGAAGGCAGAAGGAAAAACAAAGGATGATATCTCTTGGTTTTAACTGAAGAAGCAGAAAATTTTAGGGTGACCTACTTGGATTTCTAATGCCACAAACACTCATCTGTCATAAAACCAATAATAAAAACAGCATTTATATTTGCAAAGAAACTAATGGATTGAACGTCATCACCTGGAAAAACAAAGCCACATAGTCTGCCTGCTGGTAGAACAAATAAGATTCAGGGTCCTTTTGTTTGTAGATTCCTCATTTCATGTAGTCACAATTAAGTTAGACTCAAATAGATTCTTTCATCATAAAGGTCACAGTCTTCCTTTCTGGTTTATTGTTCATGCTCTGAAAGAAAGTGTAGGCAAAGAATGAAACAAAAAAAAAGCAGACGATGAGGTTTGACCCCCTCCTTAGATGAACAAGTCTTAATCAATTTTTTTTTTTGTCTTACTGGAAGTAGGGTAAATGTGCCCAGTGGAGAGACACTAAGAATTGAGTTTATGCTTTCTGTAGTCACTAAAATAAAAACTAATTTTGTTAGTTGAAGAGTATTTCTTCCAACACAATACTGAAATATACACCACTAATGGCCCTGTTATATTTCACTCACTTCTTGATATTGGAGGGCTAACAGCTCATATGTTTAGAGAGCTCTATAATTTGCAAAGCACTTTCCTCACAACAACCCTTGGAAGAAGGTTGAACAAATATTATCTCCATTTTACTGATGGAGGAACTGAGATTCAGAATTGAAAGGACTTGCTCTACATCATATGAGCGCTTAACAGCAGAGACAGGGCTCAAATCGAGGCCCTAATTCCAACGGTGATAATAGCTCATATAAGCATTGCAGACTGCTTATCTCACAACTAGAAGTGGCTCTTCTCCTCAGTGTCAACCCTTCTATTTTTTGCCCTTAAATCCTACACCTTTTTTCTGTTCATGTTTTTTCCCCCAGTGCCTATAAACATGCCCAATTTATGAAACCAGCTCTTTTATTTTGTGAAATGTTCGATTGACTTTCACCCTGTTGTCTTCTCTCTCTTCCCTTTCACAGCCAAATTCCTAGGAAAAAAGCTCTCTCTCCTCTTTCTGTCCTGCTGCTCACTTCATCATGCCTTGTAAACTGGCTTTGATTGAAACTGCTCTTTCCAAGGTTTCCAGTCACCTCTTACTTGCCAGATCCAAGGGCCTTTTTTCAGTCTTTATACTTCTTGACATTCCTAAAGCATTTGACTCTGTTGATCCCCTCTGCTTTTCAATAGTTTTTCTTCTCAGAGTTTTCATGACACTGATCTCTCCTGGTTCCCATTCTCCTTATCTGAGTCTCCTTTGATGGAATGATAACCCTTCACTTCCTCCTTGTGTTCAGGTGTTTTTCAGTGCTCTGACCTGAGCCTCATCTCCCCACACATTCTCAGTGGTATCATCTCCCATGGGTTCAATGCTCTTGTCTATGCAGATGACTCCCAGATCTATATCTAACCATCGGTTTTCATTGAGCCCCAGTTCTATATCAATTATCAATTAGGCATTTCCAACTGCATGTCTTCGAGGCAACTAAAGCCAAACATGTCCAAAGAAAAATTTATTACCTGTAACTCCTCTTTCTTGTTGAAGGTACCATCATCTTTTAGTCACCCAGGTTCATAATATTAGCATAACCCATGCATCTGGCTCTCTCTCACTATCTATCAATCACTCTACCAATCACTACCCATGTCCAATCCACTTCCATTTCTAGCTCACTACCCAATCATTTGTCAGGGTTTGTTGGTTCTACCTCATCAAGATCTTTCACATTTCTCTCCTTTTCTATACTCACAGAGTCATCTCTCACTTAGATTACTGCAATCATTTCTTAATTGGTCTCTCTCTCTCTCTAGTTTCTCCCTTCACATGCCAAAACAATATTTCTAAAGAGAGTATCGACTGTATCACTCTCGTGCTCAAAAATCTCTAGTGATTCCCTTGCCTTTAACACAAAATAACAAACACTTCTGTTTGGCATTTAAAGCTTTTCACAGTCTGACTTAAGACTAACTTTCTGACTCTGCATAAGGTCTCCACAGAGAGGGAAGGACTTCCAGAGAAGGTGATACGAGTTAAACCTTGTCACACATTTCTTATTCATTATTAATTCATGTGCCTCACTAATGTTATGGTCTAAATTTAAGTTGGACTTAAGTGTAAGCCTAATCCTCCCATGGATGCTGTGTATATTTGTGGGAAGGAGTGAACCAGGCTCTTAGGAGGTTTTGTATTAACTGTCTTTACCATGTTATCTGAAAGTAGTAGCAGTAGTAACAGCAACAGCAGCAATAGTGGTGGTGGTGGTGGTGGTAGTAGTAGTAGTAGTGGTGGTGGTGGTAGTAGTAGTGGTGGTGGTGATAGTAGTAGTAGCAGCAGCAGTAGTTGTAGTAGTACTAGGTGAACTCTGGAGACCCAAAAAGCAAGTCAAGACATCATACTCATCCTCTTCAAGAACAAAGGATAAACGACAACAACCCTTCCCGACTTCAAAAAACTGTAGATACCTCTGAGGCTCAGATCAAAGTTCCTATATTGATCTCTCCATTTGCTAATGCCCTATTCAAGAAATTACTTTGTATATAACCAATCAATAATCAATAAACATTTACTAAGTGCCTACTGTGTGCCAGGTACTGTACTAAGTGATGGAAATACAAAAGGAGGAAAAAATTCTCAAGGAAGTTTATAATCTAAAGGAAGCTTATAATCTAATGGGGGAGACATTGTGCCAACAAATATATACAAAGTGAGTTATCTACAGAACAAAGAGGAAAAAATCAAAAGAGGGAAGGCACTGGGATTAAGAGGGATTGGGGAAGGCTTCCTGTAGAAGGTGAGATTTTAATTGTTACTTCAGGGAAGCTAGGGAAGTCAGAGGTGGAGAGAGAGCATACCAAACAAGAGGGACAGCCAGAGAGAATGCCTGAGGTGGAGGAGAGTCTTATCTGAGGAACAGTCAGGAGGTCAACTTCACTGGATCAAAGAGTTTGTGCTGGGGTGTAAGGTGACAGAAGATTAAAAAGGTAGGAGGGGACTAGGTTACAAAAAGCTTTGAATGCCATCAGAGCATTTTGTATTTGATCCTGGAAGCAACAGGAAGCCACTGGAGTTTACTAAGTCGGAGGTGACGTGGTTGGATCTGTGCTTTAGGAAAATCACTGTGGTGACTAAATGGAGAATGGACTGCAGTTAGGAGAGGGTCAAGCAAGGCAGACCTAACCAGCAGGTTATTGCAATAATCCAGGCGGGAGGAGATGGGGGCTTGCCCTAAATTGGTGTGATGTCAGAGGACAGAAGAAGATTTACTCGAGAGATGTTGAGAAGGTGAGATCAACATGTCTTGGCAACAGCTTGATATGAGGGGTGAGAGATAATGAGGAATCCAGGATGGCTCCTAGATTGTGCGCTGAGAGACTGGAAAGATGGTGTTATCCTCTAGAGTAATGAGGAAGGGAAGGGAAGGAGTTACCTAATTAGCTGGGTCCCCATTTTGGTAGCTCAGTGTATGACTAAGAACAGAGAATGTGGAGGTAACTGAGATTTGACATTTAGCAACGTGAAACAAGTCTCTGGACAAAGGAAAAGTGGGGGGAGTGGATTCAGGGTAAAAGATAATGAGTTCTGTTTTGGACATTTAATTTGAGATGTCTAGTTCAAGATGTCTGAAAGGCAGTTGGAGATAAAAGATTGGAGGTCAGTATAGACATTGGGGCAAGATAGGCAGATTTGAGTATCATTAGCATAGAAATTTAATTAAACCCATGGGAGCTAATGAGATCACCAAGTGAACTGATATAGAAAGAGAAGAAAAGAGAAGAGACCTAGGACAGAATGCTGAGGGACACCTATTGTAAAAGGACTGACTGATGATCAAGCTAAGGAGACTGAGAAACTGTGATCAGATAAGGAGGTTGTTGTGTTCATCCTTCATTGCTGAAGAAGACCATACCATCAGAGAAATGATGACATGACTTGCACTTGATTTTGTTTTGAGTGAGGGAGGGCTGTGCAGGTCACCAGCCTCACTTCTCCTCCAGAGCCATCTGAATCCAGTGATCAGGATGACTGGAGGAGCACCGGGAAAGAGTGGTGTCCTAAAAGCCTAGAGAAAAGAAAGTATCCAAGAAGAGAAAAGGATCAACAGCATCAAAAGCTTCAAAGAGGTCAAGGAGACAGAAGATTGAGAAAAAAGTCACTGGATTTGGCAACTATTAGTAACTTGGGAGAGAGCAATTTCCATGGAATGATAAGATTGGAAGCCAGATTGTGAGGAGTTAAAAAGAGAATGAGAGGAGAGAGTAAGTGTACTTACTGCCTTTTCTGATGGCTTTTTTGAGGAGTTTAGCTACACAGGGCAGAAGAGATAGAATGATAGTTAACAAGGATGGAAGGATCAAGTAAGTGTTCTTTTCAGGATAAGGGAGATGTGGTCATGTCTGTAGGCAGTAGTAAATGAGTCAACGATGGGGGGGAGAGATTGAGAATAAGTGAAAGAGTGGGGATAATAGAAGTGGGGAAATGGTGGGGAGGGGAATCTGTTGGAAGAGATGGAATGGCTTGCTTGTACAGGTAGAGGGGTTAGCCTGGATAAAGAGTAAAGCCACTCCATCACGTGAAACAGAAGGAGGAGATAGTGGCAGGAGGCACATGAATGGGAAGGGGTGAGGAAGAGGGGAGAAAACAGAGATCTCAGAGAATAACCTCAATTTTTTTCTTTAAAATCGCAGTCAAATGTGTATTTACTTGTGTTCATATTGTTTTCTAATAAGAGAATAAAAACTCCTTCAGCATAGGGACTGTTTCCTATTGGTCTTTCTATCCTCAGTGTCTAGTGCAGTGTCTGGTACACTGTAGGCTCTTAATACATGCTCATCAATTGAATGAACAACTCTCTGAGGCAGCCAACACAAAGAGTATTTGTCTTGCTTGGAAATGTGAGGACCCAGGCTGAGGGAAATGCACTGACTTACCCAAGGTCAAACAATTCAGGACAGAGCTGGGACTGCAACCCCAGAGTCTCACATATTAAATCCATTGTATATAGGGACTAGTGCCTATTCCCCCTTCCTGTGGTTGGTAGCCACAGAGTTGGAAATGTGCCATCATTAGTTTCTTCTCTGAGATTGTAGAACAATCTGGTTTCTTCACTTTTCCTCTAAATCTAACACTCAGAGTCTCTTTTGTGAGATAATAATATTAATATGTTTGTAGAACTCTAAGACTTGGAAAACACTTTACAAGTATCCCATTTTGTCCTCGCAAAAACCCTAGGAAACAAGGGAAAATTGAGCCTGAAAGAGATTAAATGATTTGCCTTGAATCACAGGGCAATCTGAGGCAGGATTAGAATTCAGGTCTTTCTGACTTTAATAGTCTGTCCACTGGATTACCGAGTTGCCTCTCTGCTTTTATAAACCAGTCTAGAGGCCAAAGCATACCTCCACTATTGATCACCATGCTCCTAAAGGGGAATCTGATATATGACTCTGAAGTTTAGTTTTTTATTTTAAAAAATCACGTATTTTTACGTAGAGAGTACGCACGCAGAATGAACCGTTGAACCATCATAAAGAACAACAGTTTCTTCATAGTGAATACAACATCTATTCTCCACATTTTCTGAACCTTCATAGTGACATTAGGACTTGAAGGGCACAATGGAGATTGGTCAGTTGAAGCAAGCCTAAACTTGATGTCTATGTGGGACAGCTAACTGGAACTTCTTGTTGTCCATCACCATGGAAACGAATGCTAGGAGCAGATACAGGCATGAAACACCATCTGGTTTTAAAAACAAACACACACACACATAAACACACACACAAACACACATCCCTTCCCATACTGAACTTACTCGTATAAGCAACAGAATTAACGTCATCTATTCTCAGTGTACAGTTCAAATCGATCTGTCGAGATTTTCTTTGATTTTTTCTTAGTTACTTCAGGCACCATCTATCAGTTATCACTTCCAGTTTGCAGGGAAAATATGTGTAATCTAAATTAATAAACTGATAGTTTATTATCTTTTCATCATAAAACAATTTTCAATAAAAAGTACATTCCATGTTGCTCAGGCTGGATGGATACCCTGGGAGCAGCTCAGACAGACTCTCAAGAAATCAGCAAATACTACAAATCAATCCTTGATTTACTGTTTTGTTGATTGTCTGTTCTTAAGGAAATCATGGAGAAAATGTTAATAATACAGATTCAACTCTTTTTTTTTTTTTTGAGGCAATCAGGAGTTGATTGACTTGCCCAAGATAACAAAGCTAGTAAGTCTCCAAGGCCATATTTGAACTCAGGTCTTCATGGCTGGTGCTCTATCCACTGCACCACTTAGTTGCCCCTCATGCAGGTTAAACTAAAAGTGTTGTGTATACATTTTTCTCCAGGGAGATGATTATTAATATTAAAAAAATACCTCTGGGAACACACATACATGTGGATAGAGGCAAAGGCCCTAGATACTGGCACAAAGAATGAAGATACCTTATATCATAACTACCAGAGGCATTGTAAGACTGAAGGTGATATTATCATGTGTCTAGGGTCACTATAATCATTCACTCATTCAGTAAACAGACATTTGAATGCCCATGGAGTGTGTAGTGTGTGGACAGTGTGTGCTGGCATTCCTGATCCATCTCTGTGTGAGCTGATAGTGCTTACTATAGGTGGGGTGCTGTGTCTGGCATGATGGAGACTATAAAGTACCTCCATATGCATACATATTCATACTTATAGGAGGTAACAGATAATACCAACATAATATATGTTAACATCTTGTGAGAAGTAACATCCCTGATAAGAACATATGAAATATGATAATACTATATAATAAAGAATAAACAACGAATTGAAAATGTATCAATGTCAACCTAAGGGAGGTATTGTAGGTCTGACTCAGGCTGGTCCAGTGCATCAGGTTCAGAATTAGAAGGGAATGAGACATTAATATCATCTGACATTTTTCAAGAGGAAATTTACACAGTCATAAGAAAGAAAGGATATCCAGCAAAGATACAGCACTGATTCTGTCCAGTCCAGTTTTTATGGGTCTCTGTTGCCTAGGCTATTCTGCCAGTTAGAGGCTTGAAGGAGGAACTCCTGATCCCCCATGCCCTGCTTTTGTAGACTACATCAAGGATTCAAGCCTTAGTCACCCTGGCAATTAACTGATCATCAAGGACAGCTTCAATATTTTTACAAAAAAAAACAACCTACACAGTCCTCTCACATACAAAAATTTTTTTTTGTTTTCATGGAGTTCTGTAGGACTTTGTTTTTGGCTCTCTTTTGTTAGATGTTGTTATCAATAACTTGGATGACAGCATGGATTGTATGTTTATCAAATTTGTGGATGATAAAAAGCTGAGAGGAATAGCTAACACATTGAATGACAAAATCACAATTCAAAAAAATCTCAACAAGCTGAAATGATGGACTGAACCCAAGAAGATGAAATTTAATAGGGATAAACAGAAAACCCTACACTTAGGGTGTTTTTTTTAATCAGCTGCACAGATACATGATGGAAAAGAGGAGACTTGACAACTGTTCTGTGAAAAAGATCTAAAACTTTTAGTGAGCTGCAAATTTAGTGAGAGTCAACACTGACATGGCAGCCAAAACAGCTAATGCAATCCCAAGCCGCATTAAGAAAGGCATACAGTGCCCAGAATGAGGTAGGTGATAGTCCCTCTGCGCTCTGTTCTGGCCAGACCAGATTTGAAATATCGTGTTCACTTCCAGGTGCTTCAGTTTTGGAAGGACATTGATAAGCTGTGGCCCTTTGAGAGCAAAACCCAACCATTAAGCAAAATCATACCATTCAGATGTCAGGGGAAAGAAATGAGGAATGCCTAGAAATGCGAAGATTTTAGGAGTAGCATGATGGACTTTTTTCATTATTTCACGTGTTTTCAGTTTTCTACAGTCACTTCCATATAGCTCAGATTTTTCCCTTTCCTTCCTTTCTCCTTCCTCCCTCCCTTCCCATTCCCTCCCCAAGAAAGCATACACATATACTCTTTTTTAATTATTAAATTATTTTATTTGTTTTCAGTGTTCTACAATCACTTCCATATATCTTAGATTTCTTCTCCTCTCTCCCCACTCCTTCCCTGAGATGGCATACAAGCTTATATAAGTTCTACACATACATTCCTATTAAATACATTTTCACCTTAGTCATGTTCCATAGAAGAATTAAAATGAATGGGAGAAACTGTAAAACAAAACAAAACATGACGCAAGAGAAAATGGTCTGCTTCAATCTGCAATTCAATTCCATAGTTCTTTCTCTGGATGTGGAAGGCATTTTGCCTCGAGTCTATTGAGAATTTTTTAGGTCTTTGCATTGTTGTGAAGCACTAAGTCTACCAGAAAAATTCCCTGCACGCTGTGGTTGTGGCTGTGTACAAAGTTCTCCTGATTCTGCTCCTTTCACTCAGCATCAGCTCATAAAAGTCTTTCCAGGCCTCTCAGAAGTCTGCCTTTTCATTATTTCTTATAGCACAATAGTATTCCATTACATTCATATACCATACCTTGTTCAGCCATTCCCCAATTTATGGGCATCCTCTCGATTTCCAGTTTTTGGCCACCACAAAGAGAGCTGCTATAAATATTTTTGTGTATGTGGTACCCTTTCCCATTTTTATGATCTCTTTGGGATATAGTCCTAGAAGTGATACTGCTGGGTCAAAGGGTATGCACATTTTTGTAGCCCTTTGGGCATAGTTCCAAATTGCTCTTCAGAATGGTTGGATCAGCTCACAGCTCCACCAACAATGAATTAGTGTTCCAACTCTCCCACATCTTCTCCGACATTTTTCATCTTCCTGTTTTGTCGTGTGAGCCAATCTGAAAGGTGTGATGTGGTACTTCAGAGTTGTTTTGATTTGCATCTCTCTAATCAATAGTGATTTAGAGCATTTTTTCATATGACATAGATAGCTTTAATTTCTTCCTCTGAAAACTGCCTGTTCATATCCTTTGAACATTTATCCATCGGGGAATGACTTATATTCTTGTAAATTTGACTCAATTCTCTATATATATGATGACTTTTAAAACTTTAAGACCTGTCATATGGATTAAATATTAATCTTACCTTGTCTAAGAAAGCACTGAAGAAATGACTAGTAGTTGAAGATAGGCTAATTGTGGCTTCTTAGAAGGAAAAAAAAACTTCCCAATCATTGGAACTTTCTAAAAGTAGAGTAGGAGTTAGTAATTTCCTTTGTTACTGGACATTTTCAAGAAGAGGCTGGATAAGCACTCTTCAGAGATGCTATAAAGGTACAGGTTGGACTGTATGACCTGTGAGATCCCTTTCAAACTCTCTATGATATTTGGTGAACTGCTTTTGAATTCCCATTCTTGTTCCTCCTTCAGTGTAGTCATCATGTCTGCTGATGACTCACCAATTTTTAATTCCATCATCCACTTCTCTTCTAAGGTCCAGTGTAGCACTTTCCACTCTCTCCTTGAAATCCGCATGCAAATATCCAGTCAACGTCTCATACTTAGTGTGTAAAAAACTGCACTCGTCCTCTTCCCTCCAAACCATCTCTTCTTCCTAATTTTCTTCTTAAACACTGCCACCAATCTCCTGGTTACCTAGAATTGAAACTTCAAAAAAACCTTGATTTTCCCGTTCTTTCTTGTTTTTCACAATTTGTTCCTAAAATGTGTCATTTCTACCTCTTCAGTCTTTTTTTGTAACCTACCCCTTCTCCTTATTCCTATTTCCACTTCTTTGATTTAGGTCCTATTATCTCAAAAACAAGTTTTATTGATGTGTTTTGACAAACATCATTCCCACTCCATGAGAAATTGTTTATAACTGAGTAAAGCAATTAAAGACATCTAACCATACGGTGTCTTCATGATAGCCCCAACTAGTGTCCCCAAATTCATTCCCTCTCTTCTCTTGCACGTTGATATATTGTTCTAAAATAATCAATATCAGAGACCCAGAGACATACATACACATCAAAGTCAAGTTAATATCTATTTACTAAGTTCCTGCAATGTGTTAAGCACTGGGAATACAGGAAAAGACAAAACAAAAACCAAAACCAAAAAAACAAACAAACAAAAAAAAAACCAATCCCTGCTCTGGAGCTTCTCTCTCTTTTCCTAGGTAGAAACTACAGAAACAGAATCGCACCAATCAGATATTCCTTTCTGTTATGACTTTGTAACCAGAGTTCCCAGAATGCTGATATATCCCTCTGTGGATTGGTACAGGGCAGTGCTCACAGCCTCACTAGTTAGCTCCATAGGCAGAAGTCATCCAAGACCTCAGTTCCCATAACCTAACACAGAACTGACTACAATGGCAGCCATTTAGAGACTCTTCTTTCTTATACTTGTTCTCACGCATTAATTGCCCACCTCGCATGCACCGAATAAGTAACCCACTTCCTCTATTATGTCTCTCACACTCTAACCTTCTTCTACCAATTAATAACTACACTTCACTCTATCACAAGCCTAACAAAGAGGTAGTTTTCACTACCTACATGACTAATGATCAGGAGAAAGTCTTGGTACTCTCTTAGAGCCTGAGTGGGAATAAAATGATGACTGAACAGCTGGATAAATGTTGATATCTTGCCTACACAGCTGTTTTTTCTTCCCTTGGGATTCTCAGTCATAAACCACATAGAGCTCACACACTCTTAGGATTTAGATTTAGGAGGGGATATTTGAGATTTAACTAGTCCAATGCTCGTATTTCATATATGAGTCAATGCCTAGTACCACTCAGGTCCGCATCTCTCCATCTTGTCCACAACAATAGCAAAGAAATATCTTCTAGGGTTCCCATCATTTCTACCTCAGCAAAAAGTCAAGGCAGAATAAAGTTCAGATAGCAGTTCCATTCATTGACACCCTCATCTTTTGACAAAGGAAATTTTAATTGAAGTAAGTAAAGAATTTGTTGGTGACTCTACTTTTGCTAGAGAAAGAATTCTATCAGAAGTCTGTATGTTGAAATTCCTGATCACTGGCCCCTGTGCTAGGTCTGCAGCATTTCCCATACTCCTCATTTCTGGTCTCCTTCTGACCGTGTGTTCTCTAGTCTATTTCCATGGCAATATTGCTTACATTTTCCTTCTATTGATTCTCACCCAAATATTCTCTGCTATGATGTAATGGCAATCAAATTAAGATCTTTTATTGTTTTTGTTTTACTAAAAGTGCCTCTGATTGAATAATTTGATTAAGGTGGATCTTTCTCATTCATTAATGGGCCTGCCCAACAAGGGAAGTTTGATTAGGGAAGATTTGTGGGACCACCCCAGCTTTTGTTAATGAGGCAGTGGCTCTCAAAGGTTGGGATGCCCTGTGTCTCTAAAAAAGGTATCAATACTCTGAGGGTGAGGTTTTCCTTTGGGGCTTAGTTTTGGTAAGAAGGTTTTAGTGCCAGATGAAGACTTTGGGAAGTCACTAAGGAGCCCCCTGGCTTTGAGAAGATAAATGTTGTGCTTCCCTCTCTGGTAACTGGTCAGATAGCAGTATCGGTCTGTTGAATTATGGTCAGACAGAGAAAGTCTATTGATTACTTTGGGGTTTATTGACTAAAAGCATTTGTTTAGCTAAAAGAGAACTCTGGGAAGATGCTAAGGAGCCTCCCACCTTTGAGAAACCCAGATGTTCCCTCTCTGGTAAAGATGTATGTATGTTAATGGTCAGACATTTATGTCTGTTGATGTTTTTATTTCTCTGCATTTTCTTTGAAATTCAGGCTGCTGACTCCTTGAGTAAGCAACTAACTGAATGATATATGTACTTGGTTAAAGGAATGATACATGTGCTTAATTAAAGTGATTATTAACCCCTTGAAAGTTGCTTTCCTTTTATGAATGCAGATCTAAGGACCTGTTGTAGTAGGCCCCATTGTGTATCTTGGGGTGCTTATTGCTACATATGATTTCCTAATCCAGTTCCTAAACTTCTTCATAGGAACCTTACATCTTAATTACTACTGAGTTAATTACTGTACAATGTATTGCTATACTGTTTATATAGTTTTCTGCTATCATGCATCTTATTCCACCAAGCATAAATGATAACAATTACTTTGAATATTTACTTTTTGTGTTAAGATATCTAATTCACTTTCCTTATTACTCATTTTGTATACTTTTGTTAGATACGTATGTTAATTTTATCACTGGATTTTGCCTCTTGTCAATTACTGATCCTCCCTGCTGAAAATCATATTCCTTTGTTGTGCCTGTTTTTCTTATTTACTTGGGAGACATATGTTTAGCCCAGTGCCTGGTATGTAGTAGTCAGTTAATAAAGACTTTTTGACTGACTGTCTATTGGCAGTCATTTTTTTCCTCATGACTTCTATTTTCAGTTTAAAAGCCTTCAGATAAGATTTGCAAGATTCAAATTTAACTTTTTTTTTTTTAAAACCATCTTTCATTAGGTGAAATACATCCCTGGCCAAGAGCCCAGCACTCTCTTATCTTAAGCTATGACCCAGAAATTCATATTAGATTCACAGATACCATCTTTTTAACCAGCTGCTCATTTCCCCAAACTTCTTTTCTTTTATAGAGTAACTTTGGCATTAGCAATGAAAACACCACCTGTGTCTAGGCTCTCTGTTTTCTTAAGTAGGACATCATAATTCCCAATAATGCTTTTTAGGTTTATTTTTGGCTATAAATATCATTTATCTCCACATGAATCACCAGAAATGGATAGTAATTGTTAGGTTTGATCATCCTTGGAAAAATCTCTGTCATGTCCCAGATAGTATCCTGAAAAGATAAAATACCTCCCTATTGATACTAGGCACAATCGGGTTCACATGCACTTACCTCAATCCTTCTGAACAGCCAAATACTACTGGCTAACTTCTTTTTATCTGACCACTACTGAATAATCTCTCTCTGGGGGATACCTGTGAAGCCACATCATTTTAATTCAGGGCTTCCTTACCCTCATTACCCCTTTCTCCCCTTCTGCAGCATTTGTTGGCATTGTGTGGCCTGAGGGCATGCACAGTGCAAAGTGTGTATGCTTTGTGTTCAGAACCAAGGCTGCAGTGAAGGTGCCTGATGCAGCATGGGCAAACCTTTAGAGAAGCACCTCTTATTCATTACAAGTTTGATTTTGACTTAAATTTTGATTGTTGCACATTCAGAAACCTTTCACTCTTGTCAAATTTTTCATGACCCTATATAGGGTCATGACCCACAGTTTAAGGAGCACTGCTTAAAATAAACCCATTTTCTATTCATTCTAAAATTCCCACTCATTGGGCTTATTACATGGGGTAACGTGTATGGTAACCACACCTTAACCAACGAGAATCTCCATTCCAGACATACTAAGACTTCTAAAATCATCTAAAGGACTAGGAATATATAAACATCTAAAAGACAAGGAACATATAAAAGTAATCAAAAAGGTCTAATCAAGGAAAAATTGATTAACAAAAAAATAAACAATTTCAAACACCTTTCTCAACAATTATAATCTAATCTCCCAACTCCCAGTGAATGGTACCAAGATGGTGAATGCTATCCTTAGAAGACTTCACCTATGGGAATAAATCTCTTTGGGTAACCAGACTGAGGGAAGAAGAGTAAATCATTCTATATATCCTTTTGTTTTGGTCTTGGTACCTGCCTGGAAAGCTATATCATGGCAGGACTCACTCTGATATTTGGAATTGCTTGGTCCTCCCACATGGAGTCAAGCTTCTTGGTTGCCTTTCTCTTTCCAATCTGAAACTATAACACAATGAGAGAAGGCTATAGAAGATTGTCCTCCTGGATAAGGCAAGGGAAGTGTCATGAGTCTGAGGAGTTCAATCAACTCTGCTAGCCCTATATCTCATACTTGTCAAAGAAGTATGCACAGATTTAGAGAGAAACAATTTCCTCCTGCATTGTATGAATTTATTTTTATTTTTAAGTATAAAAAACTCGATACCATTCAAATCTACTTTTTTATTAGTTAATATTTATTTTTAGTTTTCAACATTCACCTTCATAAGTTTTAAATTTTCTCCCCTTCTCTCCTCCCTCCTCAAGATGACGTGCAAATTGATATAGGCTCTACATATACATTCCTATTAAACATATTTTCACAATAGTCATGTTATATAAAAGAACTAGAGCGAATGGGAGAAACCATGAGAAAGAAAAAACAAACAAAAAAAATGAAAATAGTCTGCTTCATTCTACATTCCAACTCCATACACCTTTCTCTGGATGTGGATGGCACTTATTATCATGAGTCCTTTGGAATTGTTTTAGGTCGTTGCATTTCTGAGAAGGGCTAAGTCTATCAAAACACACACTGTGGCAATATTCTCCTGGTTCATATAATTTCATCAGTATCAGTTCATATAAGTCTTTCCAGGATGTTCTGAAGTCTGCCTGTTCATCATTTCTTATAGTACAAGACTATTCCATTACATTCATATACCACAACTTGTTCAACCATTCCCCAAATGATGGCCATTCCCTTAATTTCCAGTTCTTGGCCACCACAAGGAGAGCTGCTATAAATATTTTTGTATATATCGGTCCCTTTTCCTTTTCTATGATCTCTTTGGGATACAGACCTAGGAGTGAGATATTGCTGGGTCAAAGGGTATGCACATTATTATAGCCTTTTGGGTATTGTTCCAAATTGTTCTCCAGAATGGCTGGATCAGCTCACAGTTCCACTAATATTTTCCCACAGTTTCTCCTACATTTATCATTTTCCTGTTTTGTCATGTTGGCCAACCTGATGGATGTGATGTGGTACCTCAGAGTTGTTTTGATTTGCATCTCTCTAATCAAAAGTGATTTAGAGCATTTTTTCATATGACTATAGATATCTTTAATTTCTTCCTCTGAAAATTGCCTGTTCATATCCTTCGACCATGTATCAATTGGGGAATGACTTGTATTTTTGTAAATTTGACTCAGTTTAAGTCAAAAAAAGTTCAAATAGGTGATTTACAGACATTTAATCTGTAGACTGATAGTCTCAGAAGCAGGTACTGCTGCTGCAGGTACCTGAGGTTCTGTGGCTCTCACTCACTCGGTCCCGCTGGACTCCCATCCTAGGCTGATATACTTGAGATTGCGCAGTGCCGCTGCTACCTCCGCCTGCCAGGGGCTTCCTGCTCATGGTGGGGTCGCCCATGGGTTAGTCTGTGTTTTAAGGTGTTATTTTCTTCAGCATTGTTCTGCTTTAGCAAGCAGTTGACTTGTTTTTCATGATTTTCATAACTCATTTCTCTTCTCAATTTTTCCTCTACTTCTTACTTGATTTTCCAAATCCCTTTTATGCTCTTCCATCATCTGGAACCAATTCATATTTTTCTCAGAGGCTTTGGATGGAGGAGCTTTCATTTTGTTGTCTCCTTCCAGTTGTATTTTGGTCTTCCTTGTCACCAAAGTAAGATTCAATAGTCTGATTTTTTTTCTTGCTTTTGCCTTTTTCCCCAATCAATTTCTTGACTTTCGAGCTCTTTGTCAAAGTAGTTCTCTCCTTCCTTGGAGGTGTGCATGTGTGCTGTCAGTCTCTTGATTCCCCCACAATCTGTGGTTCTAGAACTCCAGAAACAGCCTCTGCCCCTCCTGCTTCTATGCTTGGCATGGAATCCTCTGTGGTGGGGCTGAACCTCTCTACTCTCTGCTCTCATACAAGTCTGACAGGTTTCTTCCACTGACTTTCCAATTTGTCCTCCACATTTTGGGGTTGTGAAGTCTGGAAACCACCACAGCTACCAGTGATTCAGTCCCCCTGAGGCCTGCTCAGGTCCCATCTGTGCCTGAGCAGCCCATGCTGGACTGCACTCTTCTCCCTGCCTGTTGGAATAGACACTTCCCATTGACCTTCCAGGTTGTCTTGGGCTGGAGATTTGCTTCACTCAGTCATTCTGTGGCTTCTGCAGCTCCAGAATTTGTTTAGTCATTTTTTACAGATATTTTGCTGGGTTTGGGGGGGGAGAACTCTAGCAATTCTGCTATCTGGGCTCTGCCCTCACAAATCTACTTTTTTTAAAAAGAAAAAACAGTGCTGAATATCCTCATTTGTTAATTTCTGTTAGTGAGACCAAGGCTTAAAAAGATGAGTTTTTGTAAATGCTATGAGATACACCTGAACAAATCACTTTACCAACAAAGACTTTGTGCAAATCGATGATACAGACGTATCCCTTCCACCTCATGAGAGTTAGGGGTACTGCACTCCTGTGATCTGGAAAATCTGTATAAAATTGTTCAGTCCTGCCTTCATATCAGAGAAGAAGTCTAAGTTTTTTCTTTTTCATTTATGGGGTGTTTACAGTACCTTACTGTAAAATTTGGGTTGATGTTATACAATACAATGCATATATTTTATGTATTTCTGAGTTTCTAAACTTTTTCCATGTAGTCTGCTGGGCTTCATGTGTCATTTGCAACTTCTGCAAAACTCCCTCAAAATCCCCATTTAATTTTTATGCCTACCCATGATATATCAAAACTGCAATGGGGAAAGCCACAATGTGGAAGGGATAATTGTAATGTATGTGAAATGCTTTCAATTTCAGAGAAGTATAAGCCTGCTCATACCCATATACCTGTCTCTCCATTGTCCTGTGAGACATTTTTAATTTTAACAGAAATTGTTATATACTGTGAGTCATGGAACAAAACATCAATAGGATATTGGTATTAAAAAGATGGCTATTTGTTTCAGGAAGAAACTTCAGGGCATCGAAGCATCTTTGCAAATTTCCCAAAGACTACTCTTCTTTTTAATCCTGAACTGAGCTTATTAAAAATCTGTCATATCTGAATAAGAAATCTGCCTGTCTTTGTACATATGTATGTTTCTACCTATATATCCCTCTGTCATCCATCTCTAAATATCAATGTAGATTTACATATGTGTATATAGTGTCCTAAAAGTTTCCATGCAGTTTTAAACTTTTAAAACTGCAGAAGTGTAAATGCTACAAACTTAGGAAAACATCATTTAAAAGTATGATTTAAATATCTTTTACACCTATTTCAACAAGATGGGGCACCTTGTCATTATACATTGTATGTGCAACAATTTCTGAATGATACTTTCTCATACCTGTCTATTGGTAGGGAGGTCCTTTCGTTTGGTCACCTCAGTCCACAGATCTATCTCTATTACATTCTTTTTTTTTTTGTGAGATCACATCACAACTGTCATATATGCATCAAAATTTGTTGTTTAGAGGGCCTTAAAACTAGAACCACAAATGCAATTCTTTCAGTCACTAACAGCAGCTGATGAAAGTTTTTATAAAGGTCAAGAATCAATTGGAGCAAAATAGAGCACAAGATGGTGTTTATATTGAATTTTAATTAGAAACATGTCAATATTTAAAATTTTAAACAATTTAATTTTTCAAGTATTTTTTCTGTAAGTTCTTAATACTCATACTTCTAAAATTATTTAAAATTATTTTCTATTCAATTTTATTTCTTCAGTTGCAAGTTTTCTCCCTATCTCCATTCCTTCCCCTACCCATAAAGAAGGTAAGGGAAACATTACACAATAGATACCCATTACACATATGAAGTCATACAAAACATATTTCCACAGTAGCCATGGTTGTTTTGGGGGGTAGGGAGGAAATAGAAAGTTGTTTCAACCTACACTCTAAGTTCATCACTTCCATATTTTTCATCATGAATCCTTTGGAACTGTGGTGGGTCATTTTGTTAGAGTTGTTAAGTCTTTCACAGCTATCTTTACAATATTGCTGTTACTGTATAAATTGTTCTCCTGATCTGTTCACTTTACTTTGCATCAGTTCATATGAATCTTCTCAGGTTTTTCTGAAACCATCCATTTCTCCCAGCACAATTCACATTCATTTGCTATCACTTGTTCATCTAAAATTATTAATGCTTGAAACCAAACCAAGATTTTTGCAACACTGTGCATGTATAGATATACACATTGACATCTCTATATAGATATGTACATACATGCATATCTGTACAGCATACTGGTGGATGAACATTTTATGTTGACTATTTAACTACATATTCTAATCTGGACAGTTATTCCTCTTCCGTTTGCTTTTTCCCATGGGGATGGTTTTTGAGGAGCTCTAGGTGTATCCAGGAAGCCTTGCTGCATTCTGATATCTGATCTTATCCACCAGATGTTTATTACAAACAGGAACAACTGAGGGACATCATCATCTCTAGGGAAGATGTCTTCAATTTGAACTTGGACCTGTACTAAATACCTTTGGCAAACATTTGTCTCTCTGTTTTATTCCTTGCCTGGAACACAGTTATTTTGTAAGAGATCTTGCCCTTGATTATACCTACATAAATTAATTACCTGTTTTTATATATGCATGCATATTTTTGAAAAATAAAAGGGTAGGCTACCATACAAGCCCTCCTGCTCAGTAGCCCATGAGCAGTTACATTAGGGTGCTTCGTTTTTGTTCCTCAGACCCAACAATTTTATTGGGTCCTTGTGGGAGGTGGGGGGAGAGGGAGAAGGTCTTAGGAATGAATTGGGACTACTGAGTTCTTGGACAGCACCATTATAGCCTTGCTCCATGAGGCCTTCTTAGCTTCTTCCCTCTTCTTCCCCATTACCTATCCTCATGACAAAATTCTTTGGGCTCAGGTACATCTTTCACTAAATTTTGGTTGCTGGAATCTCAAGTCAGCATCTTGGAAAATGCAACTGGGGGGCAGGAGAAATTCGGAGTGGTATTACCCTATTAAAATGCTATGGAGGCAGTGTGGTACAAGTGAAAAGAGCACTGCCTCAAAGGACCTCCAATAAATCCTTCCTTTCAGGCTTATCGCCTGTGTGACCTCACTTAGCCTCTCTAATCATCTGTTTGCTCGTCTGTAAAATGACAGAGTTGGTCTCGATGACCTTTGAGCTCCCTTCCCTAGGTCTGTGATCATCCCAATAAATACTCACCACAGATCACTGTAAAATTGTCCTTGCCTTCCATCCTTGCTAGAGGTGAGATCCTTCACTCTCTGTTGCTCTTGTCGCTAACTTGTAGTGTTCCATGCAAACTGATTACGCCTCTTCAGATGGAGAGGCCCCAGAGAGGTCCTATGTTAGTGAGTTTCCCTACCCTTTCTTTTAAAAAATTTTTTAGTTAATTTATTTATTTTTAGTTTTCAATATTCACTTACATAAATTAAAAATTCCCCCCCTGCCCATCACAGCATGCGATCCAATATAGGCTCTACATATACATTCCTATTAAACATATTTTCACATTAGTCATGTTGTATAGAAGAATTAGAACAAATGGGAGGAACTATGAGAAAGGAAAACATAGAACAAAACAAAAAAGAAAGTAGTCTGTTTCTATCTGCATTCAGACTCCACAGTTTTTTCTCTGGATGTGGATGACATTTTCTATCATGAGTCTTTTGGAATTGTTTTAGATCTTGCACTGCTGAGAAGAGCTAAGTCTGTCAAAGTTGGTCATCACATAAGGTTACTGTTGCTGTGTGCAATGTTCTCCTGGTTCTACTCACTTCACTCACCAACAGTTCATACAAGTCTTTCCGGGTTTTTCTGAAGTCTGCCTGTTCATCATTTCTTACAGCACAATAGTATTCCAATACATATTCAGGTTTCTCTTCAGATCATATAAACCTTCACCTTTCCCTTCCCTTTCTTGTTTGTGATAGGATCCTTACTTGGCTTCCACTGATGCATAATTAGAAGGGTCCTGACAAATCTCTAGGGCAAGTAGAAGCTACCCTTGGTTATTGTCTCTGAGGACTTACATGGAAATCCAACTCTAGACAATTATCACTTCTTTCTTTCCCTTCTCTCCTTTCAACTTCACTCCTGATCAGACTTCAGAGGCTTGATGCCATGACACCACTTTACTGTATTAATTTCTTCTAGGAGTGTTTAATGTTCATAAGTTCTTGGCAGAACCCTAGTTATGTAGCCTTTAATGATGTTTTCTTGTTGTGTGTGTGTGTGTGTGTGTATGTGTGTGTGTGTTACCCCTCCTGACCAGGATTTGGAACCCTGGTTCAGGAGAGTCCTCTTATTTCCTATTTCTCTTTGATACTGGGATTCCCCTCTGGAATCTCATTGTTCCATAGTATCTTCAGGAAGCTGAACGGAATCGGAGACTGCTTTGAAGATGGTCATGATACAGAGAGCTCTCGTCAATTATGAGAATTAACCCAAGAGCTGGTCTTTAATTCAGTTTGTGCCTAGGAATTGTAATTCTGAGATCCCAGTTCAATGGAGTCCATCTTCCCAATCATCATTTGAGCTATGAAGTACCCACTAGAGCTAATCCACCTAACATAATTTTCAGGATTCATTCCATATTCCCTAGACTTTGTCTACCACGCCATAGAAAATTCTTCAAGAAGCTCACTCCATCCTTGTACTTCACATACTGAAAAGTGTTCTCTTCTAGCCTCTCCCTCTGGCTGATTCCTCCCAGAACCTCCATTTTAAGGAGGATGCCCAGGTCACCCACATCCTCATTCCTTTCCAACATGTACTCCTGACCTACTGGACTTTCTTTACCATCATCCCAGGCGTGCCTTTTCATCTCTCCACTTCCTCCCTAACCCCACCTCAGCTTCTTTTTTGTGCTGTCTTCCCTATTAGAATGTAAAGTCCTTGATGGCTGGGATCATCTTTCTGCCTGCATCTGTATGCTTGGTATAAACTGAGCACTAATAAATGCTTGTGACTTAACATACCAAAGACTACCAAGGGTGATTTAGAAAAAAATGAAGAATTATTGCTAAACTATGAATGAAATGGGCCATTGAAGGAAAGGAAATGGAAACTTTGTGGGAGTATAAGTGGAATTTTTTAAAAAGAATTGGACAAATCCACATCCAGAGGAAGAATTATAGAATCCGAATGAGATCAAAGCATTAATATTTGCTCTCCTTTTTGTTTTGTTTTGTTCTTTCTTTCTCAGAGTTCCTCCCATTCTTCTATACAACATGTCTAATGTGAAAATATATTGAATAAGAATGTATAATAGAGCCTATATTAGATTATACACCATCTTGGCGAGGAAGGAGGGGAGAGAGGTGGAGAAAATTTAAAACTTATGAAAGTGAATGTTGAAAACTAAAAATAAATAAATTTTAAAAAAGAAGTTGGACAAAAATTACGAAGGAGAAATCACTCCAATACCTTCTCAATGACAGAGTTGAGAGGGGAAATGATAGAAAGATGACCATAGCTAGCCTGGTGTAGAGGGATAAAAACCTAGAGAAACTTACCTGGGTGCAGGAAGGGTTTGGATCAAGGAAGCTGTGGGTTGGCAGAGATTATGTATGCATCATAGGAAAGGGATAGTGTCGAGAGAAATTACAAGTTGTTTCTGTTTTTGTTTGGGGGCTGAGGCTACATCCTCTGTTGTAGAGTGGCTAGAAGAGAGTAGCCCAAGAGACACTATGACTGTTGTGTGTGTTCATGCACACGCGTGAGTGAATTTCCCAAGAGCCAAGTCTGTACTTTTCCTATACCTCAGTATAGTACAGAATGCGTTCGGTTGCAGTTTGCTCCTATATGAACCACTAGAGGGAGTATGACTTCATGCCACTCTTGGTCATTTCTGTAAACTTGAGAGTTTGCTTCCCAAAAGCAATGCTTATAACACACATTGCAATATTATGAAGTTTTATATTTAATAAGCATGAATTAAAATGGCAGGCTTATATTAAAATATTTTAGAATATTATAAATTGGAGTTGACGATTACATCAAGTCAGATCTTTCCATAGTGCTAAACTCTTATCATACACTATGGGAACACAGATTTGAACTGCAGAGATCCAACAGGTCTTGATGCCCCTAATTTCCTGGGCAAAATGTCTCACAGATTACATAGTGGGTGTTTATAAAGCAAGTTGATGGTTACAAAGTGCTCCACAAACACACACTTCACATTCCATCCTCAATAACAGCTGGTACTTGCAAAAGTGTCTTACAAAAATTATTTCATTTTATCCTTTTAACAACCCAGAGTAGAAGGTACTATTACTATTCCCATTTTGTAGATGAAGAAATCAAGGCAGGCAGAGGTCTTACTCAGAGTCACACAGCTACTATCTGAAGCAGAATTTGAATTCAGGTCTTCCTGACATCACTCCATCTACTACACCACCTAGCTTGCCTTCCTAAAGATACTCTTGTGAAATAGGTTATAAAGATATCCCTATTTCACTGAAGAGAAAGCTGATAAGCAATTTGCTGGCACATAGCTAATGTCAGAAGCTAGTTTCATATCCAGATCTGTCCATGGTTCTGTTCCTCTACTGCAATAGGCTGCTAGGAATGATACTAGAGACCAGTTCCATAACAAAGCACCAGGCGACCAATACACATCTACAGGTTGTAGTCATCAGAGGGTATCAGAGGCCCTGGGATTCCTCTCTGCCTCCCTACCCGGCTCCAAACACACCTTTCAATGCTGCTCCTTGCTGAATTCACTAGTGTTCTGTCTGTAACACAAGTTTTCTTTACCTTCTTTTCCCTTTCGTTCTTCTCCATATAGAACCAAAATTTGAAAAGAAGTTTCTGAAGCTACTCTTGGAAAGATAAAATAGGTTTTCCTGTTGCCCATCCCCAGCAAGTCCTGCGGCAGGGTGCTGGCACAGTGAGGGGACAACTAGCTCCTGCACAGGTCTTCCAGCTTTTCTCTTGGGCAGAAATGAAGTCCCAGAAGTAGACAGCTAGCTTTGCTGCTCACTAGAGATTTGGTTTCCTAGCACCCACTGGGGCTCAGCATTTTATGAAGCAGGGACTGGGGAAAGGGAAAAACTGTTGCTAGAGCTACCAAATGACTTCAGAGGACATTCTGCAAATGCTTCCCCTTTCTCTGAGGCCATTAATTTATTCTCTCATTAAATAACTATATTATAGGAAGAAGTGCATCTCCACCCATCCTCAGCTCCTACTGTTAGACTGTTTCAAATGTTGTTCATTCATTTCAGTCATTCATTTCATTTCATTCTTCAGAACCCCATTCTGGTTTTCTTGACAAAGATACTGGAGTGCTTTGTCATTCCCTTCCCCAGCTCATTTTAAGATAAGGAAACTGAGGCAAACAGGGTAAAGTGATTTGCCAAGGGTCACATAGCTAGTCAGTGTTTGAGGCAAGATTTGAATTCAAGAAGACTATTTCAAATACTACCACAGAAATTGCAAGTAAAATGGCCCACACCCATCAGAGAAGCAGAGGATGTCAGAGTTGGGAGGGACCCCTAAAAGATGTAAGCTTCTTGGGTGCAGGCTCTGTCAGCAAAGATCTGAATTTGAAGCCTTTTTTTTAAAAAAAAAACTTTTTTCACTAATATACACTTAATTTCTCTCCCATCTCCCCTATCTCCACAAAAGAAAAAGATAAAATAAGTTACAATAAATATGCATATGTAAGCTAAATAAATTCTGATATAGGCCATGTCCAAAAATGTGTCTCTTGCTGCATGTTTACTCCATCATCCCTCTGTTAGGAGCTGGGCAGCATTAGTTATTGCATGTCCTTTGGAATCACTGATCATCATTTTTAAGTTTTTTGAAATAGTTTGTTTTTACTATATTTTTATAGCATAAAGTGTTCTGCAACACTCATACCATTGTGAATTAGTTCATCTCTGAAACTATTCCTTTGATCATTTCTTACATTTAAGTTTCAATGCAATTCAATTCAATAAACATTTATTAAGCTTTTTAAGCTTAACAATTAAGCATCATTAAGTTTTTTAGATTTGCACCAGGCCCTATGCCAAGCACTGTTAGACTATCTCAAATACTACCACACAAACTATGGGTGAAAAGTACCCATCCAAGAAGCAGAGCATGTCAAAGCTGGAAGAGATACAGCACAATAGAATTCCTTTTCATCTTGGTATTATAGTTATTCCCCAGTTATGAATTAGTTTTGCATTCTTTTCCACCACAAAAGAGCAAATATAAATAATTTTGTACACATAGGACCTTTAGATTTGGTTGTGGGATTGCTGGATATACAGTTTGGCAAGTTGGGAATCATATTTCCAGAATTTTCCCAGAATGATCATACTAGTCATACATATCGATGTACCTAATTTTCCACAATCCCTCCAACATTTGTCATTTTCCCTTTCTTTCCCAACTTTTCCAGTATCAGGGTGAGGTGAACTTCAGAGCTGCTTTAATTTGCATTTCTCTCATTATTAGTGATTTGGAGCATTTTTCTTGGGACTGTAGGGTTTCTTTCCCTGGTAACTGCTACTTTTTATCCTTGAGTCATATATCACTTGGGGAAGGGTTCTTATTCTTATAAATTTGAATGAATTTCTTATATGTCTTGGAAATAAGACCTTTATCAGAGAAACTTACTGCAAATAATTTTTAGTTTCTCTTCTAATTTTAGCTGCATTGGATTTTGTTTATGCAAAAAAAAGCCTAAATCTATTCGCCCATCTTACCTCTTTGTGATCTTTTCTATCCTTTGTTTGATTGTGAACTCTTTCATTATCCATATATCTGAAAGGCAATTTCTTCTTTAAATTGCTTATGATAAGAGCTTTTGTATCTAGGTTATATTTCCATTTGGAGATTAAATTGGTATATGGTTGTGAGGTGTTACTCTAAATCTAATTTCTGTCAGATGAAATTTACTTGCTATGTAACTGTGGGCAAGTAACTTAACACCTTTTAAGTTTCAATTCTCTCATCTGTAAAATGGGGTAATAGCATCTGTAATACTTACCTTGTAAGGTTGTTTTGAGCATGGAATGAGGTAATGTGTGTAAAGCATCATGCAGCTCTCAATTCAGAGGTGTCAAGATACACATTCCATGGGCTACATGTGACTCACAGCACTCCTAAGTTCAACAAACCAGATTAAAATTTAATTAGGAAATATATAATAAAATTTAATAAAATGTAGGTAATATTTTAAAAGTAAGTCAATATGTGACCCACAGGATTCTCATGTATGAATTATTGGCCCCGTTTCTATTTGATTTTGAAACTACTGTTTTAAATTATTTATAAACATCAGCTATTTAACATTGGAGAGCACCTTGCCTAGAAAATCAGGGGTGTCAAGGTTCATGGTATTGCTGTCATTCAGAATTGTGGCTCTTATAGTCACAGAATGATAGACTTTAGAGTTGGAAGTGTCCTTAGAAGTCATCTAGTCCAATGTCCACATTTTATAGCTGAGGGAACTGAGACTGCCCAAGGTCACACAGGTCATGAGGGACAGACAGAATTTGAACCTAAGCCCTCTGACACCATTACCAGTTATCTTTCCATCATACTACTAGTTTGGCAATTCTGAAAAGATGCTGATTTAACACTTTCCTACCTTCTAAAGGGATTCAATTCATGGTCATTTTCAGAGGTTAAAATAAGATTCTATTGCTTTGCTCATTTTTGTGAAATAATTTTTAAAAATAAAAGTGCAAAGTCTCTTCAGTACTAGCATAGTGTAATAGGACTTTTCCCTATTTCTTTGATCTCTTTGGGGAATAGATTTGGCTGTGGGATTTTGTACATAGTAGGTGCTTAATAAATACTTACTGATTGACTCCAACAGCATCTAGCCCATCCCAAAAAGGAATTTCTCTATAATGTCTTCAACATGTGGTCATCCAACTTCTGCTTGGAGACTTTCAATGGGGCAGGGGCAGGAGGAGGGAGGGGAAACCACTACCTCCTGCAGCAGTAGGTACCTTTTATGAACAGTGGTCCTCTAATTGAAAAAAGCTCGGTAATTCTCCAGTTGAGGGGAGTGCAGGACCACCCAGTAGTGCATATATTCTCCTAAAATATAATCTAAATCTGCCTCTCCTCAACTTCTACCCATTATTTCTAAATCTGCCCTTTAGAATCAAAAAGTGAATCAACCAATAAGAAGAATTTATTAAGCATCCATTATGTGCCAGGTACCATGCTCGGTACTATGTATACAAAGACAAAACAAGTGAAGGTTCTTTATATCAAGGAACTTATAGTGTATCATGGTAGATATATGATAGACCTTTACTCAAAAACAGCTATCATATTTCCTCTAAATCTTCTCCTCTCCAGATTAAACAACCCCAGTTCCTTCAGTTGTTCAGCAAATAGCATGTTCTCAAGTCCCCTTACTACTGTAACCAGAATTTCAAAGTCTCTGCCAAAATATAGTTCCTAGAACCAAATACAAATTATAGATGTAATATAAGACTCGCCACAGAGGGCTCAGTCCTGGGAGCATGTACGTTGGAAAGCTTCTGATGATATTCAGTAAGAAAGGTGAGCTATCTCCCATCCCTTGTCTACAAGTCAGTCACAAAAGCAGAGGTTGGGTTCTGAAGGAGCCATAGGAAAGAGGCCTTTGCTGATCCTAAGCTAAAGATCATTGTCCTAGCTGAAAAAACTTTGTAGTGTTATGAACTGAATTATAGCTTAGTAACACTCCAGCTGAAGAGAGAGCATCACCACCCAGTCAAACCACGGTACAAAGGTGAAAAATACTGTAGTTGATCATTGAAGATTGAGCTCAGGAAGCCAAAGGATTGAGTTGTCCAGTACAGAATCAGCATCTTGAGAAGAGTCCATCAGCCAAGCAATCTGCCCCAAAATGAATGTGAGCAAAGAGAAGGGCATTGATGTAATTCACACACACACACACACACACACACACATACACACACACACACACAGAGAAAATCTATCCTTCTTCTGAATTCCCCTATTTTTCCTAGGGTACCACCATCCTTCCTATCACCCAGGTTCACAACCTTGGTTTCATTCTTGGCTCTGCAGTCTATTCATCCTACATATCCAAATAATTATCAAACATTATCATTTCTACCTCCATAAAATCTCCCACATCTTCTTTCACTTACTCCACCTTTATCACCTCTTGCCTGGACTTTTGCAAGAGCTCCTAATTAGTCTCCTTGCCTCAAGTCTCTCAATATGTCGATCCATCCATCCTCCATACCCCTGGGAAGTAACTTCTCAAAATGTGAATTTGATTGTATCATTCCTCCACTCCCTGTCAATAAACTTTCTGTTACTTCTATGATCAAATATAAACTCCTCTCTTTGGCAGTTAAAACTCTTTATAACCCAGCCTCATTTGGCCTTTCCAATCCTATTACACATTACTGCCCTCCACACATACCACAATCCTTCTTGCTGTTCTATCATACAAATATCTCCAAATCCTCCCTCTTCATCCCTACCTCTTCGTATGCCCAGTCTTCTCTAAGACTCATTTCAAGCATGACATTTTCCTTGATCTTCCCCCATTGTTTGTTCCTTCTACCATAAGGCTATGAATGTTTTGTATATGGTCTGCATATACCTATATACATGCATGTTGTTTTCCCTATTAAAATGTAAGTTCCTTTTGTCCTTTTGTTCTACTACCAAATCTAGTTCCTGACACATAGTAGATGCTTAATAAATGCTTGCTTATTGAGTGAAAGACAAACTAATTTATATCTCTTCCTTCACCAACCTCAACATAATAAAAACACCTCCCAAAATGCTGCAAAATCATCAACAGTGAACAGAGGAAAATCAAATCAGTCTTATGCTGGAGAGAAAGAAAAAAGTTATGAAGGAATATAGAGCTTAGGAGAGAAGATTATGGAGGAGGGAACGGCTCATCAAGAGAGGCAGTCTGGTTAGAGAATTTTATTTTCAGAGTCTGGGGAGGTGCTAAGTCGGTGTTTGCTCCCCATCATTTAGTAACAAATACTCTAGAAGTACATTGTTATGTGGCAAATCTGCCAACACATGAGAAAAATGAGAAAACAACAAAACTCACAAATCCCAGCAAAAGTATTGAAGCAAATATGTATGGTTGACTGGGTCTTGGGTGATGATCAAAAAGTAGAACGCACTTGCTAAGACATTTTTGGCAGAGATGTAGCCTTGTCTAGGCATACAGATTAGTTCTAACACAAGGCATCTGAAACCACACACATATCAGCATCTGAAAATTTGGCTTAGAGTGTGGCAGCAGCGTGGGAGGTGGGAGGAGGAAGAGGGGAAAAAGTGTAATATTTACTTTCCCTTTATAGAGAAAAAATGCCTCATTTCTGACATATGTTGAGGATACCTCACTAGGTTCCCTACTTCTTAGGAGTTCTGGGACAATGGTCATCTAAAATGGGGATGGTCAGTTACAGAGTCGGTATATTTGATCTTTATTTTTACTCATTACCCATTGACTGGGGCTGTCTCAGATTCAGATCTTTTATAGTCTCCAATCTGAGGTGCCTATAAAGGACATTCTTTTTCTTCCTGGATAGACATATATATTCTAACTCATTTGAGTTATTCAAATAGCTTACAAACATAGAAGGCAGCAAAAGAGAGTCAAAAATGTCCTTTTGGTGTACTAGTAAAAAATGATTAATACAGATATGGATAAGATATGACTATAAAGCATTTCTAACTTCACCTGAAATTCTCCTGTACAAAGAAGGGACTCAATTCATGCAATTTTAAGAAATGATAGTGATGATTGATATAGTCTTTTTTTACAAAGTAAATTTAAAGCACAACTGTGCAGAGCTTCCCTCTTGTACGCTGACTCCCAAATTTGGAAAAGCAAGATTAGCAGGTAAAAAGAGGTACAAGCTTTTCTCTTGGGCTTCCTGGGGGAGATGGGGTATAGGCATAAAAGGGGACAATTGAGTGACACTGGGGATAGCACACTGGTCCTGCAGTCAGGAGGATCTGACTTCAAATGTGGCCTCAGACATTTATTAGCTGTGTGACCTTGGGCAAGTCACTTAACCCTAATTGACTCAAAATGAAGAAGAAGAAGAAGAAGAAGGAAGAGAAGGAAAGAAAGAAAAAAAGAAAGAAAGGAAGGAAGGAAGGAAGGAAGGAAGGAAGGAAGGAAGGAAGGAAGGAAGGAAGGAAGGAAGGAAGGAAGGAAGGAAGGAAGATTCAATCTAAGAGGCAACAAAAGAAGATCCAAATACAGGTGGGAGATGGAAGGGCATGTGGGGGAATACTTAATAGATCAATTTGACAAGAAGGGTAAGTATGCTAAGAGAAATAATATAAAATAAGTCAGAGAGGCTTAGGTGCTAAGCTAAAAATTTTGTATTTTATCCTAGAGCAATAGGAAGGAGATTTTTTTTTACTATTCTTGGGGGGTGGGGCAGGGATAACATTATAGGGTCTGGATTTTAGGAATATCAATTGGTCAACTTGGAGGACTGGACAGGGGAGAGACTGGAAGAAAGGTGATTAATTGGAAATCTATTATAATAGTACAGAGAAATGATGTTACTTCACCAAGGTTACTCAGCAAACCTGTTCTAGGTTGTGTGAGTAGAGAGGAAATAGATATAATTGATGAGACTTGGTAATTGATTAGTTACAGGGAATGAAGGAAAGAGAGGAGTCAAGAATGACTCTCACATTGCAAAACTGAGTGACTTGAAGGATGGTGGTGGTTTCAACAGAAATAGTAAGGTTTGGGAGAGATATGTGCTTGGGGGGAAATATAATGAGTCCTATTTTGGAAAAAGGAATCTATTGTTATAGAGCTAGAGCTAAAAGGAAAGTCACATAGGTCATCTTGTCCAGAAGTGTCAAATTCTCCACAGGTAAGCAACCCATGGAACTCCTCAGAGGGGTCTAAGTCAGATTAAAATGTCAATGGGAAATGATGAACAAAATAAATAAAAATATGACATGGATAATGTTAATTTGTGGTTTTCTAAGTTAATATTTGACCTTCAGGATCTGTTTCCATTTGATGCTGACACCACTAAAATCCAAGTCCATTGTTTTATAAATGAAGAAATTGAGACCCAGGGCAGTTAACTGACTTCTTCAAGATCACAGAGGTAGTCACTTTCAAGGAGGAGATTTGAACTCAGGAGACTTTGGTTTTTTCCATCATAACATATTGTTTTTTAATAATATGTTTGAGATGTAGTGGGCACCCAAGTGGATATGTCCAGGAAACAGCTGGTGATGTAAGGCTGTGATTAATGAGACAGATTAGGGTGGTCTCCAGCTCTGGGTTGTATCTATACAATGGTGATAATTGAGCCCAGTGGTGATAATTGAGCCCAAAGAAGATGTTGAAATCACCAAGGAAGAAAGTGTAAAGGCAGTGAAAGCATCCTTGTCTCAGCCCTGGCTTGGACCTTCTGCTCTTCCTGAAGTTATAATTAGAGCCAGCAGATGGAAACCCAGTACTACTCACTGAGAATCTGCTGACAAGGTAAGTGCTTGGTAAAAACCATAAAGCACCATATACTGTAAATGTGAATGATCACTTTATCATCATCATCATCATCCAGAGACCACCCAGAACATGAAGATCAACTGCCCCACTACCTAAGCATGAGCCTTGGGCCTATGGACCTGCTGTAAGGAAGTGGCAGGAGTCCTACCCGACCCCGAATGAGTAAGCAGTGTCTCTGAGGGAAAGAACCACTTTCATCATTCTTGAGAGATGACATGGTAACAGGTGCCACCTTAGGGTCACTATGTATTGATCACCCTGGTTTCAAAAGGGGCAACTCTATCCCACCCACCTTGACTGGTAGCTCAGTGAGAGGAAATTTGATTTCTAACTAAAGGCTCTCAAGAGGCCACAGAAACAAAGAATTTAAGACTAAGACATGACCTTCAAGATCACCCACTCTAACCCTTTCATTGTGGAGTGTTAGAGGGAGGAAAAGTAATTTGCCTAGGGTCACACACATAATAGCAAAAAAAAAAGCTGGAACTTGGGTTTCTATACAGTACTCTTACTAAATTAACTTTGTGGTATTATTTATCCTTTTCTAAAAAGTGATCAAGGTTAAGAAACTTGCCCGGAGTCGTAGTAAGTTTCTGAGACAGGATTTGAGCTCAGGTCCTCCTGACTCTAGGGCCAATGCTCTATCCGTTATACCACCTAGCTGCCCCTTATTTATTCCTTCAAATGACAATCATGGCATATATATGTATATATGTATACACATGCACACACATAGTCAAACACACATATACATATATGTGTATACATATGCGTGCATATACATACATGCTTATGTGCATATGTGTATGTATGCATATAACTATGGGGCTGAGAAGGAAAGAAACATGAGAGAAACAACATAGAACAGATAAAGCACATAAAAAACTTGTAAGACTAAAGACCTAGGAGAGGAGGAAAGCCAACAAGTGATGCGTTACATTTAATCCAATTCTGCATTTGTTGAGCACTTACTATGTGGAAGGCACTGTGTTAGGTACCAAAAAAATAGAACTAAGCCCTTCCTTCAAGGAGCTTACATTCGCTAGGTATGATATATAAATAAAAAGTCATTTCAGAAGGAAGAGAACCCTGATGCATGTGACTGAGACACTAAAGGCCTATACCAGAGGGGTAGAAAATGGAAAGAGAAGCAACATGAAACATTTAAGAGATGTATGCCAGAGCCTACCCTGCAGGAAGGAGGCACCCCTGATCGAATCAGCAGAATGTCACAGCTGGCAGGACCTTAGAGGCCATCTAGTACAAATTGTACCGGGAAAAGAATTAGCTTTCAAGTAAACATCCAGCTTTTGCTTAAAGACCTCCAATGAAGTGGGAACCCACTACCACCCAAAGTCATCCATTCCCCTTTTGGATAGTTGAAATCATTAGAAAGCTTCCTCTTTCCCACAAGTCTAAATCTTCTTTTCAGCTTACACTTATTTCTCTCTGCTGTGCCTTTTGGGGATAAATAAAATAAATCGAATCCCTCTTTCTCATCACAGCAACTGAAATACTTGCAGGAGACCCAGTTCAGTCAGATCATACCTAAGGCAGGAAAACAAATAAAGGAAAAAATGGAGATACGTCAAGCTTTCTAAGACAAATTCTTTTCTGTGTCAGTGACAAGCACAACTTGTCCATTTGTTCTTTGGTCTCATAGTCTCCCTAGACGGTTCCTGCTGGAGGTGACAGGTATTTCAAATGCTCAAAGGGAAATGCCCATCTCAAATGCCCTTAAGGGATCCAGCATTCTCAGAGTATCTGAGACAGTGCCAAATGCTTGAGAACAATCACTGCATTATAATTACTGAAAAAGGCAATCAAGATAATTACTTAATTAAGAGCTATTGACCACATACTTACTTTCTCATCTCTAGAAAAATGTTGATAAGAATAATCTCCACATGTGTGTTGGGCATCCTTAATAAAGGCAAGAGAAGAGAACAGTCAGACTTCTGAAAAGAACATTCCATAGCAGAACAGTGGCATAATTGGCTGAAAAGTATAGAGAATACAAGATGTAGTTCTGTGCAATCACTGAAAGCTACTAATATTTTTCTTCAGTTAACATCTTTGGTACATATTGTGCCTTTATTTCTGTCCCTTACCTCCTTAGGGCATGTAGGGCCTGTGGGTCAAAGAATACAAACTATTTAGTTTTCCCTCACATAATTTGCGGATGACATTTCAAGCTTGGGAACACTTCAGAGTCTTCTAAATGAGAGCCATGATCACTCAAGAGAAATTGGCCTAATTATCTACGCAGGGGGAAAAAGAAACAAGCAAGTTGATAGAAAATGTCTATTGCCCAGACTATGATATGCAGTTAGCAGGACATCTCGTGGTTCATCAGTACATACACCGTGGGCAACCACTGCGATGGACAATAAATAGAATCAGAGGTGGAGAGCAGGTTGCCTTAAGTGGTCCTATGGTTCTCCTCAAAGCAGAGCACAATCTTTTGAACACTGGAATTCTTCTAATGATGCTGTTTGATTGCAGATCATAAAATATCACAAAACACAAAGAATCAGATATGTGAGTGACCTAAAGCTGAATAGATAGGTATGTAAATGGGTTGCAGCATCTAATGAAGAACCACATGCCCCAAAAGATATAAAAAGATAACATTGGGGGTATGTTCAACTAGAAAAGGAGGTAAATGATATCAGCAAGAACGTGGCTCCTACATGATATCAAGGGATAACCTAGAAGCACAATCATGCTCAGAAGAAAGTTTTATTGAGACGCCGAAGAAACAAAAATAATGAATGAGGGACCCTTCTTATGGTTGGTTCCTCCATGAGTCTTCTCTATGTATACCACTATTTCCTACATTATTATTTCATGGTCATGAGGATTTTTCTCATTGTGGTAGGAACACTACTACTACTACTACTACCACTACTACCACTACTACTACTACTACTACTACTTCTACTACTACTACCACTACTACTACTGCTGTTACTACTACTACTGCTGATAATACTACTACTTCTATGCCACATGGAGTAGTTTTTTCCCTAAAAAAGCAATGAAATTGTATTTGAGACTTAATTGATCCAAGAGAATAAGTCTTGAACCAATGATTCATTTTCCAGTCACCTAAGAGGGGTCAGGGCTCCTCAGATTGGATGTTTCCTTGTAAGTCAAAACACCCTTCAGATCCATCATGGCAAATACAGTGTTGAGAGAAGCTTTGCTCACCTCAACCAATGGTGCATCTTTGATGAATGTTCTTTCCCTGATATTGTTAAGTAAATGTATTTGTCTTAAACGTTAGATGCTCTTTGAGTGTCTTATTTCATTTCAAGCCCTGAACCAGAACCTCCAGAGTGGCCCAAGTCAGGCCTACCTCAGATCACCTATGTTCTTTTAGCCTCAAATTCCAGTCCATTACTCTTGACATGCCTTAATTTCCATACATTTCTTCTAACATCTCAAGCATCTTACTTACAAATTTGTTTAATTTTATACCAGTTATGGTTGAAATCCTTTGCTCTCAATAATGGTCACTTATTTTACACTTATTAAAAATAAACAGACAACTTGTATTTAGCACAACTCTAGCAATAGACTGGCAATCAACCTTTGTAATAACTATTACTGCAAACTGAAATGTGTTGCAGCATGTCCCAGCTATGAATTTTCTTCTCTTTCCACAAGAAAGCCAGTCTCATGCTTGGATGTTTATTGAACTGATATGGTGTATGAACTATACAAATGTGATAATAACAAGTACTACATAGTATTTATACTTGCAAAGTGATAAGGCCATAGGTATGAATTGTGATACTTTGAGTTTACTCAACAATTTTTTAATGTAATGTAATGTTGTACAGTGCCTTGTGACTTGGTTGGTTACCCAGTAGCAAAAATAATATGAAGGTAGTGAAGTCTGGAGTTCACTGGGTGAAGAAACATAACTTCCAGTGTGTGGCAAATGAAGGTTACTCCACTCTCTAGGGATGATAAAAAGCCCACATTTACATAGCACTTGTTTTCAGTGGTGTCCAACTCTGTGACCTCATCATTTTTATTGTAGTTGGCAGAAATACTGGAGTGGTTTACCATTTCTTTCCTCAGTTCATTTTACACATGAGAAAACTGAGGCAAACGGGGAGAAGTGACTTGCCCAGGGTCACACAACTATTAAGTGTCTGAGGCTGGATTCAAACTCAGGAAGATGAGTCTTTTTGATTCTGGAATTGGCACTGTATCCAGTGTTGAAGGTTGAAGGCTGATATTATTCTTTTTTTTTTCAAAATTCTAAGATATGGACAATTCAAGTATTACTATTCATATTTCACACATGAGGAAACTAAGGTCCAGGGATTTGTCTAAGGATATGCAGCTAGTAAATGATAGACCTGAAATTTTAATTGAGTTTATTTGACTACGAGTCAAACGCACTGCCTCCAGTAAATGATAAATTACTATTCACCAAACTTCACAGACTGTTTAGCATGAAAAAACATATACCCAGGTTTGTCCCAAAGGTATTTGTATGGCTGAGATAGGATAAAATAAAGAAGTTGGTGGTCCTCAATCTGTTATTCAAAATTGAGGTCCTTTGTCATTCAGCCACTGAACATGGAAATCCACAAGAGGGCACTATTCCCTCTTTTTAAAGGTAGTTCTGAACTCAACCTTTCTTCCTCACCATCTTCTGTCCACCCCTGCTGAGTTTTCATCTGCAATATCCTTTTATGCTGAGACCATAAAAGTAACCAGAACATACAGATAGATATATGTATATGTGTATACACAAGGTACAAGTTTATTATATATGTTATACTGATGAATATCTGGTCACTGAATTCAGATGACTCCGGAGAAGTGAGGTTGATGACCTTGCACAACCCTCCCTCACTCAAAACAAAGTCAACCGCAAGTCATGTCATCATTTCTCAGATGGCATGGTCTTCTTTGGCAACGAAGGACAACCACAGCATCAACAACCGAGGATATACGCATATGTATATGTGTATATGTGTATACATATATTAAACTGAAATGATGAATTTCAATAAGATATCTTGCTACAAACTTGTTACAATTTTAGCAGTCCAGAGTACGTAGCTGGCATAGTCTATGGAGGCTCATGGAACTTTCAGCTAGAAGTTATAGAGGATAGAACTTTGTTTAGACTTAGAGTCATGAAGATCTGAATTCAAATCCAGCTTCAGATATTTGTTAGCTACATGACTCTGGGCAAGTCACTTAAGTGCTTTATGCCTCAGTTTCCTCATCTGTAAAGTGAGGAAAAAAATAGCACCTAGTTCCCAGGGTTGTCATGAAAACAAAATGAAATAATGTTTGTCAAGTGCTTTGCAAACCTTAAATCAATATATAAATTCTAGCTATTACTATTATTAACTGACTGCTTCAGTTTATTGAGTCAGAATTGCATCTGTGAATCCATCTATTCATGCACATGTAGTAATCAATACACACACACAGGTATATGTATACTTACGTGTATTACGCATATATATGTTGTGTTCATCCTTCATTTTTGGAGAAGACCATGAAATCAGAGAAATGATGACATGACTTGCACTGGATTTTGTTTTGAGTGAGGGAGGGCATACATGTATATAATGGAGGTCGGCCCATGAGAACCTCTAAGCATGAGCAGAGTCAGTGGAAAGAGATATCCCTGTCCCAACATCTTTCAGTTCTCACACCTACGTCCACCTCTCACCCCTTCTCAGAGGCTTGGGATGACTTAACTGCTTCCCCTCTTTTAGGTCCAATCCAGACCTTAGGTGAGGGAAATATGTGGCAATATGGACTTCAGAATGTATTATCAGTCTTACTGCTGGAGGATTTAACTCAATCCATGTGCTCATAGGCTTATCCAATTTGTTGCTGTGTGTGTCCCTCGTTCTAAAAGAGGACCATGACATCATGATGATGACATGACTTTGTTTTGAGTGAGGGAGAGCTGTACAAGGTCACCAGCCTCACCTTCTCCTCCAGAGCCATCTGGATGCAGTGGCCAGATATTCATCAGGATGACTGGAGATGGTGCAGCATGCAACATGAGACCCTGACCCTTTCAGGCTAAGGTCTTACAGCATTCTCACTTTGAGTGAGATACACCTATTCAATGAGTAGCCTTCTTTAAGAAGTTGCTCAAGGGATGGCCCCTTTAATTAAAAAAAAAAATCAAACTGAGAGGAGAAGACCCTCAGGGTTCCTGGGTAAAAGAGAAACAATTACTATTAGTATTTAGGCTTATGCAATTTAGAATTGGACTGAACCCTGAATAGAATCTTAGAGATCATCTAAAATGAGTCATCTAGTTACAGATGAAGAAACTGAGGCCCCGAGAGGTCCAATTACCCAAGGTAATAATGGTGACAAGCTTCAGTCAAAATTCAAAACTTACATCTTCTGATTTCAAAATCTGTGTTTATTCTACTCTGTATACATCACCTCTATTCAATTCAATGAGTATTTATAAAACACCTACTGTATGCAAAGCATAAGCGTGGGGAAGATATAAATTTAGCTAATAGCTAGCAGCATTTTTCAGTGTTCTCTTGTGGACAAATATCATTAGCTTTTTTTGCATGTTCAAAATAAATTTTAAAGGCATTCTGTGACAGCACAGTTTTAAGAAGCAAGAATTTTTAAAAATATGGAAATAAGCATAAACACCAAAGGAAAATTGACTTCATAGTCCCTCCTGTTTCCAAACAACTCCATTTTGTTTAATTTTTCATGAAATCTCATGTACTTCCAACTCACCTCTAATATAACCTGCTAACCAAACCTCATACTCTGGGCTTTGTCTTGTTTTGTATGATCAAATCCAGTGATGAAATCCTGTCTGGAAATATCATCAGATGTTGAGATATTTCTCCAGTGGAGCTCCAGGTTCCATGTCTACCCAGTCTGTCCTGTTCCATAACTGACTGATAATGCTGTCTTCACGGCCAGTTCTAAAAATATCTGCATTTGTCTAGTTTCCAGTATTCCACCTATTTCAGTAGTGTACATGGGTACTTACCAAGGCTTTTCTCACCTGCTTAGCTTTTCTCTAGAACACTATTCCCTGATGACTCTTGGTCCTGACATCACAACGCTCTTCTTCCTAATCTAGGCCAAGCTAATCTCTAATTTGCGGCCCGCAGTGACTCTCTCCAGTGACATCCTCTCCTCCCAGCTCCCAAGAACAGATTTCCTATTTCTGCTTTCCAGGGTCAGATAGTTGAATGTAAACTTGAAGGTGGGGGGGGTTTCCCCCCTTCTGTCTTAATATTCCTAGCACCTAGAAAAAATACCTTATACATATTATATACTTATTCAGTCAGTAAGTAGGCGAACAAGCATTTATTTGGTACAATGTGCCACGCCTTGTGGTGAGCACAGGGGGTGAAGCAGCATAGCATAAGATTTTCTGAGGTATCACAGGTATTCAAATGCTTTAAGACTCGTCTCCATATCTCAGGCCCCACCTCTTACACAAAACCTTTATCTCACCAGTCTTCAACATTCTTTCTCGATGTCTTGGTTTTATAGAGTCCAATCCAATGAACACTTATTAAGTACTTGTAAGGCACTGTGCTAAGTGTTGGGATACAATTAATAAAAAGAAAGACAATCCCTGTCCTCATGGAGTTTAAAATCTAATGGAAGGGAGAGACAATCAACAAAAACAGGCAGGGAATTTGTGTGTGTGTGTGTGTGGGAGGGGGAATCAAGGAGTACCTGGCATGGGGGTGTCTTCTGTGGGGCTGAAAAAATCAGGCAAGGCAGCAGATGCATAGTGGTCTAAGAAAAAAAAGTGCACTTTCTGCCCTCTATAAAGGAAAGCATTGGGAGGTGTTTGGTACTCCAATCTCCAATCAGAGGGAGAGGAGGCTGAGGGAGCCTGTGTCAATTAAGGCTAGAGTTAGCAGTGGATGAGATTAGAAGTGATGAGCTGAATCTGGGAGGGGCATCTTGTTCCTTGGAGTTGAAAACAAAACAGGAGGAGTAGCAGATGCATGGTGATATATTTTGCATAAGCTTCATATTTACTTATCTACGTTCATACTTTGTTACCTCAATGCTCCTAGAGAGCAAGGGCCCATTTAATATTTATTTTTTAGCCCTATCACTAGACCTAGTGCAAGACTAAGGTATAACTATGTCGTTAGGTTGTGTCACCTGCATCCAGCTCTTCATGACCCCATTTGGGGTTTTCTTGACAAAGATTCTGGAGTGCTTTGCCATTTACTGCTCCAGCTCATTTTACAGATGAAGAAATTGAGGCAAACAGGGTTAAGTGACTCGCCCAGGGTCACATAGCTAGTAAACATCTGAGGCCAGGTTTGAACTCTGAGCCTAGCATGCTATCCACTTTGCCACCTAGCTACCTGGGATATAATTAGCACTTAATAAATGTTGCATTAAATTGAATGATCTCCAGTTCCCCTGACCAATCTGGTTACCTGACTCAGTGGCATATTTCAGCACCTTCTTGTGGACAATATTATTGGCCTTTACAGGTTCAAAACAATTCTTATGAATGTTTCTTTATAGTACAATATTTAAGATGCAGGATCTTTTTTCTCCCTTAACATTGAAATAAACGTAATCCCCCAAAGGAAAATCCATTGTACAGTCACTACATTTCCAAACAATTTTATTTTGCTGAACTTTTTCATGAAACTTCGTACATTTCCAACTCACTGCTAATGAAAGTCTAGGTGTGCCCAGTTAATAAGTAGAGGAATACTATCCTGCTAGATTATAGGAATCCTATAGGATCAGTGTATTTTGGTGTTTGGCAAAATCTCCTTTTGAGCTATGGAGATAAAAGGGTCTGCAGAAACAGAGACCTCAACTTTCCCTTCCTCTTTCCAAAGCAAGAGCATTGAAGGAAGTTCCTGTTTTGAATACTGTAAGCTTGTTCAGTGTAATCTGGGTATACCATAGTTTCCTAGAAGGCCCTATGTGCCGCTAGGAAGGTGGTTCTTAGAGGTCCAGAAAGGGACAATAGAGCACTGGTAAGTTATGTCTGTAGACCCAGTTCCATCTCTAGTACCTCTGCCTCCATTGTTTTTGCCCGGACTCACAAAGGTTAAGACTCATAACACAGACCTTTCTCCTGTATCCCATTTCATGACCCCTCTTTCCATCAAGATGTAAGGGATGTAACAGATTTGTGCCTGAGACCTAGTTGCATTCATCAGCCTTCAGCCTCTTCAGGTGCACCTCTGCCCCCTAAAATGAGCAAAGGTCAAAGGGTAAAGTAAATTATATGCCTTTTCTGTTCCATAACAGGGGGTGTCAGTGAATGACAATTTGACTTTCTGCTTTCTCATAACAGGGACATATGTGTGTTCTTGGTTCTTATCTTTTTCTGCCTTCCCAAGGGTCCTGACTAAACATTCATCTCTGTTTTTGACCTTGTGTGACTATACAAGACATTTCTCTATCTGTTACTCACAGTCTACTATACAGCTTCCTTGACTGTTAATTTTACTTTATGGTATCTGTGAGTTCTCAGTTTTGTTTCTCTTCCACAAAAGCAAATAAGTTGTTTGCACAAAGGGGTCCTGCCCCTCCTGGGCTGGGTCAGGGCAGAGAATGTTTTGAGGAGAACCTAGCTGACCTTCAATGTCATTGGTCAACATCAGGATATATAAGGAAAGGTTAGGGAAGGAGTGGGAATCTGTTGAAAATACCAGAGGAATGGAAATGAGGCTTTTCAGGACACAGAGCCAAGAACAAGAAACGAATGTCCTTGGGTAAGAAAGAGACCTGTGCATTTGACCATCAAGGCATCTGTTTACGTGACTACAAGCAATATAAAGAAAGGTTTAGGATAAATCCAGGTGCTAGTGTGAAGGAAGATGGACAGAATTATATCAAAGAATCTTTAGGGACTATTCAATTCAGTAGCATTTATTAATATGGTTTCCTCAACTTTTGGTTCCCTAATATGCCCTTAAGAGCAGTTTAGGTTGAATATAGGCTCTGGAGGAAAAGAATATTATATAGTAGTCATTTATCTATTCAAGGACTATGATTAGTTCAAGGAAAAGAAGAAATGATAACTCGATGGATGGCTTCTTGCGAGATCTTGGGCTGTAATCCAATTCAACTTAATTTAGTTCAATTCAATTCCATGACAGAATCAAAATTGAAATGATGTCCAGAAGCTATACAGTTGGGTCAAAATCAACAAGTATAAATTTAATGGAGATAGCTGTAAAAGCCTATATTTAGACTCAAAAAGTCAACTGTGCAAAAATAAAAAAGAGTGAGAAAGATATGCCTTCCTAACTTGTCATATGAAAATACTTGGATGTTTTATGTGACCACAAACTTAAAAGGAACCAGTGGTCCATCATAATTCTTGGGAAAAAAAGTAATGCTATTTTTAGGCTATGTTGATGAAAGTAGGATGGCCAGATTAAGAAAGTAATCTTAAAGAATTCTACTCTGGTCTGAACACAACATACAGCATAGTATATACTGTAAGTGTAATTCAACTTTGTTGCCTTGCAGAGATCGAATATTGTCGATGTGGGCCTTTCCTTCACCAATGTAGATCACGCCCATTCATGCTTGCTGATCCTGTGATCATTTTTCACATCCTCCCCAAAATTCTCCACAAGGAGTTCTTCTGACATGCTTGGAGTCTTCCTCATGCTCTTCTGGTAACATCAGTGTACCCATGGAGCATGTAAGGTGCCCTCACTCTTGCCACATAAGTCTATCTTCTTTTTTAATTATGGGTTGTTTGGATTTTTTTGGATGGCACCTTCTATTCAAATTTTCCTGGGTAATTATTTATTTGCAATGCATTCCATCCTGCTGTGTGCATCTCTCCATCTCCCTTTCAGTAATCCCCAATGTTCTGTGTTGTTCCCAAGGGCTCAACTAAGTCCAATGGGTGAAAGTTAGATGGAGTGCTGGAAAGAGCTTTGGGTTTAGAGTCAGAAGATGAGAGTTTGGGTCTTAACCCTAATATTCCTGCTTGGCTTTGTGAATGTCACTTAACCCTTTCCTAGTATCAATTTCTGCATATGTAAAATAGGAAAAAGCAATTTTGTAAACTATAAAGTGCTATAGAAATATGAACTCTTCCTACATGGAAGAGCTTGTCAGCAAAAATGGAATGAACAGAATTACAAAGGAGTGATCCCCTGGTCACTGATAATGACCAGTACTGAGAAAGTACTGTGGTATAATGAGACTTGGAGTCAGGCTGATCTGAGTTCAGATTCTGCCACTGTTACTGGTTGTACGACTTGGGCAAGTCATTTGACAAGTCTCAGTTTCCTCATTTGTAAAGTGGGGGTGATAGTACTTATTTTATAAGGCTGTTGTCAGGATCAAATGAGATAACATATGTGAAGTGTTTGCATACTCAAAGTGCAATATAAATGCTGTTATATTACTGTTATAAATCCACCCCCCACAAAATCAGCAACCAAAAGAAATGTCTTATTTGTACTAAATGGAAAACTAGAAACAGAGTGGGTATCTGGTGATTTGGGAATGACTGAACAAATTGGAGTATGTGAATGTAATGAAATGTCATTGTACTATAAGAAAAAATAAATATGAAGTATTCAGAGAAACAAGGAAATATTCATGAAATGGGGTTGCTTTTGTAAGCAGAGCCAGAAGAATGGCATATGCAATGACTAACAGGACTAAGTAAAAAAGCCGTAAAAGGCACCCAAACTCAAGATTAATTACAGTGACTGAACTTGACCCTTGAGAGCAGATGATGAATCATACTTCCCTCTATTCATTCAAGAAGTAGGGAACTGCATTAGAAGAGTGAAGAGTGCTGTTCCTACTGTAAAGCATGGTCATTTTGTCAGTCAATTTTGCTTAGCTGGTTTTCTTTGTTGCACAGAAGGGTAGATTGGAAGGTGAATTGGCACAGAGTAACAAAAGACATAAATGCAACTTTTTAAAAGTTTGGCACAGATGACCATTTGTCAAAGGTATTACAAAAGGCATTCCTGTATTGGGTGGGAGGTTAAACTAGGTTATGTCTAACGTCCCTTTCAGCTCTAGGATTGATTCTAAGATCCTTGTTCTCTGCTAATTTCCTTCAGACACCAGGCCTCATCAGTTTGTCTATTTGTAATATTCAATAATCATTCATTAATTTCAAATAAGAGTTTTTGTCTTCCAAATGGTTATGAGCAAGGCACTGGACTAGGTAGAAGCTTTAGATAATTTCACTTTCTGGGTGATTCTTCAAGCCTCCCCCGCAGCAGGGTCATTATCACAAAACTAGAGCTTGCCTTTTTTGTCATCCGGTGGGGGTGTTTTTAGGGCATGAATCATTATGGCTACTTTAGAACTATTACCCATGGGTCTTGACACCTATTATTGGCCACATGTTGTCTAGCCCTAGTAATGGCTCTCCAAATAGATGTCAAATACATTTAACCTGAATGGAAAACAAAATGCATTAAATTATCTGTGTTGTTCCAGAGAGGAGAATTAGGATCAGTGGGTGAAAGTTACAGTGATGTAGATGTCAGTTCATTAAAAAAGAAGAATTTGTTGACAATTAAATCAATCTAGAAATGAAATCAGCTGCTTTGTAATATTGCCAGTTCTCTATTGATAGACATTTTCATTAACCAGAGGTGTGACTTTTTATGTACAGAAATAATGTATCCATTTAACAAGTAGGTTAAATGAGATGAATTCTAGGGCCATTCCAATCTTCAGATCATATTAAGATAGGGAGTATATGAGAAGAACCCAAGGAGAAGCCTAGTGGCATGCCATGGACAGCTAAAGATTTTTAAGGGATATATATATATCTCAAACACAGCTTTAAATCATGTCAATTTCAGTTGTACGTACTCTTGTGAAAAATGCCACTTCATGTCTGGCTCTGAGTAGGTCCACAGGAATCGTTGCTGATCCTGTGGTCATGCCATTTTGGAGAAGAAATATGGCATATTAGGAAGAATATTGGACTTGGATGGAGAAGATATAGGTGTGAGTCTTGAATCTACCATGTACTAGCTGCATTATTGTAAGCCATCACTTTGAAGTGGTTTCTTAGTCTGGGTTTAACCACCAAGTGGCATTGCTAACCACCATCCTGATCCTGTTCAACAAAAAAGGATCATGTAGCTAGGTGGCATGGTGGGCCTGAATTCAGGAAGACTTGAGTTCAAATCTATCCTCAGATAGCTGCTAACCATGTGATCTGAGCAAGTCATTTAACCTGTCTATCTCAGTTTCCTCAACTGTAAAATATGTATCAAAACAGCACCCACTTCACAGAGTTGTTATGTGGACCAAATGAGATAATATTTACAATGTGCTCAGCACAATGTCTGGCACTTAGTAGGTGCAATATAAGTGCTTATTTTTTTCCTCTTCCTTCCTTCCTTCTCCCTAGGAGAAAAGTGGAGGGAAAAGACATTATAGATGTATACTGTTGCCTCTCTGCAAGCCATATCTAGACAGAACTCCAATGCTACTACCTTCTGCTTATGAGTTGTTTTTCAGGAATAAGATAAGCACTTGCAGGGGGTATAATCTAGTAAATAGTATATACATATGTTCACAAACAACTACTTAGCATGTATAAATTCTCTGATAGGACAGATTCCTAATGAAAGAAATTTATTAAAAACTTTATCAGTGGCTTATGCAATGAACTACCAATAAAATTATGCAGTAACCTGATTAGGAATACCCATAGATAGAACTCTATGAAACCCACTGGAGGCTCTAACCATCAGCCTCCTCCTGAGTCATGACTAGGAAAAATTCTTGTATTTTTCTTGAACCTTTTGCAATTCAAGCTTTCTGTGTTTGCTTGAGGGTAGAGATGATGGATGGAAAATTGCTAGTTACCTCAGAAGGAGACACATGGTCTCCAGTGGAGCAGAGAGGGAACTTTGCCATGAGCACTGGTATAAGATGCTTACAAGGACCAGGACCTCCAGGAAGAAGGTTAATGGTTTGTTCTTAGAGCGATTGATATTTATATTAATAAAGTTTCATTACATCATTGAGAAGTGTAGGTTTAATTGGTTTCTCACTCACACTAGTTAGCATATGTAATGAAAAATTGATGACAAGCCTGTACTGAACTTCTTCTTTGAGAGGGAGTATAGATGATAAACACAATTTGAAAATGATGTTCATACCTGGTAAGGCCAATCATTAAGCGAGAACTCAGGAACTCTGGACCTATGACTTTTCCCAGCTCAGGGCAAATACTTGGGATCTGATGGGAAATGAAATTCCTGAAGGCCAGTGAGTTTTTTCCTTTTGTTTTCTATGCTACTTCCTTGCTCTCTCCTCAACTTGACCCTACTCCATCTCCACCAGAAACTTGGACTCTACCCCTCAGTCTCCTGGTTCTAACAGGTGAACTTTCACATTATATAGCTAGAGTCCATGCTTTCATGGCATTTCTTGCCGATATTCTTACACTCTGGTACCCACTCACTTCCTTTTTTAGCATCATCTTATATGTTATCTTCCCCTATTAGAATGCTTTCGTGTAGGAACCATCTTGTTGCCTGTGTTTGCATACAAAGCCCTTAGCATGGTTCCTGGCTCAGTGGAAGTATTTCATAAAGACTATCTCTCTATCTAATGGTCTGTCACTGGCTAGGGCCTCCAACCAGTTCTTACCACGGTTAGCACTTTGTGGGCCAACCTTGGCAAGAAGCAGAAGTATCATTCCATTTGCATGTCTCCTATCTGACCATAAATACCTTTAGTTCATGATGCCTCAGACCTGCTACCTCCTCCCATCATCTTCTGCAAACAATTTCCTTCTTGCTCTCTCTTTAGTTAAATTCCATCCTTTCCTCATAGCACAGGAGGGAGAGAGGCAGACAGAATGAGCAGGGTGCCATAGCTAAAATGAGAATATCACTAGCTTTCTTAAAGCATCTTTACAAACCTAAAATGATATACAAATATGAGCTATTCTTATTATCCAAGATATAAGCACTGGAGCTGGGAGCAGACACTGTTAAAGCACTTAAGTTACAGTTTCTAGTTTTTATGAGCAATCAGGAGTAGATGACTTTTATAGTGGAAAGGTCTAACCTGGAATGGGCAGTGATTTACAGCAGGGCTCCTGGGCATTTGGGGGCCACACTATAGGCAGGGTGAGTCTAATGCCATTCTGAAGCCCCAGCGAGGTGGATAAGTGTTGTTGGTTTAAATCTGTGAATTTTGTTCTGGATCTGGAATAGGAGGTAATGATGAGAAGACCACATAGATTCTTACGTGAGCAGAGAAGCAGGACATCCAATGCCTGGACATTTGACCATTTCTTGTGATATGATTATTCTGCTTACCGCTTGGAGAGCTGGACCAGAAATACCATGCTGAGTCTAGCATGGGACACTAGCAAAGCCCTGACCTTGTATCAACCTGTGAAGGGCAGTCCGAAGGCCATAAAAGGGAACCTTTAGGAAGGCAGTAGATTCCTGGCACTGGACAAGAAGCATATAGCTGGAGGCTTCATCTCCAAGACTGTAGCCATCCTGGGCTAGTTAGGACAAAGGCTACTGATTCTGAGATCCCTGGCTGAATGATTCAGAAATAAAGAAACCAGAGGGACTTCCAGGGGTAGACAGAGAAGTTTTTTGGCTTTGATAGAAACTGTTCTCCTGGTTTCACTTGAAGGAGTGTTTGTCTAGGACCGGGACAGACTACATTAGCCAAAGGCCTGATTGAATTATAGATCTGGAAGACAGACTTCTAAGACCTGGAAAGAGCAGAAGGTAAGAAAGAAGGGACATGAGGTCTCTGGAGACACAGTGGACGAAGTGCTGGTCTTGGATTAAGAGAGACGCTGCATTTAAATCTTGACACTGTGTGATCCTAAGCAAATTATTTAACTTCTGAGAGCATCAGTTTCTTCAAATCAAGTCAATAAGCATTTGTTAAGCACCTATTTTGGGCTGGGCACTGTGTTCAGTGCTGGAGATACAAAGTAAGACAGAATTTGTCATTGTCCTCAAGGGGAGGGGAGAAAGGGAAGGGGGGGAAAATAGCACCATCTTTATAGGATTGTTATAGGGATTAAATGAGATAATTGATACCCAGTGCTCTATGAATGTCAACTCTGATTATTATCTTCTTTCAGAAGCTTGACTGTGAAAACTAGTGGGATTAGCATTATTGCAGAGCTAGGAAATTTCATCTTCTGTGACCATAGGGAAGGAGGAGAGTGTGGGTGATAAAGCTGAGAATTTTGGAGGCTTGGAGGAAGGAGCTCCCTTTGGACAGCCTCAATCTTCTCAGGAAAGTAGGAGGCTAAGCCATCTGCTCTCTGTGTGGAGGAGTGGGGTGTGGTTGGGTGTTGAATGAGAGAGAAAAAGGTCCAGAACAGTTGCTGTGGGGACTGAGACAGGGAACTGATAAAAGTAGGAATAGAAGGATTGCTAAACAGCAGAGAGGACAGAGCTGAGGTTGGTACCATAAGTCTGTAGCAAGTATAATAACTCATTTCCATGATTTTGTCCAATAATAACTACAGCAAGATGTAAGAACCTCCCCTTGGGCTGGAATGTAAGAGGTGTTCAAGGGTGAGATGAACAGTTCAGGAATAGCGGAAGGTCAGGGAAATGAGATTGTTCAACATTAGAGTGTCAGCTACTGGAGTCAGTGATGGGTTTTAATGGAAATGGATTGGGAGAATGGGGGAGGATAAGGACCAGAAGCTATGATGAAAGAGAAGCACAGCTTTGGTGTTAGAGATGGAGAAGAACAGATGCTAAAATAAATACAGGTATGCATGGCCAGATAACAGTTTTTGAAGTTTAGGAACTTAGAAATGGCGAACCTTGTCTAAAGTATGATCACATTGGGGGGTGGATGCAAAAGTGCGGAGGAGATTGAGGAATAATAACCAGGGGGTCAGAAGGACCATCAACATGAGTATTGGAGTCCACAATGATATCAGAAGGACGTAGCAGCTAGAAGGTGCGGTTGACGGAGTGCTCAACTTGGAGTCAGGAATAGCTGAGTTCACTTATAGGAAGACCCCAAAAACTTATTACCTGTGTGACCAACTCACTTAAAAAAAAAAATCTCTGCCTGCCTCAGTTTCTAATTCTGTAAAATGGGGATAACAGCCCCTAACTCCAAGGTTTGATGTGAGAATAAAATGAGATAATATTTATAAAGTGCATTATGAATATCAAAGCACTGTCTAAAGCTAGTTTTATAAAACATAGGTGGAAAGTATGAGATGGTATGAAACTATGGGATGGTATGATAAAGTAAGGTACTGAAATCTGTCAGAAATTTGGGAGCATCTTCTTATTTGATAGATACTGCCAACAAGCATGGGGAGAGTTCAGAAAATGGGATTCCATAGTGTTTTGGTATAGTAAATAGAGAATAACCTTGGAGTCAGAAAGATTTAGGTTTAAGCCCAACTTCTATCACATTCTGACTACATGACCCTGGGTAAGTCACTTAATCTCTTAATGCTCCAGAAAATTATGAGTATAAAATGCAATGAGGGTATGGAGCTGCATTGGTAGAGGGAAATTTCATTATCCAGGGAATTCTCTGTGCTGGTGAAATTGCAAGTCCAGGCTCTATTCCTATACCTGTTTTATGGACTCCAAATAAAGAAAGTTTATAGAGGAAAGATGGAAGGAGACTCTGGAAGCAGGAAAGAAACAAAGGGTATGCCAGCTGCTCCTCTTAACCCTGTGGATTGGGGGGAGTGGTAAAAGGAGCAGCCTCCAATGGAGAGAGTTGAAAGGGACATGATATGGTCAAGAGATCCAGTTTTCACTTAAAGCCATGAAATAGGAGAAGTTTTCATTGAAAAGGTTGAGGGTATAGGGGAATTTTTCCAAAGAAAGAGTAGGTATGACAAAGATCCAGCCCTTGAGAGATTGGAGTAAATCTGGAGGAAAAATAGGAATGCTCAAAATGTGAATGAGTCTTCAAGATAAAGAATTATAGATATGCAGGTGGCCTCCAAGGTGACAAGATTGGATGGACAGGATTAGGTAACTGGTAAGATGGGCAATAGATCAGATTTATCTTTGGGCAGCATAGGAAAGGGATCATTCAGCTGGCAGAACTTAAGCAATAGATGAACTTGAAGAGGTAGCATGCCTCACAACTTTAAATGAAAATGGAATAGTGGCATTTTGAAATGTGCTGGCACGTAATCTCACCCATGACTATATTTCTATATCTGTTGATGGTGACTGTGAGTCATATGATTTATCAATAGATGCAGGAAAGGTTTTCTGAAAAAATGCAGCCTCTGTATGTATGTATCAACACTCACATATTATTTGGGAGCCATGGTTTCATTGGCATATGGTAAACTTCTGCCAATAGAGTTTCACATCTGCTCTGCAGCTAGCAGGTCACCTGGAGCAATGAGAGGTTGTACCATTGGATCACAGATCTGGAGTTAGAAGAGACTAATGGTCAGACAGTTCAGCTGAGGCCCAGAGAGGTTGAGCTACTTGTTCAAGGTTTTGCAAGTATTAAATGGTAAGGCTCGAATTCAGACTCAGTTCCCCTGACTCCCAAATTAAGCCTTCTTCTATAGCGCTCTCATGCTTGGGGTCATGTGGTTAATGTACTATGTGGGCCAGAGGTCTTCATTTATTAATAGAGAGATAATCAGACAAGTCAGATTCAGAAAATCCAGCTTCTGGGTCTAAGAAACTAGGATGCTATACACATTCTATTAAGGGGCATATTTGCTCTGGATCCATGCACAGGCAGCTAAGTGGCACAGACTAGAATCAGAAAGACTCCTCAGCCTGAGTTCAAAGCCAGGCTCAAACACTTACTAACTATGTGAACCTGGACAAGTCACTTAATCTTGTTTGCCTCAGTTTTCTCACCTGTAAAAATGAATTTGAAAAGGAAATGGCAAATCACTCCATTATGTTTGACAAGAAAACCCCAAACTCATGAAGACTTGGATATGACTGAAAGATTACTGAAGAGCAACATGTATACAGTCTTAATATGGCTTATTCCTGGAGGAGCATGTCCTTTAATATGAGAGGTTAGACTCTCTTTTCTTACAGTGTGTGGTTTGTTGTGTCCCCCATCCAAGGACACCGGGGAAAAAATTGCTTAAGGTTTAGGTTTTCATGCATATCTAAAGCCTTTCCAAAGAGGCAGGGGAGTTGTGATTGAGTTGTTTGTCTTTTGTTCTAGAAGAGTACCATGACATCAGAAAGATGAAGCCATGACTTGCAACTGACTTTGACTTAAGTGAGGCAGGGCTGTGCAAGGTCACCAGCTTCACTTTCTCCTCCAGAGCCATCTTGGTCCAGTGGCCAGATACAGGTCAGGAGAAGTAGATGGGTACTCAGTGTAGTATATGAATCAGGTATGGGATAACTAATATTTTCCTACATACAAATGAAACATTCACAAGTATATAATGACAGGATTCAGTAACTTAACAGTTAGATATTCCCACGAGGTTGATACTTAAACATCATCAGAACATAAAGGAAATTTTCAGGACTACTGAATATTCAGTGCTACACCAATGGTGGTCTTCTCCAATGCAGAAACTTCTCTTCCAATCAGTCATTTCTACCCGATGGATCCAGAATTTCTTGAACTCTCAAGGTCCCCTCCAAGCCCAGAAGGGTCCACTTCAAGATTCATCCTTAAGTCTCCTAAATTCAGGCAATTAAACACAAAGCCAAAGAGGGAACCACTGCTCTGTGGTGCATCATCAGGGTGGAGGGAAGGGTTGCCCTTCCCTGCCTCCTTTCATGGAAAATCTAGAAAGACCTGTCACACAGAAGCTGAAGGAAAAAGAGGCCCAGAGGAAAAAGTAGCTCCCCTTTTTAAAAAATCTGCTGAGTTATTAACTCTTCCTGCTCAGCAATCAGTAAAGGAATTGCCTCATCATTTCAAGGTGCCAAACTCCCTCAGTTCTAAGTCATTTCCATGGCCTGCTGAAAGCAATGAGGAGTTTCATTCTTCCCTAAATTCCCAAGTACTTAGCTTGAACACGTGGTTGGCTGGATCAGGAAGGCCACTTTTGAACATGCCTCACTTCAACCCTGGGCTACATATGTTTCAAGGCTGATGAGGCCATAGGCTCCACAATGCTTTGCTAAAATGAGCCTCAAAGAAATGCCCATTCTTTGGGACATGAAAGCAATGAGAAATAGTTTCCAGGTTCTTTCAAGTGATTTCTTTATTGAAACACAACCCCAACGAGTTCTCCCTTGCAGTTCCAGTGAGGTAAGGGAAGATTTCACTCCTTCTGCTTCCTCCCTCCCCAGTAGTTATGACAATTGCATGCATATGTCAGCAAAAACATGGCTTGCCTAAGCTATATCCCACGAAGGATTTTTCTTTCATAAATTAAAAGAAGTACTTAAGATCAAGATCTAGTTTATTGTATGGAGAAACTTTAGAAATATTTCAACTAAAAATAAGTATGTCAGAGTTATCTATTGTTAGTACTTCTAATCTAATCTATAGTTTTGGAAATATTAGCTATAAGTTGAGAAAATAAAACATTAAAAATAAAATAAAGAGGTTGTATTAGATGGGAAAAAAGAAATATTATTTAAAGTAGTGTTTGAATATTCAAAATGTCTATGGTTTCATTGGAGTAGGTGCAACCTATTCATGTAAATTGCAACTCTTTTTACAATTTTGTAAAGGGTCTTTAAATTTTGCTGTGACCTAAAATTTTACTTTTTTAAAAAATTTATTCATTTATTTTAAGTTTTCAACAATCATTTCCACAAAATTTTGAGTTCCAAATTTTCTCCCCATCTCTCCCCTCCCCCAGCCCCAAAACGCTGAGCATTCTAATTACCCTTACCCCCAATTTTCTCTCCCTTCTAACACCCCTCTCTTCCCTTATCCTCATATTCTCTTTTGTCCTGTAGGCCAAGATAAATTTCTATAGCCCATTACCTGTATTTCTTATTTCCCAGTTGTATGCAAGAACAATACTCAACATTTGTTCCTAAAACTTTGAGTTCCAACTTTTCTTCCTTCCTCCCTCCCCACCCATCCTCATTAGGAAGGCAAGCAATTCAATACAGGCTATATATGTGTAGCTTTGCAAATGACTTCCATAATTGTCATGTTGTGTAAGACTAACTATATTTCTCTCCATTCTCTCCTGCTCCCCATTTCTTCTATTCTCTCTTTTGACCTTGCCCCTCTCCAAGAGTGTTAACTTCTAATTGCTCCCTCCTTCCATTTGCCTTCCCTTCCACCATCCCCCCATCCTGCTTATCCCCTTCTCCCCTACTTTCCTGTATTGTAAGATAGGTTTTCATACCAAATTGAGTGTGCATTTTATTCCTTCCTTGAGCCAAATGTGATAAAAGTAAGCTTCACTTTTTGCCTCTCATCTGTCCCCTTTTCCCTCTGTTGAAAAAGCTTTCTACTTGCCTCTTTTATGAGAGATAATTTGCTTCATTCCATTTCTCCCTTTATCCTCCCAATATATTCCTCTCTCACCCCTTAAATTTATTTTTTTAGATATGATCCCTTCCTATTCAACTCACCCTGTGCTCTTTGTCTGTGTGTGTGTGTGTGTGTTGTGTATAATCCCTCCAACTACCCAGATGCTGAGAAAAGTTTCAAGAGTTACAAATATTGTTTTTCCATGTAGGAATGTAAACAGTTCAAATTTAGTAAGTCCCTTATGATTTCTCTTTCCTGTTTAGCTTTTCATGCTTCTCTTGATTCTTGTGTTTGAAAGTCAAATTTTCTTTTCAGCTCTGGTCTTTTTATCAAGAATGCTTGAAAGTCCTCTATTTCATTGAATGACCATTTTTTCCCCCTGAAGTATTATACTCAGTTTTGCTGGATAGGTGATTCTTGGTTTTAGTCCTAGTTCCTTTGACTTCTGGAATATCATATTCCAAGTACTTTGATCCCTTAATGTAGAAGCTGCTAGATCTTGTGTTATCCTGATCGTATCCACAATACTCAAATTGTTTCTTTCTAACTGCTTGCAATATTTTATTCTTGATGTGGTAACACTGGAATTTGGCTACAATGTTCCTAGGAATTTCTCTTTTTGGATCTCTTTCAGGAGGTGATCGGTGGATTCTTTCAATATTTATTTTGCCCCCTGGTTCTAGAATATCAGGGCAGTTTTCCTTGATAATTTTATGGAAGATGATGTCTAAGCTCTTTTTTTGATCATGGATTTCAGGTAGTCCCATAATTTTTAAATTGTCTCCCCTGGATCTATTTTCCAGGTCAGTTGTTTTTCCAGTGAGATAGTTCAAATTATCTTCCATTTTTTCATTCTTTTGGTTCTGTTTTGTGATTTCTTGGTTTCTCATTAAGTCATTAGCCTCTATCTGTTCCATTCTAATTTTTAAAGAACATTTTCTTCAGTGAGCTTTTGAACCTCCTTTTCCATTTGGCTAATTCTGCTTTTGAACCTCCTTTTCCATTTGGCTAATTCTGCTTTTGAAAGCATTCTTCTCCTCATTGGCTTTTTTGAACCTCTTTTGTCAATTGAGTTAGCCTATTTTTCAAGGTGTTATTTTCTTCAGCATTTTTTTTTGGTCTTCTTTAGCAAGTTGTTGACTTGCTTTTCATGATTTTCTTGCATCATTCTCATTTCTCTTCCCAATTTTTCTTCCACCTATCTTACTTGATTTTCAAAATCCTTTTTGAACTCTTCCTTGGCCTGAGACTATTGAATATTTATTTTGGATGTTTGGGATACAGAAGCCTTGAATTTTATGTCTTTCCCTGAGAGTAAGCATTGTCCTTCCTCATTGGAAAGGATGGGAGAAGATATCTGTTCCCCAAGAAAGTAACCTTCTATAGTCTTATTTTTTTCCCTTTTTTGGGGGCATTTTTCCATCCAGTTACTTGACTTTTGGGTCCTTTGTCAAGAGTAGGGTATACTCTGGGGATCTGTAAGATCTCAGTTCCTACAAGGTGGCACAGTCAAGCATGTACACTGGTCTGGGAGCAACAAGAAATTTTGTGCCCAGAATCTGTGAGTAGTAGTTTCCTTTCCACAACCTGGCCTCCAGTTCCACCAAACCAGCACCTGGGGCTGAGATTCAGATAAGCTGCCCAATTCCCCCAGGGTTTTTTTGCAAGGGCGAGGCTGCCATTCAGTGTGAGATAAAGATCAGCTGCTCATATCCTCCAGGGACTTTAAGATACAACAGTGGATTTGAGCTGCAGTGGGAGCCTCTGCCACTGCCTGAGGCTGGAGCTATGGGAAGACCCTGCTCCCTTCTCAGCCACCTGAAAAAACCTTCTCACTGATCTTTGGCACCTGTGGGTTGAGGGATCTGTGAACCGCTGTTACTGATTCTACCCCAGAAGCCTGCTCTGGTCCTCCTCCCAGCGTTGTGTGCGACAGACTTTTCTCATCAGTCTTTCAGGTCATACTGGGCTGGAAATCTCCTCCACTCCATTGTTCTGTCACTTCTACTACTCTAGAATTTGTTGAGAGTCTTTACAGATATTTTATGGGCTATGGGAGAAGAACTAATGTATGTCCATCTCTCTACTCTGCCATCTTGGCTCCGCCCTCCAAACTAAAATTTTATCATCTTGTGATAAAGTCTCTCCAACTTAGCTAGGCCTGTGCTTGGATGAAAGGCATACAGTCCATAACTGACTCCATGCATGAACCTTTCAATTGTTTGGATCTGTCAGGGTTTATCTCCCATTGGAATAGATTGCAGGAATTTAGGGATCTTGCTGAACAAAAATGAGGCATTAGAATAGGATGTTAAAGAAGGAATTATTGCAATGTCATAAAAATAAATTGAAGGAATAAACATTGGTAAATAAGTTAAAATACTTCTATTTGCAGATGAGATGATTGTATATTTAGGAAATTCAGTAGATTTAACAAAAATGGAAGTTAAATTAATAAGTGCCTTTAGCAAGGTTTATTTACATTTTTATTGCCAACAGAAATCCAGAAAAATGGATAGAAAAATAACATTTATGTTAACAACAAAGTGTATTATATATTTGGGCATATACCTACCAAAATAAAAATGATACCTAATCAACTCTCAAATGATTTTTCCAGAATAAAGAAAAACTGAAAAACTATTATTTTTTCTTTTTCTTTATTGTGAGCTCTTTTTTTGTTTGTTTTTAATTACCTCATTTATTTTCAGTTTTCAACATTAATTTCCACAAGATTTTCAGTTTCAAAATTTCTCCCCATCTCTCTCCTCCCCTCACCCCAAAACACTGTACATTCTCATTACCCCTTCCCCCAATCTGCCCTCCCTTCAATCACACCCCTCCCTTCCCTTGTCCCCTTCTTCTCTCTTTTCTTGTAGGGCAGGATAGATTTCTATACCCCATTGCCTGTATTTCTTATTTCCCAGTTGCATGTAAAAATAATTCTCAACAGTCATTCCTAAAACTTTGAATTCTAACTTCTCTCCTTTCCTCCCTCCCCACCCATCTCTGACTGAGAAGGCAAGCAACTAAATATAGGCTATGTATGTTTAGTTTTGCAAAAGACTTCCATGATAGTCATGTTGTGAAAGACTAATTACAATTCCCTATACCTGTTCACCAAGAAAGTAACCTTCTATAGTCTTATTTATTCTTCCTTTTTTTGGGAATTTCCTCAGTCAGTTACTTGACTTTTGACTCCTTTGTCAAGAGGAGGGTTTACTCTAGGGATCTCTAAGTTCTCAGTTCCTTCAAGGTGGCACAATCAAGGGAGAGGAGTTTACTCCTCTCCAGGCCTGTGCTCTGGTCTGGGGGTAACCACAAGCTTTTCTGCCCAGGATTCACCAGTAGAATTCTCTCTCCAGAGCCTCCACTAGCTTCATCAGCCAGTGCTCCTCCTTACCCCATGACTGCCACTCAGGACTGAGATCCAGATCAGTGGCTCGATTCCCCTAGGTCTTTAGGCTGAGGCCTCCAAAAATGGATGCTGCCACGGCCGGGGGCCACGTGGGGTTAGTTAGAGCAGAACCCTGCTCCCTTCTCACCCAGGTGAAAGAGCTTTTTCACTGACCTTTGAAGCTGTCTTTGGCATTTGTGGGGTGAGAAATCTGGGAATCACAGCTGCTACATGTGACTCCATGTTCTGAAGCCTGCTCTGGTCCCGTTTGTGCAGTGCCACATGGCCAAGGCTGCACTGCAATCTGCTCTGAGCCTGGTGCAATAGACCTTTCCTCTTGGCCTTCCAGGCTGTGTTGGGTTGGAAATCTCTTTCACTCTGTTGTTTCCTGACTTCTGCTGCTCTAGAATTTGTTTAGAGTCATTTTTTTACAGATATTTCCACAAAATGTTTTTCTAGCTATGTTTCATGTGTTATCTTCCCCAGTTGTGGGGGGAGAGCTTCTACAGGTTCATCCTTCTACTCTGCCATCTTGGCTCTGCCCCTAAAACTGAACAATTAGGATAATTGACTGAGTAATTGTTAGAAAGATAATACCTACATATAACTAGGTCAGGTAAAAATGTCAACACTTCCAAAATTAATTTATAGATCCAATATAATAGCAACAAAAATACCAATGGGTTAATAAAAAAAATAATGAATCTTATATGAAAAAACAAAAGGCAAGAGTATCAAGAGGAGCTATGAAAAAATAGTCACGACAGGAAACTTACTCTGCCAAAGCTCAAAATACACTATAAAGTGGCAATTATTAATTTTCTATATTGGATAAAAAAGGAAAAATGGAGCAACAGAACAGGATAGGACCTAGAAAGAGAGTCAAATGTATATGAGAGATTAGTATTTGATAAACTCCAATTTATAAAACATTGTGAGAGGAAGTCAGTAAAAATTATTTGGAAAACTGGAGAAAAGTATGGTAAAAAAAATATAATTTCAGATTCCTTACATCATATACTTTAATAATTTCCAATTGGATCAATGATTGAATTTTTTTTTTATTTAAAAATTTGGGAGAAATCATGTTATCTTTTTCTCAATATGGAAAAGAAAAAGACCTTTCTCACAAAATGCATTAATTTAGTTTTAATTCTTGCACCTATGATTTCATTTGTATTGGAAACTACTACATGAGGAAACTCCCCCTACCAATACAAGTCATCACCTTCTCTTTAACTGACAATCACAGAGAATTATCTAGGAAACACCGTGAGGTTAAGTGCCCCGGGTTATTCACAGCCAGGGTGTGAACAAGGTGGGACTGGAACCTAGGTTTTTCTAGTTCCAAGACTATTTCTGTATCCGTTATGCCATGCTTTTTCTTAGTACACAAAAATAAAAATAGCTTTCACACTAAACAACATTGTATCCAAACTAAAGGGAAAAAAAACAGATTGGAGGGGGAAAAATTGTGGTAATTATAGTTGAGAAAAAACTCACACGCAGAATCTGTTATTATCCACTCCTCAGTGAATAAACGATAAAAAGATAGGAACAATTCTCAAAAAAGAAAACTTGAATTTTTAGGAATCATAATTCTCTCATTAATTTGGAACAAAATAACTTTGAAGTACCATCTTATACCCATTAACTTTCTAAAAATTGTTTAAAGTAATGGAATTCATTGTTGGTAGATCCCAGAAGAAAGAGACATGCTGTTACATTGCTAGTGGAATTGTAAAATAATGGAATTTTGTGGAAAACACTCTGGTAATAATAAATGTTGTAAAAGTGATCATACTCTGGCACTAAACTAATTACTAGCACTGTATCTTAAGGTTGTCATTTGAAAGGGGAAAAAAGAACTATCTCCACAAAAATATTCATAGCTACTTCATTCCCAGCTCAACTCACTCTCCAGACTTCTTCACTTCTAGGTCAGCTGCCTTTCCATCTAGGAGAAATCACCACACTGGGGCTCTGTTCTTTTCATAGGTGACCCCACCCAGAATTCCATTTCAGGACAGGACCTAGAAATGCTCACTTCTCTCATCATTCTTTGATACCTTATCAACAGCCCCATGGGTATCTTCACAAAACATTTTTCTAGCTATGTTTCATGTGTTATCTTTCCCAATTAAAATGTAAACTCCTTGAGGTCAGAAATTGTCTTGTTTCTTCTTTATATCACTAGTACATAGCACAGTGCCTGGTAATTACACTGTTAACTCATTATAACTATAAAATTGTAAAACTCCATCATAAGATCATTTGGCCATTCATATATTTATAATATTTTCAAAAATAGTTCTATACCTACTAATTCCCTGTAATGTCATTCCACCTACTTGGTTTCATGGAATCATTTAACAATTAAAGGCAGAGTACACTAATAAGTGATGAGAATATCAGAGTGATAGGTTGTTAAAATCTCTTCTAAGGAGAAAAAAGACCTGCTACCTTTCTCTTCCTACTTGCATGTGCTTGGACCCTACTACCAAAAGGCATCCCTGACAGAGCTCCCACTTTGAGCTGTTGGCATGCCAGAAATTCTTATTGTTCAAAATATTCCTTGGGAGGGTCAATTCATACTCATAATGCCCATGAGTGGATGGGATGCAGATCAATAGATTTTAATTGAGGATCTATGGAGGGATGAGTATTTAACAAATGCTCTCTGTCTCTCTCTCTCTCTCTGTCTTTATCTATCTATCTATCTATCTATCTATCTATCTATCTATCTATCTATCTATCTATCTATCTATCTATCTGTCCGTCCGTCCATCCATCTGTCTGTCTATGTCTGTCATCTCTCTGTCCATCTATCTGCTGCAATCACAAGCATTTAGAAACAACCAAAAAGTCCAACAATTGAAGAAAGGCTGTATAAATTGTGGTATATCAATGCAATGGAACAATCCTTTTGCACTCAAAATGACAAATATGAAGAATAGAAAGAAATATGAGGGAACATGAAAAGCAAGTCCAAGCAAAGAAAGCAGGATGCTGACTAGGACCATAAAAAAATAACAGTACCAAAGCCTGAGAGTACACAAATGGAAAGTGATCAGAAAGCTCCACAGAGCTAATAAGATGGTATTGCTTTTATTTTGAGTTTATGTGAATTTTTCTTTGATCAAAATGTTGATAGTTTGGGATTTATACTTTTATTTATGATTTTATTTCCAAGTTTTTGATGAGGTTGCTATGAAGCTTATAATAAAAGCTATGTTGTGGAGGATGTTTATTCAAAGACAGAGATGGCAACTTGAGTATGACTTGGTAAATGAGCTTTAGAGAGTTTCTGGAGGGGACACAGGCTGCTGAACTATTCTGTTGTCTACTTTACCTAACAGTTTTTATTGAATTCTTTTCTCCAATGTTTTGAAATTTGGGGTTTCTCAAACACTATCCTCTTGTATGTATTTGATTCTCTTTCCGACTTCTGTTTCCTATTCTATCTATGCTTCCAGAACAATGGACATAGAACCTTAGATTTAGAGCCAGGAGGCAATTGAGAAAGCAGAGACAGAAAGGTTAGTGATTTATCCCAGGGTCATAAAGCTCAGCAAGTATCTCAGGCAAGATCTAATCTCTGATCTTCCTGCCTCTAAATCCAGCATCCTGTGTACTGCTCCACTTAAGCAGAGTGGCATATCTATGATGATCTGAGAATAAAATGATCCCTGCACTGCTTCATAGTTACACCCAACTCTCACTGAGAGGTCCACGGTTCAGAAAGGCTAGGGGATCAGGCAAGTCCTGAGATAAAGGCTGATCCATATATTTTTTAGGTAGGTAACAGGAAGATCATACTATGGGGAAGGATTGTCTGTTTGCTTTTCCTTCCATGACATCAGAGGCAGAGAGACCTCAATCAGCTATGCACAACATTTCTAACTTGGAAGTTTCCAAGTATGGTAGTATTCCATGCATATGTACATGGATGGTGGGATGGTAGGGCAGATATTTTAATAAAGGGGAAGGGCAAAAGGGAAAGGGTTCCAGACAAGAGGAGGGGAATGGCTAGGACTTAAAAGTTCGTTGTCTGGAATGTAGTAATTACTTAACAAATGCTTTTTGATTAGTTAAATAAAGATAAGGATAGGGGAAAAAAAACCCTGTATATTGTACTATATTGCACTAAAACACTGGATCTATGCATAAGAAACTATCTTGTCTGAAAAATTGACTGGAAAGGATAGAAAGTGGAGTCAGACATAGGCTATTACTCAGCCTATATTCAAAGCCTCTCTTGACTTGTTTGTTGTTCAGTGGCATCTGACTCTTCATGACCCTGTGGTCTATAGCACACCAGGCTCTTCTATCACCTACTATCTTATGAAGCCTGTCCAAGTTCATGTTCATTGCTTTTCTTGGCAAAGATACTAAAGTGGCTTGCCATCTTCTTCTCCAGTGGATCACCTCTACTAAGAACATCTTGGGCAGCCCTGCATGGTATAGCTCATAGTTTCACTGAGCAATATAAGCCTCTTTCCCATGACAAGGCAATGACCCAGGAGGGGTCTCTAGGCTGGTAGGACTTGTCTAAGCTTGTACTTTATTGCCTCAACCTCGAAGAATCCAGAATCACCTCCTCACAAGAACAAGCATAAGAATAGCACTTTGTTTTAATCAGTCACCATGCTAGGTGTTGAACATAGAAATACAGAGAATGAATTAACTTTTACTCTCAGGAAACTAATATTCTATTAGGAGAATGAATGAATGAAGAAAGGATTTATTAAATTCTTACTATATGCCATGCATTAAGATAAATTCTAGGGATATAAATAAAAACCAATTGCTTATTGTTATTTTAAAAGTCTCCTTGTTCCTAAATAACTCTCCAACAGCTGTTGTGAGGACTAAGACTCCTTTAGAGATTCATTACTTGTTATCTTAAAGTTTTAACATCTCTCAGCAAAGCTAGGACAAGGTATTTGTGTGCCTCTCGACAAAATCTGAAAAAAAAAAAAGCAAATTTAGTGCCTTCACTGTATTAAGACAGACACCAAAAGATAAACCTACATGCCATGAAGATCAGATGTTTTCACCAAAATGGGTTCATTAGCATTTATAAGAAGTCTTTTTTTTTTTTAAAGAAAGTGATCCCTGTTATGCCTTCTCATGCCCTTCTGCCAGAGGCACCCTACACAACTACCCACCTTGTCTACCACGTTCCAGATCTATCTTTCAAAGTCAATACCCCTGCGAGTAAGGGATATTAATGAGGAAAAGGAAAAGTGATGTAAAAAAAAGTGGGCTGACCACATGACAATATAAAAGGATGATGGGTGAATGGAGAGCAAGTGTGTTGCACTGGTGCCTGTCAAAAGTAAAAGAAAAATAAAGATCTATAGGAAAACAAGCTTGAATAGTCAGTAAAAAAATTCCCTTTTAAATTCTTATACTGATCCGAGAAATATTGAAACCACCATGGGTTTCCAGATGTGGAAGGAATGACTGTACCTACATTGATGAATTACAGATGCATTGAAATACTCCTGTAATAATAATAGCAACATTAATAGCCAGCATTTATAAAGCACTTCAGGATATGCAGAACACCTTACGTACTTTAGCTCATTTGACCCTCATGATAACCCTATGAAGTAGGTGCTCTTATTATCCTCATTTTATAGATGAGGAGACAATTTAAGTGACTTGACCAGGATCCCACATCTAGTATCTGAGGCAGGATTAGAATCCACATCTTCTTAATTCTTACTCCAGCACTATTAGTCGTGGTTAGAATATAAACCTGAAAATGTTAAGGTTTGAAGGAACTTTAGAGATCATCTGCCCCAAACTTTTTTAAGGAAATGAGAACATTTAGAAAAGTGAAGTATCTTATACAAGATCACACAGCTAATGACTGGAACAGCTGGCTGAGCATGGAACTTAGATCTTCAGATCCAAGTGCTTTCTCCACTATACCAGAGAAGAGTTCTACTGAAGCCAGCTTGAACAGGCTCCTAAGAGTTGATTGTTAAATTTTCACCATGAGCATTTACACTTCAAAAATTGGCAAAGGTCACAATTCAGGACTTGATTCATTGTTTTGTTGATTGACTAGACTTAAGAAAGTAATGGAGGAAATTTAATGGAAAAGAAAATGTGCCCTGCCTAATCCCCTGTGTGCTCCCGTCCCCCAGCAAGTTGTTAACATTTACCAACAAAACACTGCCAGACTGCATCCTAACTGAGAACAAGGGAAAATGAAAGGATTTTAATATGGGGTAGGAACAGGCTAAGCTGGGGAAAAAGATTCAGAGAAATATGCTGAACAAACAGATGAGAGGCTGATAAAGACAAACTTCATTTGGTTTACTATTTTACCTAAAGCTCTGTGTTTACAGTTTCATTTTGCATAAGGGTGATATTCAGATAATGAAACTATGGGATCTTGTGGTAGAAGTCTTAAGCAAGGTGGTTTTCATAGCATGTTTTGGCTGAGGTCCTGAGTTTGATTATCTATCATCCCTTCTGTATCCCACTTTGGGTTCTCATTGACGTGATGACACCTTCTAAAATTCTCCTCTTACAAGTGCCCATAATTCTAATGCCACTATTTGGATACTCAATTTGCCCCCATTTCACTCCACAAGTAAAACACACACACACACACACACACACACACACACACACACACGCTATCAATTGGTGGATTCAGCCTAGGATAGTGTATAGGGCAAAGGACTTAGGGTCAGGAAGTCCTGTGTTCAAATGCTCCCTCAGAGATTTCCCAGCTATGACATAAATAAATCATTTAGCATTACTGTGCCTTAGTTTTCTCCATTGTAAAATGAGCCAGTTGGACTGAATGACCTTTTGAGGATCTTTCAATCTGTGAATAGCAAATTTTCATACTGGCTAACCCAGTCCTTGGTATCTCTAAATCTATGATCCTATGACCTACCTCCTCAATAGTGCCTCCCTTTTCTAGATTTATCCCTCCCTACTTACTCAATTAAAATCTATTGTTATACATCCCATTGACTCATGGGCAATATAACATGAGTATGAACTGAACCCTTCCAAGGAACATCTTGAACTATAAGAATTTCAGGTACACCAGAAACTCAAAGTGGGAGCTGTGTCAGGGATGCCTCTTGGTAAGCCCCATTCCTAAACAATATTCTACTTGAGATGGGACCCAAGCACATAGAAAGAAGGAGAGAAAGGTAGAAGGTATTTTTTCTCTTTAGAAGGTATTTGGACAAGCTATTGCTTTGATATTCTCATCAATTATCAGCCTACCTTGCCTGAAGTTATTAATTGATTGCATAAAAATCCAGTGTTAGGTGGAATGACATTACAGGGAACTATTAGGTATAGAACTAATTTTTAAAATGTTATAAATAGATGACTGGCCAAATGATCTTATGGTGGAGTTTCACAACTTTACATTTATAATGAGTTAACAATGTAATCATTACCATCCCTTGGGCTCTAAACCTAGGAGTCATCCTGGATTCCTTATTGTCTCTTACTTCCATATTCAACCTGTTGCTGAAGACTGTCAATATTACCTTTGCAATGTATCTCCAATATTCCTCTGTTTTAGTCCACTCCTACCTTCCTTCCTTCTTTCCTTCCATCCATTCTTGCTGACAGTCTTCCACTCTAATCCCATCAACTGTCCGGAAGGAAGAGGAAGAAAGAAAGGAAGGAGGAAGAAAGAGAGGGAGGAAAAAAGGAAAGGAGGAAGGGAGGGAGGAAAGAAAGAAAGAAAGGGAAGGAGGGAAGAAGGGAAAACCATTTGTTTAGCACTTGCTAGGTGTCAAACACTGTGCTAAGTGCTTGAGATACCAAAACAGGAAAGATAGTCCTTATCCTCCAGGAGTCTACACTTTAATGGAGAAAGAGCAGAACTGAAGGGAAGCTAGAGGTGAAAAGTGATGTAGAGAGGGTACAAGTGGTATGGCTTGGAGATGTCGGAGAAGTGTGTAGTGGGCCAAGGACTGGACTAGCCAGTGTAGAAGTTTACCATTCACAGTCCAGGATTCCAGGTTTGGGAAGTCTAAACTGCTTGTCTTGAACTGTCTATTAAATCCCATAGTATCAATTTACCATGAGTTGATGCCTTGTCTCCCTTAACTAGTCAATATGTGACTAGTTATGATATTATAACAAGGTTCATATATTGTTCATCTTTGCACTCTCCCCAGTCTTTAGTACAGGACTTTGCACAAAGCAAGAACTTAATTAATATGCTTTGTTTAAAAAAAACTAGATTTGACAGATAAGGAAAGAGAGTAGCATTTTTTTTTGTCAAGTAAATAAATACCATGAAAAACCTAAAAGTCTTAATAGTGAGCATGATGGAAAGAAAGTACATGGGTGAAGATAAAATAAAGAAGAAACAACTGACAATATGTTAGGAAAGTGTCTCAAACCAGAATGGCGGCATGTTGTAGAGAGCTAGACTTGAAGTCAGGAGGACCTGGATTTGAATTTCAGCTCTGGCTCATACTGGCAGGATGACTTTGGGCAAGTCACTTAACTTCTTAGTGCTCTAGGCTAAGAATTAGGAATCTGAGCTACAAAGAAGTTGCTAGCCTCAGAAGATAGAGGATGGAATGAGGAAGGAAATGAACATTTATTAAGTGCTCACTATGTGAGTCACTAAAGATACAAATTCCATCCAAAAAAAAAAAAAAAAAACAAAGAAAAAAACAAACATTCTCTATCCTTAAGAATTTATATTATAACTGAACTGAACATAGAAGGGAGATGAAAAGTAGGATAGGGGCAGGGAATTAAGAGTGATGGTTTTGAAATCCAGAGAAAATCAGGATCAGTGCTAGAAGGGAGATCAAGGCAGGCAGGCTTGGGGTCACTCCACAAAGTGGACCATCAAAGAGAAACTCATCACTAAGAGAAAGAAGGGTCTTGAAGAACATTCTATGATGAGTAGGCCAAGGAGAAGAGAAGGGGTGCTACATTGTTTCAGGGTGAAGAAGCCCCAGACATTGAGGAAAGTTCAAGGATGGGTGAGCAATAGAGGGGGCATGGTTTTAAATTCCAGAGAAAATCAGGAACAGTACCAGGGTTGGAAGTTGCTCACCTAGAAGCACTTTATATCAATGAAATCACAGGACCCTACCCCTGTACTACAAATCATTTGATCAGATGGAGGATATATATGACCAGTTGCTTATATAGACTGGAATCAGCTAGACAGTGAATTTGGGCCATAAACTCATCAGTCAGAGACCTCAAGATGTAATTCTAGGAATTGAATGGATTAACTCCCCCAACGTCTCTTGAGTTCTAGTGGCTCAGAAGATGTGGGAACAGGGAAAGGAGATGGCTAAGGTGAAAGAGGAAGAACATTGTTGTCTTGGTTCCTAGGCTGCCTCAGGGGGAGTGGAAAGTACTCAGGAAGAGACTGCATGAACACTAGGCAATTATTTTGTGCAGAGGATTCATGCTTAAGAACCATCAATTGGACTAAAAAACTTTGAAAGTTCCTCTCCACTTGGTCCTTGGACCCTGGTAGTTTGGTAAAGCCTATAGGACCCCTTCTCAGAATAACTGCTGCTTACATTCATAATGAAAGGAAATGGATTAATTTCAGTTCTAGGTCAATAAAAAGAAAGATTAATTTGTCCTCACAAATAGAGTTTTTTCCCCCAATCCAAGTTCCCAGATCCCTTGAAATCTATCCATGCTCCCAGGTTAAGAACCCCTATTATTACAATTGCCACCAAATCCTATCTATTTGGGAAGGAAGGGTTTTTGTTTTGGGCCTTTCTTTGTATCCACAGGACTTGGCACAATTCCTGGCACATAGATACTTGTTGACTTGACTTTTTGATTATATTCTCTACCCACTTTCATTCACTCAAAACCAAGCTTCTAGACTAATTTCCCTTGAGCACTTCTCTGTTAACAACACTTCTCAACTCAAAATCTTCCAGTGTTCCCTACAACCTCCTAAATTAAGTCCGAATTCCTTTGCCTACCATTCAAAGCTATACACCAAAATGATGTCTTTCCAGGCTTGTATTTCACTACAATCCATGACTCTCAATTCTCCAAACGTTTCCTATGTTCCAGCCTCTGCGCTGTTTCTTTAACCTAGAGTGCTCCATTCCCATTTCCCCTTTCAGAACCCTGCCTGTCCTTGAGGGACCATGTTAAATATTACCTTATTTCCCCCCCCCCCCCCCCCCCCCCGCTAGTTTCCACCCCCCTACCAACAATTGGATGTAGGACCATAGGACATAGAACAGGAAGGGACTTTATAGAAAACCTTGTCCAACCACCTTATTTTAGATGAGGCAACTGAGGCTTAAAAAAGAATCACTTTTGAACCCATGTTCTTGCAAAATTCAGTGCTCATTTCACCTTACATCCTCTCTGAAACCCCCTAGAAATATGGTTGTACATTCCTAATGCCACTTACCATATAATCTGTTGTGTTTTATTTCTCTACTTGTCCAATCTCTTCTTGAAATCAGGTTTTGTGTTTTGTCTGTCTTTGCTAATACCCCTTCCTAGGTCTTAGCATATTGCTGGGTACAGAGTAGAGATTTAATAAATATATTTGAATTCACTTGGATTGAATTCATAGGTCAGTTTACACACCATGTATTTATAAAGGTGTTCACTTGCAATGTATGTGTACTTCAGTGAATCTGTGATCTCACTGATATAAGTGATTCCAGTGATGTCACTGGAGACAGATGCCTATCCTGTGCAATTTTTATCCATGAAAGAGCATAAATGATGGCACCAGAAACATATACTATTGGAAAAACAGGCCAATGACATAGAGAGACTGAGGGATAACTGGTGGAAGTAGGACCTCCAGCATGTTGGGTGGGGTCTTTGTGAAATATTTCTAACAGGACTGGGAAGGTAATCGCATAGAATGGTGTTTATGCTCATAGTGTGTGTGTGTGTGTGTGTGTGTGTGTGTGTGTGTGTGTGTGTGTGTGTGTAGGGATGCCAGTGTGACATTGTGACATTGTGGATAGAGTGTAGGATATAAAGCCCTGGGTTCAAATGCTGCCTCTGACACTTACTAGCTATGTAACCCTCGGTGAATATTTTAAGCTCTCTGAACCTCAGTTTTCACATTTGTAAATTGCGAATAATAGTATCACCCAATTCACAGGGTTGATGTGAGCATTAAATTAGATGATGTAGGTAAAGTGTTTTCCAAACCTTAAAGAACTATGTAAATGGTATCTATTCTTACAGGACGGAGAAAATGAATTCATATGAATGTATTTGGATGAGGCAGTATCACAAGCCAAATAGGATGGGCGAGTTTTATATAAAGGGCTTTGGATGCAGGAATCAGAGAAGTCTTTGGGGGTACCGTCTGTTCATGTGGGAAGAACTGTGAGCCTACAGTGTCTGAAGCATGTGAATACAGGTTCCAATCTTGAGCTTCCATAACTTAGACTGACCAGTTCAGGAAAAACAAATTTTCTTCTTTAGATGGGTGATGCCATAAGATTTTTGTCTAGAGGTGAGGAAAAGAAGCTCTGAGGTACTCTAGCCCCTGGCTGGCGGAGAGGGAAACCTCTCCCTCTGCATAACGTAGACAGATTTTCTTCTAGCAAATGCAGTGAGTGTTGAGCAGAATGAGAGGAGGCTTAGGTAGAATGTGGAACTCACACCCATTAGGGGTTTTAAATGCTTGCCTGATAAAACCGACTTGTAATTCCGTGTCTGAAGGAGATAGTGAATCCACAGACCCCCCGGAACAATGTAGATGCCAACAGGAAACACTTTGGTATGGCTATCTACTGCTGCCGTTTGAGTGTGCCAGGGCCGATTTTCTTCCTTGCTACACACACACACACACACACACACACACACACACACACACCACAACACACACGCACGTACGCTCCCCCTTCCCCGTAGGTTGATGGATTTGCCCAAACCCCGTCTCCTGATACTTCTACCCGATAACCTGCTCAGCATCTGATAGCCCACGAGCGACGTGCAAGCGCCAGTTACTAGCAGTAATCGTCAGCCACATCTCTAATGAAGAAGCCCCAGCCGCATCCTCGGTGGGGCTGAGCTGAGCGCGGAGAGCGGAGGAGGCGCTAGGGCTCAGCCACCTCCTCCACGCGGGGAGCCAGCCAGCCGAGCGCTCCCGAAGCAGCCTTCTTGCGAGGCGGGCTCTCCCGCGGGGAGGCCTCGAGCTTCCTCCAGCTTCTTCGGCTTCGGGGGAATGCGGCACTCACTTCTCCCCCTAGGCTGGGAGGAGAAGCCTCCAAGGCGGCAGAAGCAGAGGCAGAGGGAGCGCGGGAGCCTCCCCCATCCCCAGGACACACACCCTGTCTCTGGGGGCAGGATTTTCTGACCAGATTTTCCTGTGCACAAATTTCGGGGGTGATTTTAATTCCCTTCCTTCCCTCCCTCCCCCCACCCGGTGCCCATCGCTCCATCCTCGGGCCTGGGGTTCCATCATGCAGCCTTACGGCTGCTGGAGCTGAAGAGAAGGTTGAATACAGGGAAAGGGACTGACTTGGCGCCTGCGGCGGGTCCGGCTTGGGTGGCTGCGGCTGCCTGGTGAAGGTAGCAACAACTGCAGCAGGAGCAGCAGCAGCAGCAGCAGCAGGAGCAGCAGCAGCAGCAGCCGCCGCCGCCGCGCTAACACACCAGCCTCAGCGCCTGAGAAAGGGCACCCGAAGGGGCCGGTCCTCCGTAGCTCTGTTCCGTCCCTTATTCCTCGGAATGATTGATCTGTGGCTCTTGCTGTTGTGAGTGGTGGTGGCGGCAGAGAGGGTGACAGCAGCTGGCACAGCTGGGAGGCGACAGGCGCCATTGCCAGGACGACTGTCGGGGGTGCCACGGACCGGCGGGCGGGGGAAGGAAGCCCTTTAAGCGTCCGACCGAGAACTCGCTTGAAAGGGGAGGCGGAGGCTCAGCCAGCGCAGGTGTTGCAGCCTGCCCCACGCTGGGCCGCGGGCCATGCGGCCGGAGTGAGAAGGTGCTTGTGGCCCCGGCGCCCCCAGCAGCCTAGTAGCCTGGGCAGGTTGGACTGGAGTCTGTCCAGCGTCGGCGGCATGGCTTCTAGCCGGGGCTCGGGCCAGAGCAGGCTCAACCCCTTCGCCACTGCGGCCAGCCGGGCTGCGCCGGGACTGCGACTCGCCCCTATGTTGCCCTTGCTACTCCTGCTGCTGCCAGCTTCGGGAGGGTCGCGGGCCTTTCCCCGGGGGGCTGCGGGGCCGCCGCTCAACAGTCCACCCCTATCCATCATGGGTTTGATGCCACTCACGGACAACGTGGCAAAGGGCAGCATCGGTCGAGGGGTGCTCCCTGCCGTGGAGCTGGCGATCCAGCAGATCCGCAACGAGTCCCTGTTGTACCCCTACTTCTTGGACCTTCGGCTCTACGACACCGAGGTGAGTGCAACGGTTCTACTCCCCCCTCACCAAGCTTCCCCTCCCTCTCAGTTCTGCGATCCCTTCCTTTGGTCTCATGCCCCCTCCCCCTTCCCTGGGCCTTCGGGGCAGGTTCCCCCCATTTAGCCTGACCGCGCGGTGTGGTTACTGTTCAGAAGGGAATTGTAGGGAACTGGGTTTCCCCTGTAGACAGGGGCCGGGACTCGAGGGGCAGCAGTTCTCTCGACGTGCCGGGTGGCGTCGGCCCTGCAGTAAGAACTGGGCCAGAGGGATTAGGGATGGGGAGAAGTGGGGATAGAGGGGAGGGGGCTCGAAAAAGCACCTTACTGAGGCAAAGAGGAGTGCAAGGATGAGGAAGAAGGGGAAAAGGAAAAGTGGGGACAAAGAGAGAAAAAGGGAATAAAGAGGAGAAATGGGTGTCTTAGGAGTCACTGGGTTATAAAGATGGAGCGGAAAAAGCCCGCTGTCCTGCCCTGTCTATGCACGGAGAGGTCAGGGACTTCGCTTCTAGGGAGGAGTTTCGATCTGTGTGCTCAGAGACAGGTGTGTTTCTGACATCAATATGCAGACGTTGATTTTAAATGGAAGTTGGGGGGGGGCGGGTTTCCCTCTGTTTTCGGTGAGGAAGGTCTATGTATATGTTTCTGGCTCATTCCTAGGTTGCATTCAGCAGTCCTATCCCCAAATGCAGTCCGTACGGATTTAGCAGTAGATGGAGGTTGGAGTTTTGTTTCTCTCCAGGGAGCCTACAACGGCAAAGGGGGAGAGTCCACATGCAGCCCTTGAGTAACTCAGTTGTAACTGTAGAAGGAAGTGAAAAGGGAGCGGATGTCATCCATTTCATCGATCGTTTTCCCTCCAGAGAGAAGGGAAGGAGGGGCAGGTGCCCTTGCTAAGGGGGAATGGTAAAGATCGGGGAATGGGGGGTGGTGGTGAGGGAAATGAGATTGGATCTATCCTTCTCATCCAGGGTTTTGTGGCAGGCTGTGGGTTTTCTTGCAGAGTACACAAACAGGTCGCCTTGTCCTTTTCCTTCCAGTGTGTGACTTGCCATGTGCTGTTTCCAAATGCGAGCATTTGGATTGAGTATGGAGGGCTCGTTGAGCGTACAAAAATTCCTCTTTTCCTCTTTCGGAGGACTCCCTCGGGGATAATGACCATGTGGGCAGAATCGGCGGAACCCTGGCTATCCCACCAAGAGACGTCAGGGCAGGTCACACAAAAATCCCGCCAGTTTCACATGCCTTGGGTGACAGTGGAGGGAGAGAAATATGTTTTAGAGCGCATAGTAGGCCTGGTCCAAGCCTCTGCTGTCACCAGACTCCTTTCTTAGAAGGCTGTTGTGGTTATAAAAGTGTCTTGTGGAATGATCTCTGAGTTTGGTAAGAATTTCAATGTGTTTGCAAAAGAAAGCCCTGGCAGGGGCTGAAATCACGACCTGAAGGTGGCGGTAATTTCTAGAGAAAGACAAGATTTTTCGATAAACATTTCCACAGTAACCTTGGTGAAACTATTGAAAACCGTCACTTATCATTTGTCATTAAAGAATCCTTTACAATTCTTTTCATTTTCCTCCTCAGCCTGTTTCTATGTAAACTCCAATTTAGAGAGAAACTGATAGAAGCAGGGGAAAAAAGGCAGCACTGGACAGTTACCAATTCCCAGCTGCCCATTTTATTTACGGAAAGATAGTGATTTATTTCTATATGGATGTAAATATTATAACAAGAGATATTTTATATTATTTACTATACATATACAATGTTTATACTTCGACATTTCCCCAAAAAATATATTAACGACCAAGAAAAGGATTAAGATCAGATAATATAAAAATAGTAAGAAAACATCGTTGGGGTAGTTCCTAATGGTGTAGGTTTGTGTGCTACATATTGAAAGCCAATGCAGAAACTGTCTTCCTGGAAGAGACATCATCTGCCCAAAGAAAATTAATACCAGTAGTGTATGAAATGGACATAAAAAGAAGTAGAAGTATGTTTTCCCTGAAAGGCACACATTTCAAATAACCACATACTGACCAGCAAATACCTCATTTATACTATTCTGATTTCCATCCACCTTTTTTCCCCCAGTATAAACTGCTCTCTCTGAGAACTTGTGATTGTCTACTGACAAAACTATGTTTTGAAAGCACATATGCTTAAACAGGGTTTACCCTACATACATCATAACCAAATATGAATTGAGCTATTCAGTTTTCCATATTATTTTTTAACATCATAGAATGAGAAGACTCATCCTTTAAGGTGTTTATTTAAGGTCCCTTCTCTGCAATAGCAGAAAGCAAAAACACTTAAGGTACTGGTACTTTGGTACTTAGCTGTGGGTGAAGCATTTTTATTTCTAAAGTGTGTCTCAAAAACCCAAGAATTAAATATTACTAGCTTCTGGTGGAGGTGGGGTATGGAAATGCAAGAGAGTGAATTTTTATCTGATGAAGTGGTCACGACCCAATTTTAAAAACTGCTTACTTACTTTTCTTCTTGATATGATTCAGTAAAGATTATGTGAGGTGTTTTTTTTTTCCTCGAGAACGAACCTTGGCTAATAAATGTGTGTGAACTCAATAGTAGTAGGGAATAGGAGAGAATTGATATAATTTAATAAAAATTTTAAAATCTTGATTTCTTGAAAGCAGGTGGACAAGCTCTTATTCACAAACAAAGCATAGTGAAAAATTATTCAAATAATTCACTGAAAAAAATTGCTTTTGAGGAAAAAATCATGGACATTTAGGCCTGTTTTATTCAGATCAGCTGTCTGCATTGATTAATGTTGCTGGATCCTTCTTTATGCCTTGGATGGATTGAGTGTTCAGGCTTTGGCAAATTGTACTGAGGGATTCTGCCCTGCCATGGTCCATTTAATTCTGGCATATAGACCTGACCTCCATCTACACTGCCCCAAATGAAACTGTAAATGAAATGAATTTTCTTCTGATTCCACAAGCCTCTGATTCTATGTATCTGTTCATTCATCACATACTCACCCCCACCCCATTTTTGTAAGCTTATAGTGATCGAGGTGATATGGTACAGTGGAAAAAATGCTGGATATGGAGTCAAAGGATCTGGGTTCGACTTCTGTGTTATTTGCTACTAATGTGACTTTGGGCAACTCACTTTACCTCATTTCAGTCTCTGTTTCCCCATCTATAAAATGAGTAGTTTCTTAGGATCTCTTAGGTCCCTTCTAGCTCTGAATCCATCATCCTCTAATTCTATGAGATTTGGCAATGTTATGTTGACCAATGTAGACAGCCAATCTCAAAAATACACTTGAAAGAATTATTTTTTGGGGGAGGTCCTAAATTATCTGACCGTCTGAATAACGAGAGGTAGCTTGAATTAATGGAAAGAGCACTCATGTGGATCTGAATTAGAGTTCCCTCCCCCTCTTTATTTTTTACAAAGTGCATGTGTGATTTTGAGCAATTTGCTTCATGTCTTTTGGCCTCAGTTTCCTTGTCTGTAAAAGGGGAGGGTTGGTGGCTCACTAATGATGCTTTCAGCACTAACTTTGTAAATCTGGATTATTGTCAAATCTCTGCTGAATGTGTGTATCCAAAGTGAAATGAAAAGTCAAGGGAATTATCTGGATAATTAAAGAAAAAGTGGAACGACCCAGTTTTACTTCATCCCAAGTGTTTTTGGCCTGAATGAATCAAATCTACATATCTCTTTCCAATGTACTTTGTGCTTTTAGGTCTGAATTGATAGTGCATAGAAGCATTATTTCTCCTCTGTAAGCTCACCCTCTTCAAGCTTACATCATAGGTACTATCAAAATATAAGGGTGCAATTGGTGCCTGTGATATGAATGGGCTCAAAGTGCTCTATCCAATGCTGACCAGGTTGGGGGTCAGCAGCATAGTAGAGGGCAAGGAATGCCAGACTATATGATTTACATGCAGCTAGTTGGTACAGGAAATAAAAAAAACAACCTGGAGTCAGGAAACTCTGAGTTCAAGTCCATCTTCAGACACTTACTAGCTATGTGACCCTAGGACACTGTGGGATTAAGTGATTTTTCTATGATTATGGAAAAACAGGACTTAAACCCAAATCTGACTGTCTTCCTAAATACCTTGTATTCATTACACCCATTTGTTGCCCCTCCTTTATATGTTTTGCATATCAGCAAACAATACATACTGGGAAACAACTCAGAAGCCAAACTTAGACCACTACATCATGTGTTTCAACTCTGAAGTCCAAATTGATCCTGAAATGAATAAACAACACTCATTCACCTTCTTTTGACCTTGTCACCAGTGTGTGCCTCTATCCTTTCTAGCAATGAACACGTATAAATTAATCATCAGTTCATGTCCAGGGAAATGATATGATTTCTTAGTTATTTTTAATGTCTTTAAAGTCTGATATTCTACCATGTGCTATATAGGTTGTCTTTTTTTCTTTAAAAAAAATTGATTTTATATCAATGATTGATGTTTACATCACCAAAATATTTTTTCCTGCTCTCCTCACATAGAAACTTCCCTTTTAAGAAAGAATGAGAGAGAGAGATCAGTTTAACTAATATATGGACTAAATCTGCCATTCTATATAATTCCAAAGTCTTCCCTCTGTTGATTATTTCCTATTTATCCTACATGTAGCTTTCTATATGTATGTATGTATACATACATGTATGTATATGTATGTATACATATATTGTATGTATATATTATATATATTTGTATTTATCTTTCCCATTAAATTGTAAGATCAAAGACCATCTTTTATCTGTTTTTTGTATCCCCAGTACTTAGCACTGTGTCTGCCACATAGGAGGTGCTTAATATATGTTTATCGAGTGAATTAATGAATGTAGTGTTCCATAGCCATAGTCCACCTCAGCAAAGAAGAGAAGGAAGTGTATCCTAGTACTTCTTTGGAGCCAAACTCAATCATTATGATTTTACAGCATTCAGTATCTATTATTTTGTTAATTGTCGTTGTCATTGTTATAGTCATTATAAATATTGTTTTCCTGTTTCTACTTATTTCATTTTGCATCAGTTCATATAAATCTTCCCATGGCTCCCAGTATTCATTTTTTCCATTGTTCCTTATAGCTCAGTAACATCCCATTGTATTCTTGTATCATAAATTTGCTTAATCATTCCCCATTTATGGGCATCTGTTGACCATGAAAAGTGCTGCTACAAATATCTTGGTGTATTTTGGGGGTTTTCCTTTATATCATTAACCTTTTTCAGTCAAAGAGTATGGCCATTTTATTCACTAGCTTATGGCATAATTCTAAATAAACTCCCAGAACCTCTGGAGTAATTGACATCCTCGTGTTAGTGTTTCTGTCTTTCCATAACCTCTTAAACACTATTTCTATCTTCTATCATTTTTGCTGGTTCACTATTATGAGCCATAAAACTGTACCTTATTTCTTATCTTTCTTAACTCATGAAATGACTAAAATAAATTCTTTCAAAATATTCAAAAACTGCTCATTTTGTCTCCTTTTCTTTTATAGTAATGTTTCAAGTGTGTCCATTTACATATACACACATATGTATGTGTATTAAACATGTGAAGTCACTGTGGTTCAAGGTATTGAAAGGAGACTTAGAATCAGGGAGATGTGGCTTCAAACCTTGACTAGGACATTTATTAGCTGTTACGGCCTTAAGCAAGTCACTTGACTTCTTAGTACCCCAGCCATGTCTCTTAAGATTGTAAGATGCAGAGAAAGTGACAGTCAGCATTGGAAGAGGAAATTTTTCCACTGAGAACTTCCTGTATCACAGAAATTACATGCATATGCATAGATATACACATATACATATGCTATCCATATATATGCACACATAATACACATATAAAACATAGAGATAGGGATTGGAATTGTGATTATATTAGTTGGATGGAATTCCCAAACTAAGAATCTCCCTCCACCAAATCAGGTTGGCATCTTATCTACAATTTATAGTCTTAGGGGAGAGGCAGTATGGTATAGTGAGTAGAGAGTAGATTTTGAATCCAGGACATTTTGAGTTCAAAACCTGCCTCTGACAAATACTGATTGTATAACTTTGGACAGGTCACTTCATTTCTAGCTTCTTCTTCTAGGCAGTAAATGTACACATTTGTGTAATTCATACACATGTGTACAATGCAAATATATGCACCATATTTATCTGAGTATCAGCCTCACTCTCTCCCCCCTCCCGCCCACTGCCATATTAATTGTATTAAACTCAAGTATAGCCTATAATTAGGGAGATGGATTGGACTGGACCCATGATTTCATTGATATATAGAATTTCTAGATGATGAAATTGCCTCTAACAATGTAGGTCAGCACCTTCTCCGTGACACCTAGTTTTAAAGTGTTGCCTACAAATTTAGAAGTTAGATAGTTTTGCCAGGGTCACACAGAACAGACATAACTTGAACTCAGATCCCCTATGGTTCATGGCTTGAACTAAGATCTCCCTAACTTCAAGACCAGCTTTCTATCTACTATGCCTATAATTGTTGTTTTTAAAGTGTATGTGTGTGTATACCTATAAACATACATATATATATATATGTATGTACACACATATATAATACTTCCTTTCAAAGGAATCTCATTTTAGGAGTATGACATATTTAGGGGTGACCAATACGGTGCATGCATATAATCATCACTCCTATATTACCTTCTGGCAAGATACAGTGTACCTATGTTACACTTTTACCTATGTACCAGGTGCCAGTTTTGTGCAATACTCCCACCCTTGACCAGCTGCTTTTGAGAGTGAACAGGTTGTTCAAGCAAATTCCAGGCCAATGTTGGCCTCTTTGCTAGCATACTCACATTGAGAAAATATTCTTTTGTCTACAGTGAGAGTCTTTTTTTTCCCAGAAAAATAGCCCAGGAGCCACCATCTTCTTCCTCAGAGGTCATTAAGTTGCTTAGAGAAGACCAGTATTCAAGAGCACATGGATGGCCACCCCGTCAGAAGAGGATGATGCTAGGCTGCTTTTCCTCCGTTTCAACTGCAGTGATGGATGATGTACAACATGGAGAGCGAAATGACTAAGCCCCATCTGTTTGGGCTGTTTATGAACATCTTATTCTTAGTGTGTGTTTTTCTGAAATCCCATTGATTTCCTCTTGGCATGAATCTAACTGGCATTAACTTTAAAGAGACAAGTAAAAATATTCCCAACTTTAAGAGAAATGGAGAGTCAGTACTAGAGAGGGCACCTGGCTTTTCAGGTCATGGAAGGTCAGTGGTGTGGGCCAGGCCCAGGAAGGAAAGGTATTGTTCAGAGAGGTGGGCTTTTGATTCCACGTGCCCTTTGCCTCTCTTCATCTGTTTAACTCACTTCCTCTTCTCCCACTTAAACAAAGATACAGGATGCTAAATGATGCAGGATGACCTGGTGCTAAAAAGTAGCTGAGGCTTGAATACTAATTAATGGAGTTTTCAGAAATCTCTAAAAGCTGTTACAGCACCTTCAGGTTGTCATTTAGGAACTTACTGGTCCTCAGATGAAGAAAGGAATTTTACCCCCTCTTCCACCTACAAGGATAGGCATTTCTGGGGAAGCCCTGTCTGCTAAAGGTCACATGGTTTCATCAAGCTCAGCAAAAACCCCTTTTTAAAAAAAAGAGCTTTATTTTAAAGAAATTATACCCTCTTCACAGGCATTGAGCCTGCCTTGATTACCAGACTCTCACACTTGTGTTCAGGTGAATCCCAGGTTTGAGATGCCTAGAGCAGAATCTTAATTGCCTTTGGGTATGAACCTTTGATTCCATTAGTATAAGGAACCCCCAAGTGAGTTAATTCCCTCTATACATTCAGATTATCAACCTTTCTATTGTAGTCTTAGAGAGTAGCCTCGGATACTTAGAGATTAAGTGACTTGCCCAGGACAATAGGTCCAGCATGTTTCAGAGATAGGACTTGAACTTGTGTTGCTGGTTAGCTCTCAAAATTCATTATGCCATCCTTCCTTTACCTGACTTAGAAACTTTGAAGAAGGTAATGAACAAATAATTCAACAGATATTCATTAGATGCTTGCTATGTGAAAGGCACTATGCTAGTATAACTCATTTAGCTCCTTTTATTGTGGTGGCATGGAGGTATTTGGAGTCTAAATGTGTGGGTTTCTGGGAGATGTAGTCCTGGACCAACAGCCATTTTCTTCTTCTCCTTTGAGGTTCTGAGACCATTGTGAGCTTTAGGATGAGTGTGGCTGTGGGAGCATGAGCTATGAGATGAAATTCCACCACACTGGGAGTTTCAGCCTGAGACTGTGACTGTGGGAGAGGCAGTCAGCTGTAGCAACAGCAGCAGTTTTCATGATAATCCATTTCAAGAGAGTGTGGAAATTGGATGGTAGCTAGAGAAGGCACATAGAGACTAGGTAGCTGAGTATGGGGCTACTGCCCAAGCCCTGGGCACAGCAGCCTGTGGGGTCACTGCCAGAACCCTGGGTACTGCAGCTGTCTCTGATTTCAGTGTCCAGAACTGGATAGTGGTTGTTGAAATTCCATTTGGGAGAATAAACACCAGACTGTGAAGGATGCTTCTTCTTTCCCCCTCTTTCTCTCCAAGTAGGGCAGAAGCTGACTCTAAAGCTTATTCTACTTTTTAAAAGTTACCTTTCAAATTTCTGTTTAAGTAGTTTGATTTTCTTTTTCTGGCTAAACAGATCCTATTTAACTGTAGTTTATGTCTGTTGCCTTCTTTGCAAACAGGTAGGCTGTAGCAAGGAGAAACTGATCATTGATATACAGAGATACAAAAAAGACTAGGATTTAAGCTATGGTCCAAATGCCAGGCTTTCTCCTGGCTGGGGGCTGAGTCAAATTGAGAGAGAAAAAGTTATTCTTCTATAAGGTTTTGATTTATTAGAAATTTTTAAAAATAAGCTTCATAAGAGGTGGAACTGAACTGGATTTTTGTTTTTATTTCCTTTGCCTAGGCTAAAAATGAGTCAAAGTGTCATTTTTTTTGGTTGGGGTCAAGGCTAAGCTACTGGGATGTGCACCTCATTTACTTCTTTCCCTATCTATCCTGCCCAAGCATACACACAGAAAACTTTTCACAAGTATGGAGTCAAGAGTGGTGACTAGGGAGTAGGTGGCTGGTGGGAGGAGAGATGTAGTGGGACATAGCTGGCGGTGACCTCATTCCGAAGGTAGGGAATAGGGGAGGGAACGAGTATTCTTTCTCTTTTGGCTTCAACTCCTACTTCAAACCTATATCCAGATAGACATAAAAAAAGCTATAGTGGGCATTTGGGATACAAAGACCAAGGCAAAACATTTTCTGTTCTCAAGGGGCCCACATTTGACTAGAGGTCTAGAAGATAAGCAGAGAGATAAGTATAACACAAAGTGGGGAGTGAAAGGGACAGATGGGGAAATCCAACAAAGTGTTCTAGGAATATTTAAAAGAAAACATCTTAATACCTGGTGGGGGGGGCAGGGCTTCAGAGAAGAGGTGGTACATAAGGTGAGTGAGTCTTGAAGAAAAGAAGAAAATCTGAAAGGCAGAGAAGAGGAAGGAGTGCTTTCCAGACATGGGAGAATATCATCTCTAGCATTCAGCAGGTGTATGGTTATTGTGCTCCAGTGTGTGCTTCATTAGAGTGACTTAGATGCTTGGAAGGGAATCTGGGTCATTTAGTAGTTTGGCCTCCTACCTGAAGCATGAATCCTCTGCATAACATTCTGGACAAGTGGCCATCCATCCTCCACTGGGACATTTTCAGGGAAGAAGAATTCACTATGCCATCAAGCCATTCTTTCTGTTTTGTAGGTCGGCTTTAATTGTTAGAAATTTCCTCCTTGTATTGAGCCAAAATCTGCCTTCCTGGAACTTCTACTTTTTGGTCCTAGCCCCTCCATTGAAACCATACAGAACAATCTGAACCTAAAATAGTCTGACTGGATTATCAGTTTCTTTACTACGCCTGCTTTAGTACTGATCTCCGCATCACAGTATTTATTCTCCCCACCAAGTTCCAGCTGTGCTCCCTGACTCAGTTCCTCCTCCACCCCTAAACTCCAGTAATAGAAAACATTTTCAGAAAAATTTCTCCCTGACTGTGTACTCCCTCCATTAAAGCAGAATGAAGGAAGGATGACTGGGCAGGGGGTGGGGTGGAGAGAAAGAGATTAAACCAATATTGTATAGACTTTCTTTTTGGAAAAAAAGGAAAGCAAAGAGTGAATCCAAGATTTCAAATGCAATTCAAAGGAATAGGAAAGTTTGGGAGTTAAAAGCCTAAAAATGACCACAGTGATACAGACAGAGACAGAAGTATTGAACAATTATATTAGTTGGTTAAATCTATATGTTTTGTGCTGCTCTGAGGAAAGCTGGGTGGTAAATTATGAAGGCTTTATGAATCACAAATTACCAAAAAGCAATTATTTTTCTCTTTGCTAGTCTCTTATTTTGTTGTTTTTTTTGTGGGGCTTTTTTGGAGTACAATTTCAGTAACTTCATGTGTTTTTATAAAGGTGACCCTTACAGTTTTACTATGATCCCATCCAAGTCTCTTCATAAATCTCTCATGGAGGAGCTGTCCAAGGTTGTGGAGGCTTTCCTCTTGTTATTTTTTAATCTTGAGGACATAATTTAGGTCTAGAGAATGGTCATGTTTGAGAACTGAAAAGAATTGTAAAGGCTGTCTAGTCCAATGCCTCTATTTTACACATTACCTACAATAATTCTTGGGATACTTCAAATTTTAAAAGTTGCCATTTTTAAAAACCAGTTTATTATATTGTACTTACTAAAATGAATAGTGTTGGGAGATGTATCAGATAACATTTTTTTTAACTTTAAAGAAAAATTGTTAAACTTTGAGTTATGCACACTTTCCACTCAAATGAAGGAGGCATCCAGTAACACAACTTACCTGTATCAGAAGCCTACACCAACTGATGCTTCCAGAATTGCTAACTCAAATTTGATGTCATTTGTACATATAAAATTAAATAATTACTGCACTACATTCACTATCATTTGGAAAAAAATTATCATTCTAGTCTTGTTTTTGTTTACTTTGATTTTAACTTCATTTTCATTGAAAAAAACCCTGGATGTCTTTATGCAAGAGTTATACTAAAAAAAACCCTGGGAATTTTGACCACTGCTTTACAGCCTCCTCCTTTCCAAGACAGTTTTATGTTCCCTCTAGGGGCATGCCACATTATTTAGAAAACTCTTATCATATAACATGTCTCATAGTTGTCTTTTGTAGACAGGGGTTCCAGTTTCAGCTTCTTTACCTCTTAGCTGTGTGACAGTGTGCAGATCACTTAAGTTCTCTGATGTGGAGTTTCCTTGGCTACAAAATGGATGCAAGAATACTTGCATTAATTATCTCCTAAAATGTGGAGAGATTTTCATTTACAGTAAGATGAGAATACTCTAATTAATATTTATGTAGTACTCTAAAGTTTTCAGAGCTCTTTACATATGTTACCTCTTCATCCTCACAACAGTCTTGTAATGATAAGAGTTATTATAATCCCCATTTTACAGATGAGGGAATTCAGGATCAGAGAAGTGATTTGTACCTTGTCACATAGTTAGGAGGTATCTGAGGTAGGATTGAAATTCAGGGTTTCCTGATCTGGGTCCTACATCTTCTCCACTGTACCCACCTAGCTATCTGGGGGTCATCTCCAATTGTCCTGATGTGTATCTTACCACTGAACTCAAATGACTTTGGAGGAGAAAGTGAGACTGGTGACTTTGCGCAGCCCTCTCTCACTTAATTCCAACTTATTTGCAAGTCATGGTATCATCTTCCCAATGTCATGGTCCTCTTCAAGAAGGAAGGACATACAATGGATGACCCAGCTGCCTATATTCCAGAAGTGCTGAACTATTGAATACTTGTACTGTGAAGCTCAAAAGGTTATTGTGAAGAAAATGCTTTATAAACTGAATAGTGCAATAAATGTATGAGCTTATCCTTCTGGGTTCTTTCCCTGCGCTGAATTAGATATTCTTTCCATCAGTCTATACCCTCTTTTCTCTTAGCTTTCTTTAACACTCTTTATCTAAGTCCTTAAGTTGTTCTGTTGGCCTTTTTGATATTCTTCATATATAAGATGTCATTTCCTGCTTTCATGTCTTTGCTCAGGCTGTGTCCCATACCTATGATGTCCTTCCTCTCAACCTCCTCTTCTTGGAATCTCTATTTTCCTTTAAGGCTTAAGCCAAGCACCAATTCCTTCATGAGCTGTTTTCCTGGCCCGTTTGACCCTGGTTGGCTATTAGACACTGGCAGCCTCTACTCTGTTGATACTCACATGCATATTACTGGTTTCTTGCACAAGATTTTATAGTCTCCATAATAATCCACACTTTTGTAGTTCTTTAAGGTTTACACAGCATGTTTCTAAGTCCTTTGAATGGGCTTAGCAGAATCATAGGAATGGGATTCGAATTCCTGCCCTGCCTCTTAGTAAGTATGTATGTTCCTTTAGGCAAGTCATTCACCTCTTTGTACCTCCCTTCATCATCTGTAAAATTAGAGGGTTTTCCTAGATTAATTCTAGAGTACTTTGTAACTCTAGCATTCTATGATCTAGGTAAGGCATTACCAACATATTTCACTCCAAGTCCAAGGAACTTTTTGCTACATATGTTGAAAAAAAAGGTACAGAAAGGAGGGTGGTGGAAGAATTGAGGTGGTTCCCCTAGTGCCAAGAACAGTGTGCTTAGAGATAGATTTGATGTTGAACCTGCTCTAACGTTGATACAGTCTTATGGGGGAAATGACATATATACAGGTAACTATGACTTTTAGAGTGAATGTGATCAGTGCAGAAGAGAGCTTTCAGAAGGAGTTATTGGTAATTTGAGGGGGGAGAAACCACTTCCAGCTGGAAGTTTGGGGTGGACATGAAAAGAGTATGGGAAGAGTTAACATCTAAGTTGAATCTTGAAGGAAGAGAGAGACTTCAAAGAGACAGAGGTCAGAAGGAGCACATTCTACCCATGGAAGGCAGTGAAAAAAACCACAGAAATGGGGAAGGGTAGGATGAGAATTGGGAATGGAGTATAGTCTAGTTGCCTTGAATTATAAAACATGTGTTTTATATATATATATATATATATATAATACATACAGGGAAGACTGGAGGTAATCTCAGAGAGCAGGACACTAGTAGTTGGGGGACCAGCAAGGAACTCTTGTAGAGGAACTAAAGATAGGTAGATTCTAGTCAGATTCTGGACCAGAAATTTGTACTTGATTTACTAGGTAGTGAGTAACTTTTGAAGGTTTCCTTAGTAAAGGACTGAAGTGATGAGTTCTATAGTCATGAGAGTCCTCAGGCAGCAGAGTGGAGGGTGGGACGAATAAGGAGAGAATAAAGGCAGTAAAGTCAGGACTCTATTGGTGTCATATAAGGTAAGAGATGGGGACTGACCTAAAGTAGTTGTTGCTGGAAGGGAAACAAAAGGACAGATGTCAAAGATATTTCTGATGTAGAATTACAGTGCTTGGTCACTAGTTAGATGTGTTGGATGATAGAAGAGAAGACTCAAGGACAATCTTGAAGTTTTAAGACCTAGTTATTTGGAGGGTAGAGATTCCATCACCAGAAATAGAGAATTATGCAGAAGGGATGATTTTTGGGGGGAGTTTAGTTCAATTTGGGCCATAGTAAACTTGAGGTGCTTCAGGTAGAGATATGCAGCAGGCAGCTGGAGATTCAGCATTATAGCTCTGGGGAGAGGTTGAGTGTAAAAATAGAGATTTGAGAATCATAAGCATGGAAGTGATAATTGAAGCTATTGTAAAAGAAGCAATCACTAAGGGAAAGAGCTCTGAGAAGAGAGGAAGTCCAAGTCAATCAGTTAGTCACCAAATCATGAGGGACACCCAGACTTAGGGTGAGGAGCAGTGTGTAATGGATGAAACCATGCTGGATTTAGGGTCAGAGGACCTGGGTTCAAATTCTAGTATTATCCCCAGACAACTCATATCACCCCAAGCAGGTAACTTCACTTCTCTGGCTCTCAGTTTCCTCAACTATAAAATTAAAGAATTGGACAACATCAAGGTTTCTTAGCTTTTTTGTTTGTCAGACTTCTTTAGCAGTCTTGTGAAACCTATGGACCCCTTGTCAAAAAAAAGGTTTTAAGTGCATAAAATACATTACTTAGTATTACAAAGGAAACTACTTCTCTTGAAATAGTTATCACATAGTAGGTGCTTAATTTGATTTGACTTGACTCAAAATATTAAGAAAACAGGTCCATAGATCTGACTAGATGATGTCTAAGGAGGGCTCTATTTGTAAATCCTAAAATACTACTATGAGGGAGGACAATGGGAAGAAGTTGAGGAAGCAGCAAAAGAGATAGGAGGGATGACCAGAGAGGTAAGAGACCTAAAAGAGAGCAATGCTACAGAAGTCAAGAAAGGAAAAGGAATGTCACAAGTTTTTCATTCTATGGAGGCAAGCAGGATGAAGACAGAAAGGAAAAAAAACCCTTTATCTTTCAGTGAAAGAGAGATCTTTAGTAACCTTGTAAAGACCTATCATGTAAAATGGAAGGTATGAAAGTCAGATTGCAAGGGATGAGGAATAAGTAAGTGATAAGGGATTAAAGGCAGTGATTTTAGATAATTCTTCCTAGAAGTCTGACCATGAAAAGGAGGAGACATTTAGGAGGTTAGTAAGGTTAAAGGATGTTTTATGTTTGTTTTGGGGATAGGAAGTCCTGACTGTATTCATATACAGAGAAGGAGCTTGTAAAGAGAGAGAGAGAATACAGATGAGAGAGGAGGAATGGATTGATGGAACAAGGTCCTGGAGGAGACAGGAGAGGATGGGATGGGTAAAACAATAACAGGAAAGTAAGAGGACACCTACCTGTCTTCAGGGACTTCAAGTTACCAGGTTTAGTGAATTACATTCAGCAAATTTACTGAAAGATAGGACTGCTGATCTGTTATTGGTGATCTTTGAATTATCTAGGGAAACCAGAGAGGTGCCACAGAGTTAATGTTCCCATTTTTATGAGAGGAAAAAGACTGAAATTTTCGGACTATGGATCAGTAACCTTAATTTCCATTCCTGGTCAAAAAATTAGCACATATTATAGCATTTAGAAAGGGAAGTGATGATCACTTAGGCTTTATCAATAACAGGTGATACCAGAATGACCTCACTTCTTTGTTAGGATAGATCAGAGGAATTTCATAGGCAGAGTATACTGATTTAGATCTTAGTGATTTGACAAATCTTGTACCATCTTTATGTACCTCTTTATCTGTTCTTTGTGGGACAGATAAAGAAAGGGAAATTTTAGGGTTTAAGATAGATATAGAGCAGTTTGGAGACACTATCTTCATGGAAGCTGGGCGGTCAAAAGAACTGTGAGAACAGAGTACTAGAAAGGCCATCCAAGATGTTATAGAGATACTTAAAGGGTAGGCTGGGCTTGCTGGATCTGGAGGCAGGGGTCCTGGGTTCAGATCCTGCCTCAGTCACTTACTAAATGTGTTAACTTAGATTAGGTAAATCACTTAATCTCTTTGTAACTCAGTTTCTTTAACTGTAAAATCAGTGGCTTGGACTAGATGATGTCAAAATCCTCTTTGGTCTCTAAAACTCTCCTATGATCAGCCATGTTCCATGATTTTCTATCATCATTGTGGATATCGAGTAACAAAGGAAGGGCTGGAGAACTGTATATAAAATAAGAGTAAACAAGCTCTGAGTGAACCCAAGGGGTTCTTTTTGGAACGAACAGTTTGTGCTTCAGTGCATGAGTTTTATGGACACCTATTGTGGTTGCTCCAAGTGCATTTGCATTCTCTCTGACTATTGTAGCTGTGTTCTGAATGGCTTATATTGTCCAATAAGCATATAAGTGATGTGTTCAATACTTGAAATTATATACATACTTTTTGGTCTGGACTTACTATTTTCATTGTTGTAGGGAATTCTCAGTGTGGAAACTTCTGCCAACAAATGTAGATTAATGACTCTTCTGTAACCTCAAGCAGTTGCCATGAAATGTTTAATGACTTGCCAACAGTCAGTCACACAGCTGGGCAGCTGAGTGGTACAGTGGATAGAGTGTTGGGTCTGGAGTCAGGAAGATCTGAGTTCAAATCCAGCCTCAGACACTTATGTGACTCTACCTCAGTTTTCTCATCTGTAAAATGAGCTGGAGAAGGAAGTGGCAAACCACCTTAGTATCTTTGCCAAGAAAACCCCAAATGGGGTCACAAAGAGTAGGACACAACTGAAAATGACTGACCAACAACAAAAAAATCACACATCTAGTATGTGTCAGAGGCAGAATCTGCACCCAGGTCTTCTGGACTCTAAGGCTGAGAGTCTATCCACTATACTACATTGCCTGTGGTATATAAAAGGCATTAGGAAAAGGATTCAGCTATCATGATCAGTGGCCACCCTTAGCAGTAGCTAGCTGGCTGAAAGATTTCTTTCCCTGCTGCTTGGCCTAGCTTTAGTCAAATGTTTTCCAAACTCATTTGGCAACAAAACTCTTTGGGACCTGGCACATGTTGCTGGAAACCATAAATGCGGGTCTGGCAAGGTCTAGGCATATGGAATACTTCTGGGATAAAAGGGCAGTTGGGGGAATGTTGGAGCAAAATAGAGGAAATTAAGCCTATTTCCATACTGAAAAAAATGCTGCCTATGTTGGTCTGAATATAGACTTTAATGTTTTCCCAATTCAGTCTTGCAGAAGAACAAATGTGGTGTATAAACTGTTATTTTTCCAGTGTATATCTGTATGCTCCAGATGTGGCCTGATCAGCACAAAATGAAGAGGGCCCATAGTTAGGACAAAACCCTTCTGGCAGCTATTCTAACTTCTACAATCTCTCCCTCTTTCCTGATTAGCATTTAATCTAGATGGAAAAAATATGTATGTGTATATATGTACTATACATACACATTCTATAGAGAAAGACAACAAATGCATGTATAAGTATATATAAAATATATATACTTATATGTGTATATCTGTATATACATGTGTATATATTAGAAATATGTACATATACATTTATATATGTACTTATCTTCCTTTATAGAATATACATATAATATATACACATATTTTCCATATAGCTTATATATATTATACATATGTATATATTCTGATTGTCTTCTTCTATAGCATATAAGCTTGTTGAGGACAAGAACCATGTCATTTCTGTGTGTATTCCCAGTGCCTATCACAGTGCTTAGTGCATAGTATGTGTTTAACAAATGTTGACAATTGACAGGATGAATTTCACTAAATTAAGTATTGGCTTTCTATGCTCCATTTGTGTCCTCTAACCCAGTGCGAGCAAATAGAAGTCATTTAATTAATGCTTCATGACTGATTGATTGTGATGTGATACAGTGATCACTTGGACTCAGAAACCTGGGTATAATGTGTAGCTTTCAAATCTAGAAGCTAAGTGATGGTGAGTAAGACCAGGTCGAACAGGTTAATTTCTTCTCCACAATATACAGTAATGGAAATAATTCCATGGCCCATAGGAACAGCCTGATTAGACGCTGAAGGGATGGAGTTGAGCCCTGTTTTCCCAACTCTTGGTTATTCTAATGGAAAATTTCCCTCTTTCTTCTGTCTTCTAGATATGATATGATCAGAATCCCCACTTTGGTTCCACATAAACCTCAGCACAGTTTAGGCACCTCTTCCTTAGCACTCAGAGGCATGGCCTGTAAGACAGACTGTTAGATGGTGTAGTGGATAGAGTGCCAGGCCTAGAGTCAGAAAGACTCATCTTCCTGAGTTCAAATCTGGCCTCAGACATGTACTAACTCTGTAACCCTGGCCAAGTCACTTCACCCTATTTGCCTCAGTTCCCTCAGCTATAAAACGAACTGGAGAAGGAAATGACAAGCCACTCTGGTATCTTTGCCAAGAAGACCCCAAACGGGGTCACGAAGAGTCAGACATGACTGACACGACTTAACGCCAACAACAGACCTAAGCGGAGCAAACACATTTAAATCTAGGTGATGAAAGGAGTAGGTGTGATCCGTCCTCCTTTCTCCTGTTTGGATAAAACCACTTATTTTCACTTGCTGATTCATACAGACACCAGCCATTAGTACTTTCACTTCCTGAAAGTGTAATGTCTAGCAAAGTATTCCTAACAGAATGCTCCTTCAGCAAAGATGTGGGTGCTCACTGAGGTCCTTATAGTGGCATTTGATTCTTTGATAAGGAGGAAGGAAACAAGTATTCATTAAGTACCTACTATGTGCAAGGAACTGTGCTAAGCACTTGCAAATATTACTTCACTAGGTGCTCACAACCTCCCTATGATTGCTACACACACACACACACACACACACACACACACATCCATATGTATATTTGTGGTCTTCCTCTTTAGAATGTAAGCACATTATTTTATTTTCTATAATACATATTATTATTTTCTATGATACATACATAGATTTTTTTCCATATAGATTAAATACTGATCCAGAAGGAGAGAGAGAGTGAAAGTTAGAGAATTAGCTGCCAGAAGGTTCTTTTTCCTGACTATGGGCCCTCTTTGTTTTGCTCTGATCAGACCACATCTGGAATATGCACTGTTCATAAGCCTTATTTGTACTTGGAGTCAGCTCTCACCTATGACACTTATTGTCTGTGCGATTTTGGGCGAGTGATGTAACCTTTCTGAGTCTCAGGTTTTCCATCTGTTTAATGAAGTAAGGTGGAACTAGATATACTGACTAAGGTCCCAGGTCTTAATTTATGATCAGTTGGTGGATTGATTGGATGAAACAATATAGCTTCCTCACCTAACTTGTGAGCATCCCATGCAGATAAATAGGAAGTGAAATTAACAGGTTAGACTCTTTTCAGGCCAACCACACTATTTGGTCCTGAGAAAAAGACAGTCACTAGCTGGTGACCATAAAGCAGAAACATCTAACTTAGCACCTTTTCCTTAGCACTCAGAGGCATGGCCTATAAGGCAGATTGTCTCTCTTTCTCACACCCTTAACTTCTTATAACTTAGCTTTCCCCATACAATACAACTTCCTTTAAATTCCATTTATTTATCTGTATGCATGTTATATCCCTCTACTAGAGTGTAAACTCTTTTAGAGAAGGAATTGTGACATTTTTGTCTTTTTACCTCTAGCATTTGAGACAATCAGTGCTTTGCATATAGTGGGTGCCTAATAGATGCTTGTTAAATTATATTAAAGTAACTTATGTTGAGTTTGTTTCCTTATCTATAAAATAAAGATAACAATAAACCATTTTTTTCACTGGGTTGTTATGGTGAAAGTGTTTTGTAAACCTTAAACACAGTATGTAAATTTAAATTTTCCTTATTCATTGATGCCCTGATTATTTCCAAAAGGCTTTCTGATGAGATGTCATGAAAAATCAGATCATCAAGAAGAAAAAGCAAAGCAGGGTTCATCTTCAGGAGAGTATCCAAGCTATCAGGTTCTTGAGATGAGCTCAGTGTTAGAACAAGGCACTGAATTTGGCTCTACCCTTCCTGGCAGCTAAGGCAAAAAGGGAAACATGCTGTCTTACCCCATTTTTACTTTCTAACAAAAGAAAGCAGACAAATTTCTCTGAGACAATCTTTTTTTCTAGAATTAAATTCAGGTAGAGATTTAGTTATTGAGTCCTTCGGATAAAAAACATCCTGCAATATTGTATCATTGCAAAAGATACAAATGCCTTTCAGAGATGTGACTCCTGAATATTCTCTTTGTTATGATTGAGGACACAACTTAGGTCATCATTCAGTGAAGATATTTTTACAAGTGTCTGAGAGATTAAGTCTGGTGCAGTATCTGGCCATGATAGGTACTTAATAAATGCTTCTTTATTGACTTATGATTCAAATACTTTTTAAAAAATTCTACCTGTATAGAAATTGTACCTGGAACATCTAAGATGAATGGCTGGCTGGCATGTTCATCAAATCATTTCTGTCCAATATCCAGTGTCTTCAAAATCCAGCCTTTGGCTGGTGCTGACTCTAGAGAAAGAATCTATGACTTCATTCTTCCCCAAACTCTACCCCTGACCTCTTCAGACTTTCTCTACCATGTCACAGAAGCCTCCTCGTCCCTGGAAATGTATACCACCTCCGATTTTATCTCACTGGAGGTAGACTCTGTTCCCATGACCCTTTTTTCTGATTGACTGGTTAATCCCAGACCATCTATTTTAAGGAAAACTCTGAGAGTCACCCATATTGTCTGTTATCCCATTTTCCTCCTAACACTCCATCATGCCTTTCAGGGATTCCTTCTTCCCACACATACTTTTTCCCTTGCTTTTATGTGTTGTCTTTCTTCATTAGAATGTAAGCACTGTGAAGTCAGAGATTATCTTTTTTTCCTGTTTGTATCTGTAATACTCACAGAGTGGGATTCCCTCTCTGCCACAGTAATCAGACCAGGGTTGGGTAAGCAGACAATTTTTAGAGCACCTTTTCTAGCCCCTTCCTGTGAACAGTGTGATCCTTAACAGGCTGCTCAGGCACCCAAGGGGCTGCTGAATCCTACTGCTGCTTCCAGTGAGAAAACAACCCTATGGCCTATGCTGACTGTGTGCAGGTTGTGACTGTAGCTCTCAGTGTATATGTACCTGCTGCTTCCTCACTTGTCTGTCACCACAGGACTTTGAGATAGGTAGAATGGTAAAATGGTATGGGTGATGTCTTTTGATTTGTGCATAAATTAGATTTAAGTGAGGCAGAATTGCATAAAGATGGCCTCACTCTCTCCTCCAGAGTCACCACAGTCCAGTGGCAGGACAGAGTCAAGATGGCTAGCGATGGCTCAGGATACAGTGGATAACCTTGGTGTGTTGGGTATCTAACCAAGCTCTAAACACTCTACATCGCCTGCTTCAGCTGCCTTCATGGCTGTTGGAACAAATTGTTCTCATCTACCTATTCCACCAGGGGGTCTTCACATGCTTGGAGTAGAGATCCCCCTAACTCAACAGTGAGGGTTTGTAACTCCTCAGTTACCTTCAATCTGCTTTAGTCTTTCTGCTGAAATGGTTTACTGGGGTGTCGCTGTTGCACATGCTGTAGTTTCTTGGAGCCACAGGTGAGAGTTAGGTGGAATAGATGGATACCAAAGGTGGAAAGCAGACCTGAAAAAGGAGTCAATATTATTCACATCAGAGGTACTAGTCTTCCCAGAACATACCCTACACCCCATTCTGTGTGCTTGCTCCCATGCTTTTTAGCCATGTTATCAAATGCTTTCAACGAGGATGAACACGGCATCCAGGTCAACTACTGCTCTGATGGTAATTTCTTCAACATGAAAAGGCTACAAGTAAAGACCAAAGTGGAGGGAGTGTTGGTGCATGTGTTTTTGTTTGCAGATGATTGTGCACTCAGTGAAGCCTCTGAAGCTGAGATGCAGCAAAGTATGGATCAATTCTCTACTGCTTGTGCTAATTTGGGCCTAACAGTAAATACCAAAAAAAACACAGGTGTTCCACAACACCATCCATATGTAGAACCGTTGGTTACGCAAATGGAGAAGTTCTGAATGCTGTGGATAAGTTCATTTAGCGTGATAGTGTACTTTCTAGGGATGCACACATTGATAATGAGGTTATCACATACATTGTCAGAGCTAGCTCAGTGTTTGGGAAGGTTCAATGGAAAGTATGGGAGAGAAGAGGTATTAGACTGACTACCAAACTGAAGGTCTACAGAGCCATTGTGCTGACGTCATTTCTGTATGCCTGTGGAACATGGACAGTCTACCAGTGCCATGCCAGGAAACTGAATCGCTTCCATTTGAACTGTCTTAGGAAGATTCTGAAGATAATTTTGCAGGATAAGGTATCAGACACTGAGGTCCTTTCTTGAACTAAACTGTTAAGCATTCAAACTGTGCCTCAGAGAGCACAACTCTGATGGGCTGGCCACATTCGAATTCAAAACATATGCTTATCAAAAAGACATGTTATGGAGAATTCAGACAGGGCAAGCATTCATGTGGTGGTCAGAAGAAGTGATACAAGTTCTCTTAAGAACTTTGGTGTGACATGGGAGACACTGGCATAGGACCTCTCAGCATGGCATGCCTACATCAGAGAAGGTGCTGTACTTTAAAAGCAAAGCAGAACTGAAACAGCTCAAAGGAAATGCAAGATGTTCAAATTTAGAATGTCCACCCCAAATGTTCACACGGACTATTTGTGCCCGACCTATGGTAGAGCATTCTGAGTTTGTATTGGTCTGATCAGCTACATTGAAACTTGACTCTAGCATAGTGATGTCATTTTGGTCCTCTTCAAGAACAAAGGATGACAACCAGCGAACCAACCATTTGTATGCCCAGAGTTTAGCGCAGTGTCTATCATATATGTATATATATGTATGTATGTATATATTAAATGCTTGATAAAAGCTTCTTGACTCGACTGAATTCTCTAGCAAGTACTAACCATCAGACACAATGAAGGCTGTGCTTTACTTGCCAGGCTCTTAAGAGCAGCACTTGTATTCTTGTCCAAAACAAAAGGCCAAGCCATTCCAGCCTAGGCACAGAGAACAGGCATGCCTGCAAGGAGAGCCAATGTTTTCCTCATTAAGAGATTTTGATTCTTCCTAAGTTTTTAAACAATGATTGGCCTGATACCATGTTGTTTTGTAAGATATTGGTAGCATCTGACATCTATATAGGGTTTGTCAATTGTATTATGTTCATTTTTTCACTTCCTTCTCCCAACAAGCCTCTGAGGGAGGTGTTCTAGGGAGCTTGGTGAGGGTGAAGAAACATGAGGTTTGGAATCAGAGGACCTGGTTTCAATCCTTCGTCTGCCACTTGTGTGTCCTTGGGCAAGTCATTTAACTTTACCAAGCCTCAGTTTCCTTATCTGCAAAAGGGGAATTGAAATAGATGAACTTGACGACATGAGCTCCTAATTTATGATGTCTGTTTTATAAATGAGAAAATGGAATCTCAGAGAAGTTAAGTGATTCACCTATGGGCATGTAACTGTACATGACAGAAGTGGAATTGAGAACTTCAGAGAATTTAGAGCTGGAAGAGACCTTAAACATCATCTAGTCCAACCCCCAACAAAAGTAATGATATTTTAGGGAGGAGTGTGGGAGGGAGGCATCAGAGTTAAGCGACTTGCTCAGGGTCACACCGCTATTAATGTCTGAGGCTTGATTTTAATTCAGGTTCTGATTCCAGGGCCATGCTCAATTCAATGCTCCACTTAGCTGCTCCTGAGACAATGAATTTTATTCAAACCCAGGCACACAACACTTTTTGTTTCTGTTTCTATCTCTCAGTTTCTGTCTGTCTCTCTGTGTTTGTATGAATGTATACATATGCATATGATACACGTACTATCTGGCTTATATATTTATATATGATATATTGAAAAGAGAGGTCAGAGACAAAAGGAGAGAGAGAGGGGGAGACAGAGAGAGAGAGAGAGAGGGAGAGGGAGAGAGAGGGGGGAGGAGGAAGGGAGGGAGGGAGGGAGAGAGAGAATGAGATAAAGGGTGATAGAACCATACTGGTTGTAGAGTTCCTTAGCAGTAATAGAGAATGTTCTAGAGGGCTTAATTCCTGGTTAGGTACTGCTTTGAACAACTTGTTCTCAAAATCTTAACCTTGATAAGAGTGGATACTGGCTGAAAGCCCTTCCAGGGTGTGAACTCCCTCCATCAATGCAGATCACAATTCAGATCTCAAACTGCACTATGATTGAGTAGATAAGTCCTAAGGGGTTCTGAGGCACATAGAATCAAATAATCAATAAACATTTATCAAGTACCTACTTTGTAGCAGACACCTGCTAAGCACTGGGGATACAAAAGGAGAGAAAAGATAGTTCCTATCCTCAAGGTGCTTATAATCTAATAGAGAAATTTTAACACTTGCTCACTCATACAGTAGCACAGTCAGGATTTGAATGTTGGGGTTTTTGTTTGTTTGTTTTTACTCTAAAGCCAGCCTCCATCTACCACACCATGCTGCCTCTATGGGGGGAAATATTTCTCCCATAATACTTTGACCCTTCAATTCTGGGCTAGGTAAGTCTGTGCATTCAGAAGCAATATCTGAATACAGATGTCTCCTGACTCTGTGACTAACATCGCTTTTACTATACCATGTGGAAAAGACAACTTGACCTTCTGAAACTGTTAGTACCAACATTACTGGTTTACTGCCTGTTTCATGGAAGAACCCTAGCATGGCCTCTATGGAACTCTTGTTTTTTAAGGAGAATGGGCTTTTGGAAAGGCCTGCCAAGAGGAGTTTGTTGAAAAATGTGCCCAAGAAGTTTAATGGGTTGACCTGTTGAATGAGGTTTTTTAAGATGCACCTTTCATGTGATGGGGAACATCTGCCAATTTATCGTGATCTTTGCTTATTCATTAGGCAGCCTGGTGGTGGTAGATAGAGTGCCAGGCCTGGAATCAAGAAGACTGCTCCTGTTCCTGAATTCAAATCTGGCCTCAGATACTTCCTAGCTGTATGACCCTGGGCAAGTCATTTAACCCTGTTTGCCTCAGTTTTCTCATCTGTAGCATGAGCTACAGAAGGATATAGTAAAACCTTCCAATATCTTTGCCAAGAAAACCTCAAATGGGGTCACAAAGAGTTGGATCTCTAAGATGCTTAACTTGTTAACTGATTGGTAATTGAGCTTCAGAATATAATTGCCTCAAAAGGATGCTGTATATAACTTCTTTGGTGCTCCCCTATGACCTCACCACCAGTGCCAACAATGCCCATGTTAAACTGCACTTGGGTGCAGTTATAGCTTTCCTTTATGAAATACCTCTAGGGTGACAGAGGTCCCAAACTCCGTTTCTCAGGGACAAAGTTCAGAAAATTTTCTGTTCTTCATTCGGTTTTCTCTGCAATAATCAGCTTAGAAAAGACCATGTATTTAAACGTTCACTTCACTCTGGCTTTGAAATGGAGGATAATGGTAACCCAAGCAAATCATCCCCCCAATCTGGTGCAGGCATTCACACTCATTACTCATAGCACTCGCCTGCCATCCACATCCCTTCAGCTGGAGTTAATTACAAAGACAGTCTACTCCTTGATCTTTTCCTTTATCCTTCTGTCTGATGGACAGGGAGCTTAGCTGCAGTTACATATTTCCCAACCAGACTGCTTATTAGCACTATGGCCCCAAGAATGTTACTTAACTCCATCTGGGTCTCAGTTTCTTGATTTTTTCCCACTTCAGTAATTAGCTAACAGGACTATTTTAAGACGATGCATAGATATTCTCAATCATATCGTTAACACAGAGAATAGTAGCCCTAAAACACAGGTCCATGTCACTCTCCTGCTTAAAAGCCTTGAGTGGTTCTGTGATACCTCTAGGATAAAATACAAATTCCTCAGCTAAGACCCTTCACAATATGGGGCCATCCTACCTTCAGAACCTATATCACATGACTCCCCTTTGTGCACTTTGTGTTTGAGCTAAACTGAACTGCTACCTCTTCCATGACCTTGCTCAGTCACCTCATGTGTCTGTCTGTGATCTTCTCCAAGTCTTCAATGTACTTCTTCCTCCTTTCCAATTCTTAGTGCTGAACTTTCTTCAAGGTTTAGCTCAGAAGTCAATTTCTCCAGGCAAGCTTCTCCAGTTATCCTCCCTTCTTCCAATTAGTGCTCTCTCCTTCCTCAAATTATATTTTATTTGCTTATCTGTGTCCACAGAATCAAAGGGGAGAGACCTTAGAAACCATTTAGGGCTTCCTCTCTCATTTTACAGATGAGGAAACTGAGGTCAGGAGAGGTGAAATGACATGCTCAAGATTAAACAGAGAGTAAATGGCTAGAGCAAGACTGGAACCAGACTCTCAGATACCAAAGCTTTCCAATAGATCATGTTGCCCATCCTTTCCCCCTCCCCCAGTAGAATGTAAATTCCTCAAGGTCAGGGAATTTTTCTCTTTCATTTCTATATTCCCAGTAACCAACACAGTTTCTTAAGCAATATAAGATCTTAGTAAATGTCCACTTAGTTGACTTGTTTGTAGGGAGACATGCATTTTCATTTACCCTTTTAGTAGAAGAAAATTGTTTAATTATAAATGTTTGTGTAACAAGAGTATTAGAAAGAGTTAAAAGACCTGAGTTGGAGTGCTGGGTTTTCTGTTTCCTAGCTGTGTTGACATGGGCAAATCATTTCCCTATTCCAAGTCTCAATTTCCTCATCTATAAAATGAGGGTCTCAGGTCACTTTGAAATCTAGTTCTAGGCAGAGCTGGGACATGGTTCTGTTTAACACTATTTACAATTGAGATTGAATCTGTCCCAGGACCAATTGTGCCAACTCTGGTTTTAGCAGTAGTATTATGATAGGGCATCCAAAGAGACATTAATGGCCTGGGATCTATATTGATGCTGTCCAGTTTGGTCCACAGACTGTTTCCATCTATTGATTTAAAGCCTGATTAGGTCAAAGACTGCTGCAAAAGCCTTTAGTTATTAACAGATAAGATGGGATAGACTAGTAGAAAGCCACAGTAGGATGAGTCATAATTCCTGAAACATTCTTGTTCCTCATGAAAGATATTAGTTTGGAAAACCAAGGCCTGAATTTTATAAGAGAAGAGTAGCTAGCGTGGGCAATTGCTATTGGCTCGCCTTTTTAAAACAAGGTTTGGCAAGGGCTTTCTATGCACTGTCCAATTCGATCCTTACAACAACCCTGAGAGTAGGTGCTGTTATCATCCTCATTTTATAGGTGAGAAGACAGACTGAGAAAGGTTATGTGACTTGCCCAGGGCCACAAGCTATTAAATATCTGAGGCAGGATTTGAACTTGGGTCCAATTCTCACACTTTATCCACTCTCTTCACTACCTAGCTGCCTTTTGCAAATTCCCCTTCTAAAGGGGGTGTAGGCCAGTGGTATCAAACTCAAATACAAATGGGAGCCACTCATCCATACCTAAAGATTCCTGAGAGCTGCATGTTGACTTAATTTTAAAATATAATGTTTTGTATTTTTTATTTATTTCATTAAGTATTTCCAAATTATATTCAAACCTGGCTCTTTTTCACTCTGTGAGGTTGAGGACATGTTTGCCTTGGTAGAGACAGGGGGTGTGAACCATCTGGTGTGGATTCTGGTGTGGATCATGTTTTGTGTGCTTTGCGAGGGAATTACACCTTTTTTTTTTTTTTTTTTCTTTATTAAGCACCTACTATGTTTTTTTTTTTTATTTTTTTTTTTATATTATTTATTTATTTATTTATTTTACATTCATTTTCACAAATTTTTGGGTTCCAAATTTTCTCCCTTTTTCTCCCCTCCCCCCACCCCAATACCCCAAGCAATCTCATTTTCCCTATCTCCAATCTGTCCTCTCTTCTGTCATCCCTCCCTTCCCTTGTCTCTATCTTCTCTTTTCTCCTGTAGGGCCAGATGACTTTCTATTCCTCATTAACTGTATGTCTTCTTTCCTAGTTGCAACAGCAATACTAAACAATTGTTCCTAAAACTTTGAGTTCCAAATTTTCCCCATCCCTCTCTCCCCACCCATTCCCTTTGGTACGGCAGGCAATTCATTATAGGCCATATCTGAGTAGCTTTGCAAATGACCTTCCTGATAGTCGTGATGTGTAAGACTAACTGAATTGCCATCCCTCCTCACCTGCCCCTCATTGTTTTTCTTTGATCCTGTCCCTCCCCAAGTGTTGACTTTCAATTACTCCCTCCTCCCTTTGCCCTCCCTTCCATCATCCCCCCCCCCAATATCTCCTTCTCCCCCGCTTTCTTATACTGTAAGATAGGTTTTCATACCAAAATGAGTGTGCATTTCACTCCTTCGTTTAGTCAAATATGATGAGGGTAAACTTTTGTTTGTTTGTTTGTTTGTTTGTTTGTTTTTTTTTCTTCAGCTCTCCTCTTTTTCCCTCCACTAAAAACATCTCCTACTTGCCTCTTAAATGACATATAGTTACCCCCTTCCATTTCTCCCTCTTTCCTCTCACTACATTTCTCTCTCATCATTTACCTTAATTCCTTTTAAGGTATGGTCCCATCCTATTCAGTTCAATCTGTGCTCTCTGTCTCTGCATGTGAATGCATGTGTGTATGTGTGTGCATGCGTGTACATATGTATGTGTGGTCCCACCAACCACCCAGATACTGAAAAGTTTTAAGAGTTAGAAATATTGTCCTTCCATGTATGAATGCAAACAGTTCATTTCTGGTAAGTCCCTTAATACTTCTCCTTGCTGTTTACTTTTGCATGCTTCCTCTCATTCTTGTGTTTGAAAGTCAAATTTTCTTTTCAGCTCTGGTTTTTTCATCAAGAATGATTGAAAGTCCTCTGTTTCATTGAAAGACCATATTTTTCCTTGAAATATTATACTCAGTTTAGCCGGGTAGGTGATTCTTGGTTTGAGTCCTAGTTCCTTTGCCTTCTGGAATATCCTATTCCACGCCCTTCGATCCCTTAATGTAGAAGCTGCTAGATCTTGGGTTATCCTGATTGTATTACCACAGTACTGGAATTGTTTGTTTCTGGCTGCTTGCAAGATTTTTTCCTTGAGCTGGGAGTTCTGGAATTTGGCCACAATGTTCCTAGGAGTTTCTCTTTTTGGATCTCTTTCAGGTGGTGATCGATGGATTCTTTCAATACTTATTTTGCCCTCTGGTTCTAGAATGTCAGGGCAGTTTTCCTTGATAATTTCATGCAAGACGATGTCTAGGCTCTTTTTTTGATCATGGCTTTCAGGTAGTCCCATAATTTTTAAGTTGTCTCTCCTTGATCTATTTTCCAGGTCAGTTGTTTTTCCCATGAGATATTTCACATTCTCTTCCATTTTATTGTTCTTTTGGTTTTGTTTGGTGATTTCTTGGTTTCTCATAAAGTCATTAGACTCCATCTGTTCCATTCTAATTTTGAGAGAACTATTAAATTCAGTGAGCTTTTGAGCCTCTTTTTCCATTTGGCTCATTCTGCTTTTGAAAGCATTCTTCTCCTCATTGGCTTTTTGAACCTCTTTTGCCAATTGAGTGAGCCTATTTTTCAAGGTGTTAATTTCCTCAGCATTTTTTTGGGTCTCCTTTACCAAGATATTGACCTTTTTTTCATACTCTTCTTGCATCTTTGTCATTTCTTTTCCCAGTCTTTCCTCCACCTGTCTAACTTGCTTTTCAAAATCATTTTTAAGCTCTTCCAAGGCCTGAGCCCACCCAACACCCCCCTGGGGTGTCTGGGGTACTGAGGCCCCGCCCTCCACATCTTTCCCTGATGGGAAAAATACGTTCTCGTCCTCCCCATCAGATCCGAAGGTTGGGATCATTTGCATTTGTTGGAAAAAACTCTCTAAAGTCTTATTTTTCTTCCCCTTTCTAGGCATTTTCCCAGCCAGTTACTTGACCTCTGAGATTCCCTTCCACCCCCGCCTGGATCCGCCCAGCCAGCGCCTGGCCTCTGAGATTCAAATGGGCTTTCCTCCTGCTGGCTGTCAATCAGTGAGCTTTAGTTCAGGTGCTGGGGCGGGGCCAGGGCTGTCTCCGAGACTCTGATCCCTCGGGGGGGGGGGGCTTTATGCAGCGACTCTCAAGAATGGAGCGGGTGGGGGCGGGGTGGGGGGCCCGCCTCCCAATCTCAGCTCCCCTGGGGGTCCCGAGCAGAAACCTTCAGCAACAGAGCGGGCTGGGTGCAGGGCCGTCTCTCAGGCTCAGCTCCGTCAGGTTTTATGAGGGAATCTTCCGTAATGAAGATCCTGCCTGCTGCTGGGGGATTCCTGAGTCCTGGGCCGCTGCCGCCTCAGCCCCAGCCCACGCCTCTGCCTCCGCCGCTTCCTGCCCCGTCTCTGCCTCCGCCGCTTCCTCCCGAGGGGGCCCGAGTCACGGAGGCTCCCTGCTTCCCCTCTCCTTCAGCCCGGCCTCTCTCACTGACCTGCTTCTGTGGGCGGAGGGACTTTCCCGGCTGCTTCAGCTTCCGTCTCTGAAGCCTGCTCCGATCCGCTTCTCTGAGGCCTCGGCCAGGGCAGCGCTGGGGGTCGGGTTTACTCTCCGGGGCGCGCCGGACCCTGGGGATGGGTCTTGAGGGCTCCCTGGGACGGGAATCTCCTCCACTCTGCCTCTGCACACCTTGCACTCACCCAGAATCTATGGGGGACTCTTTCTACACCAATTCCATGGGCTTTGGTTTCGGAGCTCGTAAACGTGCGTCCTTCTACTCCGCCATCTTGGCTCCGCCCCCCGGAATTACACCTTTAGACCTATTTAGGGTAGGTAATTTGGCAAGGTTTAGGGCCTATCAAGAAGAGTAGGTTCTACATAGTTCTTGCAGCGAAACAGTTTCTTCTGGGACTTTTCAAATGAAAATCTAAACAATGATTGGCTCATTCTGAGTGATCAGAGCTGCTGGTTGGATGAGTTATTTTTATTTTTATCCTCCAGGCTCTGCTAAGGTACTCAAGCTTTAAGATGCTCGAGAGGTAAGGAACCCCAGGTTTTAATACAGGACACCTGGGTTGTAATCTTCTATCTATAACTAGCTGAATGAAGTTGATTTAGTCACATCACTGAGAGGTTAAGTAACAGTAATTACACAGCTAGTATGTGTCAGAAGCAGGGCTGGAGCCCAGGCCAGACTCCTAGCCAGACAATCATTGCGAGCTAAAGGCACCACGTCAAAATAACTGGAACAGAGAGAATGAGTCAAGAGTAAGTGAGAAGTGTGTTGTAAGAAATGATGAACTGATTGATTTTAGAAAAACATAGAAGACTTCGAAATAAAGCAGTCCCAAGAGAACGTTACGCATATTAACGGAAATATTGTCCTAAGAACAACTTTTAATGACTAACTCATCTTGAGAATCACAAATACTCCAACCTACTACAAAAGACCAATGAAGGAAGATGTAACATCTCCAGAGAGAGAGCTAATAAATAGAAGTATGTGTATTGTTGTTTTATGTGTGTGTGTGTGTGCGTGTGTGTGCATGTGTGTGTGTCTGCGTGTGCATGCCTTCTCTAGGGCAAGGAGGAGAGGAAGGGAGAAAAAAAATAAAAAGTACACAGCAGAAGACAAAAGAAAACTTAGAAGGAAGCACAGAAAAGCAGGGTAGCTTTGAAAATAATGTGTAGTGTTTATTACATAGGTTTTTTTTTAAAGTAAATGATCTAAAATGGAAGTTTTTGATTTTATATTGAATTTTCTCTTTATGTCATGCTGTGTGCACAAAAATGTTCTTTTTGTATTTAAGTTAAAATGAATAATAATAATAAAAAGTGAGAAGGAGCTTTGTAAAGGCAAGGGTCTTGAGTTTTCTCAGAAAAAGTCTGAGATAGGAGGGTCAGTATGGGCAAATGCCTGAAATCCAAGAGAAAAATTGTTATGAGAAAATCTTCTTTATCAGTGAATTGTTTGAAATTTCATTTTTCATGAATAAATAAGTTTGCTCCTTCAGAAAACAAGTATTATATAATAACTCTGAGTTTTTTCTATTGCTTTTTTTCTCATTAGCTGCATAGTCATTTAGTCACCTAGAAACAAGAAGACTTGTGCATGTCACAAAGGTAATAAGCCCTCTTCTTACCTAGAAACTGAGGCCAGGGGCCAGTAAGTCAGAGAGCTCATTGTAGGGAATTAGAAGAAAGGGGCATCTGTCACAATGGCTGTCGTATATCAGTCACTTAATAGGTGCCTTTTTTTGATTGGTTGTCCATGTTAAGCTGTGAACCTAGAAATAACTCCCAGAATGTCACAGCTCAAAGGTGTCCTCTTCCCTTTTACAGAGAAGGAAACCAGGGCAGAGAAAGATGAAGCAACTTATCCAAGGTCTTCCCTTAAGTGCTAGAGGAAAGAATTGAGTAAATATCTATATTGTTAATAATATTTTATGTTTTCCAATTACATCTAAAGACAAATTTTACTATTCATTAAAAAATTTTTGTGTTCCAAATTTTCTCCTCCTCCCTCTTCCCTGAGGTGGTAAGCAATTTGATATAGGTTATATATGTGCAATCATGTGAAATATTTCTGTATTAGTCATGTTGTGAAAGATGAAACAGAACAAAAGAAGAAAACAAACACCGAAAAGAGTGAAAATAGTGTACTTCGATCTGCCTTCAGACTCTGTCAGTTCTTTCTCTGGATGGAGCTGCATATTTTTGTGGTTTTAAAGCCAGTCCTCCAGAAAAATCCAGAAGCTTTGCTGGACCAAAGGACTTGTGGCTGATCTCAAGGCAGAACAATTTCATGAAAAGCAAAATATAATTACACCCTACAATGAGCACACAGTCATGCTGTTGTGGGCTTTGGAAAGACTTCATCTATCTAGGTTCCATTAGATGTTGCACCCACACATCCTAAAATCCATCAGGTTCTTCTCTTATCACCTGGCCAACTCCCACGTTGGCAGCGCTACCCCTTTGGCTTCCTGTTCACCTTAACAAAATGTGGTATTTTTATCCTGATGTGTGTGTGTGTGTGTGTGTGTGTGTGTGTGTGTGTATTCTACCTGTGTAATCTTGGACTGGGCTGGTTCCCTCTCTGGGTTTCAGATTCATCTTCTTCTTTATTTATTTATTTATTTAATTAACTTTTTACATTCATTTTCACAAATTTTTGGGTTCCAAATTTTCTCCCCTTTTATTCCCTCCCCCCACCCCAATACCCCAAGCAATCTAATTTTCCCTATCTCCAATCTGTCCTCTCTTCTGTCATCCCGCCCTTCCCTTGTCTCTATCTTCTCTTTTCTCCTGTAGGGCCAGATGACTTTCTATTCCTCATTAACTGTATGTCTTCTTTCCTAGTTGCAACAGCAATACTAAACAATTGTTCCTAAAACTTTGAGTTCCAAATTCTCCCCATCCCTCCCTCCCCACCCATTCCCTTTGGTACGGCAGGCAATTCATTATAGGCCATATCTGTGTAGCTTTGCAAATGACCTTCCTGATAGTCGTGTTGTGTAAGACTAACTGAATTGCCATCCCTCCTAACCTGCCCCTCATTGTTTCTCTTCTGTCCTTTGATCCTGTCCCTCCCCAAGTGTTGACTTTCAATTACTCCCTCCTCCCTTTGCCCTCCCTTCCATCATCCCCCCCCAATAACTCCTTCTCCCCCGCTTTCTTATACTGTAATATAGGTTTTCATACCAAAATGAGTGTGCATTTCACTCCTTCGTTTAGTCAAATGTGATGAGGGTAAACTTTTGTTTGTTTGTTTGTTTGTTTGTTTTTTTTCCCCTCAGCTCTCCTCTTTTTCCCTCCACTAAAAACATCTCCTACTTGCCTCTTAAATGACATATAGTTACCCCCTTCCATTTCCCCCTCTTTCCTCTCACTACATTTCTCTCTCACCATTTATCTTAATTTCTTTTAAGGTATGGTCCCATCCTGTTCAGTTCAATCTGTGCTCTCTGTCTCTGCATCATGTGTGTATGTGTGTGCATGCGTGTACATGTGTATGTGTGGTCTCACCAACCACCCAGATATTGAAAAGTTTTAAGAGTTAGAAATATTGTCCTTCCCTGTATGAATGCAAACAGTTCATTTCTGGTAAGTCCCTTAATACTTCTCCTTGCTGTTTACTTTTGCATGCTTCCTCTCATTCTTGTGTTTGAAAGTCAAATTTTCTTTTCAGCTCTGGTCTTTTCATTAAGAATGATTGAAAGTCCTCTGTTTCATTGAAAGACCATATTTTCCCTTGAAGTATTATACTCAGTTTAGCTGGGTAGGTGATTCTTGGTTTGAGTCCTAGTTCCTTTGCCTTCTGGAATATCCTATTCCACGCCCTTCGATCCCTTAATGTAGAAGCTGCTAGATCTTGGGTTATCCTGATTGTATTTCCACAGTACTGGAATTGTTTCTTTCTAGCTGCTTGCAAGATTTTTTCCTTGAGCTGGGAGTTCTGGAATTTGGCCACAATGTTCCTAGGAGTTTCTCTTTTTGGATCTCTTTCAGGTGGTGATCGATGGATTCTTTCAATACTTATTTTGCCCTCTGGTTCTAGAATGTCAGGGCAGTTTTCCTTGATAATTTCATGCAAGACGATGTCTAGGCTCTTTTTTTGATCATGGCTTTCAGGTAGTCCCATTATTTTTAAGTTGTCTCTCCTTGATCTATTTTCCAGGTCAGTTGTTTTTCCCATGAGATATTTCACATTCTCTTCCATTTTATCGTTCTTTTGGTTTTGTTTGGTGATTTCTTGGTTTCTCATAAAGTCATTAGACTCCATCTGTTCCATTCTAATTTTGAGAGAACTATTAAATTCAGTGAGCTTTTGAGCCTCTTTTTCCATTTGGCTCATTCTGCTTTTGAATGCATTCTTCTCCTCATTGGCTTTTTGAACCTCTTTTGCCAATTGAGTGAGCCTATTTTTCAAGGTGTTAATTTCCTCAGCATTTTTTTGGGTCTCCTTTACCAAGGTATTGACCCGTTTTTCATACTTTTGTTGCATCTCTGTCATTTCTCTTCCCAGTTTTTCCTCCACCTGTCTAACTTGCTTTTCAAAATCCTTTTTGAGCTCTTCCAAGGCCTGAGCCCACCCGCCACCCCCCTGGGATGTTTGGGGTACTGAGGCCCCGCCCTCCACATCTTTCCCTGATGGGAAGAATATGTCCTCATTTTCGTCAGATCTGAAGGTTGGGATCATTTGCATTTGTTGGAAAAAACTCTCTATAGTCTTATTTTTCTTCCCTTTTCTAGGCATTTTCCCAGCCAGTTACTTGTCTTCTGAGATTCCTTTCCACCCCTGCCTGGATCCGCCCAGCTAGTGCTTGGCCTCTGAGATTCAAATGGGCTTTCCAGCGGCAAGCTTTAGTTCTGGCGCTGGGGTGGGGGCAGGGCCGCCTCCCAGGCTCAGTTCCCTCAGGGGCTTTATGCAGAGATTTTTCAGGAACAGAGTGGGTGGGGGCGGGGTGGGGGGCCCCGCCTCCCAGGCTCAGTTCCCTCGGGGGCTTTATGCAGAGGCCTTCAGTAATAGAGCGGGGTGGGGGCAGGGCCGTCTCCCAGGCTCAGCTCCATCAGGTTTTATGCAGAAACCTTCCGTAATGAAGATCCTGCCTGCTGCTGGGGGATTCCTGAGTCCTGGGCCGCTGCCACCTCAGTCACCGCCCACACCTCTGCCTCCGCTGCTTCCTGCCCCTGTCTCTGCCGCCGCTGCTTCCTCCCGAGGGGGCCCGAGTCACGGAGACGCCCCGCTCCCCCTCTCGTCCAGCCCAGCTTTCTTTCTCACTGACCTGTAGCTTCTGTGGGCGGAGGGACTTTCCCGACTGCCGGAGCTTCCGTGTCTGAAGCCTGCTCAGGTCAGCTTCTCTGGGGCCGCGGCCAGGGCAGCGCTGGGGGTGGGGTCCTCTTTCCGGGGTGTGACGGACCCTGAGGACGGGTCTCCAGGGCTCCCTGGAATGGAAATCTCTTCCACTCCGTTTCTGCACACCTTGTATTGACCCAGAAGTTATGGGGGTCTCTTTTTACATTAATTCTATGGGCTTTTCCAGATTCATCTTCAAAAGGAGAGGACTGTTATTTCTAAAGTAAATTTTGTGACATTATTTTAAAGCACTTTTGGGGGTTAGGGGAGGAGTACAGACCTGTGATTTCATCCACATGGTGAACTGCTGATATGGAAGTTCCTACAGTAGTTGACAATGAGAGATTAAGTAACTTGCCCATGGTCATACAACTACTATGTGTCAAGCAGGACTTGAACCGAGGTCTTTCTCACTCCAAAGACAGGTCTTTAAGAAAAATATTAGAATTAATCTTAAAAAAAAGTGTAGCCAAAGAAAGGCCCTTGGCAAGAATAAGGAGGGAGACTTGCTTAGAAAGAAAAAAATGAAACAAGCATTTATTAAGCACTTACTATGTGCCAAGCATTTAACAATATTCCCCCATTTAATCTTCATAACAATCCTGGGAGGTAAGTACTATTATCCTCATTTTACAGTTGAGGAAACTGAGGCAGACAGTGATTAAATGACTTGCCCAGGGTCACACAGCTAGTGAGTGTCTGAAACTAGATTTGAACTCAGGTCTCCGGGACTCCAGGCCTAGTGTGCTGTCCATGGTACCTAGCTGTCTCTAGGTTCATTTCTAAAAATACTTTGGCACAGAACACCATGGAAGCTGAAATATAATTATGGTCATTTCACATACAATCCTTTTAAAAATTTTTCTTTGTATTATTGTTCTTGTCTGTCTTTCATTTTCCAAGAAGATCAATGACATCATGAGGGTGAAAATTTGACTCAGGAGTGAGTTGGATTTAACTGAGTCAGAGTTGTGAAGTTTTCAGCCTCACTCTCTCTTCCAGAGTTATCAAAGCCCAGTGACAGGACAAAAGTTAAGATGACTGGCAATGGCCCCAGTGCAGGGAATGACCTTGACCTTTCTAAGTCAGGGTTGTTTATCTAAAGCAACACCCTTTCAATGACTAAGGGCTAGGCAAGAACTGAGAAAAAAGATGCCTAATTTACCATCCCAAAAATATAAATCTGGGAAGGGGAGACTTTCAAAGTTTCTTGCCAGAACAGAAAACAGTTGCTATTTACTCTCGTTCTAAGTTACCAAAACTTAAGTAATGAGCTTTGTGTATAGTAAAATGTTTTTGTTTTTATGACTGATGGCTTCATAATAAGAAAGGGAATACACTGAAACCAAGGGAATCTGGGGATACCGAAGGACCTTAGCAGGGCTGAGAAAATTTGAGGTTAAAATAGAGGAAATTAAGTCTCTTTTGTTGCTCTGTAAAACTATTACACATAACAAGTGTTTTTGATAACTGAATAATTCACCTTTAATATTTTGAAAGAAAAAAATATCACTAGCCTGGAAGTTTTCTTCAGAGCCCCCTATTCATATCACAGGCAACACCAGTGTTCCATGAAACACAATTTAGAAAATACTGGTCTAGTTCAATCCAGTCCAATTAAATAAACATTTCTTAAGCTCCCACTGTGAGAGACAATCAAAATAGTCCCTGCCCTCATGGAACATGACATTTACTAGGAATATAACACAAGCACTAGGAAAACTGAGGAGAGAAAGAACTTAAACCACTAGAGGAGAGTCTTATTGGAGGTGGCACTTTAACCTGAATCTTGAAAGAAAAGAATTATTAGGATCAGAGAAAGTTTAAGGTGATGCATTCCAGACAGAGCAAGAACTCAGAAAAAGGAGATGGCATGCTGAATTCAGGGATCAGTTAGTCATTTAGTCTGTCTAGAGTATAGGGTCCATAAAGAGAAGGCTAAAATGAGACTGGAAAGGTGTGTGAAAGAAAGATGCCAGGTGAAGAAATTTAAATTTTATATTAAAGACCATGGGGAACCAATGGTTTCTGAGTAGAGGAGCAACATGGTCTCAATGGAGCCTTGCAAAGATAATTTGGGCATCTGTTGAGGATAAATTGTAGAGGGGAGACCTGAAGCAGGGAAAACCACTAGGAGTGTCTTAGATAAAAGGTGATGAGGTTTTGAGTTAAGATGCTGACTGTGTGAGTGAGGAGAATAGGATGGATTTTAGAGATACTGGGGAGGTAGAGTCATGAAGATTTAGCAGCTGATAGATATGTGGCAGGAGGAGGCGCTCTGGGGTATGAACCTGAATGACTGGGAGAATGATGGAGTGATGCTGCTCTCAGATGGAATACAGAAGTTTGGAAGAGGGATAGATTTTGGGGGAGAAGATAATGAATTTTCCTTTGGATATATCAGTTTTTGAGATGCCTAGTGGCCCCCCAGAAAGTGATATCCAGCAGATTTAAGTGGAAGAGGGAAATGATTTGTAATTAGCATTTAAATCATTAGCATGTAAATGGTGTTTCTAAAGTGCTTATTTCCAATTTTTTGCACCATCTTTCATTCTTCTTGCAATTTTGTCTATAATTTATGCTTTGTTTCAGCATAAATAGACTACAGTCCAGTACCTATCTGAATTATGTCACATGTGAAGGACACTTAAATGCCTCAGAAGATAAATGTTATATAAATCAAATGAAGTTCAGCAATATCATCACTTTTTTTTTAAAGCAGAGGGACAACTCTATCTAGCACATGAGGAAATCTATGATGGAAGATATCTGTAAATATGGACAAAAATCACCTTGGATGATTGGGTTTGGAGGGATTGTGATCTTGCCTAACTGGGAGAGTAGTCACCCAGAGGAGAGTTTGGGGCTATTTCATTTGATCAAACTAGGCTAGAGAATGGGGCATTCTGGTTATTTGGATTGCGTGATTGCCTGAGGGTTTAACCTGTGTGTGCATCGCTCCGATAGTGTCACTTCTGGCTTCCTGTTGTCTAAAGTCCAAAGGTTTTGTTCTCCTTCTTCTTGATTTGCCTGTAACCTACCTTTTCAACCTCATTTAAAAGTTTTCTTCTCCACCTACCCTGCACTCCTGCCAGTTTCCACTCTTTTTCTTATTCCCAACACAGTCTATACGTTCTGACCTCTGTGACTTTGATTACACATTCCCAGACCTAGAATGCATATCCTCACCATCACTTCTACCTATTGAAATTCTATCTAAGCTTAAAAATTCAGCAACATGAAACCTTCCAGGATGCACCTCAGATAGAGATAATCTCTCCTCAGATCCTGCAACTTGCAAACATGTTTTTATTAATCATATTCTGAGTTATTTAATACTTAAGCAATAAAATGATCAATAATATAAATTACATAAATTAAATATATGATGATTTAACAAAACAATATATTGAAAAAATATCATATTCGATATATAAATGTAATGTTTATTATCTTTCTAGCTATTCTTTGTATGTAATAAGTACCTAATAAATACATATTTATTGAGTCGAACTATACTCCATGGAGAGGCTATATCTCCTTTGTGAGAAACACTAGATGCTGTACGGGTGCATATGGAGGTAGAAGGTAGAAGAGTAGATGGAGCTAGAGTCAGGAAGGTCTGAGTTCAAATTTAGCCTCAGACACTTACTAGCTATGTGACCCTGGGCAAGTCAGTTGATTTCTATCTGCCTCAGTCTCCTCATCTGTAAAATGGGGATAATTAATAGTACTCCTCTCCTGTGACTGTTTTTAGGATAGAATGAGATAACAATTGTAAAGCATTTGGCTTTATATAGAAAGTATTTTATAAATGTTAATTATTATTATTGTTTGTATTATTTCCTTCCTCCTTGTGATGACCAAATGAGATAATACAGTAATAAGTACTTAGTACAATGTACTTAATACAAAAAAAAGTGCTTACTACTTTGTAAAAATACTTAGTGCAATGCCTGTCACACAGTAGGTATTATATAAATGCTTATTCTTTTCTCTTAATAAGTATGAGAAATTGAATTGAATTTTGCTATGCACTTATATTAAAAATGTCTTTCCATAGGACAGAGGGATTTATGCTTTCATGTGTATTTAGTTTTATTGGTTTATCTCTCAATATCTAATTTTAGAAATGCATCATTTTACCAACCTTGAATCTTCAGTCTAGTAACTATATCATTGACCAGGCTGTCAACACACTTTGAAAGGCACCTTATTAAGATGCAAAAAGAAAGCAGTCTCTGATTACTTTACTGAGACTGTCAATCTTGAGATCTATGCCAGACAGGAGAAACGCATAGGCAGAAATGGAGGCTAAGTGAACAGGAAGATATAGGCTGGAGTTTGGGTCTAGACACAGTGTGCCCAACAGGGGGCATGAAGTTTTGTTTGGGGTACTGGAATGATGTCACTAGATGGATCCATATCACTGTACAGTGAAAGGCGTGATGATGAATCCCAGAGCAGGAACTGTCTTTGAACTCTGCTTCAGTTTTAAGCATCGTCTTTGGAGTAGAAAGATAAAAGCCATGATTACTGTTGTCCGGAAAAGAAGTCAGGATTCTGCATTTCTGGAGATAATAGGAGAAGCTTACTCCAGTCAGTCAGTCAGTCAGTCAGTCAGTCAGTCAGTCAATCAGTCAGTCAGTCAGTCAGTCAATCAGTCAGGAAACAAGCTTTTACCAAAGTGTTTACTATGTGCCAGGCACCGTACTAAGCACTAGGGATACAAAGATAGTCAAAAACATGGTCCTTGACCTTGGGAGAGCTCACATTCTAATGGGAGTGGGGACAGAAACATTTAAGTAACTAGGTACATACAAGTTTGTGGTTCCTTCTTCATTTTCACAGAGAATCAATGACCTCACTGGGCAATGTCTTCACTTGCTCCTGAATTGAAGTGAGGTAGAGTTGTACATAGTTGTCAGTCTCATTCTCTCTTCCAGTGACTGAAGTCTGGTGGCAGGACAAAAGGGATGCAGTGGAGGTCCTTCTATAGTGTCTTCTACTTTTGAGCAAGCTGAAAGCACTCCACAGTTCCTCCTTCAGACTGGCTGTCATGGTGGAGAAGGAAAGCAAGGTCATAGGCATGTGGCTGGCTGAAGACAGTCATGCACATAGCACAACTATATCGCAGGACTACAGAGCTGGAAGAAGCTTGGAGTTTGTCTAGCTTTACCCCTAGAGGAAGAGCTGAGGGCCTGAGAGGTAAAGTAATTTGCCCCAGGTCACAAAGGTACTAGAATAGCAAAGTCAGGATTTGAACCCATGCCTTCTGACTCCAAATCCAGTGGTATTCTGTTCTGTAGCCATTGGCCTAACTTGAAATAGCTAGCCTTGGTCTATGTTTGCCAGCATCAAGGATATCTCCAGTGCTGATGAGTGGTCGTGGTGTGATTCTACAAGTATTTTTATGTAGGACTTTGGGCCTTGAGAAATTCAATCACTATAATGTCTGGAACCATTTTCTCATTTGATCCTTTGTGTGAAGTGTGTGTCTTGCTCTGGATCAGAGCTTCAAGGACAAGCAAGAGGAAGACACCATGCCTTTGTGTTGCTGGGAGAGGAGGAACCCTAGGATGAAAGAGTCCCATGTTTACAGCTTGTCTCCTGTGTATCTAGTATAGCTAATTGATACCTGGTCTCATTCCAGTTTCTTTATGGTGTTTCCATGGGAACAAACTAAGCCATAGTAAAGGGTTCAGGAAGGGCATACTTTGGACAGTGTGCTTTAATTGGCAAGATGGCTTCCTGTGATTCAAAGAGGAGAATCTCTCTAGTTGCTGCTGACCTTGACCATGGAGGGGGCACAGCAACCCCCACCCCCTCACCCAATAGATCTTGATGTGTCATAAGCCTGGCAGAATAAATTGAAATTGTAAAAGAGAAAGCAGCGTAAAGGAGAACAATGTTTCTCTAATATCTGCTTTTTCTCATCTTAAAAATGTTAGAGTGTACTGGACTGTAAAGGAACCAGTGAGAATGTAATCTTTCACATAGATCATTCCTCCAGAACTGGGAGGGACCTTAGAGGCCATCAGCTCAACTCAACAACCGTTTATTAAGTACCTACTATGGGTTGAGCACAGTGCTAAGCATCAAATCTAATTGGGTGAGGCTGAAAAGTCCAGAATGGGTAAGCAAATAAGTGACTTTTTACTGTGTATTTTGGTAAAGATCTGAGATATATAAAATTTATCTCTTCGGTGGCATTCTTATAAGTGAGTGGGTTTCCTACCAGAAACAGCTCCCCCAGCAGCAATTCTGGATGCCTATTGTCTGAAGACTGATGTGACCTGTGGCTGGCTGGAATCACTTCTAGCTCTTTGGAAGGTGATTGCTTACAGGTTTCTTTCTCTTTCCAAACAGAGATATCCCTATTTTCAGGAATGAGTGTGTGGGAGATCAGGAGGGGACAGGAGAGTGCTTAGAGGTAAGATATATTGGGAATGTATTGAACTTGTAGCTTAGGGTCATAGATTCCAGACTCTTGAGACTCATATTCATCCATCTGGAATGAGGAGAGGTCCTTAATCTATGCCCCATTTTCTCTGTATGCATGTAGGATATAGATTTGGAAGATTTCTATATTAGAATTATAGAATTGCAAAGAACCTCAAAGGACATCCCATGCAGGCTTTAACTTAACCAAACATCCCCTCCTACAGTGACCCTGACAATTGTCCCTCTAACTTTTCCTATACTCCAAAGAAATCAAAGAAAGAGAAAAATGCTCTAGATGTAAAAAATTATAGTAATCCTTTCGAATGACAAAGAAAGGAAACTAGGGGGCTGTCCTCCTCTTGGGGAATGACTAAAAATTTGTGGCATATGGATGTAATGGAATATTATTGTGCCGTAAGGAATGGTGAAATGGGCAATTACAGAGGAAACTGGGAAGATCTTAATGAACTGATACAGAGAAAAGTGGGCAGAAAAGAGGACAATTTATATAATGATAACATTGTAGAGAAAAAAGCCAAAAGCGTTCAGAATTCTCAGCAATGCAGTGATTTAAAAAAAAGAATGAAGATTACAACAAGTCACTGACCTCATATGAAGGCAATGAACTTAAAATCCACAAAGAGACACACATTTTCAGGCGTGGTTAACAGAGGAAACTTTTTTCGCCTATGTATATATGAATGTATGTGTGTGTGTGTGTGTGTGTGTGTGTATGTGTGTGTGTGAGGATTTCTTAAAAATTGCTTAATGTGGGGAGATGTTGGGAGAGAGACTAATTTTTTTTAAAATTTTTACTTGAAAATTAATAAAATTTAAAAGGGGAAAAAAATCTAGCTTTTGTTTCAAGACTCCTGAGAACTCGTTATTGTACTTGATTCTCCCACCAGGAATCCCATTCCATTTTTATTCAATATGAAGACATGAGAAATTTTCACATATTGTAAATGTTCTTTTTTTCCCCCAAAATCACAGATCTATGCCTTTGGTGAGCAATGAATCTGCAAACATTTATTGGTTGTTTATTATATGCCAGGCACTGTGCTAAGCATTGAGGATACAAAGAAAAAACAAAAACACTTCTTGCCTTTAAGGAGGTTACCCTCTAATTGGGGAGATGGCATTTACATAAATCAGAGCATATAAGCTACAGAGTTCATGAAAGGCAGCCTTACAGGGGAATGTACTAATTTTTGGTGAGACAGAAGAAGGTTTCCTATAGGAAATGGATCTTTAATTGAATCTTAAAGCAAGCCAGGTGTTCTAAGAGACAGAGGTGAGGATGGAGAGCATTCCAGGAATGGAGAATTTTCAGTGCAAAAGCACAGAAATAGGGCATCATGTGAGAAACAATAAATAATTCATCATGGCTGGACCACAGAGTTTTATAAGAGAGTAATATGTAAGAAAACTGAGAAGACTAAAAAGGGACAGATTGTGAAATGCACAATGTGTGGCACACTGAATAAATGGATTTTAATTAATTCATTCAAATGCTAAATAGAATTCATATTATCCTATAGGTAATAGGGAGCCCTTGAGTTGGGGTGGGAAAGAGGAGGCAATATAGTCAGACCTAACCTTTAGGAAGCTGTAATTGAGGCAGGAGGTTCCATCAGGAGACTTTCTATAAATGAGATGAGAAGTGAAGACGACCTGAATGAGGGTGTTAGCAACGAGAATGAAAAGAAGGAGAACAGTGTAAGACGGGTTGTGGAGAAAGAAATGACAAGATGATGCGGATTAGATATGTGTGGTAATTAATATGAAAGACTACAATTCTAATGATAAAAGTACATTTCTTTTCCAAAGAAAATCAAATAGAAAAGCCTTACTCTGCTCCCAAAATTGACAGATTAAAACTTGGGGAAGATGGGAATAAATAAAATAAATAAAAATAAATAAATCCAAGTGGGAGGCCATGTGGTACAGGGAATAGAGAACTGGTCTTGAAGCAAGGAGACTTGGATTCAAGCCTGATCACTTGTGCAGTCTGTATGTGTGACCTTGGGCAAGCTTTTTCTCTTCTTAGTACTTCAGACAGCTCTAAAACCCTTAGGTTGAAGGAGTGCTGACTTGCAACCTAGAAGTACCCTATACTAATGAAATCACAGGTCTAATGCCCATCCCCTAAATTCAAGTTGCAGAATTACAGCATGAGTTTGAGAATATTCTAATCAAAACACACTGATGATACATTTCTACCAGTTATTTTTGGTAGAGTGTCATATTTGTTTTTGAACTAAACGTTTCTCAAAGCAAGGATTGTGTATCTTATCTCTGTACATTTTTAGATAAACATGACCTGTTTTCCCCACCTCTTCCCATTTTAAGGAGATACTCTGTCTTTTCTTGGGGTACAGTCTATCAAAATAGGCTATCATATCTGTCAGCAACAATGACGCCTGAGTTTGCCAGACAAGCACTGCAGAAAAACAGGAAAGAATCTCATTTAGAGATATGATAGCTCCCTAGAAGACTGTTTGCAGTCTTCATATCTTGTCTATGGATGACTGAGGCCATCCAAGTTTACTTTCTTTTGGAGAGGAGAAGGAAAAGGAAGGGGCGGCAGCCAAGAGAGGAGGAGGTGAGTTACCCAGTTAGCATTCAGCCAGCTGCATCTGCTCACAGGATTGTGCTCGTCCTTTGTTGCCAAAGAAGACCATGCCATCAGAGAAATGATGACATGACTTGCACTTGACTTTGTTTCAAATGAGGGAGGGCTGTGCAGGTCACCAGCCTCACTTCTCCTTCAGAGCCTTCTGAATCCAGTGACCAGATATTCCTCAGGATGACTGGAGATGACCCAGGAGTTCAGGGACTGGTCTGAGGGGTCAAATTGTAAAGGGTGGTGGTCGACAAGATTAATTTGACTCTTCTGAATGTGGATCTGAGCCTCCCTTTGCCCCTGTCATCGAGGAAGTACATCTCAGGAAGATAAAATTCTTTCATTTTTCTCAGAGTATCTGGGAATACATGGCTTGAATGATGATCATTTCATGTATGTGCCATGCTGGTGCTGAAAAGGGATGTCTTCTGGCCTGTAGTTGTCCTCGTCTACCAGGTGGCATGTTCCTGAATCCTCTTCCAATTGAGGATGTGGTCAATGCTTCCTGTCCTTGATTTATCCTTGGGTGGTGAGTAGATAGCCCTTTCTAGAGAGGTTATCCTAAGATAATTTGAGCATCAAGAATCATAAAGTCAGATCAGTTTGGAAGGATCTTAGGAGTGCATGGAGATTTGCTGAATAACAGTGGTTAGGTTCTGATATAAGAATTTAAAAGAGGGACATCTGTTATACTTTTTCTATTTTCCTCCTTTTCTTTTTTCCCTTCTTCCCCCCTTCTATTATAATATGTGTGAGAGAGAAAGTGATAGAAAAAGGTGGGTTGGTCATATGATGACAGTGAGAGTTAATAGATGGACCACCTAAGTACCCCACTGATATCCTAATAATGTTGAAGAAGAAGGGATATGGGAAGGGAATGAATTGTAATACAATGGGCTACCTTAGTGAAAAAAATATCAACCACCCCTAATGATACCAATGATACTTTCCCTCTTTATATACTTGATAATCTAGCTAATCTTGTACTTGAGGGTAGGAGTGGCCTCTAATTTTCTCTTTGTATCACAAGCACTTAGCATTATGCCTTCTACATGGTAGGAATTTTATACATGTTTGTTGTTCAGTTAAATTCACTCAGATTTTACATGATACTTCAAGGCTTACAAAATACTTCCCTTACAACAACCCTATGAGGTAGCAAGGGCTAATATTATTGCCTCAATTTTACAGATGAGGCTCAGAGGTAAGTAAAAGGACTGGCTTAGAGTTGAGATTTGAATCTCATCTCCCCTTACTCCAAAGCTAGTGCTTTTCCCCCACCACTGCCTCTCCTAAATCATAGCATATTCATGAGCTGGCAAGAGGTCTGTGACAAAAATTGGCAAGATTTGCTCCATGGTCCCTGGGGGTTTGGTAACTGCTGTTGCAAGCTCAAAAGTCAATGTTCTTCACAGAGAGCTGAGTTAGCAGTTCTATATTGTTGAGGTTCATAGTTCTTCTCCTGTGGGGAGCTTCTCTATCAAAACCCCATGCTGGTGTGTAGTTCCCCCTGTGACTAGACTGGAGGCTGATGGGACAGACAGTCATCCACCAATTAAGTGCCAATCTTATTCTCTTCCATATATCCAAGTGTGACGATTCTCTGTCCTTAGGAGATATCCAGAAATTTCTTTTTTTGTCTTATTTTGTCTCATGGTGTTTTTTCCCTGTCCTTAGAATGTCCTCCCTCCTCCCTTTGTCCAGTGTGAAAAATTATCTACCCAGTTTTTAAAGTCTGATTCAAAATTTACCTCTTCTGTGGTAGCTTCCCCAGTTCTGCCTGTTGGTAATGACCTTTGCCCTCTAACCTCACATACCATTTTTTGGGGGAAGGAGGGACCTCTGATGTGCTTATTTTGTGTAACTGTATACTGCATTTATCTACCTGTAAACTCTAAAAAGTCAGGGACCATATGTATCATCTACATTTTATATTTCTCCAAAATGCTAAACATTTCCCCACGTTTGTTGAAATGATATCCATTTGCTTGTTGAAGTCCCAGATCAAAAGCTGTAGAGCACTTATAGTAACTTTGTGAATCTCCATATTACCAACTTAATTTAGAGTGGAAATTAACAAGGCAATTTACTGAACTTCACAGTTTGTCTGCCACCACAATTATTGTGGGGCCTCTTCAGTGCCCATTGAAGACATTTTCTGTGGCTTTATAAGTTTGTCTGCACTCTGAAGCCTGAAAACCAACCACCAAGAAGGATCCTTTACTTCACTCTACTCTCCAAAAAGAAGCACAGAACTTAGCTCACCAATATCTTATAATAGATGGAGTACTAGACTTGGAATCTGGAAAATCTGAGTTTAAATCCAGCCTCAGACACTTCCTAGCTGTGTGACTTTGGGCAAGTCTGAGTCTCAGTTTCCCCATCTGTAGAACGGGATAGTAACAGCACCTACCTCCTGGGGCTATTGTGAGAATCAAATAGGTATATAAAGCCCTTAGCAAATGTTAAGGTGTTCTGAGGGTTAACTATTATTGTTGTCTTAAGGCTGAAATGAGCCAATAATACACATAAAGTATTAATATAAATGTCACTTTTATTATCTCTACCATTCCCTAATGTGACAGGTGGTTCAGAAACCTGTTCAGATTCTCCTTTCTGGTGATTTCTCTCTTTCTTGCCACCTACTTGATTACTCTCATCTCACAGGTGGTTAGGAACCCACCACTGTTTCCTTATTACCAGGTGTTTGTTGCTTTGTCTCCCTCCCAACTGTGATAGATGTCTAAAAAGGAAGTCAGAATTAGCCTCAGGTTGAAATGATGGGTTGTATTTTCTTAGACTAAATCACCCATTTCTAGCTTTATAGAGAATTATTCTGTCTGGAAGTACCTTGGTCCTGATCCATAAATAAAAATGGCTTTTGTTGGATGTTTATCAAGCACCCAGGCTACGTCAAGAATGGCAGTAGATGCCAAAAGACTTACCAAGAATGCAATAAATGTGATTCCTCTTCTCAGAACTTTATCTTCCTGGACATTGGCCCAGCTCCCTGGGACTTTGTTCTCTTTCTGTTTTGTTTACTGTGTTGTAACCCTTTTTTAGAAAGTGAGCTCCTTGAGAGCAGGATCTATGACTTTTCTACTTGTATCATAATAGTTCTGTGTTTTCATAATGGTAAGCATGTAAGTACTTGGTTATTCATTCATTCATTGTGAAACTTCTGCTGTTCAGGTGCCCAACTCTTGGTGACCCTATCTGAGGTTGAGTAGTTTGCCATTTCCTTCTCCAGTTAATTTTACAGATGAGGAAACTGAGACAAACAGGGTGAAGTGACTTGCCCAGGGTCACACAGCTTGATGTCTGAGGTCACATTTGAATTCAGGTCTTCCTGACTCCATTCACTGCACCACCTAGCTGCCCAGCCTTATTGGTAAACAGCATTTGTCAGTTGTCCATTTTGCAATTTAAAACCCTTCTGGGGAATTCTGAGTCTTAGCTGTCTTTTTCTCTCAGTCTTTGCTTAATTTATTCCTTTATCTTATTTGCCTTCTGGTTTATCAACCCACACTTCAGTCTTGTCCTGTTCTATCTCTGATTTGGGCTCTCACTCCCTTGCCTACTTTGTGACTCCTACTGTTTCATGGGCAAGTGTTTATCACACTTATTTACCAGTAAAAGTGAGGAGGCAGCATGATACATTGATGAGTAGGCTGGCTTGGGTGTTCCTTCCTCTGACCCATCCAAGCTGCGTGACTCTTGGTAAGTCTTAGCCCAGGGGTCTTAGCCTTAACCACATCGCAGAGATAGCTATAGACTTCCTCTGGTACAGTGAAATGGGAGTTCCATTGTCTATCCTTACAACATGATTTGGATCAGCTAGGTAACATGGTGAGTGGAGCACTGGGTCTGGGATCAGGAAGACTAAGATTTAATCCAGCTTCATATACTTACTAGTTGTGTGCCTTGGACAAGTCACAACCTCTGTTTGCCTCAGTTTTCTCAACTATAAAATGGGGATAATAATAGACTCTAACTCTTAGAGAGATAGTATTTATCAAGTGCTTGGAAGAGTATCTGGAATACAGGAGGTGTTATATAATATGTCATTTATGTTAATTTATATTAATTATGTTACGTTAAATTTATGTTAAATACGTTAATTATGATGGTGATGGTGATGATAATGAGAAGGAGCCTCTACCTTGGGCTGTTGTCAGTCAACATTTATTAAGCGCTTTGTATGTATCAGGCATTGCACTAAGCTGTCATAATAAAAGGGCAAAAATCATCCCTTCTTTAAAGTATGAACATTTATTCACAGGATCATTGTTTACTCTGACCAAGTTCTAACTCCGGTCCTCTTTGAATTTTTTTTCTCTCAGAAATCTGACCATGTTTGCCTTTGTAGATCAAAACCTTTGACTTTGAACTCTGAGTCTACAGACAGTTCCACAGAATTCTGGACCTATTGATCACACTCATTCTCTGATCCCTTCCCTGGTTCAGGACAAAAGTCCACATACCCACCTTTTATTAAACTGCTACTATGCCCAGTGAAGATACAACTAGAAATAAAAATGAAGAGATAAGATGTTCTCTTTTGTTTGATTGATAACTAGATGTATGATTCATTTTATGGAGTAGCTGTTCTTCAGAAAGTTGGCTATACAAAGAATTTCTTCAAATTGAATAACTTTCCCCCACAGATTTCCACTATAAAATTGGAAGTGCTTTCTTGAAGTAAAATCCTTGAATTATAAACTCTGTGTAATTTTCTATCTTTTTATCCCTAGTGCCAAACACAGTACTTTGTACATAAGAAGAGCTTAACCAGTTTTTGTTCATGAAATTGAACTGGGAAAAAGATGTTGGCTAACCAGCACAGGATGAATCACATCATAGGTTTGCAGCAAAAAGTTTAAAATTGTATCTTTAAAGGGAGGATGACTAGTTTTCAGAGAAAATACAGATAATAGTTTAAATCATAACTTACAATTATCATACATCTATAGCTGGGAGAGATCTTGCCTTTTTCCCTTTTTCAGCCTTTAAGGGAGATGGGGAGGAGGGTCCCCCTCCAAGCGAACCATTAGAGAGGCTTCATGGCCTAATACATAATGTGTCGAACTTGGTTGGAGGCCAGAACACCTGGGCTCCAATTCAACTTCTGACACCTATTAGTTCTGTGACCAAGATGAGGCCACTTAACCCCTCTAGGTCTTTATTTCCTTTTCTCCAAAATGAGGATAATTATACCTACAATAGCTGCTTCGTGGGATTGTTACTAGTGGATAGGAGGGCGGAGATTGGCAAGGTCGTTTATTTCTTTTCTGAACCTCAATTTTATAGTCTATAAAGTGGTATAGTAAAATGGGCTCTACTTATCCCATAGGACTCCTGTGAGCATTACATAAAATAATGTATGTGGAAAGCTTTGTAAACTTTAAAGCTCTGTATAAATGTCATTTATTGTATATTTACTTATTATTATTATAAGATGTTTGTCTACTCCATTTGCTGATACCAAATACCTATTCTAATTCCTAAAACAGGGCTCTGCTCAGAATAGATATTTAATAAATGATTAAGAAATTAAATGGAGTTGGCCAAGGCCATATAACAAATAAGGAGGTAGTAGGACTCAAACTTGGGTTTTCCTGCTTTTCTAGTGCTCTTTCCACTTTGCCTCTGAAACTGATTTGCTCATATTTCCTTCCCAAGATGCTTTGACATTCCTGTGCCTCCCTTCAGGCTGTTTCTGTCACCTGGAATGTCCCCCCTCTTCCTCCCTCCTTTATCCCTTCCTTTTGAAATTTCACACATCTTTTTAAGGACAAGTTCAATTCCTTCCTCCTCTATGAAGATTCTTCTGAGTATTTCATCTCTCTCTCTCTTCCTCTCTGCCTTTCTTTGTATCTTTGTCTTTCTGTCTGTCTCTATCTCTCTGTCTCTGTCTCTCTGGGTGTGTCTCTCTGTCTTTGTCTCTCCTCTGAATCCATCACACTCATTGTCGATGTTCCTGGATAGTATATGTACTACATTGTGACTTATCTTGTATGGTTATCTATTGTACTGCCATCTAATTCTTGTACTGTCACATAACTTTTCCTGTGTTTGTGCCTTGTCTTCCCATCTTGACTATAATTTCTTTGAAAACAAAGATCCTTGGTTATATCTCTTTGTAACCACAGTATCTATTATGGGTGATAGAAGACTTTACCCATAGTGGCTGTTCCATTAATAGTGGTCGATGGGTTGATTCTGACCTTGACTGCAACTCAGGTCTGGTTTTGCATCCCAAATATGGATGTGGTTCCTTCTCTCATCCTGTTGCCTCATCATAACTATACCCTAGTTGTGGTCTGCCAAGGCTCCTTCCCAGGTCCCATGTGCTATTCATGGGATATAGCCTTGTGTCTTGATAAATGGATGTGGATCGAATGATTAAAAGCACTGTATTTGGAGTCAGGAAAGACCCAAGATCAATTCCTAACCCAGACATTTATAAGCTGAATGACCATGTGCAAAATTCATTAACCTTTCAGCCTATTTTCTCCTCTATAAAATAGAGTAATACTATCTTTAGCATCTATCACACAGGACTATTGTGAGGATAAAATGAGATTGAATGTGTACAAAACAATGAAAACTTTAAAGTGCTTATAAACATAAACTATGATGATGAGGGTGATGCTATATGTTTCACATCTCTATGATGTGTATATACACCCTCAAGGAGGAAGCTATCTTGTATAGTAATTGCCAGGTAAATAAAAACCTCACATCTCAAAGTCTAATTGAAGCCTCTTTCTTTTCCAATCCATTCTACGCACTGCTGCCAATGTGTACAAAACACGTATCTGGACTCAGAGATGTGCTAAAGCCAGCTCAGCTTGGCTTGTGAAAGTCATTTGTTAAATTTTTGGTGTGAACATTTGCACCTTGGAAATAGGTAAATACTGAAAATCAGGGTTCGATTTATTATTTTGCTTATTGTTTAGACTTAAGTGTTGAAGAAAACGTTAACAATACAGATTAAGTACTAAACTGTCTCCTGTTACATAGATAGATAGATGCAGGTGTAAAGCTATATAGATATTTTGAAGAGCTGTTAAATATTAGTTGCATACTCCTGGATCAGACTGTGTCTTTCTCTTACTCAAAAATCTTCCTTGGCTACCCTATTGCCTCTAGGATATAAAACCTAAGCCTGATACTTCGGTCCTTCCACCATATAGCTCCCACCCTAATCTTCAATCTTTTCTCATTATTCTCTTTAACCCACTCTCTATTACAATTAAATTGTCCTTTTTTTTTGGTGTTTCCAGTACATGATAATATATCTTCCACCTGAAAATTGGCCTAAATCATTTCCTTCCTAATGTCCTTCTCTTTCAACTCACAGCTCAGGTAGCACCTAATGCACGAGGCCTTTTCTAATTCATGTTGATTCTTCTCCAGTGAAATCAAGTTTGCATTTACTCCTTTGTGTTATTTTCCTCCAGTAGAATGGAAACTCCTTGAGGGAAGGGTCCATATCATTGCTGTTTTATATTTGCTGAATTTAATTGAATCATAGACCACTTCCAACAGTGCCACTGGGTTTCTATCTCCCATACAACATTGCATCTTGGCTATAGATGAGAAGATACCCGGTAAGGGAATGTGTAGACCACTTGTTTTCTTGTCAACTTCCCTAGGAGGGTCAATCTTCCAGTAACGTGCACTATTACCACAGTCAGGGAGGCAGGACATTTAATCTATGGGGACAGGAAAGCAGTAGTTGGTGCCAAGAGCCCTAATGATGACATCAGCTTTTCTTTCACTTTATAGGCAGCAAAGAAAATCTACCAAACAAAAAAAAAACCTAAAAAATCAAAAGCCGGAACTTCTGGGCTAGTGTTGGAATCAGGTCCATTTTACTGCAGTTACAGAATTGGATATCTTGGGAAAGGAGAAGAGAAGAGATTCAGGTGACATCTTTAGAGCAGAGTGGTAACACTGCAGGATTCTAAAATTTCTCTGGGTCGAATATGTTTCCTTCCTACTCCCATGGTTCTGTGGCCCTGATCTTCTTATGCTTATATTAGGAGCTTTGACTGACCAAAGGTTGACTAATGAGCATATCTTTACCTTGAAAAACATCTGCATAATAAATTACATCTCATGCTAATATGACTATATTCTTTTTCTTTTAGTTGTCTTAGCAAGGAACATAAAGCAAGTTTAAACTGTCTTCTTCTTTTGGAGGACAAATACATAGTGATTTCAGATTATATTATTGAAATGTGTGCATTCACTGTCTTTTGTCAATCATTATTTCAGAAGTTCATCTGTCTTTGGACTTTATGCATAGCCAATGCTATGGGAAGGTTACACTTAGAGGCTCACTGAACTATTTTGAAATAAAATCTTCATGACAAATCTGACCCTTGGCATTTGGAAAGCGTGTGTTCCAAGAGGTTTTTGAACTAGAGGGTATGAGATTATGGGCATGAGCCTTTGTGGATTGTTAATGAGAAAGCTTTGTCAAAAGTTTGGGAGGGGGGGAAGCCCATGAAATCCAACTCCCCACTTAAGCTATTTGAGAGACCATAAATGTGGTAAGCCATTTCATTCAGCAACCCAGATGAGTTTAGTATCATATTTGCATCTTAGGAAACTGAATGACAATGCCATCGACATTTAAACTGTGGGCACAAAATACTTGTCAAACACTAATTGCAGCCTTCTCAGACTCCTGTATTACTAACCTCATTATTAAAACAACTGCCTGAATGGTAACAGAAGAGAGAGAGTCCGTTTACCAAAATACTTCATGAAAAGGTACAATTGTGCTTAAAAGAAATTTGAATTTGTGAGCTATTCGCAGTTTCTAAAGAAAAATATTTGACCTGAGCCAAGAGACTCATTGGTGAATGCTTGGCAATGGTATAGGATAGCCAGTTCCCATATTTTATATTTAACACTTTTTCTAGGCAGCCAGAGAGCTCCACGGAGGCGTTGAGGGCAACATTCCAACTGACATTGGTTGGGGCGGGGGTGGAGAATGACACATCTTTGAATGTATGATTTGGGGTTGATTGTTTGGTGCAGATAGCAGGGGTAAGAGGAGAGTAGGAAAAGGCAAACAGCCATAAGGGTTGGCTTCCTCAGGGAGAGCTTTACTGAGGACTTGAGCTGAGCCTTAGAAGATAATTAAGGCATGAAGAAATAGGGAAAAAAGGATGTTGAAGAATTTGCTAGAGATAGCTGGATGGTGTAGTGGATAGAATCCTGGATCTGGATTAAGGAAAATCTTTGTTTGGATTCCATCTCAGGTATATAACAGCTGTGTGACCTTGGACAAGTTATTTAACCACCCCCAACACTTTAGCTTCCTGATGTGTTTGAAATAGCTAGGTGGAAGGTAAGCAGAGTATTAGGCTTAAAGTCAAGAAGACTTGAGTTTAAATCTTGCCTTAGACTTTTACCAGCTGGGTAGCCTTTTGTTCAGTAAGACATCTTAAACTCAACATGTCCCAAACAGAACTCATTATCTTTCCCCCTAAATTTTTCCCACCTCTTACCTTCCTTTACTGTAGAAACACCATCCTCCCAGTCTCTCCAGCTCCTCAATGTATCTCACCCTCCCTGCCCCTCCCCACCATATCCAATCTATCGCCACACCTGCAGATTTCATCTTTGCATTGTCTCTTGAATAGGCACCCCTCCCTCCTTTGACACTAGCATCACTCTAGAACAGGCCCTCATCACCTCAAACCTGGATTATTGCAATAGCCTGGTAGTGATTTGCCTGCCCCAAGTTTCTCCCTGATCCAATCTATTCTCCATTCAGCCACTAAAATGAATTTTCTAAAACATGACAGATCATATCTTTCCCTACTCAATAAACTCCAGTGGCTTCCTATTGCCTCCAGGAACAAATACAGAATGTTCTGTTTGGCATTCAAAGCCCTTTACCACCTTTCCTAACTTTCTAGTCCAATTCATGCCCAAATTAAGACATCACCCTCATGATGTCATTGCTTCTCTGAGAACAAGGACAAATAATAGCAGTCTTCTTACAACTTCTCCCCAACTCATGTTACCTTGATCCAGTGACACTGGACTCCTGACTGTTTGATGAACAAGACGCTGTGCCTCTTGATGGGAGACCTCCGGGGGCTCACACCATTTTTTTCCCCCTTTACAAAGGCACAAGAGGCTTCTGTACCTTCTGTCTGGTTGTCCCCTGTGCCTGGAATGTTCTCCTTGCACTGCTCTGACTACAGACCTCCCTGGCTTCCTTTAAGTCCCAACCAAAGTCCCACCTTCTACAGAAAATCTTTGAAAAGCCCTCTTAAGTCCAGTGCTTTCCTTCTTTTCATTATTTTCTATTTAACCTGTTTACAGCTTGATATAAATGTATATGCATATGATATGTATATGAATATGTCTACATCTATGTATATATGTATTTGTTTTCATGTTGTCTCCCCAATTAGATTGTGAGCTGCTTGAGGGCAGGGAGTACCTTTGGCCTCTTTTTGTATCTCCAGTGCTCACCACAGTGCCTGGCACATGGTAGGTACTAAATAAATGTTTATTGAACTGAATTAAAAAAAAAAAACGGCAGCCTTGGACCACATGGTTTCTAACATTTCCTCTTAGCTCTAAATCTATGTCATAAGAGATGGTTTCCTCTGAGAATTCCCTAATTTTCTTCAAAATGAACTTTAAGTGCTACCTCTTACTGGAGGCCTATCCTGATTTCTCTATTTTTCAGTGCCATCCACCTGGAAATTATTTTATATGTACTTTTTATATTTTCCACTTCAGTGTATAATATATACATATATATATATATAATTTCTCTGTCCCCCTCACCAATATTCTTGAGGCAGAAATTGTTTCATTTTTACTTTTTAATAAAAATTTATTTATTTAACTTTTTACATTCATTTTCACAAAATTTTGAGTTCCAAATTTTCTTCCCTTTTCTCCCCTCCCCCCACCCCAATACACCAAGCATTCTAATTTCCCCTATCATCAATCTGCCCTCTCTTCTATCATCCCTCCCTTCTCTTGTCCCCATCTTCTCTTTTGTCCTGTAGGGCCAGATGACTTTCTATTCCCCATTAACTGTATTTCTTATTTCCTAGTAGCAACAACAATACTAAACAGTTGTTCCTAAAACTTTGAGTTCCAAATTCTCCCCATCCCTCCCTCCCCACCCATTCCCTTTGGGAAGGCAGGCAATTCAATATAGACCCTATCTGTGAAGTTTTGCAAATGACTTCGATAATAGTCGTGTTGTGTAAGACTAACTGTATTTCCCTCCATCCTATCCTGCCCCCCCATTGTTTCTATTCTATATTTTGATCTTGTCCCTCCCTGAGTGTTGACTTCAAATTGCTCCCTCCTCCCATTACCCTCCCTCCCATCATCCCCCCCTTGCTTATCTCCTTCTCCCCCACTTTCCTGTATTGTAAGATAGGTTTTCATACCAAAATGAGTGTGCATTTTATTCTTTCCTTTAATCGAATGTGATGAGAGTAGACTTCTTGTTTTTTTCTCAGCTCTCCTCTTTTTCCCTCCACTAAAAAGTCTCCTGCTTGCCTCTTGAAAGAGATATAATTTACCCCATTCCATTTCACCCTCTTTCCTCCCACTACATTTCTCTCTCACCATTTGCCTTAATTTCTTTTAAGATATGGTCCCATCCTATTCAACTCACTTTGTGCTCTCTGTCTCTGTATGTGCATGCATGTATGTATGTATGTGTGCATGCATGTGTGTACGTGTGTGTGTGTATGTGTGTGTGTGGTCCCACCAATTCCCCAGATACTGAAAAGTTTTAAGAGTAACAAATATTGTCTTTCCATGTAGGAATGTAAACAGTTCACCTTTGGTAAGTCCCTTATGACTTCTCTTTGCTGTTTACCTTTTCATGCTTCTTCTCATTCTTGTGTTTGAAAGTCAAATTTTCTTTTCATCTCTGGTCTTTTCATTAAGAATGATTGAAAGTCCTCTGTTTCATTGAAAGACCATATTTTCCCCTGAAGTATTATACTCAGTTTACCTGGGTAGGTGATTCTTGGTTTGAGTCCTAGTTCCTTTGCCTTCTGGAATATCCTATTCCACACCCTTCGATCCCTTAATGTAGAAGCTGGTAGATCTTGAGTTATCCTGATTGTATTTCCACAATACTGGAATTGTTTCTTTCTAGCTGCTTGCAAGATTTTTTCCTTGAGCTGGGAGTTCTGGAATTTGGCCACAATGTTCCTAGGAGTTTCTCTTTTTGGATCTCTTTCATTGATGGATTCTTTCAATACTTATTTTGCCCTCTGGTTCTAGAATATCAGGGCAGTTTTCCTCGATAATTTCATGGAGGATGATGTCTAGGCTCTTTTTTTGATCATGAGTTTCAGGTAGACCCATAATTTTTAAATTGTCTCTCCTGGATCTATTTTCCAGGTCAGTTGTTTTTCCCATGAGATATTTCACATTCTCTTCCATTTTTTCATTCTTTTGGTTTTGTTTGGTGATTTCTTGGTTTCTCAGAAAGTCATTAGACTCCATCTGTTCCATTCTAATTTTGAGAGAACTATTCTCTTCAGTGAGCTTTTGAACCTCTTTTTCCATTTGGCTAATTCTGCTTTTGAAAGCATTCTTCTCCTCATTGGCTTTTTGAACCTCTTTTGCCAATTGAGTGAGCCTATTTTTCAAGGTGTTATTTTCTTCAGCATTTTTTTGGGTCTCCTTTAGCAAGGTATTGACCCATTTTTCATGTTTTTCTTGTATCTGTCTCATTTCTCTTCCCAGTTTTTCCTCCACCTGTCTAACTTGCTTTTCAAAATCCTTTTTGAGCTCTTCCATGGCCTGAGCCCACCGGACATCCACCTGGGACTTCCACGTCTTTCTCTGATGCTAAGAATAGTTCCTCATCATCAGAATTGAAAGACGGGAACATCTGTACCCCATCAAAGTAGCTTTCTATAGTCTTATTTTTCTTCCCTTTTCTGGAAATTTTCCCAGCCAGTTACTTCATTTTTGAGATTCCTCTGCACCCCCGCCTAGATCCGCCCAGCTAGTGCTTGGGGTCTGAGATTCAAATGGGCTTTCCGCAGCAGGCACAGGTGCTATTCAATGTGAACTTAAGTTCTGGTGCTTGGGTGGAGGCAGGGCCGCCTCCCAAGCTCAGTTCCCTCAGGGGGTTTATTCAGAGGCCTTCGGTAATGGAGCTCCTGCTTGCTCCGTGAGTCCTGGGCCTCTGCCTCTGCCTCTGCCTGTGCCGCTGCCTCCCAAAGGGGCCCAAGCCACAGAGACACCCCACTCCCCTCTCGGCCAGCTCAGACGTCTCTCTCACTGACCTGTAGCTCCTGTGGGCAGAGGGACCTTCCCAGCCGCTGGAGATTTCGTCCCTGAAGCCTGCTTGGATCTCCTCCTCTGGGGCCACGTGGCCAGGGCAGCACAGGGGTGGACTCCACTGTCTGGGGCATGACAGACCCCTGGGGATGGCTCTCCAGGGCTCTCTGGAATGGAAATATTTTCCACTGTGTTTCTGCGCACCTTGCAGTGCTCCAGAATTTGTGGGGAGTTCTTCTTGCAGGAAATATATGGGCTGTGGGTTCAGAGCTAGCATACGTGAGTCTTTCTATTCCGCCATCTTGGCTCCACCCCTGTTTCATTTTTATCTTTGTTTTTCTAGGGCCTTCTGGTTTTATTTAAAGCAAGAATGCCACCGTTGACAAGATTCAGCTTCTCCAGCAATATGTCCATTTGTTGGTCATTGAAAAAGGGTCTCACATGTAGAGCAGTAACAATCACATGAAATTTATTGGTGGTTTACATAATGATGTGATTCTTAGCTCCCTTTGCCTTCTTCCCTGCCATCACTACATAAATAGAAGGGGAACCACACAGGCCTAAGGGGTGTTTTTTTCTCATTTTTCTTTGTTTTATGTGTTGCTATGGCCAAATATACACACACATATATATATACATACATGTATATATATATGTGTATATGCATACATATGTGTGCATGTGTGATATATAAATATAAACATATGTATGTGTATATACATATATGTATGTGTGTGGTAACATCATCATGCAGCCATGTTCCTGATGATGACTCATTCGTTAGGCTATCCTCAGAAAATAGATTTGGTCTGTTGCAAAGATCATACTCAAAGAATTTCAGATCTAGTAGATCCTCCCAGAACTTATTGCTTTAGCTTTTGGGATCCATGGCCGTCTTCACACCCCAATGGATTAGCATAGCAGGACTTGGTGAAGGACTTTGAATTATTTCATTTTTGACTTTCTTGGTTTAAAAAAAAAGAAGAAAGGTGCAACTAATGAAAAGATGGCTTGTAGGTACTCTTTAGAGCCACAAAGAATGAAGTTGGCAGAATGAACTTCATCCCATGTCTGAAAGCTAGAAGAAACAATATTTCATGGAATATTTGGTCATTGTGTATTGCAATACTACTGACAAATAGTAATAAATAATAAATAAGTAATAGAAGCAGATAGGTAGTACAGTGGATGGATTATAGGACCTGGAGTTAGTAAGAACAAAATTCAAATCCTATCTGGGATATTTACTAACTGCTTGACCACGGGTAAGTCATCTAGCTTCTTTCTGCCTTATTTTCCATATCTGTAAAATGGGGATGATAATAACACCTCCCTCCTATGGTTGTGAAGATAACGTGAGATATTTGTAAAGCACTTTGCAAATCTTAAAGCACTATATAAATGCTATTATTGTTGTTACTAAATATGGGGGAAGGGAAAAGGAAAGGAATAAGCATTTATATAGCCCTTACTATGTGCCAAACATTGTGCCGTGTTTTTTAAGCAATTTTTTTTCTTGTTTCGTCCTCTGAAAAACTCTGCAAGATAGGTACTAATATCTTCATTTGAGGATAATTGGTATTATTTTCATTGAGGAAACTGATGCAGACAGAGGTATGATGACTGGCCCTCATCATAGAGCTAGTATCTGAGGCCATATTTGAACTCGGGTCTTCCTGATCCCAAGCCCAGTACTCTATCAACTGCCTCTGTATATGCAAAAAAGATTGCTATGAAAATAATCACAGCTTTTGCACCAACATCAATTCCTGAGGATGAAATGATAGAGAAAGAAGAACATCTAAATTAAATCAACATGTATTTTGGTACTTCATGATTTCAATGCAAAGGTAGGAAAAGATAAGGGAAAAATATATGGGAATGCATGGTTCAGGAAGAAGGTATGAGAAAGGCCAGAGATCTGTAGATTAAACAGAAGCCTCATGTCTTTCATATCATGATCACTTTCTTTGAGAAAAGAATCGGTAGATACCAAACCTAGAGAGCACCAAATAACATCATAAAATGCAAAATAGATTATATTTTAACAGGCAGGAAAAGACTTATTATTGATGTGGGAATTATCACTGAAGCAGCTGTCTGTGTACAGTCAGACTACTGACTTGTCAGAGTTAAGATCAGAATTATTTTTTAAATAAGAAGCAAGAATTATAATAAGAGAAAGATATAATGTATATTTGAAACAACTCTAAACTATTTAAACAAGTGATTGAGAATTAAAAGGGGGAAATGGAAAATAGAAATGACATTGATAGTGGCTGTAATAATTTCATCCAGAAGTTTAACCAAGGTATATTAATTGCCACAGCAAGGAGACAAAAAGAGGCTTAAAAATGACAAACATATGCCATCATATGATTGTAAAAATCTCACAAGGGAGTATGATTATGAGCAGTATGTTATCTAATAAGATGGAGATAAGCAATAGAGGGTCAAACTAGTTTAAAGAAAAGCTTGACAAGATATGTAAACTGATCAAAATCATTTCAAGGGCTTTAAAGGATAAAAATGTAGAGAGAATTATAAACAGAAGAAAAGGAAATGATTTGCAAAAAAAATTACCCTAAAATCTCTTCATCTTAAAGGTTGGTGAAGCTATCACACTTGGACCTTTAACATTATAGTCTCAGATATATTTGTCAAGGAGAGAAAAATGGCACTACAGAGAAAAAAAGATGAGAAAAGCATCTGGACCAAGTAAATATTCAGAAAATTTGTGCTGATGGTGCTACCATTGTGCTAGGTTGAAGGCTCAACATACAAGGTAATTGAAGAAGGGGAAGATAGCAAAGCCGTGAAAATCTTGAATTTAACTAATGATGGAAAAAGACTACTAGAACATCAACAACTTTCAACCTGTGTGCTTACTTTTCCATACAAAAATCTTAAGGGAGTCATCAATACATGAAAAGAGGTCACCAGTAATGGGAAAATTGGAAGGGAACAAGTAAGTTTTCGTAAGAATATATATTCAACATCATTGCTATTTCATGGTTAACTGAAAGATATAAAGAATATAGAATCTCATTGGGTTTATTGTTGATTATAAAATAGCATTTGGTTTTAATAAAATGAAACGCTGCCTTACAAGCTCTCATAGAACAATGGGTCCCTCATATATACATCAAAATGATTCAGGATTCCTTGAGCCAGGTGTAGTGGTACAAGCCTGTATACAGGCCCTGCTAGAGGGGTGTTCTAAGCTAGAGGAGGGCTAAAACTGGTTAAAATAATGGGATATGGCAAGGGTAAAGGATGAGAGATGAATAACCCTCCTCTGGTCTCCTCACAATGTTAGAGGACAGCAAGTATGCTAGGTGGTCCCTTTGTGATAAACTTATGGGAAGTTGTGATTAGGAGGGCATAGGAGGGGTATGGATAGGTTGCCACCTGCTATATCGGAAGGAACTTTTAAATAGATGAGATCACAGATCTGGTTTTGTATTTGAATATCCAGAGTATCCATGTTAAAAGGCTTACTAAATGGTATGTCTCCATTCACCTGAGAAGATGTGTCCTCTCTTCAACACTTGGGAAATAGTAGGAGATACTGTTGGATAGAGAAGGCTCACTTTGTGGGGGGCCATCAAAGTCAACAATTCTATAGATTTTGACTTTAGTTTATTCTCATATCATATACCTGTCCAAATAAATACCTGCCCAAAGAGGCAGTGTCTGTGGCTGATTGATTGACAAGCAAGTAAGGATCAGGGAGGTTTAAACAATGACTGATAAACTTTCCAGCAAAAATAACTGATTAAAAAAAATGCTTGCAACTACAGTTACCCTAATTGCAATTATCTCTTACACAGATAATTGTGTGGAGTGTGGGGGCTACCATAAATAGCAGAATGGATACAGAATTCAGAAGGCAGACAGTAGGTGCCTTATTGCTAGCGCAGTATCTGAGTATAGAAGTCCTACTGTAAGCTTCCTAAAGGATCTGAAATTTCAAGGAAATGTCAAATTCTGGAATAGTTTTGTTATGTTAAATGGGAATAACACCTCTGACAAGAATTTTTTGACTCCTATGAACCAGAATTTAAACCATGCTGGGCATCTGGAATCTTCCTTGCTGCAGAGAAGAATACACCTCCACTAGCAAATAATTCTGCAAGGAAAAGACTGCCATTTTGCTGAGTCAACAACAGGATTCAATTTCAGTTTCAAAAAAGCTCCAAGTCCTCCCACATCCTCCCAAGCAGAATTAGAGCAAGGCATCTGTTGGTACTGATGAAGGTCTGACATTATTTTTGAAGAAGTTATAAAAATAGATGGTGCTTTGAACCTGTTATACTCTTACCTATTTTGTTAGAGGCAACAGTGAGGGAAATGACAAGTTGTCTTTTGCCCTGAAACCAAGGTCTGCCAATATGATAAAGTCATAAGTAAAGTGTGAGACCCTCACCTAGACTCCTTGGTGTTGTTAAGTTCTGGTCTCACCAATGATCCATACTGCCCACCTTTAATAGGATTATCATTTTATTGAAGAAAGGTGGATTCTCCAAACCATAGGCTAGTGGGCAATAGTAAACTAGTCAATACCTTTGATTCCTGCCAAAGTTCTAGACCTTATTATTAAAGGCATTGTTTGTGAGAACTTAGGAAAGGAAGTGGTTTTCTAAGAACCAATGTGGCTTCATCAAGATCAAGTTATACTTGGTTAATCTCACTTCTTTTATTGTATTATTAGGCCCGCAAATTGATGAACTAAGCCCCAGTACATGGGGAAACAGTCACATAAATGCATTGCTGGTGGAGCATGAAATACTTCTGCCATTTTGTAAAAAAAAAAAACAAACAAAAAAACATTTTGAGATTGTATAAGAAGAGCTGCCAAATGGTATGCATACTCTGATGCAACAAAGGGGTAATCTACAGGAAAAAAGGACATACTAGATAGATCCTGTCTGTTTGAAAATATTCATAGCAGCATTATATGTAATAAAAAGTAGAAAATAAACTATTAACCCAGCAAATGGCAAATAACTATACAAGCTTATGAATATTCTAGAATATTATTGTACTGTAAAGAATGATAAATATGAGGGATTCTGAGAAGATGTGTGATGTCAACAAAGTTGTTGAAGTTTCCTCAGTTCGAGTTGTATGAAAATTGGTTGAAAGAACTAGGGATCTTTAATCTGGAGAAGAAAAATCTCAGGGAGTGGGGCATGATAGTTGTCTGCAAGCATTTGGAGGGCTGTCATGTGGAAGAGGGATTAGATTTATTCTGTGTGGCTCCAGAGGGCTGTGGGTGGAAGTTGCAAAGAGACAAATTTAAGCGTGATGTCAGGAAAAACTTTCCAACCATTAAAGATACCCAAAAGTGTATTGAGCTGCTTCAGGATATGGTGCTTCTGAGAAGAGCTTAGATGAGCACTAGTCAGGAATGTTATGGACACGACTCCTTTTGGATGTGGCTTAGAATATATGGCTTCCAAGATCCCTTTTACCTCTCAGATTCTGTGAATCTGTATTCACAGAGCAACATACAAAACTACAATTGTTAATCAACCAGTATTTATCAAGTACACGCTACTCTATAAAGGAAGACAACGTTAAAAAGTCATAGAAAATATATCAGAAACAATGGACAACTGTGAGACTAACTTGCTAAAATTAAAACACTTCCATTTCCTTTATCTTTAGTAAATGGTCAATTTTAGAATGCAAAGTTGCTTGCAATATTCTTTTGTGCTGTTTCGTTTGATTGAATATTCTTTTTTTGTTGTGATGTATATAATTAGGTTTAATAACAAAGTAAAAGAAGAATATGTTATATGATAAATATGTATAAATTACATATCTCTATATATGTGAATTTACACATACATACATATGTATACATAGCTACACATGCATATCAATGACCATCCCGAAATGTGATACCTAGGAAATTACTGTTCCAGAGGGAATCAGACCAGGGTGAAGGGTTGTTATTCAGTCATTTTCAGTCGCTTCCTACTCTTCATGACCCCATTTGGGGCTTTCTTGGCAAAGTTACTGGAATGTTTTGTCATTTCCTTCTCCAGTTCATTTTATGGATGAGGAAATTAAGGCAAACAGGGTTAAATGACTTGCCCAGGGTCACACAGCTAGGAAGTGTCTGAGACCAGATTTGAACTCAGGAAGATGAGTCTTCCTGACTTCAGGCCTGGGTTGTATACATACAAAGGGGGCTTTGGTCCTGTGAATATTAAGGCATATATATCACTTTTCTGCATTGACTAGATATGAAAGACCAGTACATGTTCTACTCAGCAGATTAATCATGCATGGCATTATCTTTAGGTTTGATGTCTCTCCAACTCTATACACAGGTATCCTACACTTGGCATAGTGCCTGCCACATAGTAGGTACTTTACAAATACTTATTTATCCCCGCTCCCATGGGCACTTTTGATAACCCACAGATGTTCTGATTCAATCCTGACGTACAGGCCCCTTTGGGATGGTAGAGCAGACCCCAGGTGATTACTTTGTCCACCTTTGTTATATTTCTACTCTGATGTCTTGTCATCATCTAAAACTCAACCCTCTCTCTTCCTTTCTGTACTAGCATCTTCTCTTGACTCTTATTTTAATCGTATCATCCTCCTCCTAAACTTCTCTGGGCTTCAATTTTCTCATCTGTAAAAGGAAGGGCTGAGAGTAGATGACCTGAAAGGCCCCCTTTCTGTCAAAAATTGTCACCCAAGATGAAACCTCATAGGCATGTTTTCATCTTCTTCCTGCCCCCCATTCTTAATTCAGGCAATCAGCAAGTCCCTTCAAATTCTACTCTTTAAAGAGATACAGTGGATAGAAAACTGTCCTTGGAGCCAAGATGATCTGCATCTATGACATCTCTGACATGCTGGCTTTGTGACCCTGAGTAAGTCACTTAACCTCTTAGTGTCCCAGGAAAACCTCTAAGACTGTAAGTCACAGAGAAAGTGCCTAAATGGATTAGTACATTGAGTTTCCTCATTGAGTTCACAGTACCAATGAAATCACAGATCTAGTCCCCAGAAAAGTATGTCTAACATCCATCCCTTCCTTTTGTTTCCTAATGCTACTGAACAGGTGGAAAGAATAGTCATCTCAGGTGGAAAAAAATATGAGAGCAGGAGTTGAGACATTTGTTCTAGTTCTATTTCTGCTACTAAAATTACTGTGACTTTAGCAAAGCTACCTTTTCTGTTCTCAGTTTTCTTATCTGTAAAATGGAGACCCTGAACTGTGATCACCAAGGCTTCTTGCAGCTCTGAAACACCAATTTTACATCCAGATTTTGGGAGTGGCCACTTAACTGTTCTCCCCCTCCTTCATCCCACACACTGTTGTCATAGTACCCATCCTAAATATAATTTTCTCAAGTTATTGTCCTACTTAGAACCCATCAACAGTTCCCCGTTGACCAACAGAGGATGAACAGCTTAGCCTTATACTTGAGTGCCCTCCTAATTTACCATTACTTATAACTTGTAACCCTTCAGTTGTATTTCCCTTTACTTAGACATATAGTCCATGTTTGTGTGTAGGCAGACCAGTTAGACTCATCTACATGCTGTTGCTTTTTCAGTTGTGTCTGACTTTATGTCACCCCATGAACAAAGTTCATGAGGTTTTCTTGGCAAAGATACTGGAGTGATTTGCCATCTCCTTCTCCAATGTGTCCCCATTTTACAGATAAGGAACTGAAGCAAACAGGGACTAAGTGACTTGCCCAGTAAGTGTCGCAAGCCAGCTTTGAACTTAGAACTTCCTGACTCCAGGCCTTGTGCTCTGTCCATTGTACCACCTAGCTGCCCAAGGCAGATTCCCAAATGCACAGTATTTTTTCTTTGTTTTTCACCTTTGCTCACATCATTCTCTCCTAGAATGATCTCCTCTCTGCCTATCCAACTCTTTCAAGATCACATTTTGTTTCTACCCCTCTCCCTCAATAGCATATATTCTCCATTCATGAAGCTTTTTTGGTACCTCTATAACTCACAACATTCTCTTTCTCTCAGGAACTCCTAACAAAATGAAACTCATTATTTCCCCTCAAACCCAATTCTCTAAATGTAGGTACATTTGTTACCTCCAAATGTAGCTATAGAGGGTATCACTGCCCTTCTAGTTATCCAAGTTTACAACTTGATTTCATTATTGATTTTCTCCTTTCCCTTATGCTATTATGTCCAACTGGCCAAGTATTTGTGTTTCTTCCTCCACATGTCTCACTTCTTTCTTTCCACTCACATGACCAGCACTTTAATCCAGACTCTCATCCCCTCTCACATAGAATAAGTATTATAATGACCAGATTCTAGGCTTCATCATTCACAATCCGTCTTCCATACTGCTGCCAAAATAATTAAATGAATTAACAGATATAAAGTACTTTGCAGATCTTAAATTTCTACATACATAAATGTTTAATATTGTTATTATTATCACTACTGGAACATAAGTCTGAGCATGTCACTTCCTCTGCTCAAGACTCCTTAGTGGCTCCCAATTGCAGAATTTAAATTCTTTTATAATCATCTTCAGACCATTTTTCCAGGTTTATTTTATGTTATTATCCTTCATGCAGAGAATCTCATAGTTTTGGGGTTGGAAAGGATTTTAGTCATTTAGTCCAACCATACATGAAAAGGAATTTCTTCTGTTCCATATCTGACAAGAAGTCCTCTCCTCTCTTCTTGAAGGCTTTCAATTAGGGGGAGCCACCATCTCCTGAGCTAGCCCATTCAGCTTTTGAATAAATCTTATTGTTAGAAAGTTAATTTTGATATTGAGCCTAAAAGTTACCTCTTGGTAAATTCCACCCCTTGTTCTTGTTTCTCCCCTTTGGCTCCATACAGAACAAGTCCTATCCATCTTCCATATGATTGTCCTTAAAATATTTGAACACAGCTATCATACTCCTTGAGTTTTCACTTCCTAAGAATAAACATCCCAATTTCTGTCCATTGTTCTTTATATCATGTGGGCTCAAGGCCCTCCACCCTCCTGAATGCCTTCATGTGGATTGTCTTCAGTTTATCAATGTTTTCTAAAGCTGTGGCATCTGGAATTGGACACAACATTCCCGATGTAGTTTGACCAGGGAAGAGTACAGATGATGCCACCTTTTCCCTCTGGGAAGCTTTGCCTATTTTGGCAAAGTTCAAAATTGAGCCACTTTTTGAATAGCCATATCACATTTCTGTTTCTTGTTGAGTTTACACTATAGCCCACCAAAACACTCAGGTGGTTTTCAAGCAAAGTGTTGTTCATTGCAATCACACAGTCTGATTTATTATAAAATGATTACACTGGTATCATGGAAATTTGAATTTTCTGATATTAAAAATATATACATTCACCAAAACAAACCCAGTATTTAAAGTCCTTCCTTAATACTCCCCTCTACCATGTGTGACCTAGTAGCTACCTGTCTTGACTGTCTCTAATTCTCACTCTCTTTTGCTTCCTTTATCAAAAGAGAGGAGGAAATCAGGAGAGGAAGGAGAAGAGACAGGATGAGAGAGAGAAGGGAGAGGAGAAGGGAGAGAAAGGAAAAATGGATAAAGGAAGAGAGAGGGAGAGGAAAGGTAGATACAGGAAAGGGGGAGAAAACAGAAAAAGGAAAGGAGGAAAGAGGGAGAGGGATAGAGAGAGGGGAGAAAGCAAGAGGTAAGTTGGATAGAAAGAGAGGAGGGGAGAAGCAAAGGAAAAGGGAAGATGGAGGGAGGAGAGGAATAGAGGCAGAGGAGATAAAGGAAAGAAAGAGGGTAGAAAAGAGGAGGAAAGTGTGTAGAAGGAGAGGAAGGGAGAGAGAATGAGAGAAAGAAAGGCAGAATACAGGGAAAAAGATGTGAGAAAGGGAAGGACATAGATGGAGGCAGAGAGAGAGAATAGGTTGAGGGAAAAGGAGAGAAATAGTGAGAAAGAGGGGATAAAGGAAGAATTGGGAGAGAAATGAAGACAGAGAAGGAGGGATAGAAAGAGGGTGAGAGTGGAGGGAAAGAAGAAGAAAGGGGTGCAGAGGGAGAACAGAGAAAGAAGGAGCAAAAGGGAGAGGGAAGAAGGGTAGAGGGAGAAAAGGAAAGAGGGAAAGGGAGCAAAGATAGAAGGAAGTCAAACAAAAGGGAGGGTGGATAGACAGGGAAGTGGAAGAAGAAATGAGGAGTGAGAGGAAGGGAGGAGAATGGAGAGAGAGAGAGAAAGGGAGAATAGAAGGAAAGAAAGGAAGGGGAGGGAAGGGAAGGAAGAGGGGACAAAGGGGAAAGGGAAAGTGAGAAGGAAAGAGGCTAAAGAGAGATAGAGGGAGAGGGAAAAGAGAGCTAGGAGGGAGGGAGAGAGACAGAAAGTAAAAAGGGAGGAAGAGAGAGGGAGGGAGGAGAATATCAAGATATCAGAAAAAGAGACATGAGGTGGGATGGATCACATAGTATGAAGTGGTTAGTCACCTAATTCTTCTCTTTCAATATCTAGGATCTTTCCCTCAACTGTCCTGGTGTGGATGAGTCTTATTCTGGATCAACCCATTCAGGACTGGTCCTGCTTTTGAGTCTGGAGCAATGAGAACCTTGGTAGAGTTCCTGCTGTGTACAATAGGAAAGAACAGGGCAACTGGACTGGGTTGGTCCAAGTTCTAGGGGTGGCCGCAGGCACGTGAGGATTTGTCCACAAACTAGATTTTTGTTTGGACTGTGAAGTTCTCTTGCTTCTTTCAAGGGATGATATCCAGGAGAAAAAAGCTCCTATCTCTCAAGAACAAGAGAGCCTCAAGGGCTGACTCTGGACACACCCTAAAAGCTTTTATACCAAATCTTGTGAGCTCCTGGAGGTAGGGACTCTGCCTTATTTATCTTTGTAGTTCCTTTCTACATTTATTAAATATTTAGAATAAAATTACAATAAATTGGTATTATCAAAGTGAGTTTTTAATTGCTTTGAATGAGTACCTTTTACATTTTCTTGGAAACAGATATTTTTGTACCATCAGTTTTTTTTTTTAATTAAACGTAGATTCTATGATGGCAGTGTTAGTGAAAGGGACCTCAGAAGTCATCTAATCTAACCCCAGCCTCTATTTTGTAGATGATTGAACCAAGGTCGTAAGAAGTTATGTACCCAAGGTCACATAGGGCATGAATGACAGTACTGGAATTCAAACCCAACCATCCTTGAGATTCAGTCCTCTTTCCACTCCACGGCAAGATTAACTGAGCTAAGATATAATTGATAAATTGCACATAATTTCTTTGGCACTGGAAATGTCACTCTTGCCAAAAAGTCTCTCTTACCATTTTCCAAGAAAAGTGACGTGTGGGATAATTATTTTTAGATAAAAAATAATACTGGTGTCATAATTTCAATATATGTAAACCTGCTAAGATTGCATGAGTTTTTTTAATCAGCTCTGATACTGGTGACATATAAATTTAAATGTCGAAATATCTGCCCACTTCTTCCTCAGACTCCTATCTCTTTTTTTACCCTTTGCTTCATTTAGTAATAGAGTAAAATTGTGCTGCTCTTAGGCAACATGATAAAGCAGCTACAATTTTTGGCTTTGGTACCTCTCCTGTCGTACAGCCCCATTTCCGTTTTATACCCAACTTTGTCCTTCTTTTTCCCTCCCCATTCCCCCATTACTTATATTCTCTAAAATGGAGCCCACACAACATCAGCCACACTGTGGAGTAGGCAGAGGTTATCTTTGACATCTTTCCCTTCTACAGACAAGGTCATCTAAAGGCAACCATTACAAATGGTAAAAATTGGAGCAACAAGAACCCTAAATGGAGCAGTGGGGTCTTTGGAGAAAGGTACCACTTTAGATCATGGAGGCAATTGCCTGAGCTTGCCTATCAGAACCATAGCCCATTGACCTTGTTCTTATGGGAGGAAAAGCCAGTGCTTAATGGAGTACCTGGCTCACAGTAGGGGCTTAATAAGTGCTTCTGACTTGACACCAAGAAGCTTTATGTATGGGGGCCAGAGAAGATTGTTAACATAATTTGCTTGATATGATTTGGAGTTTATGGTGTAAAAGAAAAACATAATTCTGCCTTTAAGAAGCAGCTTGATGTTCATTCATTTTGAGGCAGACAGGAATACCTGCAGTAAGGGAGAGAGATGAAAGTGGATCGGACCGAGATTGAATTTATCTAAACTGGGGAGGAGAGAGAGCTGGCACAGGAGGAGATTTATCCAAGGTAAACAAAGAATTTAGTGAGAAAAACACACACACACACATGCCCAGAGCGGCCAAGATTAACTAAAAGCAGAAAACTGACAGAATAATAATTATAACTCACATTTCTCTGGTGCTTATTGGGTTTGCCAAACGCATTCCTTCAACAGCTGTGAGGCAGGAAAATAATCCTTACCTCCTTTCTACACACAAAAAATGAGTTTCAGAGACGCATCCACAGTGTCAAAGTTGAGCTGAATGTCAAGATTCTAATTCATACCAGTGTTCTTGCTGAGGATACATCTAGGACTTTTGAAGGACTAAAATGGACCAATCAACACAGAAAATCAAGTCATCTAGTCAGCATCATGTAGACCTATTTTTGCTGAACTGATGGGCAAAATGCTCGTGGTTCTTTCTGGCTTATAAGAGAAGATAGTCTCATGCTGGCATGCCCAAAGGAGATAGTCTAGAAATAAAAGATCAGAGAGCTGAGAACTGAACCTTGGGTAATAACCTAATTAACTGAACTGGAAGACAGGCTATCAATGGATCATGTTATCATAGATTTAAAACTGGAAGGGACTACAGAGGCCATTGACACATTCTACATATCAGAAAACTGAGGCACAAAGAGGTTTGTGATTTGCTCAGTCACACACCTGATAAATATTGGAGGAAGGATTTGAATTCAGGTCTTACTGACACCAAATCCAACATTCTATCCACTATTCCATGATGAGAGGAGAGGTAGGGGAGAGCACTGTAGAAACTAAGAAATGAGAGAATTTTAGGAAGGAGAAGTGGTTTGAAATATCAAGTGCTTTAAAAAGTAAGAACTGAGCAAAAAATGTTCATTTTGGTAATTGATAAATTTTAGAGTTTTGTTTCATTAGATTATTGGGAAGGGAATAAATCATTTTGTTGGAATTAGAGAGAGAGAATGATGAAGTAGACACTGGGGTTGTAGACTTCTAATTCAAAAATTTCTCTTTTTAAGTGATTCAGGCTACTTAGATTGGGCCCTTTCGCTAGAGGGGGCAAAGAGCAGTAGAATAGCTAATGTGTCCATTAGTGTAGCCCTTCATATCAAAGGAATTCTACCAAGTCCTGTGTCTGTCCTTATCTGGCCTATTCACGATTGGCATATTCCAAGGTGGCTGGGGTCTGCCTATCATAGACTAATATATTTGTAAATGCCTTGGCTCCCTTTGTCTGAGAGAATTTTCAGAGTTGTGGCTACATGCACAGATTCATTTCCTAGGACCAGAGCAAGATTGGGACTCAAAGGTGATGGTGAGGAGGAAACATATCACTTTGTATTCTGAGTAAATAAGTGTCCCACAGGTGATATATAGATCCTATAAATACACATAGTAGTTAGATTAGAAATGCATGCAAATCTTTCAGTTTTTTGAAGACTATAGCCAGAGTAATTCAATAAGAGAAAACAGAAGTAAGATAGTAAATAGATAGTGATGGGAGGTTTTTGTTTTTTTTTTTTAATAAAGAGGCCCATTGTTGGGTATTATCAGATTGTCCTCCGGAAAGATTGTACCAATTTGCATTGCCATCAATGATATATGTGTGTACTTAATTTCTCATAGTCCTGCCAACAGTTAAATTACGTTTTTTAACCTGATACATATGAGCAGGTACCTGGTAATTGTTTTAATCTGTGACTTGCGAACATAAAAACTTTAGGAAGAAGAAAATGACGCTATGGTGTTTGGTGGTGAAGTGATTTTTGGCTCTGGAATTCTCCTCATAACTAATGTCAAGGAGGTAATCACATATTTCACCAATGTCTAGGGGCTGACTGTGTAATAAAGCCTCATTAACTGAACTGCATCAATTTGGAATCTGTGTTAATTCCAGGCTGGGCTGAAATTTCTTTTGTACTCTTTGAGGAGAGAAAATTAATAGAACAAACAAAATTGCAAGGGAAATGCTTAACTTAGGAGAAGAAATTGTTTTCTAGTACTTCACATGTAAATGATCAGCACAAGAATTAATGACCAATCATTTGTGTACAATAGAACCTCACCCAAAACGATCTTATTTGGGCATATATGTAGGTACAGCATGCTTCCGAATAACCAAACTGAGTTTCTTTTCAAATGTTTTATAATTAATATTGACCTTCTCCACAATTAGTTCAATTTTGGTCTGACTTTATTTTTTTTTTTGAAGTTCAAACCTCATGTATTATTTTGGTAGTTTGGCATAGTGTACCTCATTCCTAGTAAGTGGTAAGTTAGATTCTGTTGAAAATCTTTGATTTTCCCCCTTTTTCTCACGTCAGACATAAAACATGTGCATTGTGGAAAGTCTAGCTGTGATTGCTTCATTTACTTCAGTCATAGTCATCAGACCCCTGCCCCCCATCAGATTTGTCAGCAGGGTGTTAATATCTGTGTTCAGCAATGGTACTTGGAATTTTCATCATGAGGTCCACTTAGACCGTTTTTGCTGTTCAGCATCTCTGACCAATCTAAAACCTGCCAAATAGTTCATATGGTGCCTGGTACCTGGCACCATGGTGTGGTAATACTGAAGATAAACCTGGGTTTTGCATAATGGAAATAACCATTGCTACCCATGTTATTTCAGTGGCATGTCTTATCAATGTGTCAGAACAAAGATTGCAAGACAACTGCAAAAAAGAGTGAGGGGGGCATCCAATATATAACACAGACTTGGGTTTGGCTGGGACTTTCTGTAACAGCTGGAATGTGCACACAGGAGAGATGCAAGGTTATCACTATTTCAAAATACATTTTAAAAGTACATGTGTGGGACTGGAGTGAAAATGAAAATTTAATATTGTACAATCGAATTTGTATGGCATCTTTCCTCTATAGAGTTCCAGGTGTTACTCAGAGAATCACTGTTATCTGGTGTTGGGCAACAATTTTCCAAAACCTATTAATAGTCAATTTGTTGCTTAGGTACAGGACTGACTGGGTCCCACAGATTTCAACAGATATAACTTGAGGTCTTAAAATTCCTAAATGATACTTTAACATGTTAGGTAAGGGCACCATCAGACTGTGGGTAGGGACTGCCCTTTACCTTTCTTTATAATCCCGGCACTTATCACAGCGCCTGGCATATAGCAGGTTCTTAATAAATGCTTATTACCTAACTAGCCAGAGAGTCAGTCTGGGGTGCTATAGTGGAAAGAGAGCCTATCTCAGACTCAGGAAGTCCTAAGGTTCAAATGCAGGCTTTGACATGTCCTCCCTATGACCTAATTACTCAGCCTGTCAGAGCCAAAGGCAACTTAATAAGACTCCTCCTGTATGTGTAGCAGAACAAAGAATAGAAGAGGAAATTTCTTTATTAGGAGTTACACCATTTATGTCATATTTCTAGACCAAAAAAAAGAGGACACTGGACTTGAAAAAGAAGAGAAACTGTCAGGAGAAAAGAAAGGAAGGAAGGAAGTGTAACAGCAAGAACCCTGGCGCACACAAGAGGACCTGCCCTACAGGTTCTTCGATCTACTTTTCTAAAAGGAAAGCAACTTCTGAGAGGTCAACAATCACTTTAATCAAGCACATATATCATACTCTTAGTTCAGGGGAAAAATTCTTCAGTGAAAATACAAACAGAGAAACAAAGATCAACAGACAGGACTTTCAGTTGTCTGACCATAAACAATACATACATCACAGACCAACAGACAGATCCAACTGTCTGTCCATTACATACATAGTTACCAGAGAGCGAAACACCAACGTCTGGGTTTTGAAAGCCAGAGGGCTCCTTGGCAGCTGCCCAGAGTCTTGTCTGACCAAACAAACACTTCCAATGAGTAAGCCCCAAAGTAAAACTTCACCTCAGAGTATGTACACACTTTTCAGAGTCAAAGGGTGTCACAACCCTTGAGAACCAGTACCTCGTTAGTAATGAGTAAGAGGTGTGGGCCTCCCCTAATCAAGCTTCCCTTAATGGGCAGGTCCATCAATGGGTGGGGAAGATCTTTAACTCTCTAATTACTGTAAGGAAGGAAGGAAGGAAGGAAGGAAGGAAGGAAGGAAGGAAGGAAAAGAGGAATGAGAAAGGAAGGAAAAGCAATGGTAAAACACTTTGCTATGTATATACATGTACATTTATGTGCCATGTATACATGCCACTTTAAAGTTTACAAAGCATTTTATGTATGTTATCTTCTTTAAGCCTCATAGCAACCCTATAAGGGTGAATAGTATAGGTATCGTTATCATTGTTTACATTTACTTTACATGGCTAGTGTGTGTCTGAAGTGGAATTTGAACACTAGATCGATCAATCAACACATAGTCATTGTTTGTTATATGCTAGGCACTGGGAATCCATTTTTTTAATGGAATAGCCCCTGCTCTTAAGGAGCTTAGTGTCTGCTAATCTTTCCATTATACCATGTAACTAGGTAGCACAGTGGATAGAGTGCTGAGCCTGGGATCAAGAAGACCTGTGTTCAAATCCAACCTCAGTCTCTTGCTAGCTATGTGACCTTGAGCAAGTCACTTAACCTCTGTCTGCTACAGTTCTGTCAAATGAAAAATTGGGATAATGCTAACACCTATGTCTGAGAGTTTTTGGAAATAAAGTAAAATGATATTTATAATGTACAATGAAATGCTTGCTTCTTTCCATGCTACCTTTTGTAGAATCATATAATTAGAGTGAAGGCAACAGGAAACCTGGCCCAGGTAAAGGAACAAAAAGTCCTGATTGGGTGAATCTTATAAGAAAGATTTATGGAAGGATATGGACCCCAAAATATAGGATAAGAAAAAATGGAGGAATGGCTTTTTTATACCTGTGGAGGGAGTAACTATACCACTGAAGTCATGGGTCCATCAAGGCAAAGGTGTCGGTCTGTTTCACCTTGTCTCCCATTCTGCCTTTCAGCCCTCAGCTTGGCAGATTCAGAAACTCAATTTCATCTGTTCACCTAGGGGTAATGGGGCTCGGAGGGGCTGATCCACATGCAGAAACACTAGAAATTCTTTTGTCAATTAGAGTGCTGATTTATGCATAGACAATAGAAGATGCACTGAACCTGAGAACTGGGATCAGTCATCTACCCCAGACAATTCTGATCTCCAGTGGGAAGGACAAACGTAGGAGACCACATTAAAAACTGGAAGGTTGTTTGGTGAATTTGGAACCTCCATAGACGCTAAGATGTTTTTTAAAGCACTGAAGCAAATAGAGAAGATTTAAAAGGGACATCATTTCCACTTTCAAATATTTGAAGGGCTGTCATAGAATAATTCTTATTAAATAATTGAACAAGGTTAAATGACTTGCCCACTATCTTCTTATTATTCTTCCTCTCTCTGAATGACTTGTCTGCTTTTTTTTCAGTTATATATGTCTTTGACAATGCATTTTTAGTCACTTCTTGATTGCCAACTTCTTGACAAGTTGGTAATATCCTACAGCCTACTTCAGTTATGTCATGTCTTTTCATTGCCTTTTGGGTAATTCTGAGATTGGTTCTTCTGAGACGGTCAAATCTCACAATTCATAGGCTCACTAGGAGAATATTGGTCATCATAAAAGTGTGGTAACCATATCACAGGAAATAGTGTCATTACATATACTCTGTCTTTTTCAGACCACATGTAGAGTGTTCTCTTCAGTTCCTGATGCCACACTGGATAAGAATCAATTATTTTAAAATGAGAGTGTATTTTTAAAATTCCAATCAGATATACACATTTGAGGGGCATTAAATAATTTCTATTAGAAAGCAACAGGAGATAGGGCACAGGGAGCTGACCTTCTAGCTAGGAAGACCTGGTAATGTGGTCCTAGACAAATGATAGCTTCTTAATGCTCTAGGCAATTAAGGTGCTGACTTGTATGGGTGGGGCTTTCCTCACCACTTACTTCCCTATACCAATGAAATCATAGATTCAGTCCCTATCTCTCTCCATAACCAGATGCCACACTGGGTAAAAAGAAATGATTTAAAAGTAAAAAGAACATTTTAAAAGTTCCAATCAGTTATAAACATTTTTGAAAATTAAAGAATCTGTAAAAATGCAAATCAATACTCTCTCTTAGCTTTCCGTTAATGTGGCAAGATATGGCAAAGCTTAAAAATAGTACCATGTAATAGGGATTACAGTTTGGTTTACATCACATTTAAAGCTATATATTCTTCTAAAGTCTTTGGGAAAGTTTTATAAATAGGTCACAACAGGACTCAGACAATATTCAGGACCCAGTTTTGGCCAAGATTCCTCTATGCATTATTTAGAAGGATTAGAGAAGATTGTTTCACCCAAAGGGAATCTGCATTTATAGATTCTCGAATATTGCATTAAGCATCAAAGAAGAACTTGGTTCCAATTTTCAGACTATGGATAACATGCTTATTAACAGCAGCATATAGCAAGGAAAGATAACAGGCCTGTTCAGCTCTCATCCTAACTGGAACAGGCTATTGGATTTTGTTTAAACAAAACACCCACACATAGCGTGTTTCATATCCATAATTAAAATAGCTACAAATTCAGAATCTTAATTATATGTGGTTGTCTTATTCAAATTGCTGCGTATATTTGTTGTAACTTTGTAACCTTTAAAATACCATATAAAAGTGAGATATCATCATTATGGGGGAAATCTAGATGAACTAATATTGTCAATTCAGCTCAATGAAACAGTATAAATAAATTTTCACTGCTTTTGATTACGCTTGTTCTCCAAACATTTCCAGAGTACCTCTAATTAATCTGTTAAATTGGAGGTACTTCATTTCCCTATAATTTTCCAGAATCTTAGAATTTTATAGAATTCTAGAGAATAAATAGAGTTTTCCTCCTCAGGATTTCTCACAAGCAGCCATCCAGCCTGCAATATGCAGGAGTCTACTACTTCCACTTCCAACTTTATAAATCCCTCCCCCCCATATTGAACAAAACTTACCTTCTCTATAATTTTCACCTACTACTCCTAGACCTTTCATCTAGTGTCAAGTAAACCAAATTTAGACCCTCTTCCTCATGACAGCCATCCACAAGCTTCAAGGACATCTCATGTCTAC